>OW679199.1:61369282-61732445 GCA_940337035.1 Agriotes lineatus | reverse complement strand
AGAAACCTAGATACAATTTTATTTTGAGGAATGCAATCCACGAGGGCAATGAAAAAATATGTGTCATGAAGTTAGGTGACAGTTCCATTAATGCCATACATTTCTTTGATGACAATTATAAAGTAAGAAAACCAAACGAAGTTCTATTTTATGATTATTTTGACACTTTATTCACTTGAAAACATTTCTTATTTCATAAATTTAACAGGTACGAAAAGTAAATGACAAATTGCCACTGTCAACCTGAACCTACGTTAGGATTCTTGATTTATAATTTAATTTAAAAAAATATTGTGTGATGATTTTTGGCTCGGAGTTGGCAAGGACTTGATGAGGTGCCGGACCACGGTGCTGGGTCTAGAAAGAGAAATATAAAAAACTTGAGGATCCCGTTCGGCTCGAACGTGACTGTGGTATGGATGAACAATGGTTCGGCCTCTTGAAGGATGCGTAATACCGGGTGTTGAGAGGTTGAACCTGGACATGGTTGAGATCTGGTGGCGAATTTATCTTTGGGATTAAGTAGGCTGTCGGACATAATTTGCGTTATCTGACTGGACCTCCAGGAAGGTCTTTTTATGCGCCTGATTTATAAATTCTGCTTTAACCTGGAGCGCTTCTTAGCTATTACCGTGTTACCTTTGTATCTAATCACTGACTCGCTTCGTCTTTAGCCGTTGATCAGCTGTAGACAGCGAGGCGTCACGGCTTAGATTTTTCGAGACGCAGACGGTTTAACTGCTTGTAACAAACCGTTGTTTGGCCAAAATGTAAACAGCTGTTTATGTTCTCACAGCTTGGGCGACTGAAGCTATTTTAATTCAATTCGGATAGATTTCGACAGTGCAGTGCATTCCAATGGCCTGCGACGGCCGTTGAACGGAAAGCGGACGGATTAAAAGATCATATCAAGTCGATTTCGTAAAAGTAAGTGAGGAACCACAAGGATTTCACCTATTGGATACATCAGGTATTCGATAAGGGTGTAAGCTACAAAAGCAACATAAGTGACAGAATGCCTATATCAAATTATCTAGCTTAATAAGTTTATATCAAAACTATGCGTGCAATTGAGGGCGTCATTCTTAGTCTCAATATTAGGACATCTGAGACTGGATAAGAAGAACACGATGACAATTTAACAGTCGTGTAGAAAAGAACGAACAGTGATAAGTCCCATAAAATTGTAGTGACTCAGCACTGAGCTCTATAGATCGTTTCATACTTCAAATTCAGTACGCTGCTTTACGCATAACGACGTCATATTTCAACACAAATCCCCTTGGAAGTAAATACCCACCTGTCAATCATAAGTAAATCCCCCTCTTGTATTTCCAGGCACTTGACAACTACCAATAATCTAATACGTACCTCAAGTACACTTAAACCTTCGGTCGCTGCGTGAAAACGTCGCCCAGAAAACTTCCATAAAATTTACATTGCCCTATCCTTTATGTACTGAATTTGAAGTATGAAACGATCTATAGCAGACGTTCAAAACGACCACCAGAAGAGCTGAAGCAGTGCTAAAAATTAACATTACAAGAAACTTGAATACACGATGTTAGTTATTTAACAGGGTCTAATTATTAGTTATGAAAAATGTGAAGAAGGTTTTTCCAGTACATACATTTGGAAAAAGATAACTCAAAAAAATCTTTAATTGTTTCATGAGCTTGTTACAGGCTACCACGACATTTACGACAACGCGCCAACTCATAGCGGTATTTACGAAAAGTTGCGAAAAAGCTAGACGACTAGCGCGTACGATATCTCCCAAGATCGTGAATATAACTCAGATAGGACCGCTGGCCAGCAAATAACAAGAGTGCCGACTAGGCTGCAGTAAAGCGAGGGGTGGTCTAACACGAGATGACAAAAGTGCAACGCCCTAATAAACGGTAAACAGATCTAAATAGATTGAGCGCCACCACGATTCCATCGCGATAAAGGTAAAAGGTAAACGGAGTTTTTCATATCGAATTGCCAAATTATACAACGACTTGCCTTTAGACCTCAAACAACGCTCTTTGCCACGGTTTCGGTACCAGTTAAAATCGATGCTACTCGGAAAGCAAAATGGTCAGTAGTACATATTTACTTGTTGGTGACTAGTCATTTATGTAGTTATGATTTATTGTTATTGTTATTGTTTTTTTTTTACACTAGGGTTAGGTGTCAGAGCAGTCCACAACTTTCGTTGTGTACTGAACCTCGCCCTATAAATATACAAACTTTGTTTTTCTAATTTTATATATTTTTTTAACAAATAAAGGCAATTTATTATTATTATTTTATTATTATTATAAACGAGAATGCACAGGTAAACTCACTGAGGAATCGGGAAGCAAGTGAATCTACCTTTTAACTTTACACTTGGCAGAAATCCGAAAGCCAAACGGGGTAGAGTATGGGTGCAGCCTTGGGACTCCTTGGAACCGGCAGCTGGAGCGCTCGTACCTACCTTGACGCTCACAAATTCGTCCAGGATCCGCTTTACACCAATTTTACACCAGTCGCCAATAGGGCGACGACACTACAGATTGCGTACACTGAAACTCAACATGCAGAACAAAGAAAATACAGCGGAAGCGTTTGACAAATAGGTCTATTGTTCTTCAATCACATACGGCACACAAATAAGGTACACAAACATTAGTTAGTACGTAAAGCGTAGCGAGAATAGGGGTGTTAACCGTTAGTATTAACTAGCACAAAGATAATTAGTACGCAAAGGTGGCGCTCTGGCATAAGGCCCTGTACATTGAAATTCTATTCGCACTGCTTAGTGCAATAGGGGGTCATATAACAACTGTCAGTTAGTGCACGCTCATGATTAGTGACATTAATTCAGGCGCAAATGTGATGCGCTGGGATAAGTCCCTGTACATTGAAACTGTATTCGCACTGCTTAATGCAAAAGGGGTGATATAACAAATAGTGTTAGTTAGCGCACGCTCATGATTAGCACGGGAAGCTTACGCCTAGCACAATACCTTTCACATAACTTCATCTGTGGCGGTTGAAGCGGCGCGGCGTCTAGCTTGCGGTTCGTGTCCCAAAGTCGGCGAAACGGAGCGAAGAGCCTCAACGAGCTCGAAGCGTGGGCGAAGATAGTGCCGTCCCTCATCAATCCTAACCAGAAGTTAACGATGCGACCATAATACTCGACCAGGCTCGCACGTATAACTCGACCAGGGGTAAACGCTTTTAATTTAATCCCACATCCAGATAAGTGGTTAATAGCACGACGGCCCTTTCACCGAAATGGAAAAAGCGCCTGGCAACTTGACGGAGGAACCAACACTGCGACCGACTCGCTTCAAGATTACGAACACACAACTCCAAAACAGGATTCACTTTGTAAAACTTAATCAATCGGGAAGAGCCGCCGTCCCCACCACACGAGGCCGCAGAGAGAGGCGAAAAGTTACACTCCAAGAACTGCTTGCAGTTACCACCAATGTCTGTGCCCGACTCCCAACTGACGCGACGCCGCAGCCGAGAAAAGTCAGGAAGGAACTAATTCAACTGTACACCGGCCAGACGAAAACGAGCTAAACCATTCATTCTTCTTTCGCACTCATGGCCTTGCGTTTTAAATTTATGCCATAAAACACGTCGGAATGCAAGTTCTTGACTGCTGCGAGGCGATAAATGCGCACGTGTGCAGCGAGACAGACCGAAGCAATAACACAGCTGCGTAACGCTATGAACCATTAAACTCGATATGCTTAACTTAACAAGCGGAATAATATGAAAAAAACTATATTCAAGCGTGGTCGTAATCTAGAAAAATAGGCTAATAGCCGTTCGTTCGTACACTTTAAAAATGTCCTGACAAGCTATAGAACGAACGATGGTGGGAATAATATTGAGGGATTGGAAACGTAATGAAGCGACCAGAGTACAAACTGAAATGGAAATGAGCTTGTCAAATAGTAATAATTGAATATAAAACAGATGAATACCAAGAATGAAATATTGATTGAACAAATATACAATCGAAATATACTATCATTGAAATCCGCTGCATATGTAGCCCAAAATAGGAAATATTGTAATAAAATGTCTTGAAACTTCTCATTCTACATTTAAAACATTTTAATTTCAGTAAGTAAAATAGTATTTGAAAACAGAGTTAAAACATAGCTTTTGATTTCCCTAGTTCTGAGTTACAATTAACTTTTAAGGAGTTTAGTTTTGTTCATTAAACGTTTTAATGCTTTTTGAAATACTTTATTTTTTATGGATATAGTCTTTTACCTAAGAAGCGCAACATTGGAATTATTTATATGCAACTATATTTTCTAACTTTTTTAATTGAAAAATTAAACTGCAGTATACAGACAACAACAATTAAGCACGAAAAATTTTAAAGAAATTTTCAAAATATTTTTGATTCTCCTCGTCTCCCTTTAAACAGGGAAGCTCCTTCACTCGTTTGATCCAATTAATTATATTTGGATGCGTTTTAGGGTCAATCTTAATGTGCACATCCAAAGACAGTACCGTAGGGTAAATGCTGAAATCTGCTAAAGTGGGTGTGTTCAAAGCTATCCACTGCTTGCCTTCTAAAAACTTTTCTAAAAATGCGTATGCCTCTTCGGTGTCTTCAATCATTTTAGGTGTGGCCTCTTTTACTTCCCGTTTCATTATAGCATACTAAAATGTATAATAAAGTAAAATGATTTTTTTTAAACTTTAACTTACAGCAATAATTCTCACAAGTGGGAATAGCACTGCTGAGTCGAAGTGAAGCCTTTGGTCAATCAGAGCGCGTTTGTGCAAATCCTTGGGATACAAGGAATCGTCCTTGCTGTATTTTCCAACAAGGTAGATTATAATAGCATGACTATCCCACATTACGTTTCCGTTGTCATCCAGGGTGGGAACAGTGTGTTGAGGGTTTAGCTAAAACGATTGTTTACTTTCTACGTGTGGGCGAGACTAAATATTTTTACCTTGATGTATTCTGGACTTAAGTGCTCTGATTTCATGAGATCAACTTCTTGTAGGTCCAAACTGAGTCCTATAGCTCTGGCAGTGATGAGTACTGCCCTAACTCCAGGACTTCCAGGGGCCATATACAGCTTGGGAGCCATTGCAACCGGTTGAAAAACAAATGCTCTCTAGGAAGCCTCTCACTTAACTGAGTCTAAACGATTGATAACAGTAGCATACAAACTATTGATGTTACGTAACATATGACTCTGATTATTTTTGTTTATTAGAGATAATGTTTTGTTATCTCTGATTACATTTTCTAGAATGTTGCACCGACTCTTATAATAGCATTAGGACGAAAGTTTGCTTATTACTTTATGCATCTGATATATTTTGTATCTACATTACGAATATATATTAATTCCTAAAATAACATAGCGTCACAACCGCCCCTTAAAAGAAACGGAAATTTTCCCATTTCTTGCAAATTTCTGGAACAGCATTGTGGACGATCCTGATAAGTTGATGATTTATGACATGTGTGCCAAACGGTAACCAGTGATAGGGGAGGCCATTTTGAGTAAAAATTTTTATAAAAACATATGTCCGATATGCTTTTGTTACTGAGCTGTAGCGATTTTAAAATTTTCTTTAATCGACTATTATTATAGCAATTATCACGTTACCTATGAAACAAACTACGAGTAATAACAAAGGTAAATAAATATTTTGACAGATACAAGTGTTAGGTGTTTGTGTATTAGGTACAATGGAAGATTTTAGTGCTATAGAGTATGCAGATATGGTATATGTGTATGGTTTTTGTAATGGAAACAGTCGAGGGGCGTGTATTGAATATCAGCGCAGATTTCCTAACAGAAGAGTTCCTTCGCGGGCTGTATTTAGTCGAACATTTCGAAGACTCCGGGAAACCGGGTCAACTAATCGGAATAGTACAGCTGCACCCCAAGAAATAAATATTCAAAATCAAGAAAATGTAGTTGATATGGTGCTTGATAATCCCAGAGTCAGTACTCGGCGCATTGCAGTCCACTTGGGACTACCACAAAATTTTGTATGGCGCACAATACACAATGAGGTTCTTCATCCATATCATTTTCAACGTGTGCAAGCTTTACATCCTGGAGATGCAGAAAGAAGAGTTAGATTTTGCCAGTGGATCATATATATAATACACATATATTGCTAGTAGGGTCTGGAAACGTCAGAAAACATTACGGCGCCGACATAGTCTCACTTAGAGGATAACGCGTCTGGTGCGCATGCGTGAGAATTCGAACTCCGCCTTTAGAAGCGAATTTTAAACTTGACCACTTCCCCATTGGCCGGACGACGCCGCCGCGCTTGCACACAGCTCACCATTATACATTGAAGAGTTGGTTGTCTGTCTCACTTCCTTGGCAAGTTTCCCACTCATAGCCGCTAGCAATATAGTAAGTATTAGATATATGCAGTGGATATTAGGCCAAGTAGAAAATTATCCTGATTTTGTGTACAATATTCTGTGGACAGATGAGGCGACATTTACTAGAAACGGCATAAATAACGCACACAACGAACACGTGTGGTCTATAGAAAATCCTCACGTGATACGACAAACCGGTTTTCAAAATAGATTCAGCGTAAATGTTTGGGGCGGTATATTCAATAATCAATTGCTTCTAATTACCTACTTAAATGAACGGATAAACGCAATACAGTACGAACATTTTCTCGATGACACACCGTATGAAAAGCTTCAAGACGTTCCTCTCAACATCCGTCAAAGGATGTGGTTCCAACATGACGGCGCACCGGCTCATGCAGGAAGACATGTAAGAGAATGGCATATGCATTTTAGAAATAGATGGATTGGCCGTGGAGGTACCGTGGAGTGGCCTTCGCGGTCTCCAGATTTAAATCGACTTGATTTTTATTTTTGGGGACAAAACAAATGGTTTATAGCGAAGAAATAAATACGCGGCAGCAGTTAATGGATTGGATTAACAATTCCATAGCGGAAACAGTTAACAATGTGCCTAACATTAGTGATTCGTTCATTCATCGTTGCCAAGTCTGCGTCCGCAACAATGGTGGTCACTTTGAGCACCGCTTACAAACATAACTTAATATTTTTTATTTTATTATTTCTTAAATTAGGGGTCGTTTACTTGATGTAATTTGTGTCAAAATAATTAAAGTGAATTAAATTAGATTTATAAAGTTTTAATTTTGTTTTTCTTGTAATTCTATAAGTACCAGTAATTAATCCGTACTTAATCTGAACTTTTTTTGCCACCGTGGTTTGGCCCATTAGACGACTTGTTTTAGTATTCATGCTAAATATAAGCCAAACCGACTGATAGAAAGGAAAATTTTAAAATCGCTACAGCTCAGTAACAAAAGCATATCGGACATATGTTTTTATAAAAATTTTTACTCAAAATGGCCGCCCTATCACTGGTTACCGTTTGGCACACATGTCATAAATCACCCTGTATAAAGAAAAACATAGTAGAGAAGAGATTATGATTTTTTTAATAAAATGTTATTTTTACATACCAACGTAATTGTATGTTCAAACCATAAATCAAAAATTCTGTAGTCAGATAATCTACTGTAATGATTGTTATTATTTAGATAAATAAATGATTATACAAAATAAATTTCTATAAAATCTCAAGTAGGTCGGGTTTCTACATCCTAGCAGTTATTATTAAATAATAAGATAATTAGAAAAAATATATTTGCTATCAAATACAATATTTGAGTGTTTTATAATTATTTCTGAAACTAAAAACGTTGAATAATACCCATTTAACTACTGGGATCGTTTCCCTGCCGACATTATAGCTAATGAACCTGAAGTAAAAAATATGACGCTCTAACCTCACAAATTGTTCTAAATAAATAGTTTTTTCTTCAAGAAGCAGTCGAGTTCTACCTTTTCTTGGCGACAACAAAAGCGTAAGTAAACAAACGTCATAAAACAAAACACTCAAGGGACGCTCTTGTCGGAAGTTGATACGAAAAAATAGACCCCACTTCACAATCTTCAGAACAATTCTTTCTAGAATCACTTTCCTGGCCTGTTATGCAACTCCTGTGATGGATAAAGAACCCCACAGTAAGTCCCCCGTCGCTATAGGCCCCTTCGCTGATGAATGGGGGACAACCTGCTGCCTCGTTCCTACTCGCCTCACGCTTCAATTACCCTGCCTGCTTGTCGAAAACTGCTTCCGAAACCGCCAACAACTCTTAGACCAACTTCGGTGCACCTTTTTACCTGGGCGGAAATTCTATCAAGCACCAGCTAAACATCCACAGGTTCACAAGACACTCTCAATAAATTACACAACTTTTAATGACAATTGGGGTATTCATTTATTGATTATTTTTGTTTTAATTGGGGGCGCCAAACAGACACAGCTAACAAGCTTGGCTTCCTGTTTCCAATTGTTTTGTTTACAGTTTTTATTGTTGTCATGACAATCCAAAGCCTACTCTGATTAGATTTGTTCACTGCAAAGCTAACACGATTTCAATACAGTTTGTAACAAAATTATTGTCACATCAATAGGAATATTGTACAAAGATGAAATTACAAATCAGCACATTCTTAAAACATTTTTAGATATTATTTGACATTCATGAAATGTTATTAATTATCGTAATAATTATGCAGGCTTAAAATAGTGTTAATATCACATATTGATAGCAATGGAGCTGTTGAACGTTCGTTCAAACTGAAATATCTGTCTGAATTGAAATTCTCAAAATAAATAAATCAAATATTTTGTTTTAGATAGGTGGTATCGATACAAATAAAATAAATTAAAGACGTTCTCCTTTCAAATTAAAAATTATTTATTTTTAGAATTAGTTGTTTGTCACGGCATAGTTACTAATATTATCGTTGAATAAGATAGTTTGCTTCCAAAAATATAGAGATAAGAAGCGCTAACTTTCATAACAGTTATCAGTTTAATATTTGACAAACAAATATTATGATGAATCACTAATCTTCTTATACTGTTTCTAATTTTTACAACAGCACATTGTTACGTGCACAATTTTTATTAGTATTGTTAGTTTCTGCGAATTTTAGGAACAATCTTGGGTGGGCACTGCAGGCTGGTCACTTTTCTTCGTGTGGCGAATATCTGTTCACACTATTTTGGGTGGTTGGTTTGGACACTGTAGGATAGTAACTTTTTCTTGTAGAATGAACATCTACCTGCATTTTCTTGGGTTTGCCAAAAATGCATACTCTTTTAACTTTTTGCGGTTAATTTCTATGTCATGTAACATAGAATATATAAAATGTTGGAACTCTTGTAAATATTTATCCCTCAGGGTTTAAAAGTGGTGCTTTAGTCTCTCAGAAAGACGCCGAAAGTAGGTCACTTACACCTGGGAGTGTAATAAAGTATTAATAAGATGTTACAGTAAATTTAAAAAAATAACTCCGGATTTCACAAAGGGAGTCTTGCGCGCTAAAGTTGCTGGTTTTTAAAAAAATTTATTCATTATAGGCCCGTCATAATTGGTTAATATAATATTTAATCTTTGTACTTCCCTCGTCTAAAACACGAAGGAAGTATTGTAATTACGAAAAAATCACCTTCCGAGATTTTTTCAGATCTTGTCGTTTCAAGGTCCCTATATGATGAAAAAGAGGTTTTCTCAATTCCGTCTGTCTGTCTGTCTGTCTGTCTATCTGTCTGTCTGTCTGTCTGTCTGTCTGTCTGTCTGTCTGTCTGTCTGTCTGTCTGTTGGCAGTATAGCTCAAAAACTATTTGTCTGAGGAAGACGATATTTTGCATACATGTTATATATCTACCTCGCATGAAACCGGTACAATTTCATACAAATATATACAGGGTGAGAACATTAAAAAATAAAATTGTGTTTATTTTTGTGTTAATTTTGATATAAAAGGAAGTAATAACTTTCACATAGGTCAGGCTTTACATTTGCCGAAAATAAGACTCAACCGATAAAGGATAATGTCACAAAAGAGTAAAAATGTTTCAATCATTACACCGTGCTCTTCAAGAGACGGGCGCGCCGGACTTTTCCCGATGAGACGCGGTAGCGCAGATGGCATTTCGCCGTACTCTCATCCTCTGCGGATATTCTGTTAGGATCGAGCATTCTGCAGAGCTGCAGATACGGAGGGTTCAAACCCCCACGGGATATTTTTTTAAAATTTGAAAATGTATCCAATTTATTGGAAACGTAAAGATATTTGTAGTCCTAACTTAATTTGATTTTTAAAATTATTTAGTGCCACATTGTTGACGAGGGAAGTCCTGGGTAAAGCATTTTACAGATTTTTTACATATTGTACGCAACAGTATTTCCACTAAATAATTTTGATAAAGACTAGAATAACCCAAAATAAAAAAAATAATAATACGGGAACACAATTATCAAAATATTAGAAAATATTTGAGTAGAAGAATTTAGTAATTTTATAAGAAGCGGAATAGTTATTTATGGTACAAAAGTGTACTTTCTCGAGGGAATTATTTGTAATAATACACGCGTGCCATACAAAATTTTAACTGAAGAAATATCTAAATAACATACATGTTGTATGGACAGCCGTAAAAAGTCATAGTGATAACCTAGAAAGTACCGAGAAATCAATACTAATTTATTGTATAAATGTTTTAGAAGGCGTTTTATTCACGAAATAATGTTTAAATGCGAGAACGAGTGGATACAACTAAAACAGGAATACAATATAACGTGTTATCCAACAACTCAATGAATCACTAAAAACATAAATTTTGTATTAACAGTCGTGAAAAGTCAGTGACAATTTGGAAAGTACCGAGAAATCAAATAAATTTATAATTAGAGTCGCCTGTGATTCATGTTTGGCAGTACTGAAGTGTATTTTCAGTCTATGTCAATTCGAGGTTAGTATGTTGGGTTTTGTTTGTTATTTGACACACACTGACGCAAAACTTAACCTGCAAATCTCGAATTAGACATAGCTTAACAGTGCTATCAACAATGCAATAAATAATATAAGACTATATGCTAGCAAAATCGCAAAACTTATTCAAACAAACCCATTAGCTTTTCTAAAAAGCTATAATTAAAGCAATTAACTTACTTACCTCAAATTACTGCAAACATTGGTATAGTATTCCAACCAAAACTTGGAAAGCTATTTAAAATCCAGTATACCATGAAAAGTGCAAGTCATGTCGAAGTTGGTTTCATACAATCAGTAAATAATATTCTAATGTCAATCAGCTTTCAAGTAATGACAGTTCGTCTGCAAATTGTACATGTAACTGTTTTGTTAAGGCATTGTAACATTGTGCATGATTTAAGTAGGTACTAGTTGAGTTTTAAAACCGTATAGTAGCATAGAAAATTTTGAAAAACGTATATATCTTCCAAACTTCCCAATGCATCTGTCAAATTTGAAGGTTATTATGGAAGTGTCACTGAATGACAAGTCAAACAGTAATTTTATGAATTAAATTACGAAGTGACTTACTGTTTTCAATGCTGGCCTGATTTTAAATAGCTTTCCAATTTCTGGTTGGAATACTATACGAAGCTAGCTTAACTTAACTATATTCATGCGCACTGGGAATAGTTCAAGCAGTTTTCATCCTTGTGTGAGATCCTTGGTCTGCCTCTGTTCTTCTCCGGATCATCAATCAAGTCCGTTCGTATATCTTTAAATTTTTTGCACCAAACGCTGACTTCTTTTCGGCTTAAGACCTTCGGGCCATAAACGCCCTCTAATCTGCGATGGATTTCGCTCTGGTTAACTCTTTCGGCTTGCAAAAATCGGATAACCGCACGCACTTCACACTTGGAATACTCTGCAATTACACACGCCATGTTTGTTTGCTTCCCGTAAGCTACTAAATTGGGTCTTACACACAACAACGCTCTAGACTCTACTACCACGCTTCAACCTGTCTTAGACATGCATATGACGGCAATATTTAGCTTGCGGTGTTTGTTTCACAGCCACCTGTACCTTTAAAATCGGACTGCCCTCGTATATATACGTATATTATACACTTTCCTTCTTTCTTGAACAATGCAGTAGTGAGTCACACGTTTTTTATCTTACTAGTGGCTTATGGCTTTTACTTCACTAGTGGGTTATGGACCACTTTAGATTATAAATTCAATCTAGTAATAGTCTTACTAGGAGGTGTTGGATAATTTGCAAAAGAAGAATTGGTATTTGAATGCAACATTACATCAAACTATTAAAAGCATGGCTTTTACATATAGAGAATATAATTGATTGCATTTTGAGCCAATTTTTATACTTAGGACATCCGTGAATAGAGCATTGTACCATACTAACAAATTCACTATTGTCGATTTTGTACGAGTTAACTTGGTTTTCTTTCATATATAAAAAAAGTCATTTTGAAACGTCATTTTTTAATGAATATTATTTAGATATTGTCATGGGGGAATTTAATGCTATACTTGGACGCAAGACAACGAAGAGGAAGTATATGTAAGAAAATAAAGATTCGAACAAAAAACCAACCAAAGAGGAAACATGGTATCAAACTTCCTAGAAAATAAAAAACTATATGTGATGAACACCTTTTACAAAAAGAAACAAATGGCCCAAATGCCAAGACAAAAAATGAAATTAACTATATATTGTGATGTTCCACAACTTTTTAGAAAAAAGTTGTTGGAGCAACTAAGAGAAACAAATATAGACAACAAAGAAGAGGAATGAACACCGAAATCTTCAAATAAAAAGTCAAGCATATAAAGAAACATTGCAAAGCTTAGTAAATCGGCTGAAAGAACCTGAAGAAATGGATAAGGTAACAAAAAAGTTAAGCAATGCTATAAAAGAAGAAGCCCTGAAAGTCCCAAAAAAGAAATCTGTGAAGAATAATAAAATATTACAGGAAACAAAAAATAAGATAGAAAAAAGACGAACCCTATATCGAGAACAAGCAAGAAAAATGATCAGAAAAGACTTAGACAAATACTACAATTAAATGACAGACAACATCATAGAACAAAACAAAAATCTAAACTGCTTAAAAAGCCAACAAGATTGCAACAGGCAACATAGAAGATCTAGAGGAAATGTTAATACAGTTAGAACAGGCATCAAGCACCGTTGCACTCAAAATGAACCTAAACGAAACAAAGATAATGTGCCGACCAGCAACTATAAAAACAATAAATAATACAAGGATAGAGAACGTAAACCAATACATCTACCTAGACAAGCAAATTCAAATTGGAAAGGAAACAAATACAGAAGTAGAAAGAAGAAGACGGTTAGGTATTAGGGCTGCTTTTGGTAAGCTGTCAAAGATTCTGAGAACAAAACAAGTACCACAATATACATATAAAGACGTGTAGGTATATTCCCGGTATTAACAGATAGTGCACAGACATGGATGCTCACGAAACATATAACTAACAAATTAATGGTTACACAAAGAGGTATGGAGAGGAAAATGATCGGTGTGACGCTGAGAGATAACAAGAGAAATGACTGGATAAGACAAAGAACTAAGCTCACAGACATTAGAAATAGGTTCAACGAGCTCAAATGGGATTTTGCGGGTCACGTATGTAGGATAACTGACAATAGATGGAATGCCAAAATCATACGAAGGAGACCATGGTCAGGCAGCAGAATGAGAGGAACGCCAAGCACACGCTGGTATGATGACATAAAGCAGGGTCGCATGGTTAAGATGGGGAGAAGCAGCACAAGACCGGAATAATTGGATAGCAAAGAGGGAGGCCTATGGGCGCAACAAATCTGAAAATACAGATCATTTAATTATAATCCCAATGTAAGAAAATATATACTCCCAGTTTTGGTAATATAACTCATGATACGTATTTATCAAAGAATTATCGATAATAAGCATACTTATTCGATTACCCCTGAACATTTAAGAGTGGATACATTTCCATAAAAAAATACAATCGAGTGGAAAACCTCAAAGTTGCTGCCATTTAAAAAAATTGTAAAGGGTTTTACACAGTACTTCACCCTAGTAAGTGGGAAAAAGATATTCTGCTTAAAGAGAACAATATAAATAGCGGTCCCTCAATATCAAATATTAGACGATCAAATATTAGACGCAATACAGAAAGCAGTGATTCTAATGAATGAAAACAAGAATCAGAAAAATATACTGTAAGAGCTCATCAAGAACAAATTAAAGCAATAGCTAAAGACACGTTTTCTACCGTCATAGAAAATTATTAATGCTTCTGAGGCTAAAAATACCCGCGACCGAGAGCAAAAATTCAAAAACAACTTAACATAAGTGAAGAAAAGATAGAGAACGAAAACAGCACAGAAAAGAACAAGGACACATACAAGCTATTTCAGAATGTTCTTAACGCGAGAAAAATATGACAAAGAGCAAGTAAAATTTATAGAAGAAACCATGGTGTAAAGAATACAAGGTGAAACGCTCTCGGGATGGGCAGTCGTTCAGAAAGTAGAGGAAAGACGTCAACCAATCCCCGAAGGGCCTGCTCAGGAAATCCATCATGGTCGCGATCATGGTGTAACCATGGTTGCGATCGTACACAGCAGCAGGCGACGCAAATAACGCTGTCGCATGCTGTGGACGAATTGTGGTTGGATGCTTGTTTCTATTGTTTAGGCTCCATGATGACTGGCTGTCATTTATATGAAGAGGACATTGCATTCGTCCTTCAGCAGAATTCTTCAAAGCTGCCGAAGTAATGAACGACCAATTTCGGATTTTTCATGGGGACTTTTTCGATACAGGGGACAAAATTTTTGATCGATTGACAGAAATTGTATGTGCAATAACTAACAATGTACTTCCAAAGGAGGTCATTGCATGTTTGGTGCGGACACGAACTTATTTACGTCTCCGGCAAATAAACAAACAAATTAAATTAAGTAATGTACTCGTACATCAAGCGAAGGCAAAAAAAATGAAAAATATTACTAGTATAATATTATGAACTTTTTTTATGCTACTACAACTGCCCTTTTATAATCCTTTACGAATCTCCATTTAAAATTCGCGTCCTTTGCAGGCCCAGCTCCTATTGGTTGAATTTGAGGTCCGCCCACATTCTTACACCATGGAAGAAACACAACGTAAACCTAAACGTCAATATTATAAAGATGATAACTCCACTTTGGGCGCCATTCATGTTACGGTGACTCTGCCACGTTGTAACGCCTTTGTTATTTTATAATTGACTTCAACCTTTACTTTATTTTATTCTCAATCAATGCTTTTTAAAATTGAATTTTATTTAACATTTGCCGTATTTAATTCTGGATTATCAAAATGATTAAATGCTAGCTTCGGTAGAAATACTTGACTAAAAACAGGTCGGATTCTTTATAATCTAGATTGCTTATATTCTAAAATTTATTTTCTTATTTTTTATGACAACTCGTACATCTGTCAACTGGCACTTCAACGCAGTTTTGAAAAATTAATTAGAAATACTTTCTCGTTACATTTTGTCAAGTACGCCCTTAATTAAAATTAACTCACTTCACTCTTTCTATTTTCTTTCAATTCTTATTTAAATACCTGCGTTCTGTTACCTGTTATTGGCCAAAAACACACCTGGATCCTCAAAGACTTTCTTGTCCTTTAAACACTACAGGGCACCTTCCAACCTTTCTCAGCAGCAACATCAGCAGCAACTACCATCCATGTCGTCTCACCAAAATCTTCAAGCCACCGAAAACCCTTTACCACGAACCTCGACCAGATGCAAGCCACAAAATGTCACTTCAATGACAAGCCTGTCGAATCAGAATTCCTTGTCGAATCAGAACTCCTTGTCGAATCAGAACTCCTCCAGATGAAAAATCTTTAATCCACCCCACAAAACGCTCACTCTGCTAATGATCTCGATGTAAAGCACTTCCCTTGTATAAACCATTCCTTGTTATCCAATTCAGTTGATGCAATGTAATTTTTCAATAAACTCAATTCAGTATTCCCTTTATGTTATTTGTTTTTGTAGATTATATCTGTATTGCTTTGGTATTCTCACCACATTCTTTATTTTCATTCATATAGTCTGCACATCTTCTATTCTTTTACCATTTTACTTTTTATTCTTGTATACCACTCCAATTTTATTTTAAATTTTAACCCTTTTATATACCAAATATCTTTTAAAAACTTTTTTCTTCTAACAGCAGTAAAATATGGCATTATACAGCTGGCGAGCGGCAGATAAAGTTATTATATGCCGCTGACGACTTTATCTGCCGCTCGTCAGCGGCACATAAAGTTATTATCTGCCGTCAGCGGCAGATAATATTATCTGCCGCTGAGTAATTTTCTTCGAATTTTGTTCACAAAGTTGTAAATAATTTGTTATACAAACGTTTGAAGAAAAAATACTATATGTTATTCGGAGCAGAAGTATCTTTATGTGGCTCGGCTGTACTTATCTGCCTCGCAAGCTCGGCAGATAACCCGTCCAGCCTCGCCACATAAAATATAACTTTTGCTCCTAATAACATAATATACTATTATAAAGGGGTTTATTTTATAATTTCAACCGCTACAAATTGTATTACGTCATTTTTGTTATCAAATTTTTACATTCTAATCAATAATATATCTCCTTAGTGATCTAGCTTATATTATTTCACAGTCGAACACACTATAGAAGTTTTCTTATATTTGTCGAATACCCACTATGTTAAAAAGTATATTTTGAAAAAGTATTTGCCATTAATTTCCCTTTTCATTTCAGATAGATTAAATTATGTTAAAATCCTACTGTTTCTTATTTAGCTTCATTTCCTTTCTTTGCCAAATACATTTTAATAATTTTGATATCCATTTCATACCTACATTCATCTTTGTAAGTTGTAATACTGTATTCTTTTAATCTTATTAATCTGATTTTAAACTCCTGTGCCAATACCATGCCAGTATATACAAAAAATACACTTTTAATGGAAGGGGCTCCTCGTAGTACATTCAAATAAACAACTCAGAAAAACTAATAAAAAAATAGAAGTCGCAAGAGAGTTAAACGAGATTTAACAAAAGCACACATGGAGGTAAAGGCGACTGATTTAAAAATAACATTATTAATTGAAAAGTTAGAGAGACGAGCCAAGACGTTTTCTAAAACGTCTTGGCAGCTTTAAAAGGTTTAATATCTCTATCTGAAACTAAAATAAAAAATCTCGCGAAGGGAGTCTAAATTCCTGATACTATAGAATACGTTTACTTTAGTCTGAAGAACTGGAAAATGAATTAATTCAAATGTAGGAAAAGTTCCCGCCGGTCTTACGTCATGGGACTTCTGGAAGCTCCAAGCAGCTGCTAGTCGATCTTTTGTTTATGAAAGATCAAAATGTGTTGATAGCAAATATTTTATAAAGCTGTTAGTGGAACATTAACACAAAAAAAACAAGATGGCCAGTGTGACTAAGAAGTTTTTTCCTATAAAGTGTATTTGAAGCACCGAGACGACTTACCGTTAAATCACTATCAACCAAGGAAAAGGAGAACGTTTCACTTAAAGGGTGTTTTTAAAAAATTTGAATTCTAGATGTGAACTTATCAAATGTAAGCAATATTCAAGCAAATAGTGTTTTAGATGTACCAACATAATTATTTATTTATTTCTTCTTTAGTGGTGTAATAAAATCTTTTGGAATGGATTGTGTGATCATTTTGAAAAATATATTGTTATGGTATTCATACAAGGGTTTAAAATCAGATTAATAAGATTAAAAGAATACAGTTAAAAATTACAAAGAAGAAGTTAAGTACGAAATGGATATAAAAATTATTAAAATATATTTGGTGAAGAAAGGAAATAGAATTTAAAATTCAATTAAATGAAGCTACATAAGGAACCGTAGGAATTTAAACACAATTTAGACAAATACCGATGGGGCCACAATTATATATAACAGCAATGAGATAATATGAACAAGAAAATAACACCTATTGCTTGAGTAAGAATGAGATAAACATAGTAGTAAATATTCGAGTAGGCATGACGCTAATTTTAAGTCAACTAAACATCTGTACTAAAATAATTTTGTTGTATGGTTATCTCTTTCTTACTCAAGCATTCTATTTTGCTGTTCATGTTATCTTATTGCTTATATATATTATTATGGCCCATTCCGTATAATAAAGCTTCTATAGTGTGTTGGGCTGTGAAATAGATGCTAAACTAGATCTCTAAGGAGATATTTATTGATTAGTATGTAAAAGAATTTGATACAAAAAGATGTAATACAATTTGTAGCGGTTGAAATTATAAAAATAAACCCTTTATAAAAGTTTTAAAAAGCTATTTGGTGTATAAAGGGGTTATAAATTAAAATAAAATTGGGGTGGTGTAAAAATAAAAGTAAAATGTTAAAAAGATAAAAGATGTGCAGACTACTCGTATATGAATGAAGATAAAATATTTAGTGAGAATATCAAAGTAATAAAGTTATAATCTACAAAAGCAAATTTCTGGAAGGAAATGCTGAACTGAGTTTATTGTCAAATTACATTGCATTATCTGAATTGGATAACAAGGAATGATTTTTACTGGAAGTGGTTTACATCGAGATCATTAGCAGAGCTTGTCATTGAGGTGACATTTTCTAGCTTGAATCTGGTTTAGGTTCGTGATACCGGGTCGTCGGTGGCTTGAAGCCTTTGATGGGACGACGTGGATGGTGATTGCTGCGCATTGCATTGCATTGGGATTGGTAGAGGAGAGTGTCGAGTCCAATAACAGATACCATAATGCAGGTATTTAAATAAAAACTGAAAGAAAATATAGAAAGAGTGAAGTGAGGTAATTTTAATTAAGGGAGTACTTACCATTTGGTGTTGTTGAATGACAAAAATGTAAGGAAAAACTATTTGTAATTAATTTTGAACAAACATAATTTGAAGTGACAGGTGACAGACATACGAGTTGTCATACAAATAAGAAAATCAAATTACTGAATGGAAGCAGTCTAGATTATAAAGAACTCGACCTGTGTTTCAATCAAGTGTTTTCTACCGAAGCTACCAGTTAATAATCTTGATAATCCATAATTATAATAGGGCAAATGAGTTAATTAAAATTCAATTTAAAAAAGAATTGATTGAGAATAAACTAAAGTAAAGTGTAAGTCAATTATAACATAACAAAGGCGTTACAACGTGGTAGAGTCATAACAATATACATAATTTCGAAAATGTATACGTCCTTCCGGTAAAAAAGTAATTTCAGTAATATGTGTGGTTTTAATAGTTCATGGGATAAAATAAAATAAAGTATAATTAGTTTGACAATTTAATGTTATATTAGGAAATATAATAAATGAAACTCTGAATCTCCAAACATTTTAATCAAAACTCATAAAACTCGAAATACATAGATTATTATTTATTGGCTGTCAAGCCAATTTTAATAGAAATTTACGATGCAAGTAACGTTATCAAGCTTTTTACATTACGAGAGAATAGTTTGAATGAACGAGCGACGTTAGGAGCGAGTTCTTTAAAATTCTCGAGTAATGAAGAAAGCAGATAACGTTACGTATATCGTAACACGGTTTATTTTATCCTAAAATACTAATCTTTTTAAAAAATAGGAAAAATGGTTATTGATGATACTTACACCAGAGACTGGTGGTATCACTAGTAAGATAAAAACTAAATACTGTAGTGTTGGTAGCACTGCCAGGTTATGTTAAATTTGAGATTTTCTGGTTAAGTTAACCTAACCTACTAACATCGAATTTGACATAGACTGACAATACACTTCAGTGCTGTCAAAATGTGATTAAATGCTAATAAAGTATTGTTATGTTATTTTTCTTAACAACACTAGTGCTGTTAAATACATCTTAACGCAACTCGTTGCTAAGGAGTTATTGCCATAATAACATCATAGGATAAAATAAATTTAATTTAAAGATGCAAGGAAAATTAACTTCTAATCAAGAGTTGAATTCCAAATTTGTAGTTTGATGTAGAATCCTTTCTTGTCAATCACACATTCATAGATTATCTAATACATTTTAGTCAGTAGTTTTTATTATAAAAATCAATATAAAGCGATAAAAATTATTATAGATATAGAACAGGTTAAGAAAAACAATTCAAATTAATTTCGAAAGAAATTAATGAATTCTTCGAAATCTTTTTGGTCCCTCTCGTCATCTCCTAAACAGGGAAGTGCCTTGACTCGTTGGATCCAATTAATTGTATTTGGATGTGTTTCTGGATCGATTTTCACGTGTACATCTAGGGATACAACGGTAGGGTAGATGCTAAAATCTGCTACAGTGACCGTGTCCAAAGCTATCCATTGCTTGCCTACTAAAAACTTTTCCAAAAATGCGTAAGCTTCTTTAGCCCCCTCGATTATTTTTGGGGTGGCCTCTTTGATTTCCTTGTTCATGAAACCTAACTAAAACTATATAAAGTAAACTCAAGTAATTTTTGTTTTAAATGCAACTCACATCAATAACTTTCAAAAGCGTAAACAGCACCGCCGAGTCGAAGTGAAGCCTTTGGTCAATCAGAGCTCGCTTGTACAAGTCCTTGGGGTATAATGAATCGTCCTTGCCGTATTTTCCGACGAGGTAGGCGATGATGGCGTGGCTATCCCACATTATGTTCCCATTGTCATTTAGTGCAGGAACAGTGTGTTGCGGGTTCAACTGAAATGATTGTTTACTTACTACGTCTACTATTGTTTAGTATGTTTACCTTGATGTATTCTGGACTCAAGTGTTCCGATTTCATGAAATCAATTTCATAGTGCTCCAAATTGAGTCCTAAAGCTTTGGCAGTGATCAGAACTGCCCTACATGCAGGGCTTCCGTGAACCATATACAATTTGGGAGGCATGACAACAATTCACAGCACAAACACTCGCTACGAAGCTTCTCGCACAACTGACAACCGACAGATGCAGATGCGAGCGAGCATCGTGAAAACGTGATTTCTGTAGTAGCCAGTTGTGATTACTTAGCTGCCAACCACGAAGCATATTTTCTTTGTTGGTTTGTGAAGGATATTTGTCGAGTCTGGGATAATATTCCTTGAGGTTTTGTACTTTCCCAATATTGTGAATATTTGCCAAATGATAATCATACGATTATTCTGAATTAACGTGTATGTAATAGGTTTTAAATAGTTAAATCATTACTTCATCAAAGGTTTCTTTAGTTAATGAAATTTGGATATAAATAGAGTATTTGTGTCGCATAACGTGGAAGAAAAGGATAAAAGCGGGCCAATAGCAACTAATTATTTAAGCTGATTGTATTCATGTCAGCGGTATTTAACAATCAACAAAATATTTATACAAAGTTATGCAACCCATTTTTCAATTATAAAATCTGGTGTGATACACGCCCAAAACTTCCTTTTACAGTGATCTTATAATTAGCCAAAAATTAGATTTTTAATTTTTATGTATTTGTCAAAATTTTTCTAAAATTACAAATTCTACAGAAACCGTAGAAAATAGAGCGTTAGTTGAAGAGACAAATTTTCTGCAAAATTTTAAGCTGAATTCAAAAATGTAATAATATACCGGGTGTTCTATTCAAAATAGGATTGAAAAAATGTAAAGTTAAAAAAAAATCGTTAGAGCAGTTTTTGAAAACATCGAAAAAGAACTGAAAAATCACAAGAGTAAACACCATTCTTCCGGTTATGCGATTTTCTTCAAAAGCTAGCTGTCTTATATAGATAGTACACAAAACTTATGTATGAAGTTTCAACGCCGTACCTCTTTTTTCAGATATTCTGTTCACACACAGACACAGAGACAGACAGACCAATGAACAAAAACATGTTTTTTGGATTCAGGAGACTCTAAAACGTGAACGCCTGTTGAAAACTCAATTTCGAATTTTTGTGGTGAATCCAATACTTCCTTTATTGTAAAAGGAGGTAACTATTCAACTAGATAATATTTTTTAAAACTCAATGAGTCAAGGATTAACGTAGATTCAAGTTGACAGTGTCAGCTTGTCATTTACTTTTCATATCTCATAAATTTAAATTCTGTATTCTGTTCACGATCTTTTTGGACCACGGTGTAAGATGTTAAGGTGGATCTACTCGAATTTAAAACTGGCAAAATTGGCCCTAGTTGGGTAACGGGTTACGCCAAAACCAACTTGAACTAAATCATCGCCTGCGTTGATTAACAAAAACTGCATCGTAAACGTACTTACATAACCTATCAACGCAAGCGACGAACTAAATTTTTTCTTCTTCTATCCTTCACCCAACGAAAGGGTATGATGGTATTATTACGTAGTCATAACTGTTATTGCCCACGCGTCGCGATCTTTAGCTAAATGTATAGCATCGTGGAAAGTATGCCCGGTCGCATATAAAAAGCATTCTTTAAGGTATGATTCCGATGGTGACCGCAGACTTCAAACGGCAAACTGCAAACTGCAGGCTGCAGCGGCAGACCGCCGGCGACAGTACTGGTTTAACTATTTTATATGAAATGCATTCTGAACATAGCGTCACTGTCGCTTGCGGTCGCACCTCGTCGCCACTGCAGACTGCACTACCGGTCAAGAGCGACAATACGTGTTTTTAATCGTTTAAAAAATAAAAATGAGTTTTTCAGAAGCAGAGAATGACAAATTAATAAACATTATAGCAAAAATAACCAGTTATTTATGACGCAGGACACGCTAGTTATAGGAATAATCTAATAAAAGAAAATGTTTGGTAAAGCATAGGATTTTATTCATAAATAATTTTGTCTGATGATACAAATTGATGTATAGGTACTATAGTGTTGACATTTATATCATTTCACTTATATTAGTACCTACATTTTTTGGATGTAGTTATTCAATTCTTCACGTTCCGCAGTCAATAGCGGCGTCTGGCCATGAAACTGCAAGACCAACTTGTCGCCGTGAGCAACATTGATCAGACCACAGACGGCAACGGCACTGCGGTCTGCGGATGCAGCCTGCAGTTGCAGTCGGTTGCTGCGGTCACCATCGGAATCGTACCTTTAAGGTACGATTCCGCAGGCGACGGCAGACCGCAGACGGCAGCGGCAGACGGCGACGGCATGTGCCGCGACGGCAGACGGCATTACTTTACAGTATTAATTTGTATGAGACCGATTCCGACATACGACTGCAACTGCCGCGCGACAGGTCGTGACTTGTTTTGCCGCGTAGCGGCAGACGGCACTCCCGCACAAACACAGTAGTACTGCCGTTGACGTTTGAAAATATGGACGTGTTGACAGATGAAGAAAGCGAAAATTTTATTAATTTAGTGTCTCAACATCCCTGTTTATTCGATTGCAGAAATCCTAATTATAAAGATGCGCGTGTTAAAGAAAATATTTGGAAAGACATCGCTCAAGAACTAAATAAAACCAGTAACTATATTTATTTTTATTTATTATAAACTTAATACTAACTATTCTGTACGATTTACAATACTTCTTTGCCAAGATACTTCACCTACTTGGGAACAAAAAAAATCTTTTAATTTGTCTCGAATCACTAAGGCTCCGGCATTAGCAAAACCACTAGTACTCGCCATTCTGATCATATTATGAGATGGTATTTCTTCTTCATTGCGGTGATATCTTGGAATCTGCTGGTTTTCAAGATAACCATCTCGTAATATGTTGTGCAAGCAACAGGCAGACATTATTAAGTCGTCACAAGTTTCAGGCAAAATCGATATCGGTATGTAAAATACTCTAAATACTTGAGATAATAAGCCGAAAGCGTTTTCGACTACACGCCGAGCACGACATAGCCTGTAGTTAAAAATATCTTTCTGATTGTCATGTCTTGCAATTCTTTGAGAATATGGCTTCATCATAAATGTATCAAGAGCAAAAGCTTCGTCTCCAATCAGGAAATGTGGTAAAATATCATTTGTTCCCGGTAAATTTTTTGGTTCAGGAAAATTGAATGTATGGTTCTGTATTTTCTTTCCCATTTCTGACTTTTTAAATATATTGCTGTCTCCTTCTTTTCCATATGACCCCACATCAATTGCAATAAATTTGTAGTTTGAATCAACTATTGCTAACAACACTATAGAGAAGTAGTCTTTATAGTTGAAGAAAAGGGATCCACTGTGCTGTGGTGATTTTATACGAACATGCTTGCCATCGATGCTTCCGACGCAATTTGGCATGTTCCATTTTTCCCAAAATTCTCTTTCAATTCTTTGAAAATTGTTTTTAGTAGGAGGAGGCATACAAATTGGAACAAGTTTTAGTCGAAGTAAATGTAATACTTGTTTTACTATTCTCGATTGATATGACCGTGATATACGATAGTGAAATGCTAAGGAAGCAAAACTTTCACCTGTTGCCATGAATCTGAAACAAAATAACTACATATTAAATAGTCAGTAGTTATATCCCTAGTGCATTCTGTATAATTCGAGTATTTCTCTCGAACGCTTTGCGAATTATACAGAATGCACGCGGGGAATATTGCAAGACTATTCCTCGAAGAAATGTCTTCCTTTGTATACCACACTATTCATTTTTAAAGAGTTTTCAGATTTCTTTCTAAAATTGCTTGTGTAACTAGCTGGTTTGCTCTTCTTCCCGCAAATACCCGATATTGCACTTGTGAAAATACCCGGGTATTGCACTAGTGCAAAATATTCGCTGTATTCGACTCTGATTGGTTTAAATTTTGAAAATTGATTAATGGGATTTGTTTATATTATCTGAGGGGATTTCATTCATCTTTTTTTTTAAGTTTTCTAATACTTTGTAGAAGGTTCTTACGGAAAGAAAAATTAAGAAAATTGCCCAGAAAATTGAAAAATTTCAGAAAACTTAACGACTATTTAACCTTCGCGCGTTTGACAGTTCAGCGAGGAAACGGGGCGGGACGGGACGGTAACGGAAAAAGAGACGGGGACGGGGAAAGGGATGGGATGGGATGACAGGAAATAATTAGTCATTATTTAATACACAAATAACGTACATCGGGCGTACGAAGTCAAGGGTAGCAGCTAGTATACAAAAAATTCACTAAGATTTAATATTTACATTGCAGGTGAAAACTGTAAAAAGCAGTGGAAGACAATACGCGATGGTTATATGCGTTTTAAACGAAAAAGTAAACTTCCCACTGGATCGGAAGCTCCAAAAAGTAGTCGCACGAAATGGAAATTATATAGATTATTGTCTTTCTTAGATAACGTCGCGCAGGAGAGGTCTTCTATTGGTAGCGTAGATGATGAATCGGTGTCATCACAAAACAGGGCTGAAGAGTCCGCAGAGTCGGCACAGAATAATACCCAGCAAGGGAGTGCTGCCACACATTCTGAAGCTAATATCCAGCAAGGGAATGCTAGCACGAATAATATACCTGCTCCTCCTACCGCAGCTGACCGGCAAATAAGAATTAAAAAACGTCCTCGAAGCAGTAGAGATGATATTTTATCATATATGAGAGAGAGAGAAAATTCACGACAGTCGCTATTGCATAATATGTCTCGAACTGATGATGAGTTCAAGTCATTTGCTAATCATGTTGAACATGTTTTAAAGAACTTGCCAACAAAATTGCTTCAAATAAAAGCAAAAGGAGAAATCTTTGAAGTTCTCACCAAGTACCAGATACTGGCGGCAGACAACAGTACTATATCTAGCTCTTCAACACCGTCTACTTCAAGAGCTGGTAGCGCTATGACAAGTGTTTCTGATGACAGTCAGTATACAATTTTAAATGTGTATTCTCCAATTAGCAGTTATTCGGAACCATCCGATTTGACATATACATATAATGCAGAGTTTAGTTCAATTGTTTCGGAAGCAAATGATTTGACACATCAATAAGAAAATGGAGAATTTCCTTCAATCTCCGAATTTTTGAAAGATTAGTATAATGACCTTGTCTACTATTATTATTAAGAAATAATTTTAATTCGCTTACCTTAATGTTAAGAATAATTTTTCTTCTGGCGATATTGTGTCCCGCAATGTTTTTGGAGCAAGATCATTATAAATTAAAGAGATTACAAAATTAAACTGATTTTTATTTAAACGGCAATAACTTCTGAAAATGTCATCACTATCATTCAAGTGTGTTTTTATCAAAGTTTCATAAGAGCCCTCTTCCAGTCTATTTAAGTACAATGGCAGTATAGGTTTTCTGCTTAAATAATAATACAATAATAAATCATCGTCGTCTTCTTCTTCTTGCAATAAAACTTGCAGTATTTGATTATTCATAATTGTATATCGAAGACACAACCGCAAGTTAGTAATGCCGCGACGTAACTGCAGTGCCTGCAGCCGGCTACGGAATCTATACGACTGCAACGGAAGCCCGACAGCAAATGCTGTCGGCCGTCTGCCGCTGCCGTCTGCAGTTTGCCGTCGCCTGCGGAATCGCACCTTTACGGACCAATGGCAACGGCAACAAATGATGTCCTGCTATTGGTTAACGGCTGCTGACCTTGTGCTATGTTAGATTTAGTTGCGTGATTGCATACGCAGTTGTAGCTTTAGACCATGTTCAGTATTAGATTGTGTTGCGTAATTTGCATTGCAATACCTTATGGAATTATTTTAGTAGCTAATTGTTACTTGTTACATCCATCCATTTGCTTGTAGCAATATGTAGATACCATAGTGTATCTTAAAATTATGGAATTTGTAAAGGCCTGTGTTACGAAATGATTTTAATAGAGTATATTGAAGTTTTTAAATAACATAGATATAAAAATGTTAATACTTTAAAGGTTATTTTTAATATTGTCATTAATTGTATTGTATAGTTTGATAGGATTCTATATTTCGACTTTCAAGTTATATTTTTCTCTAATTTACAATTGTATCTGGACAGGGATTGTATTACCAGATTGTGAAAAGAGTGTATGTAAAATTGTATCCTCGAATTGAAAGCTAAAATTGTCACCAACAAAAAATACCAAGAGTGACCACGCTGCAAACACGTTCTTGGAAATGATTCATTCTCCTTGTATTACGTGTTTGTTTTACAATGCATGTCGATATTGAAAAACAGATTTGAAAGAAGGGGTATAGACAGAAAATCACAATCAGTCTGCAGTGTGTTTCACTTTTCACCTTCACACCACTGCCTATATTTCTTATTTATTTTCTGATTGATATGAAATTTTGGTAAATTATTTTATCCATTAAAGGGATTATTTCTACCGTAATCAAAAATAAATGCGAAACATTTAAAAATTACAGTTGGTCTAATTTTATCGAAAAAAGTTATTAAAAGTTGTCCAGAATCTCGCTCTGAGATATATCATACAACAAAAATAAAGGAAATAAATTAATTATACCTATTGTTATGCGCGTATTTTCACTTCTTTTTGTACCTATAAAATAGGTAAAATTCGTCAAAACTACTTTATGTTGTGGAAATACCCCAAGTTACTTGATATTGGAATGTGCCATTCTTAGTTACTATTTTCTTGTGCATTCTTGGATGATACAAAAAATTCGCAAATATTTTAATATTTAGAACTTATCTCACATTTTTTTTTGTACAGATTAACAAATAAATAATGCGTTAGTGTTTTTCAATTGCTCAGCGCCAAGTACACACATTTTGCATCCCTCGCTAATATTTACACATTGGAGAAAACATAAAACCTGAAATTATAAAAAAAATGTTTTTGCAAGACAAGTACATTGTCGTCATTTTGTCTGGTGTTTCAATTGATTTTTTGATGGCTCAGTTTTAATTCTATAACGGCAACTTATTTTTGAAAAATCTGTGAGTTCATTTGGTAAACGAATAATTTATAAACCTCATTCACATGAGTTAGTTGAAACAAGTCATTCCATGAATGTGCACATAAAAAAGATTTTAAAGTGTGATAATCAATTCTGTGTTGGTCATAGTAATTTCTACGTGTTTCAGAGTTATTTACAGATCCACTTGCCTGGTAAATATTCGGTAGCATAGTAAAGTGATCAGTAATAGCATTTTCAATAATTGCATGAATTACATTGATCTGTCTTTCAGTTTTTACAAAAAGATGGTCAATGCAGCTTTCTGAAATTTGAGTTTGCCTTGTTGGGATGTTTATAAATGTTTTAAATTCTTTACCATTTAATAGATTCAAGTAATCATTAGTATAGTTACTCTCACTGTAAATTAATGTTTACAACACCCGCTATAATGGCAACATCAGATTGCCCTGTGGTTTGAATTACTTCTTCTAAATCATCATCATATAAATGCTGTGATATTTCCAGACGGCGGGCGATATAAACAAAAAATAATATAGTTTGTATTACCTACCTGAAAATGAATTTTTGTTAAAGTGACTTTAGTTATTTTTACACAGTCAATTTTAGTTGAATAGTATTTTTTTGTGTAACATACTAAACCGCCATTTTTGTTGAAGTTAGCCTCATAATAATATGTTGAATAACCTTTAATATTATAATTAGAAATATTTATAACCCATGTGTTAGTGCAAGTTGCCGTGATAATTTTGTCAATATAATCTAAAGTACGTAACACATTATTGGTCATTATTAAAAACTAAAATAATATATGTTTAAAACCCCCTGATTTTAAAACCATTTCAATTTCTTCTTTTAAAATGTTTTATCTTATTACCAAAGTTACTAAAGCAAAGTGTAAATTATAAATGATTAAAAGATATTCAACAGTTTTATTAAATAGGAATAATTTAAACAAATCCTCGGGGCTGCTTATCCTGAACACAATTCCTTACCTTTTATGTTTGAGCGGTTTCACCTTTAAACTTTTGGATATCACTATAGCAGTTTATCTTCCTCTTGCATTTTTAATTAGGATGTTGCTCCCTTTTAAACATTTGAGTGCTTACAAGGGATTACACAAGTAAACATGATAAACATTTGTAAGAAACCTAGTGTATGGGCGAACTCTGATTGGAGAAGGATGTATTCAGAAAAAATTTCACAGTACATTATATTATTTTTATTGTGAACCTACACTTAATAAATAACCACATTAATAGAAAATATACAACTATAATAATTCACAACAAAGGTAATTTTTAGAATAATAAATAAACAAATACCTATTCTTCCGATTCTGACAAAGCAGTTTTCGTAATAGCTTTAAGAATATCCTCTAGTAATCCCTTGTAAGTAGTCAGGTAGAGAAAAAGGTTGGGGCTGAGTTTTGAGGGAATTAACTGTATCTTAGTTTTTTGGTACCTAATTTTATTTAATTATCAAAACTGAAATTTATACAAGTATACACACACATGTATACATTTCAACATGCTACTAGAAACACTCTTTTAGCAATAAATTACTGTTATGATTGATGAGTACAAATATAAATGTGCTAGTCACTTGAGTAAGTCATCGCAGATAATGTTATTGGATCCCCCAACTAAGCATCCCAATTACCAAGCATGGCAAGTCATTCATTTATTATGTAACGAGCACGTTTTTATAAGTTCCGTAGGAAAATTAGTCATTTATTAGTTTACCGGGCACTGTACTACCGAGTGTTTGTTCTTCAACTTACTACAATGGCTCCTAAATTGTACATGGTTCGTGCAAGCCCTGCAGTTAGGACAGTTCTGATCACAGCCAAAGCTTTAGGACTCAGCCTGGACCTTAAAGAAGTTGATTTGCTAAACTCTGAGCAATTAACTCCTGAATACCTGAAGGTAAAAATACTTATCATCACCAATACGCGCTAAGAGAACATCTGTTTTAGCTCAACCCTCAACACACTGTTCCCACCCTGGATGACAACGGAAACGTAATGTGGGATAGTCACGCCATCAGCACGTACCTCATTGGAAAATACGGCAAGGACGATTCCTTATATCCCAAGGACCTATACAAACGCGCTTTGGTTGACCAAAGGCTTCACTTTAATTCAGCAGTTTTATATTCACTTTTGAGAGCTATCGATGTAAGTTTACAATTGGCACTAAAATACAACAAATTTACTTAATTCAATTTTTAGTATGCTTATATAAAGAAAGAAATTAAAAACCTCACGCAAAAAATGATTGAAGAAACCAAGGAAGGTTATGGGTTTTTAGAAAAGTTTTTAGAAGGAAAACAGTGGATAGTTTTGGACAAGGTTACCGTAGCAGATTTCAGTATTTATCCTACCGTGCTATCCCTAAATGTGCACGTTAAAATCGAGCCAGTAACGTACCCGAATTTATGTAATTGGATCAAACGTGTGAAGGTGCTTCCCTGCTTAGAAGATGACGCTGGGGATCAAAAAGGTTTCGAAGATTTCATTAATATGTTTCGAAGTTAATTTACGTTGTTTTTTCTATGATGTTTGCTGTTTGTAATGTATATTGTATATGCAAGTAATTGAGGGTTTTCTTCTAATTGATCAATTTCAGTTTTGTTTAAAAATAATTGTATTGAAGTTTTTGAATAAGTAAAACCTTGATCAAGAAGTAAACTACAAATTGTAAGAAACCTAGTATTTCATGTATTCAACCTTCTAGATAATTATTAGTTTCCGTGTTGCCCAAGTTTTAATACGCGAGTACGCGGAGTAGATTTAACCAGACGATGGTGTTTATGGAGTAACTACGTGTAATTCTTTATTAATAACTGAACTGGTGTTATTTAAATTAGATATTTTTTCAAGACAGTTGACGTAGCACTACTTCAAAAGAGTTGAAATTGTGTGTAATAACGATATCTTAAGCTATACATGTTTAAAATGATTTTCACTTGTAAAGCAGCTGCTCAGTCTTATATTGATTGAGCTCCGCAAAGGCTACTCCTAAAGATTGTTTACAGTGGTATCTACTTCAACCTTAATAATTACGACATCTCATAGGGCCGTGCATTATCTACTAGTATACATACACTACTATTACATGTAATAAATAATTTACCACTAAACTGCAAATCATTCTTCATAATTTAAAATACTTCTTGATTGTAAACCTATAATGTTACTTAGAAATAGAAATTTTAAATAATAGTAGTTTGTATAGCAAGGCACTGAACTTTTTATCACGAATGTTGATTTAGTTAGGCAAATAAGTGCCGAGGGGTACACTACGTTTTTTGTTAAATCGAGAAATCATAAAATTACAAACATTTTAACCAACTTTTTTAGGTTATGTTGACGTCGATTGACTTTTATCTGTCGCCCCGCTACCTACAAGTTTTAAAACAATGGATTACTTCACTGCCAATTTCTCGAATTTTAATGTCGATTTCGAGGTACTTCACTCCCGATTTTTAAAAAATTGCGCTCTCGCCTTTACAGTTGACAGTGGTCTCATCGAACATATAAAGAACGGTATCCAAGGTATAATGGCTCTATTCAAATCATTTAAAAATATCATAATAAGCACCTACAGTCATGACTAGGTTAATATTGTATTGGGCAAAAATATTTTTCAACCTGTGCAGGTGTGTTGCGTATTGAATTATTTCGATGTTCATTTTATTATTGTTTATGTATATGTCGTTTGTTTATTTATTTGGTTATTAAATTAATGTTTTATAATTCAGACATGACGTGCATTTCAATATGCTAGTGGCATATACAATTCCCAACTTAATACTATATGAACCTATTTATACAAAATTATAACATCTTTAAAACTTCTTGAAGATGATAAAAATAGTCTCGAAACGTAATTAAACCATAATGTGTGGTACATTGTTGAATTCATAAGAAAAAGTGCTTCTAAAATTTAAATTCAGAAAATTAGGACCGTATTTAAAAAAATTAAGTTGATAATAGTTCTTCAAAGATGAAAAGCAGGATAAAAAATGATGACGTAATATTTAATTCCATTAAAAGTTGCTGTACAGGAGCTTTGCCAGTTTCGTTCTAAGTTTAAAATTAACTCCAGAAAAATAGAACTAAAAATCCAAAAATTCGTTCTATCGTATCTGTTTTTGTCTAAAGTAGTACAGGAAGATTGTTTAATTAGTTCAGATTTTATTTAAATTTCTTAAATTGGTATTTACAGATAGTCTCCAGTCGCCGATTTTGGCCACGGAGACCACCGGAACTGATCTTTTAGATTTTTAAATTCGGGGCCATATTAAAGTTTACTGTATGCACGAACAGTAAATACAGGAGGATTCTAAATGCTTGCAGTTCTGACAGAAAAGTTCCTAGGATTTACCGAACTAATATAGCAATGGTTAGAGCGTCGAGCATAACCTGGTATTATGATGCAAGATGGATAGTTTGAACATCTTTAAAAATTAACACGTACAGTATAATCCATTAACGATCTTGAATTGCTGCTGTGTTATTGTTAAGGTAAAACGTCCTGTATTTATATCAACATAACAGAGGTAATTAAGGAAGCAGGAACCAAAATCTTCAAACGACAAACCAAAAATAAATAAAGAAACTAAACAATTAATGGAAAAAAGAAATTCTGATAAATACAAGAGCTAAGTAGGGTAATAAAACAAAAACTAAAAAAGAACATAAAAGTACACAGATGGGAAATAATAAGAACAATAGAAAATAACGGCAACCTTAAAGTACTAAGAGAAAACTCTCAGACTGAAAAAAAGATGGTGAAACTAAAGGATCAAGAAGGAAAAGTAACTGAAAACATAGATGAGATTACTGAAATCCCAGAAAAATTCTACCACTCCTTATAGTCCTTATACTATACGTACATCGAACTACACCGACGAAATGATTCAATTAGCTAGAGGAAGAAAACTGATATATGTTAACTCAGAGGACATTCCTGTGTTACCTAAAGAGTTAAAAAGCACACTGAAAGAAATAGAAAATCGTCGATCTTCATGAGAAGACGACATAATTATCTAATTCTTCTAGGAAGAGGTAGATACGCTCCTATTATAGCTTTGCATGCTATTTAATAAATGTATAGAAGGCCAAATACTGGAAGAATGGAGGAACGCTATAGTGGTTCTTACGTATATTATAAAAAGGAAGATGCAGTGTATCTATTAAATTATATTGTTCTCTAAACACCCTGGTGGCCTAGTGGCTAGAGTGGCAGAGTAGTAATCACAGCGATCAGCGGTCCCGGGTTCAATCCCCGGGGGAGGCACAAATTTACGTTGAAAACGTACATTATCAGTTTTTCTCAGGACTAACCAGGAACACCTGAAGACGGGAGTAGAACAAAACTCCCGAAACGTTGTGTGATTTACACCCTAGACAGTGGAAAAGTCCGAAAAAACGAAAAACAAACATATCATATTAAATTATAGACCTATTACCGTGGCTGCTATCTCAAGTTTATAAAATATTACAAAAAGATCATAACAAGAAGGTTGATAAGCAAACTGGACTTCGAACCACCTAAGCTGGCTGGCTTGCGAAAGAACTTTGGTACATTATACCATTTACAGACACAAATTAGAGTTCTAATAGATAAAACCACACAATATACCTTCCCAATCTAGTTGGCCTTTGTCGATGATCAGAAAACTTTCGACAGTGCTGAACATTGGGCAATAATGGATAGCTTAAAATTTTGTTAATTTTTAAACTTAGATAGTAGGGCGGTTTTTATTTTGAGAAAAAGTACAAAAAAGTAATTAAATCGTGTAATTAGCAAAACGTAGCTCAGGTGATTCACTAGTACTTTATAACCAGTTATTTGAATAGATCTATCACTAATTTCATCTTTTAACCAAGTTTTTCCTATAGCTATTATATTGTAATGATTATATCTTTGGCAACCTTAACTGTCCATATTTTGCTCCCCATTCTCACATTGACCGCTCCACCTGCTGTTGATAAATTTCGATTACAATATTTTTTTGTGCACGCTTTAAAAAGTTGATACCGCGTCTTGGTTGGTTTCTCCTTCACTACTATCTTCGTTACCGCACATTTTCTTCTGCTATTATACGTGGAAATTTATATCGCATTCTTTCTTAATCTGTTGCACCTTATCTTCACCTTATTTTGCAAATTCTTCCATTTTAGCATTCCACTAATCACATAACGTGTATGCATAATATCTGATAAAAATACATTATCCCCGAGAAGCGTGTTAATGGTTGTGAGGAAAGATAATTGTTTTGGCCTTACCTGTTGGCGAAAGTTTATTTTGCCGGCTGGTAACTATCGGCTTAATTGGGCTAACTCGCCGAGAAGGGTCGGGGTTCCAGCTGCGCTGAAAGAGAACGAAAAGAAAAAAAGGAGAGGGCGCTAGGTCCTCGACGTTGATCTAATCCTTGCGTCGGACCATCACAAGGTGGAGATAATTCCCAGCAGAACAAACGAAATCAAAGCAACGACCAATAAAATATCACAGCTTTATTTTAATTTTTGGTGGTTACTATAGTGCAATATCACAAGCATGCATGAAATCTATGAGAGCTTAAGCAGGTCTACGACGGACAAATCATACACTTTAAAAAGGAACAATTATGTTCGGGCGCCGTAGGAGCAGAAAGAGAAAAAACTATCGGTAGCAGAGCGGGTTTAACGGATACTACGTCGGTACAGAGCAATACAAGTATATTCAGGCTAACGTTGAGCCCCGATTTTTAGCTCTAATTGACGTTAAAACTACGCTCCAAAATTTCTAGGGGTCGAAAGCAACGTACGGCTAGCGTGGCCACACCTTACGCCGAGGTCCCTATTAATAGAAATGCATCAGGGTATCCATGAACCAAGTAGCAAAACTTGAATATGCTCTTTAACAAATTTGATATAGGCGTAAAATAAATAACCGGGTCGCGGAGACTTGAATTTGAATCCGCGGCTTCCGTGGTCGGTTCGCCAACCACTACCGTCGTCTAGCGGCTATCTTCACGCTGTAAAATTTTGAACCACAAATGGCGGCGTGCGAGCAAAATAGAAAAAAAACGTAAATACAAATCTACATTTAAATATATACCGGGGCTGATGGTTTAACGCGCTAAGCGGTTAATCACAGCTACCGCATGCTACCAGGTAAGTGAAAAACAACATTCCAGTAGGTTGCTGTCAAAGCTCGAAGTCCTACGATATCTAATCTGTAATTTTTAGGCCTCACTGAGAAGCAGCGGCTTGGGGCTAATTATAAGCCATAGCTCCCGCGCAATCGAGCCGAAGAATCGTTGACCAGGACTCTGGTAAGCCTAATTGACTTTAATCAATAAACTGCAAAAAGTGACCGCACGAATTTTGCTGCAGCCCTAACATTCATAACTTAAACGAAAGCACATACAAAACAAGCAAAATACACTAGGGGTACGATTGGTCAAGCATGCCCTAATTTCTACCGATATGAAGCACTACTAATCTATCATAAAATACTCCAGGCGCAATGTGTAATAACTATGTTAGCATTTTTCCTTCAGGAAGGCACGATCTAACCTTTCCGTTGGCTTTCATGTAGTTGTACGCAGCAGGAGGCGACCGAGGTCACGCCAGCAGCTGGGGACGGCGGCACAAGCGAAGAAGGCTCTAAGTGAACTGCAGGTGGGCGTAATGCGGTCACGCATTTCCTAATGTAGCGCTCAGGCGTTGCGAAATCCACAGGCAATTCGACAGTTTTAGGGGCCCAGGTCGACGGACTGGATTCCGGCAAATTGCAGTCGAACGGGGAATGCTTAGCCCCAACAGGAAATGTACAAACCTCACAGGAACTGTCCAAGCGCTACAGGAAATGTACAAACCCCACAGGAACTGTCCAAGCCCCACAGGAAATGTACAAACCCTACAGGAAATGGCTAACGGCGGTATGACGCCATGGGAACTCGCCAAAGTTGGTCACAGAGATCCGTAAATGCGATAGGACGAGAGTACGTAACTATATACCAATTACGAACGTCCGAAACAAAGCGATAGTACTTCCAGATCCTCCCATAAAACTATTCGGAAATGAGCTCAACAATAAGGGCTCTTTGAAGCACTACGATGCAGGGGGATGACCAACTAGCACGGCGATTTTGCTTAGAAAGAAAACGGAATTCGACACCAGCTTCACAGGGCATAAGAAAACAAAATTTTTGGGCAAGTTGAACCAGAAAAAGTGCCTGAAAGATATGACTGCAACAAGAGATAACCTTGCTCTAGCAACAAAAGGAATAGTTTAAAATAATTGCAATAACGGTTGCCTAGCCACCAGGCTTAAATATCTGTAGAAATGAAACCAGAATAAATTTAATTAGTAAAATAAGGGTAATTACTCGGGGAGTTGCTTACGAAACTGCTTAATAATTATAGGAAAATATTTAAAACTAAGATACAGCTAACCAGACCTAATCTGAAGCATGCAAAATTACCAAAAAGCCACCTAATAATACTCAAAGCTTAAAATTCAACTAGCAAAAGTTTACTAATACAGGGGACGCTCCGAAAGTAACGTAACATGGTTTCCTTAACAATCTCCCTACTATCTGCCTTATTCTCGCGAATTGGACCCATTTTTATGCACACACAAGGGCCAAGTGAAAATAATAAAGAACTAATTAACGAATACGTTATATAGGCAAACCATAGGCGATTATAACAACAAACTTGCCACAGCCGAGCAGCGCGTGACTACTCACTGGCGGCCATATAAAAGTTGTGTGAAATTATGTTGCCACAAAGACTGATAAAAAATTCGCCATTAGTTTCCTTACAATTTGTGACAAAAGTCGAAAACACTGCTCTGATGTTTGCTTCTGCAACTTGTGGTTTCTTAACACTAAAAAAAGTTAGAAATTTATATGGAACACTTTTATTATTATACAGTAGATGGTTTTATAAAATATAAATATTGTAACTTTCTTAAACTAATAAATTCAAGAAAATTTTACAATGTTGAAAATCTTCGAGATCATCAGCAAAACATGGCAAAGCTTGCATCCGTTTCATCCAGAGGGCAACATTTGGGAACGCTTTTGAGTTTAAAGGTGCAATGACATCCATGGTTGTAGCAGCTGTTATACAACTGAAGTCGGCTATAGTCACACTATCACCAGCTACCCATTGGCGTCCTTCCAGAAACTTCTCCAAGAATCCATAGGCCTCCTTAATAGCCTCGATCTTTCCTGGCGGGACATCTTCTATTTCTCTTTTTAGCAGGGGTTCCTGCAATGTTTATACGGTGTGTTAAAAAAGATATTACATAAGGGTTAGCCATGGAAAATAAAAGTAATGCCAACGGCAAGTTTTAGAATTAATGTCATCACTGCTGTCGTTGTTGTAAGTTTATATTACACGCTGATATCGTGATCGAAAATTCTAAAGATTGCTGTCTCTGAAGTATGTTGTTGACATTAGCTTTATTATCCATGGCCAACCCTTATGTATTTTTTTTGAACACATGGTATATCATTTAAAATATATTTGAATTTTATTTATGTGTAATAGTTACCCAAATGGATCGCATGGTCGGAAAGAGCACGCCAGTGTCAAAATGAAGCTTTTCGTCTACCAAAGCTCGTTTGTACGGGTTCTTTGGGTATAAAGCATCGTCTTTTCCATATTTGTTCACAAGGTATGCATTTATAGCGTGGCTTTCACATATTATGTTACCATTATCATTTAATGTAGGAGCTGTATGTAGTGGGTTAAGCTGAATATAGTATCGAGGTAAATTTTGAAAACGATCGACTTAAGATTTGCTTACCTTAAGGTATTCAGAGCCGATATGTTCTCCATCGTCGCCACCGAATTCATGTATATTTAAAGGCACACCTAATGCTCTAGCCGTGATCAGTACAGCCCTACTTGGTGGAGTCCCACGGAAAATGTACAGCGTTGGGATCATGGTGGAGAATTTGTAGCAAGAGTTAATACTTCAACAATTTTGAAGTGACTAAATACTGTTGATAAGAATCCTATAAGCTGAGAGCCTGTATCTCTGTAAATTTTCATATCTTATTTATTATGAGGTATCACAGTTACTATTCAATACTATTTATATAAAATATGCGATGGCAAACAAATTTAATCGTTCATTGATGGCTTCGAGATAGAAAGGTAAAAATGTTTATATTTTAGATTACTATACGAGTACATTTTCTTTAAAATTATTTCTCTTACACAAATCTAATATTTGTATCAAATTACTACTACTATTATTAAAAGCAGTGAGATTGCATAATGAGTATCGAAGCATTACAAAATCGCCTAGCAGTGTAGCAGTATGATTTTATATTAGTATTTTTGATTATGTCGATCAATAAGTAGCATTTACCTGAACTAGAAGCCAGATTTTTAAGACTATAACTAAATTTACTTGTAGCTGTAACGACAACTATTAGATTAATTTTGACCTTGTTAACTTGTTCTTTGTATCTTCGATGACATATTCCACAATAGAGAGCCGTTTCGTTCTGATAATGTTAGGAGTTCTTGGTCTTTTGCAAGGGATCAAATAAATAGCAAGGTTTGAGGAAAGAACAAGAGCGTTCCGCATTTTTCTTAGTAGGTTGTCGATAATCATTAGTCTTTATAGTTTCGCATTTTTAGCTGGATTTAACCTGAAACTATGAAGTCAACTCAGCTTCCTTAGGACGGTGAATACAAGATCTCAATCGATGATATTTAAATATCAAAATTTAGTTGTGTCCAATACCAAACTTTTAATCAGTTACGATTGTTTATAGAGAAAATTGGCTTTAATTTATGCATGTAAAAAATGAGGTGTGGTCATAATACGACTTTCTTTTACAGTAATTTCAGTAATTCTTAATACTTGATGGGTAGTTGGGTGGAATGGTGTAAATCCAAATTGCAGGTGTGGGATAATGATGTTGATCTCCAGATATTTGTTTAGCCTTGTGTGAATTGCGCCTGCGAGAAGTTTAGACACCGTAGATAGAAGGCTAATTGGCCAGAATTTTGACGGGTTATCGTGCCTGTCTCCAAACAGTGGGAAAATAGCCAATTCTTAGGCAAGCTATTTCGTTTTTTTATCATCATTTGATCATGAGGTAGAGGCTCAACTATTTTTTACTCGCCTGTTGAAGCTATAACAATTTTAATTAAATATATATCTTAAATAAATATCTTGACTTGGAATTAATAATGATCTAAATTTTTGGAACTAAATATACAAAATTATGTTGAGCCTTCGATTTTTGAACAATTTAATTGTAAGAATTTCTTATATATATAATTTCGGCTTTATACCGCCATTCGCGGTTTACCGGTCCTCAAACGCCATACATCTCGGTTTTGGGCATCTTCATCTTGTAGTTGGTATACATTCATGGCTTCTCTAATACCATTATTCCAAGATCTTCTTGGTCTGCCCCTTTTACGTCTTGCTGGGGGAAACCATCTGAAAATACGTTTCGGCCATCTCTCATCTGTCATTCTCAGTAAGTGTCCAAACCATTTCAGACTTCTTCTTTCTATTCTATCTGTCACCTTATCCTCAGCTTCCATTCTTCGTCGGATCTCCTCATTCGTCACATGCTCTAGTTTTGACACGCCAAGGCTTCTTCGAAGATAATCCATTTCAACTGATTGTAGCTTCCTTTTGTATTCGCTATTGATTGTCCACGTCTCGCATCGATAGCATAATACGGATTCTACCATTGATTTACCAATGTGCTTTTTGACGTTCGCTGATATATGTCTGTCCCACCATATTTAATTCAGACTTCCTAGTACCTTCCTACTATTTTCTATTCTCGATTTTATTTCCTCCTTGCCTATGCCATCTTTCGTTACTGTTGTTCCTAAATATTTAAATTGCTGGACTTGCTTAATTACTTCATTATCATTAATTAGCACTTGAAAATAGGCATCTGTGTTTATAGCTAAGTATTCTGTTTTCTTTATATTAACAGTTAGTCCCCATTCTTCGTATTTCTCATAAAGCCTTTTTAGCATAAATTCCAGGTCATACACATCTTGTGCAATTATGACCTGATCGTCGGCGAAATTAAGTGTAAACAGATGATTGTCATTTATCGGTACGCCCATTCGCCGTACTCTATTTTTCCAGTTTTCGAGAAATACTTCTAAATATGTGTTAAATAGCAGTGGTGATAGACTGCACCCTTGTCTTAAGCCTTTGGTGGGTGTAAAGGGTTATGCGAGTTTGCATAATTGACACATTACAATTACAAATGCAATTACAGATAACACCATGCATAGTTATACTATGCTAGTTAGAAAGATGATTTTTATAAAGACAAAACGTCATGAAATATGTTTTGTCATAATTAAATGATAAGTTGTTGTCAAACCGGTGCTTAAGAGAAAAAATTCCACGAGTTGCCTGCGAATACACTTCCGCCAAATTATACCAGTAACAAGACTGTGTCATCTGCATAACTAATAACATGAGCATTACCAATAGATCTCCTACAGGTGGAGATTATTACTGTAAAGTCTAAACAATGAAGGGTCTACAATTGAACCTTGGCACTCCATATTTAACGAGATTGAGTTTACTTTCTGTATTATTTGTTAATAGACATTGCTTCATATTTGAGCAATAGTTGCGAAATGTTACCAGAAAAGTTATATTCTAATTTTCTACATAGCAGACAATGAGGCATTTGATACACCTTAGCCAAGTCTAAAAATATTGCCATTGGTGAGTTCGATTTGTTGTAGCAGTCATATATTATAAAGACAGCATTAGCCAAGACATCGTCTGCTCCCCTCCACTAGATAAATCCATATTGATTTTTGGAAAATAAGAACGAAAGTAATTGGTCTGTTATAGTTATTGGGTGATAATTTTTTTTTAGATCCCAGGAGCCACATTTGTAAAGAGGATTTATAATAGCAACGTTTAATAGTTACAGAAATAATTCAGCCTGAAGGCATTTATTAAATAGGTTAGTAAAAACGTAAAAGATTAAATAAATTAGATTTTTTGATATAACCAAAAATGCCTTGTCATATGCACTTGCTTGATTAATTTTTAAAGTAATGATTTTTGATATAACATCCAAAGCCAAGATAGGAGGCGATGTGATTTATACGTCATGTCATGATGAAATTGGTAATTTCTGTTTTTTGGATAACGTTTATGCCACTAATCACAAATTCTTATTTCGTCCGGAATTTCTTTATTTCTCAATTTTCTCTTACTTAACTATGCTTGCTTTATTATAGTACAAAGATAAAAAAAGTGGTTCGCAATATTCATAAGTATTACGAATGATTTATTAGCAACTGTATAATTATAAATATTTGCCCCATCATGATTTGATGGTACTATTTTCAACTTCTTACATTAGTCTATAAAATAAAACGTTTAAAATTCTAATTGTAAATTAGCGAATTTTTGTATTTAATTGATTAATATTGTTTATCGGATTTCATTTGGAAATGTGCTACATTTCTTCATTCAAAATCGATAATAAATGTGGTACTTTCATCATTAGCAACACTTTTATTCCTAGCAACGGCGATTCGTTTTACATTTGGCAATACTGAAGTGTGATGTTGGTGACACTGTAAGTTTATGTCAAATTCGAGGTTAGTAGGTTAGGTTTTGCGTCAGTTTTGACATAGCTTGACGCAAAACCTAACCTGCTAACCTCGAATTTGACATAGACTTACTGTGTCACCAACAACACACTTCAGTACTGCCAAACGCATAACATCAACAGAAGCTATTAATTGTGCTTTAGTACATAGGAATGAGTTATGCTCATCTTGGTTATGGTTTGACAGTTAGTGTCACTTGTATGTAAAAATTTAATATTTTACATTATTTATGAAATGCGATAAAATAGTATACTCAACACGTTAGAAAAGTGGTTTTTCTAAACTCGTATGGCCGTTTAAGTACTCGCTAACGCTCGTACTCATACACGTCATACTTGTTCAGAAAAACATCACTTTTCTCAACTTGTACAGTAATATACTATTTCCCGCTGCTGATCATGTATGTCAGTGATACAGCCTTAGTAACAAAACGTGTAAGTCGGTGATTGACAACGGAACTTAATATTATTATTAAGTTTCTAGGATAATAAAATTAACAACGCAAAAATCTAGGAAAGTTTCGATAAGCAGCTGGAAAAATATAATAAGAAAACTCGGAATGTATCGCCTATTAACATTTTCCGCAGGCAGCAAGTCGCGGCTTCGCCTTGGCTTGTACTTGTCTACCTCAAATGTTAATAGGTCCTTACATTCCTTGTTACTTAAATAGCTATTAATTTAAAATGAAGATCATCTGGAAAGTGACATGTAATTTTAGTTGAAATACTATTGGGCATAATGTTAATATCATTAATACTATATTTATTATAAAAATGTTTCAAACAAGATTCAGAACATTCGTCAATTATGACATGCTTGAAAGTACAGGCATGAAATAGATAGATTTTATAAGCATCAGTCACATTATTATTTACATATCAAGTCATGAAAGTTATCTTTTACTTGACGAAGGAGCATATATATAGTACGAGGCTTGTTATGTTGACAAGAATATTCGTTGGTTAAACTCTCAAAATATAACTTTAATGGCTACTTGGACACAATTGCTGGCTGATTAACTCAAATGCAAACGGCGTGCGATTCTTTAAATACTCTACAATTAGTTGACAGAAGCTCATTAGGACGCCAAGGAATTTGCCATTTAACGACAAGTGTATCCAGGTACACAGGGAAATTCGTAAACACACAGTAGCATAAAACACTGAAAGAAAAGCTCTACCTCAATTCAGGTAGCAGTAATAAAAATTCACAGATTTCGCAATCCTTGCAACCATCGGAGGGTGTTGAAAACAAACACGATATATAATGAACATGATTTATTAAAACGTTCAAAAATGCAAATACACATGTTTGTCACATATAAAACTCAAATCAATTAAAATTAATATATAAATGTTGGTTACTTGGCCTAACTAATACACTAAAGTAATGCTTAATGAACAGGTTACAGCATTCATTATTATACCAAAAATCTGGTGTGATACACTAACACAACTTCCTTTTACAGTGTTCTTATAATTAGTCAAAAATTTCATTTTTAATTTTTAGCCATTTGTCAAAAACTTTCAAAAATTACAAATACTACAAAAACGGTACAAAATAGAGCGTTAGTTGAAGAGACAAATTTTCTCTAGAATTTTAAGGTGAATTCAAAAATGTAATAATATACCGGGTGTTTTATTTAAAATAGGAGTTAATAAAAAAAATAGAAAAGAAAAACAAAAGAAACCCACTTTAGAAGTATTCAACTGGAAAATCACCTATTTCACATCAATACACATTAAAAATGTAGTAAAAATGTAAAGTTTAAAAAAAATCGTTAAAGCCGTTTTTGAAAAAATCGAAAAAAACTGAAAAATCACAAGAGTAAACACCTACTTCCGGTTATGCGATTTTCTTCAAAAGCTTGCTGTCTCATCTACATAGTACACAAAACTTATATATGAAGTTTCAACGCCATACCTTTTTTTGTTTTTGAGATATTCTGTTCACAGGCAGACACACACACACACAGACAGACAGACAGACAGACCAATGAAAAAAAATATGTTTTTTGGGATCAGGGGACTCTAAAACGTGAAGATCTGTTGAAAACTCAATTTCGAATTTTTGGGGTGAATCCAATACTTCCTTTATAGTAAAAGGAAGTAAAAAGGAAATACAAATTAGCACTGAAAAGCACCCAAAATGTCAACGTTAAAAATCTTATACATAACATAACAGAAAACTCAATAAAAAAAATTTTAAAAACGCACCCAACAAAGGAACTGAATGCAATGAACAATGAGAATGTGCATAATTAGGATAATTATTTACCAATTGTTCGTATTTAAAATTTGTCCCTGGTATGTATCGCGAAGCACTCGTAAGTACATTGGATGGTCCAGCGACTGCATTATCATACATTTACAGATATAACACGTTCCATAATGCCACATTCAGAAAGCTCTAAAAAGCAGAAAACAATACGATTTTTAATTTTAAAAAATACATTGAAAAAAGAATTAGAGAAATAAATGCATTATATTAATATACTAATTTGTTTGGCAAAAAGTATCGACAAAAACAAAAACATTTTCGAAATTTTTCAGTTATAATATATCAAGGCACCATTATTTTGCTGGAAAAAAATTTTGCCCGAAGGATTGTTGCTTTGGTAAACTACCGAGGCAAATTATATCATCAAAAGATTTTGTCATTACTTTTGCCGAGGAAGATTACCCATAAGCAAAAAGTCTTGAGTTCAAATTTTACCTCCAAAATAATGAGAGCGAGATATATTCGATCAGACTATTTCTCAAATAAGATAACACGGAAAATAATAACGTGTTTGGTCGCAATTTTAAAATTATATATCAAATCATTGGTCCATTCGATATGCGGGAAATATTCGACAAAAAAATTATACGATTAATTCATTCACCTATAGAAAAAACAGCTCGTTGCCACTGTTACTATCGATTTCACAGCGAATAATGTTTAATTCCTGTTGAATAAAGCGCGCTTCCTGCTGAATACAGACGACTTTAGTCCAGTCATTCGAAATGTCACAACATTTGAAATTATATTTTTCCATTTTTAGCACAAATTGTAAAATGCTTGAACGATAAATTAGAGAAATGTGCTTACAAACAAGATATGGCCATGAATATAAATTTTTTGTTACCGATTTTCTACAATTCCAACACAAATTATGAATCGGAGGCTAAACGCTTTCTGCAGTTGAAATTGTTTATCTGATTACCGTCACCACGACCGCTACATGAAATTTGATACAACAACAATATTTCAGAACAAACGCTATAATTTGATTTTAATTTTGACACATGGCGTCTCATACTTGTAGTTAACGTCCATATTATGCTTGCTCGCGCTGCGTGATGCTTGAGCGTGACGATTTCGTGACGGGATTTCGTGACGGTCGAAACCTCGAATCAGCTCCCTATAAGCGTTTTCAACACTAAAAAGCAAAACCACAGTGCAATTTATCACAGTACAGTTAATCACATTCATCAAATACAAGATATAGGTGATTAATTTCTAAGCATCGGTTAAGGTAGATTAGTGAATATTGTAGTAAATATTGTTTCAAGGTGCACCTCGAATTACTTAATCTACTGGCAAGTGTTATGTGTTCTCGGTACTTTTATACGAAATGGAGGCTTGGACGTTAACCGAAGATCTATGTAATAAGATCAATGCTTTTGAAATGTGGGCATACAGACGCATGCTGAGGGTACCATGACGGACAGATTGACCAATGCGGAGATATTAGGAAGCATGTATTCTTCACTGGAAATTAGGTCCACTATCAAACAGCGGAAGTTAGAATATCTGGGTCACGTGCTGAGAAGGAAAAAATAGGAATTGCTGCAGCTTATACTGCAAGGCCGAATTGAAGGAAGCAGACGTACTTCCTGGTTGAAAAGCTTACGCAACTGGTATAAAAAATCTACAACATCTTTATTTCGTGTAGCGGTGTTTAAAGTGCAGATAACCTTATTGGACGCCAACATCCGATAAGATAAGCACTACAAGAAGAAGGCTGGCAAGTAAATAAACATATAGGGTGCCCGGATTTCGTAGGGACAACATGGGTAACTTTTATATTTGAAGAGATAGAGAGATGGTTAAAATAGCAAAAAGGTGCAGGTTTGAGAGCTGATTACGAATCCATCTTCAAATTTTACTTGTCATGGCCAACTTGTCTAAAATTAAAAAAAAAACTAATCTCATTTCTTTTACATGCCCTAACTTTTTTGTTACTTACGATATTGAGATGCGAATTGAACTAGTTTGCATGGTAATTTAAATATTTTTATTGGCATTTAATAAAACCAATTTTATTTGTGTAATTTTTTAGTAGTCGAACCTAATCTCAAAATTTTAAATTGGTACCGTGCAATTTTTTGGCCCTTTTGAGAGAGGATTTTTTCTGAATGCAATGATGTATTTCATGATATGAAAACGTTTTCAAAATTTTGAAAAACTGAGATTCTTTTTACAGGCAGAAATCACTAGTGCTATGATCACAATAACTTTGTTTTTTGTTTATCACGTTATCTGTGAAATTATGTTTCGAAACAAAAAGCAGGCTTATCATCAGTTGTGTGAGTGTTATTACTTCAACTTATAATAGAAAATTTTGAAAATATATATTTTGTCCGTATATCAAGTGCTACAACAACGTAGAACTTACATGCAGGGCTCCCGCAAGGGTTATTGTCGCCCGCGTGCTGGAAATATTCTGGCGCCCTTTGAATATACAAGGTGTTATGGAAATGAGTGCAAATATTTTAACCTGTAATAGAACTCGCTAAACTGGACAACTTCTCCATTTATCACTTTTTCGAAAACGCCCTCAACACTGAGTTAAAATTCAAAACAGTTTTACTCTAAAAATGCATACCCGCCTATGGAACACTATTTTAATTTAAACGAACAGAACACAAAAAACATTTCTTTGATATGCAAACCAACAGAAACTGCACAGTTACTGATAAAACCTTTAGTTCACCTATGGTCAGCAACGTACCCTATCAATTGAAATAGGTAAGTTATTGACCGCATGTTTTTTGGTGGAAGAACTTTGCAGTTTTAATATACCTTGTGTCATTCACCTTTAACGTAGATTTGCTTACCAAGCGGCTCGTCAAATATGGGGAAGATAAATGATTGAAAAAATATGCGATTAAATGAAAAACGATAAATAGAAAAGTTGTTAAAATATTTGCACTCATTTCCATAACACCCTGTATATAGTACTTATATAAATAATATTTTGAAGCATAAAAACTTTAAGCTGTTACATATGTTTTTTTAAATTTCCTGGTTTGCTGTAATATTCTTGTAGTTGTTTAAACATTTGAGCGAAATGCGAAAACATATTTTATTTTAATTTTGTAATGAAACAACACAGATTTTAAAAACTAAAATGTTATTCTTCTTTAAATTTGTTACAAAGGAAAAAACAAACCAAACAATAAACAAATAAAACATTCAATCATCCAAAAATTAAATAGGTTTTTTCTGGAGTTGGTTGCTGCAAATTCTTTTACAATATTGCCAAAATCAATTTTATGGAGGATCTCTTGCTCTATAGCTAAGATTGCTAAACCAGATAATCTTTCTTGTAACATGGTAGACCTCAAATACTTTTTTTTAAATTTTTATTTTGAGATGGATCTCTCACCAGAAGCTACAGACACAGCTAAAGTAAGCAGGATTCTTAATGTAATGGTAATATTTGGTAGAGATGAAGTTAGATTGTTTTCAAATATATATTGTAGAAGTCGAGGGGATTTGACGCTTCAGGTAATGAAAACAACCTTAGGGCTTTTATCTCGCGAAAAAATCATTTTCTTCTACGTCAGCCTCCTTCTTTTTCTGATTAGTTAGCTTTTGTTGTAGAGCACGAGAGCTTTTTAAAAGATCCTCGTCATTTAATTTAAAAATATTACTAAAAAAAAACCAAAAACGTTGTCATAATCAGATATCATTTCAAATCTACGATTTAAAAAACTTAGTGTTTGATCAATTATTTAAAAAAAAATTATTTTAAACGCGGTTTTTGGATCTTGAGGTGTCTCATCCCTCTGTTCATAATCGAACAATTTTGGTTTATACTTTCGTCTTAACAGTATTTAACGGAGGAAAACCTTGCTCTATCTCAAGAGCGGCTGTTAGTTTTCCAGCTTGAGCAAGTTATTCCTCGAAAACATTATCATCTCTATAATTTGTATTCAGGGTATTGCATATTGCACACAGAATTAACTAACCTATCGATTTTATTATATTTAATAATTAAAGCTAAAGGAATAGCTATTTTATTTTAAAAATATAATGTTTTCTGTCACAATAGGAATAGGTCATTATATCAACGAACATAAACTTCAATAAGATTATTGATTATATTATGAATTGAGATTAAAAAAAAAATGATTTCTTTAGTGCCTTAGTGCTTTGTTCATTGGAATCGTGTGAAAAATTAAAAATTCAAATTGTATACAAATCTCCGGTTTGGCGCCCCTTTAGAGTGGCGCCCGCGTGCGGTGCACGCGTTGCACGCTCGGTTGCGGGGGCCCTGCTTACATGTCAAACATACGGAACACACTGACACTATTGGAAGGCACGTATGATGATAAGCGTGCTTTTTGTTTTGAAATATAATTTCACAGATAAAGTAATAGATAAAAAACAAAATTATTGTGATCATGGCACTAGTGATTTCTGCCTGTAAAAAGAATAAGCTCAGTTTTTCAAAATTTTGAAGAAGTTTCCATATCATGTAATACATCATTGCATTCAGAAAAAAATCCTCTCTTAAAAGGGCCAAAAAAAATTGCACGGTACCAATTTCAAATTTTGAGGTTAGGTTAGATTACTAAAAATTTGCAGAAATAAAATTGGTTTTATTAAGTGCCAATAAATGTATTTAAATTACCATGCAAATTAGTTCAAATCGAATCTCAATATCTTAAGTAACAAAAAAGTTACGGCATATAAAAGAAATTAGGAGATTTTGTTTTTTTTTAATTTTAGACAAGTGAGCCATGACAAGTAACATTTGAAGATGGATTCTTAATGAGCTCTCAAACCTGCACCTTTTTGCTAGTTTAATCATCTTTCTATCTCTTCAAATACAAAAGTTACCCATGTTGTCCCTACGAAATTCGGGCACCCTGTATACAGCACTTTAACAATACACAAGTAAGTTACGCTAGGCACGTTGACAGTTTGAAAGAACATTTATGAACTTCCTATGCTGGGTTCGTGAAGCGAAACAGCCAAATGACTGTGATACCCAAAACGAGGTCTACGGGGTTCTGAGAGAACCCCGGTAGTCAATACGGCAAAACAATGCGGTACTTAATGCACCAGATCACTGGCTACATCATTCAATGGTTTTAAACTAATTAAACATATCACTCATGCGTTTGACTTCTTTCGTCGAGCCCGTTATTCGCTCACTCGAAGCTGGCACAACGGGTTACAACCTGGAACTGGAATGCCGCAAGTGCTTTCAAGGTCATAAAGCCGGGCATTATAGGTCACCAGGTAGATCAGCTCAAAATTTCCGGCATCAACAAATCGGTAAGAATTGGAACTCCAGCTTACAATTCGGGCTCCCGATTACGGCTAATGAAAATGCCCAAAATACGATCACAAGCATCTTAAACATGGTACGAAGAAACTGTAAGCAACTTAAGTAGCAAACGCCTTCCGGGATTGGACCGTGTTATGATTTAGATCGAAGAACTTAACCTTTCGCCCACTTTCGTAAGGGGCTTCATCAGGAGGAAAAAGCAAAAGAGCACGGTAACTCAACGTGTTACCCACGCCAGAGGCGAAACTCTTTGCAAGGGAAGGGATAGAAGAGCACGGTTACTCAATGTGTAAACCACTTCAGAGGCGAAACTTGACTAACTATGGGAGGAGAAAGGCGAGAATTTATAGGCAAGCGCAGTCGCGGTTCAGCAACTGCCGTCGCGGTTCAGTGGCGGTGTGCGTGCGGGGCTTAGGAATTAGCACTTTGCACATAGAAGGATCGGGTTATGGAGGTTTGGCTGGCCACACATTAAAACAGTATTCAAGCCTCCGAGCAAAATCTCACAGGTTCTTCCTTCATCTAAAGATAAATTAAACACTATGTCATCTAAAGGTGTTTATAGAGTCCTTTGCTCTTGTAATGCTGCATACATTGGTGAAACAGGTCGTTCAGTGAAAACTCGCTCTGAGCACCAGCGCTGTGTCAAGTCGGGTCTCGTTTCATCATCAGCCATCGCCGAACACCAACGCGATACTGGTCATAAGAACCTTTTTGATGACACTTCCATCATCTGCAAATCCCCATTCTTCTTTAGCGGTAAGATTCGTGAAGCCATTGAGATTTATAAACATCCTAACAATCTCAAGCGGGACGAAGGCTTTCCCCTTCCTTCTATGTGGAAAGTGCTAATTTCTAAGCCCCGCCCACCTCCACTGAACCGCGACGGCATTTGCTGAACCGCGACTGCTCTTGCCTATAAATTCTCGCTTTTCTCCTTCCGATAGTTAGTCGAGTTTCGCCTCTGGCGTGGTTCACACGTTGAGTTAACGTGCTCTTTTATCCCTTCCCTTGCAAAGAGTTTCGCCTCCGGCGTGGTTAACACGTTGAGTTACCGTGCTCTTTTGCTTTTTCCTCCTGATGTAGCCCCTTACGAAAGGGCGAAACGTTGAGTTCTTTGATCTCAGTCATGACACAGTCCATTCCCGGAAGTCGTTTGTTACTTAATGACAATGGCCTTGAAAGCCTCAGAAATCATGTATGCAACTTACTCCGAAACTCGGACATATGCAAAATATGCAGTCACAAGATGGATTAGCGGCTCCCAAGAATCCGTCAAAATATTTGACGCGAGAAAAGAACTTCTTGCCGAATTGCCAAGTTGCAATGCTCACCATATTGGCGGGGGAAAAATTCCAACAAAACGAGGGCCAAAGGCCCGTAAAATTTGGACAATTATTAGGGACGCTTAACTGTAGGCCATGAGTGCACACGTTAGAAAGAACAATCGAAGGAAAACAAAAGCTTCTTCTTCTTCTTCTTCACAAGCCTTAATTCCTCCACTGCTGGAGATAGGCCTCTTCAAGTTTTTTCCAGTTGTCTTTATTCTGTGCGAGATTCAGCCATCTTCTGCCTACCGTTGATTTAATATCATCAGTCCATCTCTTCATGGGTCTCCCAACACTTCGTCTGTTCTCCCATGGTCTCCACTTAAGCAGTTTTGTTGTCCACCTATCGTCATTTCTTCTGGCCACATGCCCAACCCATTGCCACTTTAGTTTTGCCACTCTTTCTGTTACGTCTGTTATTTTTGTTTTCTGCAAAGATGTCTCGGTACTTAATAAGTTCGACACAGTTAGCGACCACCGATTAGTAAGAGCCCTATTTAAAATAAACATGAAAGGGAAAAGAGAAAATATGATCAAATGTCAGAACAGCATGTTCCCAAGCATAGACATGGTGGAAAAGAATCAGCTATTGATTCAGAAAACACTGAAAAGTAAACTCGAACCATTAGATCACCTGAAAAACGTGGAAATAGACCAACTAACCGAAAAGATCACAACTAGTATTCAAACTGCCGTCAAGAAAATATCCTTTCAAAAACAAAAAATAAATAGATTCACCCCTGAAACATTGAAACTGATAGAAGAAAGAAGATCAAAAGAAAGAGGCACACAGGAATATGAAACACTAAACAAGATCATAAAGAAAGAAATAAGGAAAGATGTGAGGAAATATAACACAAACCTAATTACCAACACCATTGAAGAAAACAAAAATATGAAAGTATTGAAATCCAAAATAGCACAAGGCAAAAATAAAATAATAAAGATAAGAAATAAAAAAGGAGAAATTGTCACACACAGAAAGAAAATTATTGACGAAGTCGAAGAATTTTACACAAAACTTTACTCATCGACTATACCAAACCCAAGACAACAACAAAGATTGATTATGAATACTGGTTCCGAAGAAATCCCCGAAATTAGCCGAATTGAACTAGAAACTGCGCTAAAGCAGATGAAAAATCGGAAATCTCCAGGCGAAGATAAAATAACTTCTGAAATCTTAAAATTGGGAGGAAATCAACTCTTTGAAGCAATACTAACACTACTTAATAAATGCGTCGAAGAAGAGAAAATACCTGTACAATGGCAAAATAGCGAGGTCATACTTCTGTTTAAAAAAGGCGATCACGAAAATCTAGAAAACTATCGCCCAATTAGCCTGCTGTCACATTTATATAAGCTTCTTACAAAAATCTTAACGAACCGGCTAACAAATAAATTGGACATATATCAACCGGTCGAACAGGCCGGCTTTCGCAAAGGCTTCGGAACAGCAGATCATATCCAAACTCTTCGCCTATTAATAGAAAAGACAACCGAATATAATATTGACATCCACTTAGCTTTCATCGATTATAAGAAGGCGTTCGATTCAATAGAACAATGGGCAATCATACAATCCTTAGATAATGCCAGGATAGATTCTAGATATACCAGACTCCTCAATTCATATGCGAAAAAGCAACAATGTCAGTTAAATTAGACGACGACCTAAAAACGGAACACATAAAGATCAATAAAGGAGTAAGACAAGGTGACGCAATCTCGCCTAAATTGTTCACCCTGGCATTAGAAGATGTGTTTAAGGATCTCGACTGGGAGAAAAAAGGAATTAAAATAGACGGCACGCACCTACACCATTTAAGGTTCGCAGACGATATCGTACTGATCAGCAAAGATCCAGAAGAACTCAAAACCATGATTAAACAACTTAACCAAGCCTCACTAAGAATCGGACTTGAAATGAACATCAAAAAAACAAAACTCCTTAGCTCACAAAACATAAAAATAAAGATAGAAAATGAGGAAATTGAACAAGTGGAGGAATATATATATTTAGGGCACAAAATAAGTCTAGACAAGGAAAATCAAAGAGCGGAAATACCGAGACGAATCGGACTGAGTTGGGCCGCATTTAAAAAACTGGGATTTATACTAAAAAAATACAGAGATTCCAATGAACCTGAAAAGAAAAGTTTATGACGCTTGTATACTCCCAGTCAACACATATGGACTAGAAACCATGACCCTTACGAAAAATAGCCTTCATTGACTTCAGTGTACTCAGCGGGCCATGGAAAGACAAATGCTGGGTATCAGCCTGAGAGAACACGTTCGAAACGAGGACATAAGACAAAAACAAAAGCTACTCTAACGCATTATAGCACCGAGCAAAATGTAGCGGAGGTAAGAGCGCGCTATTCAAAATGCCCTAAACCTTTGTAAAACCTAAACTGCGGGCACATACTTAGAAAATTGTAGAAGCACAAACCAAACGTAACAGGCTGTAAGGTCGAGTACTTTTAAGCTCCTGAGTCTAGTAGAATAATTTTCATGACATGGTAAATATAAAATTTTATCTGAAACCCAATAAACTTGAAATTTTGAAACGTCATTTTGACAATCGTTTAAAAAACTAGTGATCAGGTCTGTTAAAGAGCATTAGGTTACCAGAAAGTTAACTATTACACAACTACTACAGTAATAGTAGCCAGGTAAAAATATTACTGTACTAGTCGTGTAATGGTTAATTTTCTAGACTCAATATAGCCATGAAAGCCATTTTTGATGATTTCAGGTAAAGGTATTTAAATTAATATTTTCCGCTAACAGCTCCATCCAATACTTACAGTATATTTCTCGAGATATAATGCCAAGCTCAGGAGAAAGTTATTCGTGCTGCAGCTGCAGCTGTTTACTTTTAGCACATGTGCTAAAAGTAAACAGCTGGTTTTGAATTTGTGTATTTTAAACTGGAAGTGAGATTATAAAGTTATTCTAGTTACTTCTGTCGCTAGAAGTAAAGTGTTTTTAAATCATTAAAGCATTATGTAATGAATAAAGTAAAATGTGTACTATTAAAATTACCTTTGATAACTAACTTTAACAACTACCGGCTATAGAAACAGTCACCTATGCCGGTCACGGCCATCTCTTTACTATGACAAATTATAACTGTTACAACTGCAAAACTTTGTTAAATCGATATGTATGGATTAATAACAGTAAATTTAAGGTCGTACAAAAAATATTGTATGCAAACCCGTGCTAAAAGTGTTATTGCACTCGACATGTTTCGTGCATAAACATTACTTTTAGCACTTGTTGCATAAATAGCTATTATGAAAACCGCTGTTCTCATAAAACTAAATCAATTTATCGTAACTATATTATTTTTGTGTAATAAAAATGATTTAATGTAAAATACCACCCCATCACGCTTATTAAAATTGCTGGGATTGTAATAAACATAACACGTAATACCACGTCTCTGTTAATAGAACGTCATAGTTTATACGAACTAACTTTTAAAAATTATTAAGATTCTAATATTCGTTTCTGAGATACTCAGTAGTTTAACCATATGACAATAGCAGTTGGCGTCTAATGTACCTGGTACTCCGCATGCCTAGACCTTCTCCATTACAAACAAACAGACAAATAAAGATTGGTACTCGTGGTGTCTAATGCTCTTTGGTTGTAACTAAACTGTCATTTTCGTCGGTGTGCAATCGTTGTTTATTTTATCTTCAAATCTCTACTCTAGTCTGTCAGGCCATTTTTAATTTCTATAGTTACATGACCATTTGGAGTATTTTTGGTACAAACATGACGAGTTTGCTTGTATATAGATTCCTTCTTAATCATATTTTCTCGTATAGTACTTCAGCTATTTTGCATCTGAAAGTTGACACGCACCGCTTTGGGCTCTAGTCGTTTTCGTCGCAGCTGCACTTTGTTTCGTCCCGTCCCGTCCCGAGCGAGATATCTTCCTTAAATAATTTAAACTTCAGTCTCTTTCTCTCCTCTGCGGCTTGCCTCACCGTTGTTACGCGGGGCAAACTGCGACTGTCGTTATAGGGCGAGTTTGTCGCCCCCTGCGCTTCGTGCGTGGGTGGGCGGTCGTGTTGTTGTGCTTTGTTGTTGGGAGTTCTTCCGGGACTGCTAAGACGAGAGATGGTGTGTGTGGTTTTGTGTGTGCCCTTGGTGTGTTCGTATGACCGCCAGCTTTGCAAAATTCCGTTGGGCCGTGAGGGTTCTTTCTCCCGTTAGCTGCGGGGGTCCAAACTGCAAAGCTGATTATCCTTCGATCTCACCAGCTTTTGTTCCAATTTCCCAAGAAGGGAATTAAACCAGACCGCGCCATTTTGGGGGAAATCTTCTCGACGGACGCACGACACCCACGTTTGCCGACGGCACGTTCGTTGTAGAGGCAGGCTATCCAGCCCTGTGACGTAATCGCTCCGCTGACCCAATCAGGTAGTGTGTGAATATTAATAATAACTAACTAACTTTCATGTGCTTCATTTACTGATTCTTTGCGAGGGCCGCGTATTTAACTAATTCATACAACTGTACATGCATACTTTATGCAGGCATTACTGCTTCATTGCCAAGGCCGCTTATTAAACTAATTCATTTAACTGTACCTGCATAACTTATGCGTGCATTTATTGTTACATTGCCGCATTGCGAAGGCTGCTTATTAAACTAATTCATTCAACTGTACATGCCTAACTTGTGCGATCATTTATTGTTACATTGCCGTTTACCGAGGCCGCTTTTTAAAAACTAAGTAAGTTAAGCAGCGTGCTAGCTAGGTAGTATAGTCTATTTGAATTAAGCCGTCTCCCAGCTGGGCTGTATAATTAGTCCATGTATTACTGTGTTTACTTTTGTGTATAATTGATTTACATGTATGAGACAAATAGAGCGGTATATTGAATGAGGTCTTATGATTTCCGACGAGTCTGTGCATGCCCACTCAGGTTACGGTGTAAAGATAAATTTACGGCGAAGCCTGAGTGTTTAAGCGTTGCAGGTAAGTTGGAGATGCTTGCCGCTGCAGTGTCGTGAGGTTGTGCACTTATATTCTACTCCTGTTGTTTTCCAAGGTAATAAGTCGAAAGGTAGGTTCACTTGCTTCCTGGTTCCTCTGTGGGCGTACCTTTGTATTTTCGTTCTGGTCGATGAAACCGGGTAGAGTCCAATTAATTTTATCCATGTTTACCATTCCTTTGGCCGTTGCCCGTAGGTAATCTCGTTTAGAACTCTCCCTCGCTCCACTGATGTCTAGCCGGTATATCTTGTTGCGGGTTGGGCAGCGGCTCTAGGTGAGTCTTTGTCCCGATTTAGTGTAATATCGTCCGCGCCGGCCGTTTAATTTTTGTATGTGCCGGCGCGATGTTGTAAAAGTCGATTTAGACCCTAACAAGTGTTATTAATAACTTTTTCAAAACTGAAACCGTATAAATGCAAATGATTATTTCCAAAATTGAGATATCGAAACATTTTAAAATGCTTCTTACATGCATTTAGTGTAAAAAACAATGACGCTTTGAGAGGATCAGTAGAAAAAATTGAACGCCCAAATTTCGGAAAGGTTTTACAAACAATAGAGTTGATCAGCCAGTTAATCCAATCTTAAACATCACATAAAATCAGAAAACAGCTCAAAATACTTCTCACCCAAAATTCAAAACGAACTTATTGCAATGATCGGAATGGCGCTAAAAATTTTCAAAAATCCTTCAGGAAATATATGAATTCACAGTTCTTTTAGTTTTTCGGTCCTCTACTCTAGAAAATAGTAACAAAGTAAATCTTTCACTACAAAAAAAGAACGTGACAATTGGTATAGCATGGAAGCATATCAAACGTTTACTTGAAGAAATTAAAAATTGCAGAAATGATTATTTTGATAAAGCTGCAGAACGGCTAGACGTTTATGACTAAGCTGTTATATCCCCACAGAATCGCAGAAGAAAAATCAAAAAGGGCTGCCGCGAGAGCTTGCAACTGACTCGAGCGTGACTCCAGGTGTTAAACAGAGGAAAGTGATCGATTACATAACTGCTTAATTATGTAATCGACACCAACATTTAAAATATGTGTCAGGTGATTTTGAATTTGAAATGATGCGTCATTTTTCAACATGAGTCTCATGATATGGAAAAATGTATAAAAGATTTTTTCAGAAAATATGCCAGAGGCGCAGGGGCCTCTGAGTTTCTGCAAGAGGCTGAGTTTTAAGTTCCAGGACCAGGAACTCTTCGAATTTAAAAACAAATCTTCCTCTGAAATATTTAAATTTACATAAATTTAATTTATTTGCTGAGTATCCCAATTTTGTTACAGCAATACTACATTTTTAACTCTACTTGTCACAAGTGCCTCATGTGAACGGCCATTCTCAAAATTAAAGCTAATTAAGAATTTTTTAAGGGCGACTAAGTGTCAAGCAAGACTGCCTCATACAGCCATTCTAATGGGCCATACCGCAACAGCGTAATAGTTAGACCATAATAAGTTGATTTACTTCAGCTTACCCTAGTACCAAAATCGATAATAACAAAGATACAGGATGTCAAAGTATTAACTCAACTATCTGACTTTTCTTTAGGATGATTTACACGCATGATCAATTTTAGATGCGATTTTCTGGGAAACCGTTACTTCTAGCGCGTTCAATAAGATATACCTTTTTTAAGCAAAAAAGATAGGGAAAGAGATTTTTCCAGTCGAAAATGACATACACCGCGGCACAAAAAAGTTGCAGCGGTGTAACAGGGTCCTAATGGTCGCTTGTGGCGCCCTCTAGAAGATACAACTGAATCGTTGATAAATTTGAATTTCTCATGCCAAAAAACGCCCGGATACGAAATTTCGTGAAATTAGCTGGAAGTGATCGAAAGATATAAAAAAATGATTTATTTTTTTCAACTTTGACACCCTGTAGCTCCGTTAGTACTAACTTTTGGACTAAGGTAAGTTGGGTTAAATCAGCTTATTTTTGTCGAAGTTAACTATATCTGAAGTTTGGCCCATTCTTTACCGAACACTTTGTATACTACTTAATAATGTGTACTTAAGTGAAATTAGGTTGATCCAATCAGAAACCATTAAATAATTTGCAATAACTTGGATCTACAAAATGGTAAACAATTTTAACTTCTAATTTCAATTTCGTTTTCTATATATTCCATTTGTCGGTGGTACTCACTTCCATTAAATACAATGCACTTATTAGTTGCCCCTTTTTGTCTCTTGCAACATTTATTCTGTATATGTTGGGCCCCATTTTCGTCAAGGGTAAAAACCCGAGTAATGTGCAAAATATTACTTTCATTTAACAGCTAGACGGAATTGAGAAAACCTGTTTTTCGTCTAGGGACCCTGTAACGTGAAGATCTGAAGAAATCTGGTAAGGTGATTTTTTCGTGATTACAGTACTTTCTTCGTCTTTTAGACGAGGGATGTAAAAAGCTATACATGGTTTAAAGAAGAAAAATGGAAATTGCATTTGAAAAAAGTTTTATGTAAAAACAAACTCGTATCTGAATCTCAGAAATTATTGTCGGAAATATATTGACCTCTCGTCCTATTATTACTGATAACAATTCTTCAAAGATGAAAAATAGGATAAAAATGATGACGTAATATTCAATTCCATTAAAATTTACTATTCAGAAGCTTTATCAGTTTCGTTCTAACTTTCATATTAACGCCAGAAAAATAGAACTAAAAATCAGACCATTTGATTTTTTTGAGATACCACATATATGAAAAATCATATTAAAAATGTCTAGGATTTTTCCCATTTAATTAAATGTCTATCTCTTACAATTAACAAGATCTGCTTTGTATCTTGGACGCACGGTATATTGTTTAGAAGGTCATACGTTTTTTAGTAATCACCTAAAAGGTCTAGAAATAATTCAAAAATATTTTCTCAAAGTTATATTTGGCAAAGACCGGTTATACCCGAGTGATTTATTATATAAAAAAAGCCAGTTGTTTGACCCAAGACAGCTATGCTTTGCTTGCAATATAAAACTAAAAACGATTTAACAGACATAACCCATGATTATCATACCAGGTACAAATGTCATACTGAAACTACAGTCGAAAAAACAGATCAAACTATTGTTCAACGATCTTATAGCTTTATTGCACCTCGCATATACTCGGCACTACCTAAAGATCTTGCAACTATCACCGCCTATCAAAACCACTAAAGTGAAAGAAGTAAAAGATGCCATAAAAAACTTGCCTACAAAAAAATCACCCGGGTACGATTTAATAACAGGTTAAATTCTGAAAGAACTCCCACCTAAAGGCTTCACGTTACTGACATTAATATTTAACGCTGTACTAAGAACGGCCCATTTCCCAGCACAATAGAAAGTTGCCAAAATTATCTTAATCCAAAAGCCTGGCAAACCACCCAACTTAGCAGAGTCGTACAGGCCGATAAGTTTATTACCCATAATTTCAAAGCTATTCAAAAAACTGCTACTCAATAGACTAATGCCAATTTTAGAAGAACAAAATCTCATACCGAACCATCAATTCGGCTTTAGAAGACAGCACTCCACAATTGAACAGGTTCATGGAGTAGTAGAAATTATTAACGCCACCTTTGAAGCCAAAGAATACTGCAGTGCTGTATTTCTAGACGTCAGTCAGGCTTTTGACAAAGTCTGGCACAAAGGATTACTGTATAAGTTAAAAAAGTGGTTGCCCAATAACATTTACCTCATACTACGATCTTATCTACAGGACAGACTCTTCCAAGTCAAATATGAAGAAGAGCTTACCAACCTGATCCCTATAGGCTCTGGAGTATCCCAAGGGAGTGTTTTAGGACCAGTATTGTACCTACTGTACACAGCAGACCTACCAACCAGTGCGGAAGTCTCAATCGCAACGTTTGCTGACGATACTGCGCTACTGGCTACAGACGAAGATCCAGCAAGGGCCTCCACCAAACTTTCAACCCATATCGACGTCATTCAAGACTGGTTTCAAAAATGGCGAATTAAAATCAACCAAACCAAGTCCGCCCAAGTCACCTTTACAAAGAGAAGAGGCACTTGTCCACCCATCTCTATCAACGGAACAATAATACCACAAGCCGACAATGCAAGATACCTAGGTATCCATCTTGATAGAGGCTTGACCTGGGGAACCCACATATGGACCAAACGTAAGCAACTCAACTTGAAGTTCAGCAAGCACTATTGGTTGCTGGGCAGACATTCCCAACTTTCCTTTCACAACAAACTCCTCATTTATAAAGTAATCTTCAAACCGATATGGCTTTACGGAATTCAACTCTGGGGGACCGCGTCATCCACTAATCTAGCTATAATAGAGAGATTCCAAACAAAAACCCTTCGAACCATCTTCAACGCACCGTACTACATAAGCAACGCGGATATCTACAGTGACCTCAAAGTGCGCTCTGTGAAAGAAGAGATAGTGAAAAGCAGTGAAAGCTATATCGCCAAACTAGAACTGCACCCTAATAGTCTAGCACTAAACTTATTGGACAACAGTGTTCACAATCGGAGACTTAAGAGGCAGTACACTCTTGACTTGCCGTTTAGATTTTAGTTCTCGAGATTATTATATGTTTCTTTGCAAGCGTTAATACGCATTAGTTGTAACTGAAGCGATGTTGATAAACATTTGCTTCCATTGTCACACCTATCACATTTACGTAATTTACTTATTGCTCTACGAGCAGATTGTAAATAGTAATAATCTGACAATAAAAGAAAACCTAAAGATATTTTAAAAAAAGTCAAAATATGTACAAATTTAAGAAAAACAAATCTTGGCTCCAGAAACCCCTAGATATAGTGCTCATAATTTAATAGATATAAAAAATGCTTGATCAAAACAATTTATCACTGTCTTAGCGAATTGCATAGTGCTGAGCAATGTACTTCACTACGTTTTCATATATTTCAATCGCTCAAGCACAAGTTTTACTTTTGTGGGCTAAGTCTTTTCATCATTTATTTTCTGAAAGTTCTAGTCATCTTAGATTATTATTATTTCAGTTTTTTCACCTTTTAAGTAAACGAACCATAGGTCTAGGGATCCAAACTATTAGCATTTGTTTTGTGGAATTACATTTGAAAAACTCAATCTCGAACATTTTTTTGAAATAGTAAGAAATTAAGTGATCAAGATTATTCCCGTTGTAAACATTGCTGTTGTGTTTTTAAATAAATATTTAAAAAGATAAACTTAATGTTCAAATAAATGCAAGGACTGTATTTTTCGTCAGGTTATATAGATGTAATTTCTATTGACGATTGTAATAATTTCCAGTTACTAAAATAAGTACAAAGGAATCATAATATTCTTTTGTTAACTACACAATTTCTTCAGTTCCTAATTACAGAGTTTTTCTTTAATATGGTTACTGCTTCCCTACAAATGCCTAACATAGACGGGATTTTGTGTACTTGAATCAGTATATTATATATTTAGAAATAATTAGAATTCGAAGAGAATTGTAATGCCTCAGACTTAGGCATATAGTTTGATTTACTAAATTGGAAGTTGTAATAAACTGTATTTTAGATGCTGCAATGTTAGCTGTAAGCCAAGAATTTGCGTCGTTATAAAGGATTATTATATTAGCACTGATACAACGTAGGAAGGTTTTAATCCTATTTACTACAACAATCATAAAGATCTTGTATGAACTTCACTGGGATTCCTCAATGCAGCATTGGCAACCGTGGGGTTTTAATGCATAACAATCCTTCTCAAAGAGAAGAGATTAAAGACTACTACAGCTGTAGAAGCAGCCACCAGTATATGAAAATAAACTGTAAACGTCGATCTTATTATTACTATAAATAAAAATACTTTCCTAATCCAAGTATGTTTTTCTTCTTTTCAACCATTTAAAGAAGTACCAATTTTATTATGAATTATTTTAACTTACTATTTGTCACAGGTTTATAAATAACACTACCAAAATTACACTTTAAAGATTCTTTATTACATTTGCATTTTGTAGTAAAATTTCAGGTCAAGTATTATATAAAAAATAATAGTTAACGTTTATGACAGTATACTGTTAATAAATTGTTTAAAAATTTCAAACTCTTCATGATCAGAATCAAACCATGGCAACTTTTCTACTTTTTTTATCCAGTTGTGTACGTTGGGATAAAGTTCCGAATTTGGTGGTACCAGAAGGGCCAATGATGTAACAGTGGTTACACAACTAAAATCAGCAATAGAAACGCATTCTCCGGCAATCCACGAACATTCACGCAAAAATATCTCCAAAGACCTATAAGCTTCTTGCACTTCTTCCAATTTTTTAGGTGAAATATTTCTAACCTCTTTGTAGAAAAGCGGCAACTACGAGGAAAATAATTATTCTCACAAGCCGACAAAAAAACTTGTTCTATATTACAATAATGGACCTTAGTAGAGGAAATAATACCCCTATGTCGAAATGTGTCCTAAGATCAACCAGCGCGCGTTTGTGCAAGTCGCATTTGGGATAAAACGTATCATCCTTTCCATATTTTTCGACGAGGTAGGCAATAATGGCGTGACTGTCATGTATTATTTGTGCACAATCAACTAAACTGGGGACGGTGTGACGGGGGGTCAACTAAAACTATTAGTAAACACAAAAATTATTGTCACGGTGTAGGTTACCTGCAGGTATATAAGACCAGGCGCTCGGCGTTCTTCTTGCTTTGCATCAATCACCTGGAGGTTCAAAGGTAAACCTAGGGCTTTAGCTGTTACTAAAATGGCCCTAATCTGAGGGCTTCCACGAGATGCATAAAGAGTTGGAGGCATCACTGTAAATTTGGAGTCACAAACTGTACAACGTGCATCGATACTATGGGTCTTGTGTCTTACCTGGAAACATATGGAAGTAACCTTGCATTTTATCAACAGACTTCAGTTACATTTACACATTGCTAAACTTTTACAGTTATGAAGTATTTAACTATTTATATAACTAATTTTAAAGTGTAAATCAAATTTTATAAATAACTAACTGTTATAAACCTCTTAACGTATCGTCCTTATAATGAAAATTGTTAATTAAAACCAACTTTTTTTTAAGTATGCAAGTTTAAGCGATTTAAATGTAAATTTCTATTTAGTTCATAAGTGTAAAATTTTCAATGATAACTGTTAATATAACTGCAGAAGCCCTTACAAAATGGTGACACGTTTTATGCATTAAATATGTTATGACAAAAGCCTGGATAAAAATGCTATATTAATCATTTTGACTTTTTTCTTCTAAACCGTATTTATCAACCTTAATATGCCACATTTTACACTCCACTATAGTAATTATTTTTGGGAGCTTAAAATTTTTGCGAAAATATCCGTTTCCCTGTCTTCTAGTCCAGAAAAAGTGGTTTTAGAAGTGATGTCTGTCTGTGAGTCTGTCAGTCGGTCAGTCTGTTAGTCTATCAGTCTGTCAGTTTATCAGGCTGTCAGTGTGCGAGTCTGTAAGCCTCTGTTCTCTCCACAGCCCAGACGCCTTAATGGATTGGCCTCAAAAATGATCTCGTATTTAATAATTTTAATATATAGTTCATTCGGTTCAAGATAGAGCAAAATCTGCAACCCAAATTACAAATATCAGCAGTAAGTTGATTACTAATATGATTTTATTAAAATTTAGATCCGAGAGATATGACTTTGTTGCTGTCTTGATGAGTGTTAAAATCAATGTGTCATGTTTTTAATACCTATCAATCTTTGCTTAATTAAGGCATTTGCAACATTTTTTAGGGGATAAATTTATTATCAGATCATATTCAGCAGATTTCATTTAGGTAAACATAGCACAATTTTCCAATTTCAAGGTTTGCAAATTTGCCAAAAACTATAACCTCTATATTATACCGGGTGACCATAAATGGTTGTGATTTTTTTCTTAGGTTGGTACTGTTTATGTTGGTGGCACTGTACGTCTATGTCAAATTCGAGGATAGCAGCTTAGGTTTTGCCTCAGTTTTGACACAAACTGACGCAAAACCTAACCTGCTAACCTTGAATTTGACATAGACGTATAGTGCCACCAACATAAACAGTGCTAGTTTTGACACAAACTGACCGAAAGCCTAACCTGCTAACCTCGAATTTGACATAGACTTACAGTACCACCAACATAAACAGTGACAACCTAAGAAAAAAAATCACAACCATTTATGGTCACCCGGTACTACGTACATCCCATGATCTACATTTTAATAAAATCAAATTAGCAATCAACTGATATTTGTAAGTTGGGTTGCATATTTTGCTTTATCTTGAATTTGAATGAACTATAGATTCATAGATCCTAGTGATTTTTGGTTAAGATCGTGTGTAACCTGATATGTTAATTTACTCTTATATTTTATTCTTTTTCGGGGAAAATTTTATAATTGTACAATGTATGATCACATTCTGAAATTGTGATATGTGAAGGAATAAATATCTTCAAATTTTTATCAAATTACCTGTCTTTTGTTTTCTTAATTGTTGAAATATATGGATATGGTAAATTCTTTGAAACATTTTAACAGATTTCGTCAGATAAAACTACTTCAGTTTCCATAATTAGTAACTGTTAAGGAAAAAACAATGGAAAGTCATTTACAAAGTTAATATAACTTAGCAATTATTTTTTACTTGCATTTGCAATTTTTAGTTGGGTTATGTGAGTTTAATGACGTTTTGATTGAAAACCAGTTTGTAATTTAGTTCGGTTAAATCCTTCTTTGATTTTTTATTGTTTCCATTTTAGCATTTTTCTTTGTAGTTTTAGATATTGCGTCATGCATTTTACAACACGTTCTTCAAATTGATATGATCATTGGTGAAATACATATATACGATTTGATTTAATACCTGAAATTTAAAGTTTAGAAGTTTGTTCTTCTATTTGTTTTAAATGTTTACCTTTGATGATTTTTTGTGTAGGTGTATTGATTTTTTTAATTTTTTCTATCTAGTTTATTGACTTTGATTAATTATACTGTTTGGAAAAACATAGGGATTAGTTGTTAAAGGTTGCTTAATTTTGTTTATTACTTACTCTTCTAGTTCTTCTTATACTTAGTTGCGTGTTATGTTGTTTGTAGGTTTGATTTCTAAAAAATATCTTTGGATTTTGGTTACGGAAGGATTGTTCGGTTATGTTTTTCCACAACATTTTTTTGTAAAGTTATTTGAATAGTAATCTTTTTTTTTACTGTAAAATGAAGGTTATTAGTTAAAGTGGCACCTTAATTATTTATTACTTACGTGTATTTTCTTAAAATTTACAAATTATTTGAAATTTCTTATAATTATTTGCATGTAACGTGGTTTGTAGGTTTAATTTTTATAAAATTCTTTGGAGTTTGGTTGCGGAAGAATTGTTGGTTATGTTTTTCCAGAAATTTTGATTGCTGGATTAACTGAATAGTTGTCTTTTTATTACCGTAAAATATAAGTTTTTAGTTAAAGTGGCACCTTTATTATTTCTAACTTACATGTATTTTCTTAAAATTTTCATTTTTATTTGAAATAGATACACTGTTAGTAAGTGGTTGAAAATTCGTGAACAGTTGACATGCAGTGCCATCTATTGGTTGTTGATGTGAGTTATTATTAATTCCCGTAGTATCTAAAAATTTCTTCGTTTAAACTAATGGTTATTTTACAAATGTTTTAATTTTTTGAGTTTGAATTTTTATTTAGTTAAGCATTTTCTATTTGTTTTTAATAATGTTATCATAAGTCTTGTTTAAGATTTCAACGTCTGTGTTATAATTTATTGCTTTTGGTGATTTTTTAATTTCAATAAATTCTAATAATAGACGTTCTTTTAAATGTGTTTCATTGTGTAATATTTTAGGACTGCTTAGATTGAAACTATGTAAGTTGTCAATGGCATGATCTGAGAGCGCTGTGTTCGGTTTGTTTGGATTTAACTGCTTAGTTTTTATTGACAGTCTGTGTTGGGTCATCCGCCTCTTTAAATATTGCTTTGTTTGTCCGATATAAGTTAAATCACAGTTGTTGCAGTGTACTTGGTGAATAATATGTGATTTCGTTCACTTTTAAATTTTTGTAAAAAAAATTTTGTCCTGTATTATGATTTTGAAAGGCTGTAGAAATGTTGATTTTTTTAAATTCATTTTCTATTTCTTCTGGTAAGCCAGGTATGTATGATACTGTTGTGTAATTTTAAGTTATATTTTGTCGATTGTTAAAATCTTCATTTAGACAATTTGGTTGTAGATCGATTGAATTATTTTTATTGTTTTGTAATTGTAAAATTTATATAGTTTTTATATTCTTGTTGATGAATTCTAAAGGGCAACTATTTTGTAATAGTATGTTGATTATAGTATCTAAATTGTTTCTTTGATGTTTTTATCTGATAATAAAATGGCACGATCTACTAGTCCAGATATTACCTACACTTTTTTATATTTGACTGTTGTATTTGAAAAGTAATTTAAGTATCTATTTGTTTTGGTTTGTTTTCTGTACCAGTGTCTACTTATTTTACCTGTATTTTCTCTAGTTAGTGTTAGGTGTAAAAAGTTTATGGATTTGTTTTTGTTCTCGTTTTTTGTAGTGAATTTTAATCTGTGATGAATATTGTTGAAAGTTTTGAAAATTTATTCAATTTGTTGTTTGTCTGCACCCATTATTATATCGTCGACATATCTTTGGTAAAAGTTAATAGGTTTGTTGTTTTTAACAACTTTATTTTCAATATGCATTAGTACTAATTCTGCTATGAAACTTGAATGACAAAAACGATTTTATTACTCACGTTGTTAAATGTTAAATTAGCTGATATTATCTCTCAACTTGTAGAGTAGAGGACTCTGGTGGAGAGAGTAAACAACTTGGGTAAACATATTTTCGTTCCAGTAATTTCGTCTACTTTATAATTTCATAATTGCATAAACAGCTGTATTTCAAAATTCAAAAATCTTTAACTTGTGTTTAAAAAGTTTTTTGTAAAATCTCAGAAATAGATTTTCGGACAAATTTCCTGAAAGTCCAAAAATTACTAATAGGAATATTGTTTAACCCTAGTATACATCACTTAATTGTCTATAAATTTCGTGGAAAACATATTTTTAATAAGTACAGTGTAAATCGCAGAGAGAACGCGTGGCCGGCTGGTAAAGCGTTTGTGCTTACAGTTGGGAGGTACTGGGTTCGAGCTCCACACCCGGACATTGATAACATCGAACGCTTTTCGACCATCTTACTAACACTATTGGTGGTCGTGTCCCTGAAAACTGCATTTTTCTTACTAATTCAATGGTAAAGTGTAGCCACTTTCCCGGTCCATGGCCGAAGGAGGCTAATAAAACCTTATTATATATACGTAACTGTCTCTAACATTTTTCAAAAAAGTTTTTTTGTAAGAAGTAAAAAATCACAAAATTATATTTTTACCAATTTCCAAAAATAATGGCAATAAAATGTCTTTAAACTGCTATATATTACTTAATTATCGATAACTTTTGTCAAAAAAGTTTTTTGATAGGACAGTTTTTGAAAAAATCGTAAAATTAAATTTTACAAGTAGTAAAAGAAAGTTGTATTATCACCACACCTCATTTATTACATCTAGATCTGAAAGCCAATCTTCTCTATTGACAATCGCTTACTGATTAAAAGTTTAGTGTTACCACAACTAAGTTTTGATATTTAAATATCATCGATTGGCATCTTGTATTCACAGTCCTAAAAGGAAGCTGAGTTGACTTCTTATTTTCAGATTAAATCCAGCTAAAAATGCAAAACTATAGAGACTAATGATTATGGACAACCTACTAAGGAGAATGGGGAACGTCAAATCTTGATATTTATTTGATTCTTTAAAGACCAATTCCTACCATTATAAGAAAGGAAAGGCTCTCTATTGTGGAATATGTTATCGAAGATACAGAGAATAAGTTAACAAAGTCAAAATTAATCTAATTGTTGTTGTTACAACTACAAGTAAGTGTAGTTATAGTCTTAAAAATCTAGCTTCTAGTACAGGTAAATGCAACTTATTGATTGACATAATTAAAAAGACTAATATAAAATCATACTGCTAGGCGATTTTGTAATGCTTCGATACTCATTATGCAATCTCACAGCTTTTAATAATAGTAGTAGTAATTTGATACAAATATTAGATTTGTGTAAGAGAAAATGTACTCGTATATTAATCTAAGATATAAACATCTTTATCGTTCTATCTCGAAGCCATCGATGAACGATTACTTTTGCTAATCATTTGTTTGCCATCAACTGTCTTATATAAATAGTATGGAATAGTAACTGTAATACCTCTTAAAAAATAAGATAGCAAAATTTACAAAGATACAGGCTCTCGGTTTATAGGATTCCTATCAACAGTATTTAGTCATTTCAAAATTGTTGAAGTATTAACTCTTGCTACAGGTTCTCCACTATGATACCAACGTTGTACATTTTCCGTGGGAGTCCACCATGTAGGGCTGTACTGATCACGGCTAGGGCATTAGGTGTGCCTTTAAATATACATGAATTCGATGACGACAGTGGAGAACATATCGGCTCTGAATACCTTAAGGTAAGCAAATCTTAAGTCGATCGTTTTCAAAACTTAACTCAATACTATATTCAGCTTAATCCACTACATACAGCTCCTACATTAAATGATAACGGTAATTTAATATGTGACAGCCACGCTATAAATGCATACCTTGTGAACAAATATGGAAACAACGATTCTTTATACCCAAAGGACCCGTACAAGAGAGCTTTGGTAGACGAAAAGCTCCATTTCGACACTGGCGTGCTCTTTCCCACCATGCGATCCATTTGGGTAACTATTACACATAAAGGAAATTCAGATATATTTTAAATGATCTACCATGTGTCCAAAAAGAAATTACATAAGGGTTGGCCATGGAAAATAAAATTAAAGTCAACAGTAAGCTTCAGAGACAGCAATCTTTAGAATTTCCAATCACGATATCAGGGTATAATATAAACTTGCAACAACGACAGGAGTGATGACTGTTAATGAATTCTAAAGCTTTCCGTTGGCATTACTTTTATTTTCCATGGCTAACCCTTATGTAATTTCTTTTTGAACACACCGTATAAACATTGCAGGAACCTCTGATAAAAAGGGAAATAGAAGATGTCCCGGCAGGAAAGATCGAGGCTATTAAGGAGGCCTACGGATTCTTGGAGCAGTTTCTGAAAGGACGCCAATGGGTCGCTGGTGATAGTGTGACTATAGCCGACTTCAGTTGTATAACAGCTGCTACAACCATGGATGTCATTGCACCTTTAGACTCAAAAGCGTTCCCAAATGTTGCCATCTGGATGAAACGGACGCAAGCTTTGCCATGTTTTGCTGGTGATCTCGAGGATTTTCAACGTTTTAAAGCTTTCTTGAATTTATTAGTTTAAGACAGTTACAATATTTATATTTTATAAAACCATCTGCTGTATAACAATAAAAGTGTTCAATATAAATTTATAATTTTTTTAGTGTTAAGAAACCACAAGTTGCAGAAAGAAACATTAGAGCAATGTTTCCGACTTTTGTCACACATTGTAACGAAATTAATGGCGTATTTTTTATCGGTCTTCGTGGCAACATAATGTCACACTACGAGAACAACGTTTGCAACTGTACTTCAACTATCTTTGACGTCGAATATGGCCGCCAGTGAGCATTCGAGTGCTGTTCTGCTGGGGCAAGTTTGTTGTTTTAATTGCTTGTGGTTAGCCTATATATAATAACGTATTCATTAATCAGTTCTTTAGGGATGTTGTTAAGGAAACCATTAATTATAGTGTTGTCTATAAATGGTTCGAATTCACGGAATTGAACGTCTTCTGATAATCAAGGAAACAAATCACAGTACGGTTATTGAATTCTCTTGCTTTTTTATATTTAATGATATGAATTTACCAGCATATGAAATTGGAAATATTAAAGGCCATTTCACTAATAGTGTTAGATCATTCGTATTTCACCTTAATTAATAGTTTCAAACATGAGAAAGAAAATGAACTACTAAGTATCTTAGAAACGAATATTAGAATTTTAATAATCTTAAAGATTTGTTACGGTATTTATTCATCAGATCGACATAGGTCGTATTGATTGTTCAAAAACGGGTACAAACTACAGGGTTCGCCGGCTTTACTAAAAAGAACACAGATCTTAATGTGTTGGAGCAGATTTTGTTGCTCCGGTTACTCTCACTTAACGCAGTCGGGAAGGCGTGGTTCGAAAGCTCAAAGAAAAACCGGCGGCACTTACCCTGATGGATTGCTTAACAGAAAAAGAAATGCCTGAGCGCCACTTGGTTCTGATTAGGGGTGGCTGACGTGTCTAGAACCAAGAACAATACACGTAGCCTATGTAGAAGTCCTCCAGGTACGTTGCTGAACACCTCCGCCTGTTGTTCACCAAGCCTCCTCCGAGTAGCCGGGTGACCTTGTCGTTAAATCACTTACCTTCAAGGCCACCGTCACTAAAGAATAACAAAAGGACACTGAATGGCCCAGGGCTTGGGGTTTATTATTTAAAGAATTAAAGTTTACACAAATCTTTACATTGATAATAATCACCCGGGGGTGAATTCAAGCTTAGTAAAAAGAAAAAGCACACCCTACATGAATATAAAAGGGGCTCCCACACAAAGTTACCTTATGGTCTAAATATGTTGTTACACAACGGACAAAACGAAATAGATAACAGGGGTGAAGCCCCTAGTTAACAACAAGCAAATCAAAACATGGGCTTAAGCTTTAAGTGAACGGGCGCAATATTTACGAACTCCCGGAAAAACACATAACAAATATAGTCGCACCTTAATTAGGCACAAGAACACAATTGGTGTAATACATAGCTCCTACCTGGTAGCTGTAAGCACGTCGCTAGTTTCTGCTATAAACTCGTCCTCGGGGAAGCTTGGCGAGGCGTTGCGGAGGTACAGAAAGGGCTGGGGCCGGGCCTGATAGTTGTTTAGCGCAGAGTGGTGCCTAAAATGATGTGGGCCCCTCCTTGGAAAGAATCGGAGCGATAGAGTTGATTTTATTCCAGGCTTCAGAAAGGCACGACGCAATCGGACTTTGCAAATAATGCAACCAGGGCACTACAACAATTAACACGCGGTGGGCCTTCCGTCGACTTCCATAAACTCACCGTCGGTAATTCAAAAATGCAGTACGCAAAAGGTTTTTCCCCACAAAGGTACGGGAAACCGTTAATCACAAGCTTAAAGATGTCGTCTCTAAATGGATCTGCAAATGGTGCAACGATCTTCCCCTGGGAAGTACATCAACTTAAGGAGACGAATCGGCTATATGCCAACACTGAAATATCGATAACTCAATCGCCCACCGCGCGCGTTCGTTCAAAAACACCCAACAAGGGTAAAATAATCGTCCAAAGGTCTAAGCTGAACTCAACTGCCTTAACAAAAAATCCACTCGCGCAAATCAGCGCAACCCCCGGCTTCCGAAGGCCGGGGGGAGGGGGGGTGCAAAACTTTACACACTGACTTCTGTAAGTGTCGGATACTGATTGAAATTTCAAATTGGGCTCTGCGTGAAAAACACGACGGAAAAGAGTTTAGAACTCCGAAACCACTAATTTTAAATGCATCATTCCCTAAGAAGTTATCAATTTTTATTTCCTTTACACAAAGCTTGGTCATCAAGGAACGTTCTAGAAAGAATTTCTGGCTATACAGCGGATCCCAAAAATATTAAGTTACAAGGTCAATCCTGCCGAACTTTAAACGATAATTTATAAGAGGGACATGGAGCTGTTATATTCTTAGAAGCTTAACTACGTCGAGCAGTATTTAAATAAGTTAAAGGTTGGGACTCAAAGCGATTTAAGCTGGGACGCAAACAAAGGATGCCTTATGTTCCCAATTCGAAGAACTATGCTTTATACGGAAGTGACTGCAATAGATTACATACGGCTCCGAGGAAATGCTTATTAGTGAGAATTCCAAGGACCGCGGGCATATCTGAGCTTGAACTGAATGAATTGGCTGCAGCATTTTAAAATTATAATACAGGGCCGTACCCGAAAATTTTAAATAGAATAATTTCAGCTTAAATGCACTAATAATACCCAATCGTGGAATTGATAACAAGGATAGCTTAATGACGTCAAAATCACTTAACAGATTTTTAAAAATTAGTTTGTATAAATTTGTACCACCCTTAATCGAGGGGTGAGCACAGCCCTGGCTAGCTCTAACTCTTAGCAAAAACTATGGTGTGAGTAAGGACTAGGCAGCGGCCATCAAGGTTAAAAATAAACTTCATAATTAACAAATTTTGGGCGCCTGTCGTTAAATACAACATAAAAAACAAATATATCTACCAAAATAAACACCACCTATCTTGTAAGCATCCAACTTCAACCTAAATCTTAAAAAGAACAAACAAGCCAGTTCAAGTAGGGTCGTAGCATGAATACACACATAAAATATAAACTAGTAGCATTAAAGCACAGCCTATAGCATAAAAGCATAAATTGACACATAGTAAACGGAAACAACCCATCAACAATATTGAGTCCAAAATATGGGTTTTGAAACATAATAAAATTCGGAAGAACAGCAAACGTCTGAACAGTTTCTTCTTTACTCTAAGCTTTCGACGATAGCAAGTATCATACCAAGCACCTCAAGGACGCCCACGGAAATACGTATAAGGTGCATGCAAAATTTCAGCCACATTAAATGATTAATTACCAACGGATCAAACGTTGCAAACAATATGGATTGTTATGGCGTACAGTTTGTTAATCAAAGGCCTTCGTACAACTGTTAATTCTTAGGCAATAGCCCTTTACCGATAAATTAAACAGCAAGCTGAAGTTCAATGCATGCACTTACGGAATGTTTTAAGATGCAATATCTTGAGATCCTACTAAGTCTTGCCAGCCCCTGCCTGGAAATGCTAGATTGGGCACTCACGCTGTCGAAGCCGTTTGTCACGATGAATTCGGACAGATGAACCGATCGCTAGCAACCCCAACCATCTGAGCTTAATGCCAGAAAGCTGTTGCTTGTAATAAGGGCAAGTGAGCAGCAGGCACGAACGCCGTAGACACGGCAGCAGCCACAGGGAAGCAGGCCATAGCTGGAAATCGGCGTAAGCGTGCATGAAGGGACGCCGCTGTGCGTTCATTAATTCAATTATTTTTGCAGCCGCATTCGACGAGAGCTGGTATCAGAAAATCGCAACTTGAATATTTTCGAGGCAGGTACTTTCTAATCGGAGGTCGAGCGCTCTCCGGAAAAACTAAAGTTTCTACTCTTCGCATCGCTCGAAAGGACAGCGCGGTAAATAAAATTAGAGTTGCGGCTGCATCAAGGAGCGGAATACCAAAGTAAGGCATAAATGAAATGACGTTCTATTAACACAGACGTGGTATTGCGTGTTATGTTTATCATAATCCCAGCAATTTTAATTAGTGTGACGGGGTGGTATTTTACATTAAATCATTTTTTACACAAAAATAATATAGTTACGATAAATGGATTTAATTTTATGAAAACATTGGTTTTCATAAATATTAAATATATTCAATTACTCCATTTATAGGGCTCTATCGTTTACCAAAAATAACTTTCTCGTGAGCTTGGGATTATATCTCTAGAAATATAATGTAAATTGGATAGAGCTGCTTACGGGAAATATTAATTTAAATACTTTTACTTGAAATCATCAAGAAAGGCTTTAAAGACTATTTTGAGTCTAGAAAGTTAACCGCTACACGACCAGTAAAGTAATATATTTACCTGACTGCTATTACTGTAGTAGTTGTGTAATAGTTAACTTCCTAGAAACCTAATGCTCTTTAACAGACCTGATCACTGGTTTTTTGTCAAAATAATGTTCCTAAAATCTGAAGGTTATGATTCGGTTTTACGCTTTAGTCTGACTTTATTAGCGATTTAAGGTAAAATACATACCATGTCATGAAAGTTATCTTTTACTGGACTCAGGAGCTTAAAAATACTCGTCCTTACAGCTTCATACCATATGTTTCTTCCTCCAGTAAAAGAGAACTTTAATGATTTCATTTGTAAATAATAATGTGATTATATTAACATTATGGCCAATATTATTCCACAAAAATTTCATGTCACTTTCCAGCTGATTTTCATTTTAAATTAAACAGTATGAATCAATACAAAAATTTACTAATTTACAATGAGAATTTTAAAACGTTTTACTTTATAGACTAATGTAATAAGTTGGAAGTAGTACCATCAAATCGTGATGGGCTAAATATTGGTAATTGTACAGTTGCTAATAAATTATTCGCAATATGTACTTATGAATAGTGTGAACCACTTTTTTTATTTTTATACGATAATAAAGCAAACATAATTAAAAGAGAAAATGGATAAATAATGAAATTCAGGAAGAAATTATAATTCGTGATTAGTGGCATAAACGTTATTAAAAAAATAAAAATTACCAATTTCATCATGACATGTATAAATCACATCGCCTCCTATCTTGGCTTTGGATGTTATATCAAAAATAATTACTTTAAAAATTAATCAAGCAAGTGCACATGACAAGGCATTTTCGGTTATATCAAAAAATCTAGTTTATGTAATCTCTAACATTTTAATATTTAATAAATGCCTTCAGGCCGAATGATTTTCTTAAAATCAATAAAGCCTCTTTACAAATGTGGCTCCAGGGATCGAAAAGAAAATTTTCATACAATAACTATAACAGACGAATTCCTATCATTCTTATTTTCTCAAAAAACAATATGGATTATCGAATAGAGGGGAGCAGATGATATCATAGAGAATGTTGTCTTTATAATCTATGACTGATACAACAAATCGAATTCACCAATGGCAATATTTTTAGACTTGGCTACGGTGTATCAAATGCCTCGTTCTCTTCTATACAGAAAGTAAACTCAACCTCTTTAAATATGGAGTTCCAAAGTCCAATTTTAGGCCCCTCATTGTTTAGAATTTACATTAATGATCTCCCATACGTGTCTATTGATAATTCTCATATTATTAGTTATGCACATGACACAGTATTCTTGTTACTGGGATAATTTGGGGAAAGTGTATTCGAAGGCAACTCGTGGGACTCTTAAGCATTGGTTTGACTACAAATTATCATTTAATTATGATAAAACATATTTCACGACGTTTTGCCTTTATAAAAATCATCTTTCTAATTAGCATATTATAACTATGTAACATTTCGCCCAGTGCGAAGGCGATTTTGGATAATTTAGAAAATTTATTCACGCATTCTCTCGTGGCTTAAAGCACTTTAAAAATCTGAGCATTTCATCCTTAGACGCGCGAACTGAGATACGTGACGTCACCGCGGACCAACTCAGGTACACCGGCGCGCACTCGATGGAGAAGTCTCCCACTCCAAGAAACTGGAATAATCAGCTGATTACGCCAGCTATAGCTATATAAAGAGGAATCAGATGCATTGTAAGACATAATTCTCCTGAACCTATTCCCTCACCTAGCTCTGTTTATTTGGAGGGCGCTTTAGTGCTCATCGAATAAACTCCTGCCAAATAATCCTCTAGCTCTGTTCATCTGGATGGCGCTTACAGTGCTCGTCGAATGAACTCCTGAAAATAATTCTCTAGTTCCAGTCATTCGGAGGGCGCGAGTGCTCGTCAGTGAATTTACCGAGCCGAAATACCTGAGCCTACGTTCGCAAACCACTAATTGCATCTCTAACGACATAACACAAGCGCCGCGCAAAGTTTGCATCTTGGGGGCCAACTTGTATCTATCACTAAATGATAGCCCGCATCGGAGCAAAGCCGACGCTCACAAATTCGCCATATCAATTCTCTGGCCGCTTCAAGATAATCGCAGCCCGCGAAGCCCTGCATTAGACTAAGGCCCTGAACACACGGGATTCCGTTTCCCAGATTCGGTATGCGGGATACAGAATCTGAGTCTGTTCGGACACGGCGACTGAATCTCAGACGCGGGCCTTCAGTCACTTGCAGTGCCGTGCTCTTATGGACCTAGCATTGCTGTTCTTTGTTTCTGTCGAATTAGTCTAGAAGTGCTGTATTTAAAGTCAGGGATTAGGCTCTACAAAGCTAATAAACTTTTCATTGTCAAATAATGTACGCTCTATTATCGTTGTATAGTAAGGAACGCATTGCTTATTCGATTTAAATAGAAGTTGCAGAAAATCTGCTACGCCTATGATATGATATCATATGTTCTGGCTGGAAAAAGTAGGCGAGTCCAGGCCGTGGTACACGTGGACTCATATCCTCTATATGCTCCAATGGTAAATCGGTATCCGAGATACAGAATTTGTAGCCGGCGGCCGAAATGGAGAGATAAGGAAAATCGGCCGCCGGCGACACATTCTGTATCTCGGATACCGATTTACCATTGGAGCATATAGAGGATATGAGTCCACGTGTACCACGGCCTGGACTCGCCTACTTTTTCCAGCCAGAACATATGATATCATGTCATAGGCGTAGCAGATTTTCTTCAACTTCTATTTAAATCGAATAAGCAATGCGTTCCTTACTATACAACGATCATAGAATGTACATTATTTTACAATGAAAAATTTATTAGCTTAGTAGAGCCCAATCTCTGACTTTAAATGCAGCACTTCTAGACTAATTCGACAGAAACAAAGAACAGCAATGCTAGGTCCATAACAGCACGGCACTGCAAGTGACTGAAGGCCCGCGTCTGAGATTCAGTCGCCGTGTCTGAACAGACTCAGATTCTGTATCCCGCATACCGAATCTGGGAAACGGAATCCCGTGTGTTCAGGGCCTAAATGCACTCGCTTACTTGGACGCCGTAGCCTTTCCAAAAGCTCTTGAAGGCCCGATCGAAGTTGCCCGCAAATGTAAACAAGAATAACCTTGTAGCCGCCTTTGAAGTTATCGCCGGCTCGACGCACGTGGGGAACACGATAACACAACCAGCAAAAGGTACAGGTTTTATATATTATATTTTGCCTTAATTTTGGAAGTAAACGAATTGAATTTATTCATGCACTGTAGCCGTCTCTACGGCGGTCACTAATCTTTAAAATTTTATGCGAGTAGTTCGAACGTACGCCAGGACGTAAGGCTGACTTCGAACCGAGGGTGTTCCAATAATCATTAGCACTTGGGACAAAGGACCGCTACCTTGACCGAAGAGTACCAGATTTATTTTTGTTATAAACATTGTCACATTTCATTTTGTCTCATGAATTAAATATAATTTTATGTATTAATAGCTAATGAAATTATTATATATTCTGAGTGCTTTACTGTGTTACAAAACTTGAGCGTAAGAAAGATACCTTTGGCAATCTGAGCTGCCTGGAGACATTATCAACCTGGCAATTTGTAGCATTAATCATCTAAATTAAATTAAAATAACAGTACAGGCTACAACTATGAATGGTGTTAACTTTAATTGTAATTTGTCGATTAAGCAAACTCTTGTTATCGAATGACTTTGTCCAATCTGTGCTTGGTTACGGAACTATTTTTTGGGAAGATGTAACTGAAAATTATTTGATTAGAATTAAAGTTCTACAGAAAACTATTTTGAAAATAATTGTTTAAAAGCCTCTTTGTTGGTTTTGGAAACCGGCGTGTCTACAATTAGACATTTATTTTATTATATCATTGTTAAGTTTATTTATAAAAGGAAACAATCATTGAATTTCTTCTTACATATTCCACAACATAACTATTTAACAGGAATTAAAGAGGAAAGAAAGTCTCAACATAATTTTGTATATTTAACTCTAAAAATTTAGAACATCAAAAATTCCAAATCGAGATATGTATTTATTTAAGATATACATACATATATTTAATTAAAGTGTTTATAGCTTCAACTAGTTTATTCTCTACATCAAGATCAAATGAAGATGTAAAAAAAACGAAATTAGTTCGATGTCGATGTTGATGTATTTAACTGAAAGGGGTGAGCAGAGTGATCTACGCACTAGCAGATAAACTCTTTTTGAAAATCAGGGTTTGTAGTAATTTCAGAAAGTCAGCTGTTAGATAGATATAAAGGGCTTATATTATCTATATTAATCATTATCAGGGCAAGCAAAGTCACTTTGCCGTTTAAACATTTATTCATTGTTCGATATCTATTTTAGGATAAAATAATTTTTTGAATTTTTCGAAATGATTGGATATTTGTGAGTTTGCGAGCTTATCTGCAGCTATTACAGCAGCGCGAATGACGCACGCTTGGTATCACTGTGCTAAAGTTTCTATTTACCCGTAGACGTAAATATTACTATCTACATTTATAAGTACTGCTATTTATAAGATGACATGATAAATTTATTTGTTATCTACTAAACTCCATACGTTAAGCACTCTTTTAGACTTTATAAACTTCAACAGAGCACTAATTTGTATCAGTTCTTGTGATACCGTTGCAATAATTTTAGAAATTTACTGTTAGATATTATTCAATTATTTATCGACGCAATGCCATACTTCAGACTAGAAACAAATGTGCCTCAAAATAAAATTCCCTCTGACCTACCCCAGAAATTGTGCAAAGTTATCGATAACATTCTTGGGAAACCTACAAAAGTAAGTTCAATAAGTAAAGTTAGGATTTAATTGCATACAAAAATCTTTAGTATAGTGTTGCAACTGTAATCGGGGGAGTTAACATGTCATGGGCTGGCTCTAACGAGCTTGCAGCACAAGCTACTCTGATGGCCATCGGTGGTATGAGCGTCGAGGAAAATGAAAAGCACTCGAAGGCTCTGTATGATCTAATTTGCAAGGAACTCAACATATCTCCAGAAAGGTGAGGCTTAACGTAGTACTTTTTGCAGAAATACAATTTAATAATTCCCAGAATGTACATCGTCTTTAACGATGTATCCGGTGGTAATATTGGTTATAATGGATCCACGCTCCACGGCATGTTTGAGAAATAAACGGGATACATGCTAATTGTCAGGTATTTTAAGATAAATGGGCTAATGGGTATTGTGTAGCCTTTTTAGTGCCCCTAGGGATATTGAGATAATACCTTAATGCACTGTATTGTATTTTATTGTATATTATATTGTATACCTCAGCTATCCATTCGCAATATATATTGCTTATACGGTGTGGTCCTTAAAAATTGACTGAGGATGTACTAGGTAAATTAATAAAATTTAATATACAAGAGTTACTGGTTTATTATTTCTACACTTAGATACTACACGTTGGTAAAAACTAAAAGTTTATATCCACTAAAGTCTATCGTGAGGGGACTCATTGATGATTGGTGGGCAGATGTAAGTACACCAGTTAAACTTCTGCTGGGTTCACTTTGCCTAGTAGCACTTAACCCACAATACACCATTGTTGAGGTTTATACCTAGCGACGCTGGCCTCTATAAATCGGACTCGCTAGGTCTCGCCTACCACTGCAAAGTCTCACCGAATAGACATTAGTTTATGTTATTTTCAGCAATCTGAAGAAAATTGTATAATTTACGAATGGGAAGAGCTGTGCTATGGTTTTATGGTAAATCTCCACATTCTTGTAAAACAGATACAAAAAATAACTCAATTTTAACCTACTCTACTGGAGTGTACATCAACAACGTTTAAGCCTTTTCACTTTAATGTTCTTCATTGGTCGGCAAATGTTAAGTGAGATGTTCCTTATAGCACCTTATTGCGATCAGATGGTACTTTACATTTTCGTTCTACAAAAACCAACTAGAATCTACACTTAATATCTTCTTCCTCTTACATTAGGCCAGTGGCATGTTTAGTTCCACAAAGTTCTGGATCTATGAGCCCTCTTTACTCGGGCTACTTTAGTCGGGCACGTAGCTAGAGTACTTCGTCCGCGATCGACTGTGTCCTCGCCGCGTCCTATATAACGCAACAATAAACAACTATGATATATGTGCGTTCTTGGGTGAGCGGTTAAAACGTCTGACTAGCAATCGGATTCCGCGTGAGAGCGCGGATTTGAATCCCTTCGACTGCTATGCTGTTCTCCTTTGCGTATTTAAAATTGCTTCTTTTAACTGTTTTAGTATTATTAGAAACATTAAGATATTCTCACCGATTTTCTACATAATTTTGAACGTTCTTGCCATGCACTTTTTTTTATTAAAGACGTTAAGGTATTTTCTTCTATAATCTTTTTATTTTCAATTCAATTTTGCAAAAAATATTAGAGTAAGACCACCCATGTGGTGAACCCAAATGTTAGTCCCTATATACAAACGTATGCTGTCCTTGCATTTCTGAATGCGTCTCCGCTGCATCATGTTTTTATCGGCACCGAACGGGCGTACTGCTTGCGCAATCGGCAATAGTTCTTTATGCCGCTACCGCGTCATTTATAACGCCACGATAAGCATGTGCATTTTTCTGGGAAAGCTGATCTAACGCATATAGCATCTGCTTATAAACCAGGTTACCTCTAGTAGCGCGGATTCAATTTTTTTTAAAACTAGTATAATTTGCATTATTAATAAGTGTTGACTTTACTATTTCAGTATTATTAACAACATTAAGATGCTTTATACCTATTTTGCATAACTTTTAACTATATTCGACTATTATTCGATCTAGCAAAACCTTTTCTTCTTTATTAAAAACGTTAAAACATTATCTGTAACTTTTGTATGGACAATTGAATTTTAAAAATACAAAAATTCACCATCCTATGCGGTACGGCTTAAAATTTAGTTTAGATACAAGATGATTTATATTGTATTGTATTGTATTGTATTTTTATTCATCATAATATACACCGTGGTGCTTAGATATGTCACAATTCCAGTTTAAATATAAAAAATATAAAAATAAAAAAATACAATGCATTTACAGAAATAGTCAACTACAGATAAATACAGTAACAACAAAAATACTAAAGTCAATAAAACAAGACAGTCTTAATTTTCAACAAATCTGAAATCGGAAAGTTCATAGTAGACATTGGCCAGAAGATGTTTTTTAAGCTTAACTTTGAAGAGTTTTGTTGGGGCATTTTTGAGAGTACTAGGAAGCGAATTAAATAATCCTATTCCGAAATTATGTCGTTTAGTGGACGTTAGTCTCTGCTGCGGAACCTGTATATCGCCTCGACTGCGGGTGTCGTAACCATGGGCATCGCCGTTTTTTGTATAATTGCCATAATGTTCTTTTATGTATAATAGATTACAATATAGTATTGCTGACGGTAGCGTTAATATGTTATATTTTTTAAACAATGGTTTACAACTGTCTAACTGACTCGCTCCCGCCAACACTCTCAAGGCTCTTTTTTGTACAATGAAAATTTTTTTAATATGTGTAGAGGTACCCCAGTTTATTAGACCGTACGTCATTACACTATGAAATAATGCGTGGTATGTAGTAATGGCAGCATCTAAGTTTACACGATTTTTTATTTGTCTAATTACATAAATTGTTCTTGATAACTTAATTGAAAGATTGTCAACATGTGCTTGCCAAGTTAGTTTGTTATCCAAGGTAAGGCCTAAAAATTTGACGGTTTCACAGACATTTTGTTTATTTGAAAATAGTAAAGTGGTAGTTTTATTTTGGTTTAAACAAAGCTTATTTGCCTGGAACCAATCTGAGGCTTGGTTGATAATGTTGGTTTGTAACTGATTGACTAGAGTTTCATCTTCTACGTGGTTTGCAAAGGTCGTATCGTCTGCAAATAAAGTCGTGAAAACTGGGATGGCATTAGGCAAATCGTTAACATAGATTAAAAATAATAACGGTCCCAATACACTTCCTTGTGGGACACCATGTTGAATTGAAGACATCTGGCTATACTGACCTTTGCAAAATACACATTGAGATCTGTCAGATAAGTAGGATGACATTAGTTTTAGAGTTACTCCCCTGCAACCGTAATACTCCAGTTTATCTAGTAAAATGCTTTTTGAGACACAGTCGAACGCCTTGCTTAAATCAAGAAATAGTGCAAAGGAAGATTTTTTGTTTTCCAATGATTCTGTTATATAATTAATGAGATTCAGCACGGCTCCCGACGTGTCCCTTCCTTTTCTAAACCCAAACTGTCTGTCCGTAAAAATATGGTTGGTTTCAAAGAAATTTAGAATTCGAACTGCAATAATTTTTTCTATAATTTTGGCCAAAATGGGGAGAAGCGCAATGGGTCTATAATTGGATCTATCATCAATTTCACCCGATTTATATAGAGGTATAATTTTGGCTTGTTTCAATTTATTAGGAAATATGCCCGTCTTTAATATGATGTTTGCAATATGAGCTATCGGGGCAGATAAACATAAAACATTTTCTTTGTACATACAAACCGATTGATTATATAGGTCTAATGATTTTGACTTTTTTAATGCCTTTATAATATCTTCTACCTCGGATTCCTCAACAGCATATAAGAAGAGTGATTGTTCATTGTTTACTGGTAATTTCTTTAGATAAACACTGTGTGAGTACTTTGATGGGGGAATATTTGATAATAAATCGTGGGCTACATGCACAAAGTAGTCGTTGTGAGATTCTGGGGAAATCACACTTACCACTCCATTGCTATTGATATTGTTTACACCTTTTTTTATTATTCTCCATATTGTTCTTTGTTTATTATCAGACTCCAAGATTTCTTTACTGATTTTTTCTTTTTTTAATTTTAAGATTTTTTGTTCGTATTCGTATTTTTTTTGTTTAAATTCAGCCGATAGAAGATCATTATTTTGCAAGTTCAATTGCAAAATGTTTCCAAGACGATTTATTTCTTCCCTGTCCGAAACTATTTCTGGATTGGTAAACATAGAGGCATTTTTACGTTTGTTATTTGTATTAATTTTAATGGGAGGAAAAGATAAATCGTGATAATATGAAAAAACTTTATAAAAAGCATTAACTGCGCAGGTTGGGTCAGACTCTCTATATAATTCTACCCAATCTTTAGTTAAGAGGTAATTTGAAAATTTGATTCTATTTCTAGAACTTTTATTTGGTACGGTTTTGTAAACAGAGGTCGCCCGTTTTTGAATAGTGTTAAATTTAATTATTTGAGATTTATGATCAGATATGTGAAATTCAGCCACAGTTGCAAGTTGTGTATCAAAATTTGTGAAGATGTTGTCGATACACGACTTGGAATTTTTTTGTACTCTAGTAAAGTCGGTGATATTTTTTTGTAATCCAAAAGAATGGAATATGTTAGTAATTTCGATGCTTTCCTTAGATTTAACTGCAAAATTTATATTAAAATCGCCACCAAACACTAGTTTACTATTTTTTAAATATTTAAATATTAAGTCAAGAACATGAGAAAGTTTATTTTTAAAGATATCGATATTACCACATGGTGAACGATATAAAGCCACCGCAACACAGTTCAAATCAGCAAGTTTAATGCCAGTGCATTCAAAATGTTTTTCACTGTTAAGTTCATTAATGAAATTTAATGATGTAAAAACGTGATCAGATCTAGTAAAAATGCATACTCCTCCACATTCACTCTCCAATCGGCAGTAACAAGAAGCTAGATTGTAATTATTTGGTGTATATAAATGTTTTTCTCCATCCTTAAGCCAATGTTCACTAATCATCACCACGTCAAAATTTTGTTCAGTTAAGATGGATTCAAGATAATTGTGTTTGTTTCTAATACACTGAATATTTGCATGCAAAATAGTAATATTACTGGTGTTTTTATTACAAAAGAGAGGCACTGAATGTTTGTCAATGATAGAAGATACTTGCTCTTCTGGGCACGTCGATCGTATTAAAAATTTCGTTTTGGCGAGTAGTATTTGCCATGGCTTTCCCTGGATTGTTGTAGGCGTATTAGATGTTGGGAGGAGACAAATGATTTGTAGGTTGCAAGGTCCGCCGATGCAGTAGAAGATCCTATGCCATACGCTTCAAAGTACTTCTTGTATAATTGTTTTAGCGACTCCACGTCTACAGGAAGGCCCTCAGAAGCTAAAAATACCCTTAGAGAAGCATTTGTGAAGCCCTCGTGACAAACTGATTGCGGTTGTTCATGTAGATAGGATATGTACAACCTGACGGCATTCATTATTGCTGGTTCCCGCAGACGAGCCAAAAGGTACCGGCCTTCATCGGTGGCAGATTGCATTGTCAGTTTCACCCTTGGCGGAGTCATTGCATCTACTGTGAGATTTGTTTTCTGGATGCCTGCACTCACAAATTTTATGGGTTGATTTTCTTTAAAGGTGTGTTGTTTGCCAGCTGCTATAGCCTCCCCATCAGAATGAAGCCTTAGAATCTTCTCTTGAGTAGTGAATTCTTTAGTTGTCTTTTTCTTCACTTTGTCCAGCTGCATTTCATTTCCTTCGCTAGGATTTTCCTCAAGGTGGCATTTTCTTTCTACTGACCACTTTACCGATACACCAGCAGGCCAGAACTGCTCTTCTGCTAATCGAGCGGCAGACTTTCTGTTTATGGTGCCAATCTTGTATGTTATATCCGCTGCATTTTCTGATTGTTTTAATAGGGGGTAGCATCTTATAAAGTCCGACACTCCCAACTTATCTTTAATATAATGTACTATGTGATTGCTGTTATAGTACGATGGAAGGTTTCTCACAATCACATACTGCCATTCACTTTTGCCTACTTTTCCATCTTGAGTAGGTAATGTTAAATTTGACACTGGTTTTGGGCCACTCAAACTAGGAGATAGTTCTGTTGTTTGGGTGCCCACTGACATACAAGACTTTGATGTTTGAATTGGAGTCGGTTGTGAAGTTGAAGAAGCAACACCTGGAGATTTTAGGGTTTTCAGTCTTATTTGGAACTCCGCCATGGACTCTGATATTTTTGTTAACTTATGTTGTATCCCTTCTATGTTTTTCCTAATTTCACTTGAAGATGGATCGTGTACCTGTATTTTGATTTGGTCTTCATTGCTGTTGAAGAAGACTGAGGAGAGATTGAAAAGATCCTGCTGCATGCCGTTTAAACTTTTTCTAATTGATTGTGGGCCACAATCAGTGAAGGACTGACACATCGAGTAAATTTCTTTTATGAAGCAAATCTAGCTTTGAATCTTGGTTATATACCAATTCGTGTGTTTCCGTAATAATCGGAATTGCATCAGCCACTTTCTTAATTAGTGACCCTATAGCCTCGATGTTATCTTTTGGTACTTGGTCCCTTGTTAATTGTGAAACTTTTTCATGCAGATATTTTAGATTGGGAGAATCACATAGAACGCAAAAATATCGCAGTTGGTGATTTTTTTGTTGTGAAATCGTTTTTAATGTGGTTTTGTCAAATCCACTGCATGCCATGCAAAATATGCGCCTACATTCGCCGCTACACTTTAGTTTATATTTGTCCTTAACATCCAGGAAGACTTTTTGGCAAGCATCGCATTTGAAATTAGCCATTTCAACGAAATTGAGGTCAAGTTCACTACCAGTAGTAAATAATTTAAATGTAATAGGAAGTCAAATTGCAATTACTTGCAAAATGTGTTTCCTATTGTGTCACTGGGTTATGTTATGATGAATTGCGTACATACGAAGTAATATGTAGTTTAGTCAACACAGCAAAACAATACACACATGAGTATTAGCATGAAAGAATGCAAAACACTGCAAAACAAGCGGAGCAAAACAAAAATGCGACCGCACTGCACGACGAGCAAACTAATACTATGATAAGTTTGGTCATTAAATTTAAGGGTAGTTGGACATCAAACAGAACAACTTTTTCTAATAAACTATGTCAAAAATTAATAATAGTTTCACAAAAAAATAAGTATTTCATTGTTTAAACTGATTCAAGGTCACTGGAATGAATTTCTATGAACTTCAGTTACACAGGTGGTTGCGATAAGGCCAAATTTAGATAAAATTAAGATCAAAAACAGTTGTTTGGGTATTTCAGTCATTTAGTGCATCCCTAGTTTTGGCATACAAAAGACGTGCAAATACCGCACATATATGCTGCCACCGCATGCGGCATCAGAGGCATCAGAAAATGCGTACATTTCAATTTTAGTTAGTTTGATACACTAACTGCCGGTCTTATAAAGGCCACTAATCTGACGTCAACCTTAATTCGCTGTTAAAATAAACAAAAGCGCATCAAAACATCAATGCTTATGACATTTTATTCATTAGTAAACACATTTTGATGTGCTTTTGTTTATTTTAACAACGAATTAAAGTTAACGTCAGATTAGTGGCCTTTATAAAACTGGCTGTTAATGTGACGAAGTATGGTAACTCCATTTAAATGTAAACACTCGTCATTTAACTTCACCCATTTTTCGTGAACGTGTAGCGATACATATCAATTGATATACTTTCTTACCACAGTTGCTGAATAATCATTTTAGCAATAACTACGCATAGACTAACCAAACATAGAGGATCAAATACTTGAGCCACTGCTTATAAAATATTACGTTTCGTAACTGCTTGTCTTTTGACATGTAATTTATTTAATGTGTCAATGCGTTTGTCTTAGTGGACCAAATTAAACCTAAGTTTTTATGTTGTCGCGTAAACATATATCCAAAGTTGTATGGATTAGTATCACCGAGAGGCTTTAGTATTTATGAGGAGTTTGACACCAACTTGCGCAGTTGGAAACGACCACGCTTCAATACGTTGGAAAGCTGTTCGCACGTGTGAAGAAGAAAATCTATGGAATCCTCACTTGATCATCGACATAGAAATCAAATTTTATAGCCTAGCTACATCAAGTAGCTCGGCTTCACATTCGTTTTTTAATTTAAATAAGCAACGTATGACCAAAAACGATGCTGATCATGTACCATAGGTAACAGTGTTTAATTTGTAGGCATCTAAATGTGATTCAAAGCTTGATTTGCACAAAATACATTTTAACGGCCTTTGAGCAGGTTCAATCAAAATTTGACTTTACATTTTCTCAATATCGGCCGAAGCAACAAATAAATATTTTATTTTTTGTGGTGATTCTAAAGGACGTTAAGAAAATAATCCCCCATGAATTAGCTATCTGACAATTAGTTCCATATCTAGCACTAATTTCACTATGCTAGGAGGAGACTTGTGCAATTTTTTTTCACGGTTCATACAGTGGTAATGGGTGTTATCTCGAAATGTGTGCCAACGTTATTTTAGATATTTGTTTGGCATTGAATGTAAATACTGATATATAATTGTTGACTGTTTACTACATTTAAAAAAAATAAAGGTGTTACTAGAATGTGCTTCGTCAGAATTTAATTGGAAAGAGCACTTTCATAAGATAGCATAGAGCTAAAATGATGATTCCAATATTTACACAATAACGTGATGTAACCACAGCTAAAGCGATTAAATATTACTAAATACTTATGAGCAGGTAGGTACTTGTAGTAAATTTTTCGTTTTTAAATATAAATGCAATCATGGCTGATAATTACCAGATTATAATTTGTTAGCTTAACCTTCATATGATTAGGAATCAAGTAGGCATTGGCGTAGAGTAGTCGTTAGATTACAATTTATTTTTATCTGGTTGAAGTGACAGCGATTATTATTCAATAATAAAATGAAGGTATGATAAATCACAATTTGTTATTGTAAGCATGATGCAGCTATGGCTAAGAAAGTTGCATATCAGAAACTGACTCTTAATGTGATTGCTTTATGTATTATATTTCGACAGCGGTAATTGTAGAAGGAACTGAAAAATATTATGAACTGTCACTGTATTTATTTGAATAGCAAGAATAGCTATCGTTTTGACATTTCTCAGAAAGCTACAAATAAGCAACAATGGTATAGCTCTAACAAGTTGTGAAGCTATTAAACCTATTGCTAATACTTCGATAGTGATGGAACTAAGAATATCGAACAAGTTCTGCTTAGGCTGAGACCACCACGCAATTGTTTTTCTTCTTTTTTACTTTTTTCTTTTTAGACTTTTGGACGAAACTATTTCCAAAAAGAAACGTGCCATTTACGCCCATTTTTGTGTAACTTAGCGTTATTAGTTTGTATATTCATTTTTAATAGATTGACCACTTAATCTTGTGTTGTTTCACATTAATCAAAATGAACCTTTAATGAAACAAGTAACAAACTGGTATATATTTCTAATTTTTAGCAATAGACTATAATAATCATAGAATAAATCTTTGCGGGGAAGTGGGAGAAACCAAGAACTCACGTGGGCAGGGTTGCTAGCCCCATGAAGTAGGTCTGCTCTCCATCGGGATCACGCCGTCATTTTGTTTTGATACTGTTTTCATAGCCACCTTAAGACAACAACGTAGGTAATAACTATTTATGATACAAGTTGCAAAATTGAAATGTGTTAGGCACGCGACGTGTTTTGTCAAACGAGGCCAAAGGTCTAGTTTAACAACGAGGCAAGTGCCTAAAATCCTTCTTTACAGCGCATATCATACACGATTGTATCTATTTAGCATTAAAAATTCAAAATGTTTGCGTTTTGATGTTTCATAAATGTGACAATCGGTGAGTTGTCTGAAATAATGAAGGCTGTAGCGACGTTTATCATATGAAAAAAAAACATTGCAAAGCAGTGCTTTAATATACCTTATCTAACTAAATGTTGGAAGATAGATACAGTTTGTAACGCTTTTCTTGATTCCAACCTTTATGTAGCTAATCTACAGAATAACATTATTTAGTGTATGATTAATGCGGTCCAAAGAATTGTACATCGTGAAAAAGAATTGCAATCCGTGCTGTAACATCATGTATCTTTGATATTATCAACTTTGGGTCTAGGGTAAGCTGAAGTAAATCAACTTATTATGGTTTAACTATTACGCTGTTGAGGTATGGCCCTTTATTTACTCAACAATCTGACTTTACTTTAGGATAATTTACATTCATGATCAGCTTTGAATGCGTTTTTATGGTAAACCGTTGCTTCTAGCATTGATTAAATAAGTATAAAGATATGCAACGCAACGTTAAAATCTGTACTGCATCTCCCTGCTACCCGCGGCCCCCCGCGTCCAGCAACTGATTCACAATATCGTGGCGCCGTTAGCGCGAAATATCTCAATTTCCTTTCTTTGGCCACGGTCATATACCTAATACTTACTATATTGCTAGCGGCTATGAGTGGGAAACTCACCGATGAAGTGAGACACACAACCAACTCCTTCATGTATACGGTGAGCTGTGCGCAAGCGCGGCGGCGTCGTCCGCCCAATGGGGAAGTAGTCAAGTTTAAAATTCGCTTCTAAAGGCGGAGATCGAATTCTCACGCATGCGCACGAGACGCGTTATACTATAAGTGAGACTATGTCGGCGCCGTAATGTTTTCTGAAGTTTCCAGGCCCTACCAGCAATATATGTGTATTATATATATGGCCACGGTGTCTTTATCTTTTGTTTAGTTGCACTTTGTGTTATCAGTTAGGCAGTGAACATATATAAACCAATAACAAAGATTACGACGCTAAGCCATTTAGAAATGTAACTTTCAATGCTTTGACTCTATCGCCAACGTTCTTTAATAATACCATTGATTAAATAAGTAGAAGAAGATACGCAGCTTTACGGAGCTGATTGTGCTGTAGAAATGTAGCGACCTACAGATGGCGCGTCTCTCGCCGTTTCTACCGAAACATTTTCAGTTTGCCGGCAACAGCTGTCGTGTGAACATCTAGCATTGCTTGGATCGTGCTCTGTGTTTCAAAGCATTGATTTAAATAATTAGCAATGCCTAAGCCATTGGTTTGTCATACTTGTGTGCATATTAACTGTAATAATTCTATAAAGAATCAGCGCAACCTAAGTTATTTTAAATTCCCCGTCAAGGATGTTAAAAGATGCGAGGAATGGAAAAAAAATTGTGGTAACATTATTATAGCAGAGATGGACAATGAAGACTTATGTCAGAAATTAATTTGTGAGGAACACTTTGCAACTAAAGACATTTCATGCAGTTCTGTGAGAAAAGTTTTACAAAAATGTGCAATACCGAAACAATTTGTTGTTGACGTTGATGAAATCGTGGACCTTATTCCTGTACATAAAGTTGTGGAAGGTAAGTCGTGTTACAGTTTTTCATAAATTAGTTCAGGAAATGTAGCCGAATTTCCCTACATTCATTAGTTAATATGGTTGGAGGGAAAGTTATCAGGGGCGGTTTTAGGTGGGTAAAAGAATTTTATGCTTTTTTATATGATTGTATGAAGCATGCATATCCTAAAGGGAACTTTGAATTACAAATAAATTATTAATGGGTAGGTACGTAGTTTGTTTAAAATTGATAAAAATTATGTTGTAAACATAACAGAATATAATAATTTATTTTGATTAACTGATATAGTCCATTTTCTAAACGCTAAAAATTCGCCAAAGTTTTAACTTCGTTGACTTCAACCGATTTTGAAGATTGTTTTTTATTATTTCGGAAAAAGTTTATAGAAAAATTCCCCATGGGTGAGAAAGTGTGCTTTTTATTTTTTCAATTGTTATTAACAAACAAGTGTTTTTTAATATACTCTTAATTAAAAAATGTGTAACTATTTTATTTATTCAAAACAATTGCTTGAAATTTGATAGCATAAGATTTTTGGGGTCGCAGATTACGAATCTGGCCTCAAAATGGGTCTAAAAACAAAATGGCGTCGAAGGTCTAATTTTTTATTTTATTTATTTTTTATTTTTATTAGATGTCTGGGGGTTTTTGGGGTCGCGGATTACGAATTTGACCTTAAAACTCAACTAAAATAAAAAAGGCGGACCAAAATGGCGGAAAGGGGTCAATTTTTGTTTTATTTTTGATACCTATACCTAGGGGTTTTTTGGGTCGTTCATCCCAAGTGGTGTCTGAAAAATGGTGGAAAAAATTATAGAAGAGTTAAATGAGTATTAAAGATATTATATTTTAATTGATTTATTAAAATTAACTCAAGATACATTTAAAAACAAGAAAAAAATTATTTAGCTTTAGTTTCTTTTTCCTCTACTTCTTCCATTGACACTGCCGGTCGTGAATTAAGGCAACTATTTCCGCCACATTCACAGCAAGCCGCCGAGCCTAAAGGCCACTTTTCCTACACCTACAAGCTGGCCCGCAACTAGTTTTGTAGTTGCAAAAAAATATAGATTTTTTGTGGAGCTGGTTCTTGTGTCATTAGGATTGGAAAACACTTTCCTGTATCATATTTCGAACTCCAATCTTCCCTTGAAATATCTTGGTTTTCCAGCCACAACTGTGTTTGCAAATACACGCGTTTTAAATGTTATTCTGCTGAATCCATCGTAGGGCATAATGACGCCTTAATAAAAGAACAAACCTAAAATTCAAAATGTTTTTATTAAAAAATATATGTATTGTATTGTCTGTAACCTCATTTAATTTGCGGTATATGAATAATAAAAAACTTTCAATCAATTAAACATTCCTGTAAGAGTTTAAGCAGTTACCTTTCTTTGCACCATACATTGCAAGCATACATTTTATACCAACATTTTTTTATCTAAATGTTTGTAGTCTCTTGTAAATCACTGTGATTTTCAAATATTTTGGCAAATTTATTCTTTCCTGAACATGCCCATTGCTTCACTTACTAAGACTTATCCATGTGGATCTTTAATAAGGTGCCGGTCCTATTCGTCTTCCTCATCCTTATATGTCTTCAATATATTAAACTAGATTCAAAAGCCATGATCTGCACCTTGACACCAAAACTCGAATGCCAAGATGCTACATTTTTCCCATCTTGCTCTATTGGGTCGAGTCCTGGACATTTAACGAAACAATCACAAAAAAATCGAAGCCTTTGAAATGTGGCTATACCGGAGAATATTGCGGATATTATGGAAAGACCGTGTAATAAATATTAAAGTTCTGGAGAGAATGAAAAAAAAGTAAAGAGATCATGAACAACATCAAAATACGCAAACTCCAATACCTCGGATATATAATGAGGAATGAGAATAAGTACACCCTACTACAATCTATTATACAAAGTAAGATATATGGCAAACGTGGACCAGGACGCAGAATAGTATTTTGGTTGCAAAACCTAAGGGCGTGGTATGGAATATTTTTTTATTTTTTTTTATTTTTGGCAGGTTTAAAATATATATATCTTTATCAGGAGAAACTAAAGCTGTAGTAAAGTAATAGGTCTATATTCTCTGATACTACGACTATGTTTTTATTTGATACATTGAGAGTTGGGATATTATTTGCAGCTAAAGTTTCTTTTGAAAAATCAATAAAACGACATGAAATACATTTGCCAGAAGTTTTTCTTGATACAACTTTAAAAACATGTCTCTTTCAAATCGAATATCTGGTGCAGTTTTCGTTTTTAGACGTCGGTCTCTTTCAGCACATTTTATTCTATGTTTCTGATAATCGACAAAAACACTTGCTTTTTCGATAATTACGTACAATAAAATTAATTTATCTAAAATTGCACCATACTGTTGAACAAGTTGCCATTTGTTTTTATGTAATAACATTCCTCCGTCCGTCACAAACAGAAAAATCTATTAATTCAGTAATATCTTTTGGAAATTCTACAAAGAGGTTGTAGAAAACACATTTTTAGGCGTTGGAATTTAAACGTATGTATTCGTATGTTATATTTAAATCTATTTAATCTATTTAAATTTGAGTTAATTTAAAAATTTAGAATTTTATTTGTATATAATGTTTATTAAATAATAATAATAATAATCGTACAGAATAAAAATTAACCTTTTAATGCTATATTTATAATTACTGAGTAATTCAGAAATAAAGCTATTTTGCCGCTTTAAAGACGCTATTTTTAATTTTTGATAATTTTAACATACAATTTGAGATCAGCGACCCAAAAAACCCTATATAGATAAGAAATAAAGTTAGAATAAAAAAAATACGCTTTTTCGCCATCTTGGATCCGCCATTTTGTGTTTTAGTTGAGTTTTAATGTGAAATTCGTAATCAGCGACCCCAAAAACCCCTACACATCTAATAAAAACTAAAAAAAGAAAATAAAAAATTAGACCCTTGACGCCATTTTGTAGACGCCACTTTTGTTTTTAGACCAATTTTGAGGCCAGATTCATAATCTGTGAACCCCAAAACCTTATGTTATCAAATGTCAGGCAATGGTTTAAATAAATAACGAAGTTATATTTTTTTTAATTAAGAATATATTAAAAAACACTTATTTGTTAATAACAATTGAAAAAATAAAAAGCACACCTTCTCACATATGAGGAACTTTTCTATAAACTTATTCCGAAATAACAAAAAAAAAATTTCAAAATCGGTTTTGAGTCAACAAAGTTAGAACTTTTTTTCTTTAGTAAATGGACTAATAGCATTGCTGATAGCGTTATTTGGCAGGCACATATTTACAGAACTAAAACTTGCCTCCGGCGCCAAATTGCCTAGCGCCGGCCCTGAAAGTTATGTTATTTATACGATTATGCTGCCTTTTTCAATTTACATTTTTTGGTCTCAGATGTTCCACAAGAGACTATTTCTCCGAGGTTACCTGCAGCGGGTACTAGTGGAATTCGTGAATTAAAAACGTATGTGGCAAAACATAAACGTTCTCACTCTTCGTCGGATTTAGACAATTCAGTCCCATCGAAAATCATTAAGTTAAAACAATCCTCCAAATTGTGGGAAAGCGATTCATCCGTGTCATCCGTCGTCAGCACGAGACTATTGAATATGCCATCTCCAAAAACGGGAAAAAATTTAACTCTAACACCTAAGTACAAAAAACTTAAAGCTAAACTAAATCTACTTAATAAAAAAATGAAAGCAAGGAATATTCAGAACGATCGATTAAAATTGAAGTGTAGGAAATTTTCCACCAAAAACATTGTTGAAAATTCGCTCATCAATAAAAGTAAAGCAGTAAAGAACTTCACCAACATGCAATTATTTCACAGAAAACACATGCGTTGGTCATATAATGAAAAACAGTTAGCGCTATCTTTGTATTATAAATCGCCAGGAAATTACAAGTATATGGGAAGAAAGTTAGGTTTTATTTTACCATCCGTAAGAACGATCCAATCTTGGTTGAAAATTTCAAATATGACAACAGGCGTAAAAACAAATTTAACAAAAAAGTTAGCGATTAAAGTTGGAACCATGAGTGACAGAGAAAAAATGTGCGTGGTTATGTTTGACGAAATCATTCTTAAGAAAAAACTAGAGTATAATAAACTGCAAGATGTAATTGAAGGTTATGAGGATCTGGGACACTTGGGACGAAACGACAAAATTGCCAATACCGCGATGGTATTTTACTTACGAGGACTCTTGCACAACTGGAAAATTCCCTTTTGCTATTATATTATCTGCGGGACCAATAAAGAGCGATCTTTTAAAGGACTTAATTACAACAGTTATTTCCGAATTAATTACTATTTCTTTAAAGCCCATGATTCTAGTATGTGACCAAGGAACCAATAATAGGGGCGCTTTGTCAAAATTGGGCGCTACCAAAGAAAATCCAGTGATATACGTCGATAACATGAAAATCTATACTTGTTTCGATCCTCCTCATCTCCTAAAAAGCCTGCGAAATAACTTCATGAATCACAAGTTACAGATCTACATTCGTAAGAAGCGTATTTCGTGGAATGACATTGTGCAAACGTACGAAATAGATAAAAGCAGTGACACCTCTCGCGCGTTAACAAAAATTACGCCGATTCATATTAATCCAAATACGTTCCAGAAGATGAGAGTCAAATTGGCTGCACAAATTTTCAGCCATTCAGTAGCTTCAGCAGTAAAAACTGTTTCAAAATCAAAAGAGCTCCAATCTTCAACGGGCGAAAACACTGCAAACTTCGTGGAGACTATTAACAAAATTTTCGATTCCTTAAATAGCAGAATTTTGAAAGACCCCAACCCGCATAGAAGACCACTATCTGTATTTGCAAATACTTCTGTAAAAAATTTAGAACACGGATTAGAGTACTTTAAAGATATTGAAGTATACAGTGATGGGAAAAGGCGCAATAATATTTATTGCATCGATGGATTCCTATGGAGTATTCGTGCAATATTATTACTATGGGATGATTTAAAAAATGAAGACGTTAAATATTTATTAACGGGATTCATCAATCAGGATGCTCTGGAAAATTTTAATTCCGTAATTCGAAACCGGGGTGGATATAATCCAACACCTTCTGTTCGACAATTTCGAATATCTATGCAGCAGAATATGTTCATACGGCTTCAAGCAGGCGTAGATTCTTCAAATTGTGAAAACGACGATGCTGAAGCATTAGAATTAAATGATGAACCTGAACTGTTAGAGCCACAAATAGATGCTGAAAATGAAGTTAATACATCAGACCCAATGACTTCTAAAATCGATCCACAACTGGATGCTGACAGGATTATTGCACCTGACCCTCAACCAAGTACTTCTACAACCAGCATAGATTTTGAATCCTGCAGTACGGTTTATCTTGCTGGCTATCTAGCATTTAAGCTTTTAAATAAATACAACTGCGAAATATTCCAGAATAAAATTGTTAAGGCTGAAGAAGATTTGTATTCTGGCAATGAATTTTATTTACTGTGTAAGGATTATGGTGCAGAAAACATTAAATATTTGAAGAGGCCGTCAGACTGCTTTATAAATTTTATTTCTAAGTTATTGTCGCTCTTTAATGTGTCATTCACTGATTTTAAATGTGCCAAAAATGTTGCTAAAAATATCACGAACTGTTTAACTACAGAAACCGCACAATTGTGTGAACAAATTTGTAAGAACCACATGGAGGACACTATTAATTTATTAATTAAGGTAAAAATTTATAAAAACCTTAAAAATGAAACTGAACGTATCGACTCAATGCGAATAGCTTCTAGTAAAATGAAAAAGGAACATAGAAAAGTCAAAATATTGTCTTAAATTTACATGTAGTAATAGAGTTTATTTAATTTAAGATTTTAAAGAAAATTTTGAAATGAAATGTATATATACTTATTTGTATGATTGAAACCTATTGAGTTCAGAGCCGTAACTAGGGCGTGGCAAAGGTGGCGCCCGCCACAGGCGCAACTGCGTTGAGGGCGCAAAATTACTGCAATTTTTATTAAAATAAAAAAATAATAATAATGCTCCATTAAAAATTGCCAATTTGCATTCAGACTCGGATCAAGTTAAAGCTTACTTTCAATTTTAACACGTTTGACCTTGAAATTTCTCAAAATGTTTTTATTTTATTTGCATGTTTGGATGAAGGGGGCGCAAGTTATAAAATTGCCACAAGCGCTTAATACTCTCGTTACGGCTCTGATCGAGTTTATGATCTATTTTAAGGAAATTAACGTTTCGAATAAATTAATATTATGTGTTTTTCTCGTATTTGTTTACACTTGTCTCTTTTTTAAACTTTGACGTTTTTATACTATTGGAGAAATTACTTTCTAAATATTCGTATTGTGAACAATTAACCTGGATTTGTCCAATAAAAATACGAACTCAAGTAAATGCATAGGGGAAACCAAATAAAAATAAAATATTTTGGAAATTGATAGTGAATCTAGTTTTCCCATATTTCGTCGTTAAAATACAAATACCTACGAAACAAATATTAACCTATGTATCGTTGGCAACGGGTGCCGTATACTTAAAGAACGTTGGCGATAGGGTCAAAGCAGGGGCGGATGGGGTGGAGTAAACCGGCCCGGGAAACCATTAACACCGGCCCGGTCCATTTTTATTAAAAAAAAATGTTAGGCACTTTTTACTAAGGGAGCTATAAAAAATAAGTACTTATTCGTATTTTTCAAGCGCTTTTAATATTTCTCTAAGTAAAAATACATATTATGTACATGTTAGGATAAATAAAAACTAATGGCAACTAGTTGCTGGTCCTGGTCATTGGTATTGGACAGAAAAAAATTGTGAAACACATCATATTTTTTCAAAAAGCGGGCCTACATATCCGCTTATATTTTGTTTTCATAAACATACATATTAATATGTCGGTGCTTAATATAAAAGCGAGCTTTTAAACAAATTGCTTTCTTCGGCCAGAACATTGATTACTTCCTCATTATTTATTTTGTTTAAGACTGGAGCCTCAATATTCATAAGCATGAATGTTATGCTACTAATTTTTATTTCGGTTAAATCCGTGATTCTTTTTGTGCGCTGCGTTTTTTAATATTTTTTTAAGGGTCATAGCGATGGACCGGCTAGGGTTGCCAGATTTATAACCAACGTTTCCGGGACAATGGGGGGGGGGGGGGTATGTAAATGTATATATATTTTTACTTATACCATATCTACTATCTACTAAATAATACATTTGTAAAATAAATTTATATTCATAATTCAAAAAATGCGTGTGCACATGCGCACCACATACCACTACACAGTACGCAGTACGCCAATACCAACTACCACTTATACTTTTCATTTGATATGGACAATTTTATAAGTGTGTTTCTTTCAGGCCCGTTTAAAAATGTTGAAAATTCTGTGTTTGTTTGTTTGTTACTTATACTTTTCATTTGATATGGACAATTTTATAAGTGTGTTTCTTTCAGGCCCGTTTAAAAATGTTGAAAATTCTGTAAAAAGTCTTCATAGTTCAAAAGATCAAAAGACATGCGATTTCTTTCTTTTGTTCAAAGATTATTTAGCAGGCTAAATATTCGTTCGCAAAAAGGATTGTTGACTGGTATCGACAGGACAAATAAAACAATTTTTTGAGAATGGTAGGTATACATTTTTTTAAACAAATAAGCCCAAATGTTATCGTTGGGCATATCTTTGGGAGGGGTATCAAATACAGTTTTAAGACATGCAAACTGGAAATAAAGTGAGTCAAAATCAATAACACCTTCAATTTTTAAAAATGCTGGATATTCAGGAAACAAATCCCAAGTTAGAAGTAGTTTTTTCTGATTTAAGAGACAATAAACTAAATTGTTTGTAAAATTACTGAACTAAAGTCGTATCTTTCTTCCAAGTATGTGCTAATGGATATCTGCAGCAATTTGTATGTCTGTGAAATGCTGAAATGTATGTATTTTTCTTCACTTTTTAAAAGTGCACCGAAATTACATTAAAAAGAGGTAAATTTTTGATGGAATTTTGCATTCCGGGACATTAGCTTAAAATTACGGGACACGGGACAGAGCAATGAATTCCGGGACAATCCCGGAAATCCCGGCCACCTGGCAACCCTAGGACCGGCCCCCGTTATGGCCGAAGCCAGCGGCCCTTCGGGAAATTTCCCAAAATCCAGACTGGCCCATCCGCCCCTGGGTCAAAGCATTGAAAGTTACATTTCTAAATGGCTGAGCGTCGTAATCTTCGTTATTTGTTTATATATGTTCACTGCCTAACTGATAACACAAAGTGCAACTCAGTCAAATATAATCACACCGTGACCAAAGAAAGGAAGTTGAGATAATTTCCGCTAGCGACGCCACGATCTTGCGAACCAGTTGCTGGAAGCGGGGGCCGCGGGTAGCAGGGAGATGCAGTACAGATTTTAACGTTGCGTTGCATATCTTTAGAGTTATTAATCAATGATAATACGGCACGCGTTGCCAACGATACATATGTTAATATTTGTTTCGTAGGTATTTGTATTTTAACGGCGAAATATGGGAAAACTAGATTCACTATCAATTTCCAAAATATTTTATTTTTATTTGGTTTCCCCTGTTCATTTACTTGAGTTCGTATTTTTATTGGAAAAAGTCCAGGGGCGGATGGGCCAGTCTGGATTTTGGGAAATTTCCCGAAGGGCCGCTGGCTTCGGCCATAACGGGGGCCGGTCCATCGCTATGACCCTTGAAAAACAAATATATAAAAAAACGCAGCACACAAAAAGAATCACGGATTTAACCGAAATAATATTGGTAGCATAACATCCATGCTTATGAATATTGAGGCTCCAGTCTTAAACAAAATAAATAATGAGGAAGTCAGGCCCGGACTAGCCAGATCGGCTGGTCGGCGATCGCCGAGGGCCCCGGTTCAAAGGGGCCCCGATCCCGAAAATAAATTAAGGTTTACATTTTTTGTGAGTAAGATATTTGTTTAACTACATTTATAAATAGTTGCGTCAGAGTCGTTTTGTCATGCGCTTTTTCTGTTGTTTTTGAACTCTCACAATCTGTACTATTTATCAACCTGTATGTAGCTTACAAATTTGTACTAACTATACCTTGTACACAAGTCACCTGTGAAAGGGTGTTTTCTAAACTTAAAATAGTTAAAAATCGACTTATATCTACTTTAAGCCAAGACCTTATCTCCAATCTTCCTTTCATGAACATAGAAAGAGACTTATTTTACAACTTGGATAAAGATATAATTACAGATGAAGTAGTCAGGACCAGTGAACAACTGGCCAAAAAGCTGTTAGGTTAGTAAAAAAAGCAACACACAGTAGTTCAGTTTCTTAGTTCGCTGTATCTGTAAAAATGTTTAGTCTATAAAATGAATATCAAGTTTTTGAATACATTTATATATTAATATTAAACATTAGTTTTGTTGATGTAAAGTAAATGTGTATTTTTAATCTAAAGTTTTTTTGTTTGTTGTAAATAACCATTAAAATTTTTTTTCTTCAACTTTTCCTTATTATCAATGAACACAAGAAAATATTGTCACTTTTTAACCATTACAGTGCTATACTTAATAGTATATTATGTATCAAGTTTTATAAACGTCATTTTAGTCACGAATTTTATTAATCACGAGCGAAGCTCAGCGGAGCGAGTGTTTAATAAAAGAGTGACTAATAAGTTTATAAAACGAGTTGCATACTATACTTTTTCTACGACCGCAAATTTAGACAATATAACATTATTTCATTAGGATTTTGAAAATTATGTTAGGTTAAATAATTATGCTTGACAAACGTTAAAGTTGACTTTTCAAAACTGAAAACTAACTTGATTTTAGTTTTGGCTGTGGCTAATAAAGCAAATACTGTTTGAACCTAACTTCACCCCATGACTAAAACGTCGTTGCCAACTTCAGCTCGTGACTAAGAAGCTCTTTAGTCATAGCTTATGAAGGCATGACTAAAAGGTCACTTAGCGACGTGTATGTTAGTATGTTAAATGCCGTTTTAGTTACAGGAGTAGAAAAAATAGTTTATTACTTGAACTTACATATAATAAGTAATCATTCTGATAAAATGAGTTACTTATTTTTTCCAGCGTGTAGCTAGTTTAGATATAATAAAAATAATATAAAAATGTCTTGTAAAGGTAAGTAAACCACAAGAGAAAACCTTAATTTTTTATAAAGATCTTGCCTTTACTCAAATACTTTTCAAGTGCCAAAATAGCGGAAAATGTGGTTTTCAAGCATGTAATTTTCAAAAATTTTCCGAGGGAGACCCCCGGATCCCCCTACCCTGGGGATATTCCATATCCCCCTCCCTCCCCGACAACGGGGCACCTCTTCGGTCTCTAGCCGAGGCCCCCCAAAGGAACCAGTCCGGGCCTGGAGGAAGTAATCAATGTTTTGGCCGAAGAAAGCGATTTGTTTAAAGGCTCGCTTTTATATTAAGCACTGACATATTAATATCTACTAGCAGACCAGTGAGACAAATGTCTCAGTTAAAAAAAACAAAAAAGACCGTTTTTGAAATAGAACGCGTATTAAATAAAAACTGTACCTAGACCTAGAAGGTGTTAAAGTGGTTGCCTAACCGATTGAGATTTTAAGGCGCAGAGGGTCGCAGCTCCGTTTGGCTGCTGAAACAGTTTTTATTTAATACGCGTTCTATTTGAAAAACGGTCTTTTTTGTGATTTCTCGAAAACCGGAAGTGTCACGTGACTAAAATTTGGTTCCTGACCTGACATGACCATTCTAAACATATAACTTTCATAACTTTTTTCTCTATCTCTTACGGATTGGCTGCTGAAACAGCGTCCCAGACGGACCAGCGTCCCGCACGGACGAAAATCACGTGATTTCTCGAAAACCGGAAGTGTCACGTGACTAAAATTTGGTTCCTGACCTGACATAACCATTCCAAACATATAACTTTCATAACTTTTTTCTCTATCTCGTACAGTTTGGCTGCTGAAATAGCGTCCCGGACGGACCAGCGTCCCGGACTGACGGAAATCACGTGATTTCTCGAAAACCGGAAGTGTCACGTGACTAAAATTCGGTTCCTGACCTGACATGACCATTCCAAACATATAACTTTCATAACTTTTTTCTCTATCTCGTACAGTTTGGCTGCTGAAATAGCGTCCCGGACGGACCAGCGTCCCGGACAGACGGAAATCACGTGATTTCTCGAAAACCGGAAGTGTCACGTGACTAAAATTCGGTTCCTGACCTGACATGACCATTCCAAACATATAACTTTAATAACTTTTTTCTCTATCTCGTACGGTTTGGCTGCTGAAACAGCGTCCCGGACGGACCAGCGTCCCGGACGGACGGAAATCACGTGATTTCTCGAAAACCGGAAGTGTCACGTGACTGAAATTCGGTTCCTGACCTGACATGACCATTCCAAACATATAACTTTCATAACTTTTTTCTCTATCTCTTACGGTTTGGCTGCTGAAACAGCGTCCCAGACGGACCAGCGTCCCAGACAGACAAGTCTATTATATATGTGGATATTTATGAAAACAAAAATATGAGCGGATATGTAGGCCTGCTTTTTCAAAAAATATGATGTGTTTCACAATTTTTTTCTGTCCAATACCAATGAACAGGACCAGGAACTAGTTGCCATTAGTTTTTATTTATCGGAACATGTAGATATTATTTATTTTTACTTAGAGAAATATTAAAAGCGTTTGAAAAATACGAATAAGTATGTACTTATTTTTATAGCTCCCTTAGTAAAAAGTGCCTAACAATTTTTTAAATAAAAATGGACCGGGCCGGTGTTAATGGTTTCCCGGGCTGGTTTACCCCACCCCATCCGCCCCTGGGAAAAACCCAGGTTAATCGTTCACAATACGAATATTTAGAAAGTAATTTCTCCAATAGTATAAAAACGCCAAAGTTTAAAAAAGAGACAAGTGTAAACAAATACGAGAAAAACACATAATATTAATTTATTCGAAACGTTAATTTCCTTAAAATAGATCATAAACTCGATCAGAGCCGTAACGAGAGTATTAAGCGCTTGTGGAAATTTTATAACTTGCGCCCAAACATGTAAATAACATTTTTTTTTTGAGAAATTTCAAGGTCAAACGTGTTAAAATTGAAAGTAAGCCTTAACTTGATCGGAATTTGAATGCAAATTGGCAATTTTTAATGGAGCATTATTATTATTTTTTTATTTTAATAAAAATTGCAGTAATTTTGCGCCCTCAACGCAGTTGCGCCTGTGGCGGGCGCCACCTTTGCCACGCCCTAGTTACGGCTCTGAACTCAATAGGTTTCAATCATACAAATAAGTATATATACATTTCATTTCAAAATTTTCTTTAAAATCTTAAATTAAATAAACTCTATTACTACATGTAAATTTAAGACAATATTTTGACTTTTCTATGTTCCTTTTTACTTTCTCGCATACGGTAGTATAGAGAAAGTATTGTAATCGTCAAAAAAATCGACTTCGAGATTTTGACGAATCTTGACGTTTTAGACCTCCTAGAGTCCGAAAAAACCATTTTTCGAATTATGTCTGTGTGTGTGTATGTGTGTGCGTGTGTGTGTGTGTGTGTGTGTGTGTGTGAACACGATAACTTAAAAACGAAATAAGCTAGACCCTTGAAATTATGTACATAGTCTTTATTCAAAATTTGTAGATTCCTGTCAAATTTTGAGCGAAATCGGTTAACCGGAAGTGGCACTTTTTTATTAAGTAGATTTAGTTTAGCTTTAAGTTTTTTGCACTTGGGTGTTAGAGTTAAATTTTTTCCCGTTTTTGGAGATGGCATATTCAATAGTCTCGTGCTGACGACGGATGACACGGATGAATCGCTTTCCCACAATTTGGAGGATTCTTTTAACTTAATGATTTTCGATGGGACTGAATTGTCTAAATCCGACAAAGAGTGAGAACGTTTATGTTTTGCCACATACGTTTTTAATTCACGAATTCCACTAGTACCCGCTGCAGGTAACCTCGGGGAAATAGTCTCTTGTGGAACATCTGAGACCAAAAAATGTAAATTGAAAAAGGCAGCATAATCGTATAAATAACATAACTTTCAGGGCCGGCGCTAGGTAATTTGGCGCTGGAGGCAAGTTTTAGTTCTGTAAATATGTGCCTGCCAAATAACGCTATCAGCAATGCTATTAGTCCATTTACTAACGGAAGAAAGTTCTAACTTCGTTGACTCAAAACCGATTTTGAAATTTTTTTTTTATTATTTCGGAAAAAGTTTATAGAAAAGTTCCCCATATGTGAGAAGGTGTGCTTTTTATTTTTTCAATTGTTATTAACAAATAAGTGTTTTTTAATATATTCTTAATTAAAAAAAATATAACTTCGTTATTTATTTAAACCATTGCCTGACATTTGATAACATAAGGTTTTGGGGTTCACAGATTACGAATCTGGCCTCAAAATTGGTCTAAAAACAAAAATGGCGTCTACAAAATGGCGTCAAGGGTCTAATTTTTTATTTTCTTTTTTTAATTTTTATTAGATGTGTAGGGGGTTTTGGGGTCGCTGATTACGAATTTGACATTAAAACTCAACTAAAACACAAAATGGCGGATCCAAGATGGCGAAAAAGCGTATTTTTTTTATTCGAACTTTATTTCTTATCTATATAGGGTTTTTTGGGTCGCTGATCTCAAATTGTATGTTAAAAATTATCAAAAATTAAAAATTGCGTCTTTAAAGCGGCAAAATAGCTTTATTTCTGAATTACTCAGTAATTATAAATATAGCATTAAAACGTTAATTTTTATTCTGTACGATTATTATTATTATTATTTAATAAACATTATATACAAATAAAATTCTAAATTGTTAAATTAACTCAAATTTAAATAAATTAAATAGATTTAAATATAACATACGAATACATACGTTTAAATTTCAACGCCTAAAAATGTGTTTTCTACAACCTCTTTGTAGAATTTCCAAAAGATATTACTGAATTAATAGATTTTTCTGTTTGTGACGGACGGAGGAATGTTATTACATAAAAACAAATGGCAACTTGTTCAACAGTATGGTGCAATTTTAGATAAATTAATTTTATTGTACGTAATTATCGAAAAAGCAAGTGTTTTTGTCGATTATCAGAAACATAGAATAAAATGTGCTGAAAGAGCTTGTGGGTGTAGGACAAGTGGCCTTTAGGCTCGGCGGCTTGCTGTGAATGTGGCGGAAATAGTTGCCTTAATTCACGACCGGCAGTGTCAATGGAAGAAGTAGAGGAAAAAGAAACTAAAGCTAAATAATTTTTTTCTTGTTTTTAAATGTATCTTGAGTTAATTTTAACAAATCAATTAAAATATAATACCTTTAATACTCATTTAACTCTTCTATCATTTGTTTCCACCATTTTTCAGACACCACTTGGGATGAGCGACCCAAAAAACCCCTAGGTATAGGTATCAAAAATAAAACAAAAATTGACTTCTTTCCACCATTTTGGCCCGCCTTTTTTTATTTTAGTTGAGTTTTAAGGTCAAATTCGTAATCCGCGACCCCAAAAACCCCCAGACATCTAATAAAAATAAAAAATAAATAAAATAAAAAATTAGACCTTCGACGCCATTTTGTTTTTAGACCCATTTTGAGGCCAGATTCGTAATCTGCGACCCCAAAAACCTTATGTTATCAAATTTCAATCAATTGTTTTGAATAAATAAAATAGTTACACATTTTTTAATTAAGAGTATATTAAAAAACACTTGTTTGTTAATAACAATTGAAAAAATAAAAAGCACACTTTCTCACCCATGGGGAATTTTTCTATAAACTTTTTTCGAAATAATAAAAAAAAATCTTCAAAATCGGTTTTGAGTCAACGAAGGTAGAACTTTGGCGAATTTTTAGCGTTTAGAAAATGGACTATATCAGTTAATCAAAATAAATTATTATATTCTGTTATGTTTACAACATAATTTTTATTAATTTTAAACAAACTACGTACCTACCCATTAATAATTTATTTGTAATTCAAAGTTCCCTTTATAGTCCAGAGAAATTAGACACTGCTCTTCGGAAAAATTCCCGGAAAGCTGGATTTTGGTATGAGCCTTGATATTGTCGTTCTAAACAAAATGTCAAAAGTCCTCATCGATCCGAGTTCCGCTAAAAATTTTAAGGGGGGGGCAAAGGTCACCAAAAACGGTATTTCGTGAATATCTCGTTAACGGTCGCTTTTACAGAAAAAATACTAATTATCAAATTTGTAGCTTATAAAATTTCTAACAATAAAGATATCATGACTTTTATTCGTAAAAGTAACCGTTTTGGAGATAATTCGATTTACAGAGTTGTCACGAATATATGCACTCCTCAATGCCATGTATATCTCATTGGAGTTGCGACTTGAAATATTCCAGAATTTCCTTCTTTCAGAGCCCATAAAAATAGAAAGAAACACATATATAGTACACTGTAGTCTAGATAGAGAAGGAATGTGATCCGAAAAGTTCCCCTCCGTTGTCTTAAACCTCAAGGGACATCTGCTTGCTATTCGTGTAGGAGCATAATAGTATATTATGTTATTAGGAGCAAAAATTATACTTTATTTGTCGTGGCTGGACTGTTTATCTGCCGAGCTTGCGAGGCAGATAATTACAGCCGAGCCACATAAAGATACTTTTGTTCCGAATAACATATAGTATTTTTTCTTCAAACGTTTATAACAAATTGTTTAAGAAATTTTAAGAAACCTGGAATTATTTTAAGGTAGAGGATTGGGTAGACTGATAAATGTGGGGTGCTTTCGAGAGCGTCACTATGACTACACTATAAACAACGTTGTGAACAAAATCGAAAAAAAAATACTTTATCTCGTCAGAGGAGATAATAACTTTAACACTTTAGCATTATCAATCAAGCAGTATAATGTCACATTTTACTGCCGTTTGAAGAAAATTTTCTTTACGTTAGTATTGAGTGATATTTCGTTTTCAAGGGAGGTGCTTACTTAATATTTTAATTCATTTTTGAGGCAGACATTTATTAAATTCTCCAAAAATGTCGAAAGTTTTTTCATTTGCAATAAATAAACATTTTTCAAACAAAAATAAACGTGGAATATGCCTACTGGGGACACCACATGAAAAAAACGCACCTTGTACTCTACCTTGAAAGTGGCGTGGAAAAGAGTGCACGTTTCAACTCTGTAAATCGAATTATCTCCAAAACGGTTACTTTTACGAATAAAAGTCATGATATCTTTATTGTTAGAAATTTCAGAAGCTACAAATTTGATGATCAATATTTTTTTTGTTAAAGTGACCGTTAACGAGATATTCACGAAATACCGTTATTGGTGACCTTTGCCTCCCCTTAAAATTTTTAGCGGCACTGGGATCGATGAGGACTTTTAACATTTTGTTTAGAACCACAATATCAAGGCTCATACCAAAATCCAGCTTTCCGGGAATTTTTCCGAAGTTTTGCTTTTATTTTGTCTAATTTCTCTGGACTATTAGGATATGCATGCTTCATACAATCATATAAAAAAGCATAACATTCTTTTGCCCACCTAAAACCGGCCTTGATAACTTTCCCTCCGACCATATTAACTAATGAATGTAGGGAAATTCGGCTACATTTCCTGGACTAATTTATGAAAAACTGTAACACGACTTGCCTTCCACAACTTTATGTACAGGAATAAGGTCCACGATTTCATCAACGTCCACAACAAATTGTTTCGGTATTGCACATTTTTGTAAAACTTTTCTCACAGAACTGCATGAAATGTCTTTAGTTGCAAAGTGTTCCTCACAAATTAATTTCTGACATAAGTCTTCATTATCCATTTCTGCTATAATAATGTTACCACAATTTTTTTTCCATTCCTCGCATCTTTTAACATCCTTGACGGGGAATTTAAAATAACTTAGGTTGCGCTGATTCTTTATAGAATTATTACAGTTAATATACACACAAGTATGACAAACCAATGGCTTAGGCATTGCTAATTATTTAAATCAATGCTTTGAAACACAGAGCACGATCCAACCAAAGCTAGATGTTCACACGACAGCTGTTGCCGGCAAACTGAAAAAGTTTCGGTAGAACGGCGAGAGACGCGCCATCTGTAGGTCGCTACATTTCTACAGCACAATCAGCTCCGTAAAGCTGCGTATCTTCTTCTACTTATTTAATCAATGCTTCTAAAGATTTCAATACGATATACCTTTTTTAAGCAGAAAAGATAGGGAAAAAGATTTTTTCAGTCGAAAATGACATACACCGTGGCACGAAAACGTTTAACAGTGTCCTAATGGTCGCTTGTGGCGCCCTCTAGAGGATACAATCGAATCGTTGATAAATTTGAATTTCTCATGCGAAAAACCCCCGGATACGAAATTTTGTGAAATTAGCTGGAAGTGATCGAAAGATATTTAACAAAATGTGCTTTATTTTTTTCAACTTTGACACCCTGTAGCTCCGTTAGTACTAACTTTTGGACTAAGGTAAGTTGGGTTAAATCAGCTTATTCTTGTAGAAATTAACTATATCTGAAGTTTGGCCCATTCTTTGCCCAACACCCTGTATATGGGGATGAGGTTTTGCATTAATTTGGTACAAAAGCTTCTTCCTTATTTATTATACGTTCATATATATTATTCTACTATTTAGGGCTCTCAACTTCAACAAAAAATGTATTTAAACCAAATTTATAGTTTAAATTAATAGGTGACATTACACCAACACGTAGATAAGTTAAACAAGACGTCGAAAATCAATTTTCAACTTTAAAAAATTAACAATTTTATGTAAAAAACCATGATACAGATTAGACAGCTTTTATTGTTTTGAATGGCTCCCGCGATGAAGTTTATTTTTGAGCACTTTGTGCCATTGGAAGAGAAATTGTTACAGCACGAAATGGTGTGTGCGACAGGCTGTCAGTTTGTTACATTACGAAACGACTCTTACGACATGCTGCCAGCATATTAAGAGCGGAACTCCCCGTTACGACACAAAATCTAGAAATTCTCGGATCGATTGCCCCAATCCCGTTACAATGGGCGGCAACAAAGGTTGCCGGGCCACTCAGTGGCAACCCCCCTTGGGTTTTTTAAGACCTGAAATTAGGGCTGCGATCCGGTAAACGAAATCAAGATGTTAATTGCCAAGCGCCACCACGTTTCTGTCGGTAAATCCGTTCTCTCAAAAGTGGAAACCATGAACGGAGCTTAAAAGGTGTTTGATGAAAGTGCTTGATCCCAACCAGCGTGCAGCATCGGTAAACTTACCTTACATGTAGTCCTTCAGCTCTCCGGATAACTTCTTACAAAAGAAAAACACAACTACTACTAAATTTGCATGCAACACGAGGTATACGCAATAAGAACGAACAACTAATTTAGAATAAAATGTACTAATTGAAAGGAAACAAAAACAAAATCATGTTACAAACATTAAAACAAATGCAAAGGAGTTAGTAAACATTTAATGAACAATTATCGACACAGTTGGCCATAAACAGAATCCACATATGACATTAAAACAGTGATCATTGAGCATAAACCCAAAGTTACATAAACAACTTTACAATCGTTTCGTTATGAACCACCCACAAAGAACTAAAAAATAGCGAACGACGCTACCAACTGAAAACATAATTTAAATCGCGCACAGCTGACATACTACGTCAAACCAAGCGAGGCTGACGTAACACTGAACGAAATGTAATTGACTATAAAAACTAAATAACACAGTACCTGATTTTTAAAGTTTTCGGAAGCCGGTGCTTGATTGTCCAACGAAGCCTCTGGGCCGGCGAAACAGCAACTGCATGATGTATTCAACGGGGTGTAGGGATAGGGCACCAATGAACCAGGACGCTGCCGCAACCACTAAAGACAGCAGACAGAATAAATCCACATACCTGAGAAATGGAATTTGCCATCGAAAACGAGCAGTTTTACAACCGGCAAAACCTCTCTCGCCATAGGCGAGCGTTATGTGAAACCTCACGGAAAATCCACTCCAAGGCGTAAATTTTCGGTCTGTTAACCGATGATAATGTGTTACATTGTTGCCATATTTCTTGATGATTTCTCGAAGGGTTCCCCAGCGTCACGACGTTAGAAAGCTCCCACGACCAACGTCAAAAGAAGGTCAAATTTTGAAACTAATCAACGGAAGCATTTTAGCACAAAAGCACTTTAAAGGCGCAGCGCGCGCTTCACCCCGAGGGGCGACGAGCGCGCAGAAAAACCCACTTGTTAACTGTTTTAGCGTGTAATGATGCATCCTCGCGAAACTCGGACTGTCCCAGCGAGGAGAAAAGTTTGAAAAAGACTTGCTTTTTCTAACCTACAGGAAAACATATGCATAACGTCAAGTTGTGCAATATCTTGGTGCACAGCAAGGGGGTTCCCCGGCACCCAACATTCTGGCACGGCATTACAATTAAGATAGCAACGTCATTCATGCGCCAAGTAATTGAAAGCAAATGCAATGGGCCGCTAACAAACGATTGTATTTTGAAGTATACACAAACTATGAATTTACACGTAAATGAACCGGGAAAACACCACAAATGGGAAAAAAGGCGGAAAAGCGTTAAATGCACAAATTGTCCTTACAAAATAACTCGTACCACATTTTAAATACGTTGGTGTATTGAAGTGCTCTTATTGCAGTGTCAATGTCAAATTTGATAAATATGACGTATTTAGGAGCGCGCTTGAAATAATCATAACCTCGATTGTTGTTTCAAGTGTCGACGTGAAAGTCTTATTTATATATGAGAAAACTGCCTACCAATTATTTATCTCGCAATGGTACATTGTGTTTGCTCCTAGTTTTTTAAAATTTTACAATGCCCTTGCAATGCTGCTAGTTTTAAAACTCTTAAATTGCTATTAACATTAAAAGTAAACGGCAAAGCTAAGAACTTGTTACGGTTCAAAAGTCATTTATAGTTAGTCATTTTATTAGTTGCCCCAATTTTAGTTAAAGCTAACTGTTTGCCTTATCTTTCATAAGTCTAATTTTTGCCTACAATACAACTGAGCTTTCAGACCTTTTGCAAGTTATATTTTGATCTAACGTTAGCCATGTCCCAACATTTCAATGTATGAAAACTCCTAGAGATTAGGTTTCGCTCCGGGCATAGAGCTTTTTGGGGTACATATGTCGAGCCTTTTTCAAGGCCCAAAAATTTGACTTCTTATCTGTTTTTTGGCCATTTGCCACGATGTGCTGCTTCAGAAAAGTTGATTTGTAAGACTACGTTTTGAAACGTGCTTTAATTGGGTTTTGTCACAGGCATCTGTGGAAATTAATCTTGCTGTGCTTTGGATTTTTCGGAATTGTCAATGCAGTCTTCGTGAGAGTTATTTTGCAATTTCACAACCTCAAACTTAGTTTGGAAATTTATCTGAGCAGTGCACATGGCAAACCGGAGCCAAAAATACCTAAGGGTAAGTTTTTAATTAGTTAGATTTTATTGGGTGATACTCTCTTAGCTCCTTTTGTGGCCCCCGGATAGACCTAAGGCTCCTTTCGTGGCCCTTGGATAGACGTAAGGCTCCTTTTGTGGCCCCCGATAGACCTAAAGCTCCTTTCGTGGCCCCGAATAATTCGTCCTGTGCGAACGATTTTGGTCCCAGGTTAACTGGCGAAGTTTGGTCCTCAGCTGCCGCCTTGAGTGCTGCGTGTGTGGAAATTCCATGTTTACAACAGAGAGCGAAGGCAGAAGCTTTTGTGTATCCCCTTTGCCGAAGCACTCGCCTGCAGTTCGTTAGCTTCACACAAGCCCTGGCTAAGCCTGTTGCATTTATCTGGTCGTCCTGATGCTTATCGGGCCTTCCTTTTGCGCCTGCTGCAGTCTGGAGGACTAGCATTGCAAGATTGGTTGCACTTATACTGATATTTGCCCTGGGCTACTCGAAATTTGGAACCCTTTTAGTATGTTTTCGTGGCTGTGCTGTCCTGTATCCGGCAAACGTTAGATTATGTGTATTATGTATTGTAAGCGTGATTATTATACTATTTGAAGCAAGCTAGATAACTATTTAAAGCAATGTATATGATTTACTTTACCATTGTTTTTGTGTTGTGACGAAATTGTTGTGGTAGTTCATTTTCACTAGTTCTAGATCAAATGCTAGATGAGCCTCACGCACCGCCTACGTGATTGTAATATCGGAAATAGTACGGCTTTTTGCAAGACAAAACTAATCCGTTCTCAGTTTTCGCGTCACACTAGTGAAATAAAACTGGTTTGAATCCAACTTGAAAGCATACCCGCCTTTGCAAGAATTTTGCGTAATATTATCTTGCGACACTTTGAAATCTAAAAGGAATCAACCCTAAGTCACATCCCGGTTTACAAAGCGCCTTATAATAAGAAGCAAAATCTTGGGTCTGTAAGAGCAATACTGCTAGTAAACAATAAGAAGGCTCTTGCATAGTGGGTAAATAGTCGAATTCAACTAGTCATTCCAAATTTAACCTGTAATATATGTGTCATAGTCTTTGTACTATCGACAACATTTTAGTAGTAAATTTAGCCATTTTCGATAGTGAATCTGTAATTTTCTTATGCAAATTTTACTTACATTAAACTATTTAATTAAATCACGTCAACATTCCAATTATGCTTTAAGTATTATTTAAATTATGTGTCATCATTTTGGTGAGTTTTAATAAGACGCTTTATTTCTGTGTATATCTCCCTATTGAGATTTGAGATTTTGTACTGGTTTGCCGTGTGATATTTTATGTGTATATTGTAGAGCACCATTAGACTGAAAAACGCAGCATCTGCCGAAAAAATCCAAGTGAGCTGAAATTTTGCATACACCTTCATTTTGACATTATAAATAATGTCTCAAAAGTCCCCATCGATATCGGGCTTGCGTCTTGAGTTCTTCAAGGTCAAAGGTGACAGAAATAAGTTTTTCGCAAATATCTCTCTTTCTATGGGTCGTATGACATGTTTAGTTATTGCAAGGAATGAAGGCTAGGAAATTATCTACAAAAAAGATTATACAGGTTTTTTACGTACAACTAACCATTCAGTAAATAATACACTGTTAAGTTTAGTAGACGGGCTTTACTTCCTTTTACGATAAAGGGAGTATTGGATTCACCCCAAAAATTCTGTTTCCATCACGTTTAGTAAACCCGAAATCTTCGGGTCAAAATGGCTATTTATTAAGTCATAATCATACCACTATAATATTTTTGAAGTGTACGGGACCAGAGCGGCGTACGCACTAGCAAAAAAGATCTTTTTGGAAGCTAGGATCAGTAGTCATTAGTAATTTCAAAAAATCAATTGTTAAATAACTGAAATGGGTCTATACTATCTATATTAACCCATATCCGCACAAGATCCCTAAATGGGATTTGCCGTTTAGTAATTTATTTTTTGGTTAATATTTATTTAACGATTATTTTCGGCATATTTTATTATCCAATCAAATGCTATGGTTTTTAAATATCAACCAATCACCTGTTTTTACAATGGCAAAAAATCAAATTCTTTCCCTTTGGATTTTCTTTTACCATTTGTATCCATGTCAACCGCCAAATATGTTATCTTAGTCAAGATGGTATTTGAAATATGTCATTTAAACTGTCATTGCACACTAGTGTACATATTATATTCATTACATACCGATACAAAATGAACCGATATTTGAGAGGACAAACTAAATTTCACAAATTCCGTTGACATCGGCTCGGTAATTTGATCAAGTTAGTGGGTCTTGTGACATTGCTAAAACAAAAAACTTTCGTAAAACATTTTTATCGGTAAATCATTTGCCCTTAATACATTATTACTGATAAATTACTAGATTTTTTTAATTCATGCCAGTTTGCGTGCTTCGCAGGCATACGATCACTGCACTAAATTGGCTACTCACCCCGTAGCTGTAATTATTACATCTATATTTAAACATGTACCAAAAATCTGTAATATGATTTTACGGATTAATTTGTAATCTGATAGATTAGATACGTTAAGTACTCATCCTAATCAAGGTCAGTTTATAATTTATAAACTGCAACAGAGCACTACTTTGCATCATTTCTTGTGATACCGTTGCGATCATTTTGGTAATTTACTGTTAGCAGTTGTTCAAATATCAATACAATGCCACACTTGCGACTAGAAACAAATGTGCCGCAAAATAAAATTCCCTCCGACCTACCACAGAAATTGTGCAATGTTACAGCCAACACTCTTGGGAAGCCTGAAAATGTAAGTACAATAAGTGAAGTTAGGATTTAATTCCATGCAAAACCTCTACAGTATGCTGTTGCAACTGTAATCGGGGGAGTTACCATGTCATGGGGTGGTTCTAACGAGCCTGCAGCACAAGCTACTCTGATGAGCATCGGTAGTCTGGGCGTCGAGGAAAATAAAAAGCACTCGAAGGCTCTGTGCGATGTAATTTGCAAGGAACTCAACATTTCTCCTGAAAGGTGAGGCTTAAAATTATACTTCTTACAGAAATATAATTTATTAACTTCCAGAATGTACATCTTGTATATCGATGCTGCCACTAGTGATGTTGGTTATAATGGAACAACTTTCCACGAAATTTTCGGGAAATAAGTTGAATGCATGCTAATGCTTGAGTATTTTAAGACAAGTAGGTTAATAGGCATCGTACAGACTTTTTAGTGCCCCTAGGGATATTGTGGTCATACCTAAATGTATTTTATTATAGTTCATAGATGATAATATATTATACTGCATACTTCGGCTAGCCATTCACAATATATAATTTTAAGACCTGGATGCCTAATTATTGCATATACGGCTTGTGCCTTAAAAAATTGTTTGCGGAAGTATAAAATAAATTAATAAAAGTTAATATACAAGAGTTACTGGTTTATTATTTTTACATTTACACATGTTGAGATTTATACCTAGCGGCGTTCGCCTCTGTAAATCGTACTCGCTAGGTCCCGCCCACCACTGCAAAGTCTCACTGGGCGACCGGATAGACATTAGTTCATGTAATTTTCAGCAATCTGAAGAAACTTGTGTAACTTACGAATGGGAAAGGATTGCGCTAAAAATGTTTAGTGGCCAAAGGGATCAAAGTTCGTTTAATCCCAGAGTTTTCAAAATTGGCTTTACATTACTACAGCTGCACGCTTAGCAGTGTTGTCAATAGTTTGAAATTTAAATTTTGTACCAGCAAGTTGCAACGAAAACGTCCTTTATTCTTCGTATAATAGTAATAATAGTAACAGGTAACTTTTAAAATCTACTTGTAATAACAAACAAAAACCGTATTATAACTTGGAAATAATTATAACCTACGAGGGTTTTTTTTCAACTTCCGATTCAGTGGGAATAGAAAACAATAATGAATATGAAATATGTAGTGCATAGAAAATGTAAGAACATCCCTCCGCTACATTTCTACATGATTGCCATTTCGATGAAGGTAACTACTTATCATATTCTGGCATAAGTTTCTCTATGACTTCCTCAGAGAAGGTTGCCTCCTGGTCACTCAGCCAACCGTTCACATTGGCTTTCAGCTCCTTCTTTATACTTTCCGCGCCATTCTCAAACACAGTCATCGCTCATAAATTATGCCCTTCAGAGTCTACGTCTTTAGTAAGAAGAAAGCAAATTACGGCTCACTTGATACTTTCTTCTGGTTAAAGGCTCAGCGCGGAAGGGGATAATGCAGTCGAAATTCGTCATCAGATGAGTACAGTTTATGAGCGACGGCTGTTTTCGAGAATGGCGCAGAAAGTTTAAAGAAGAAGCTGAAAGCCAACGTGAGTGATTGGCTGAGTGACCAGGCTGCAACCTTCTTCGAGGAGGGCATTGAAAAACTCGTGCCACGGTATGATAAGTGCCTTCATCGAAATGACGATTATGTAAAATTGTAGCTGAGAAATGTACTTACATTTTCTATACAATAATTATTATTGTTTTGTATTCCGACTGAATTGGATGTTGAAAAAAATAACCATCGTATAAAACTTTAATGTACATACTAAGCACGCTAAATAAGTAGGCTAAATTAATTTCGCTTTCTTATCATCAGGTGGTTCATTAGATGTATTACCTTTTTTTCCAATAAAATTGAGTTTGAAATCCTTACTTGGAATAAAAAGTAATACATTCTTCTACACTGTATTTCTTCAAACATTCTTTGGTTAGTAAACAGCCATTTACTGTTGCAGTGATTAATTATCCGTTTCGACATTTTGTTTTTTAAGTAACTAAAGTGATTAAATACTCGTTCGCATGGTGCGACGACAAATTGTACGGTTTTCCAATAAAAGGTTTTATTTTCAATTTCTCGGCATTTTTAACTGTCAAACATAGAGCTATGATCGCATGGCAGCTGGTGAGTAAGAACTATGCGATTTAAGAAAATGAAACGATATACGTTACAACAGCGCATAGAAATATAGTATAATCAAAACTTATTTTCATCTAGTATGGCTATGGAATAGTTCCTAATTTATGAATGCAACTATAAGTCACTTATCAAGTAAGTACCAAGTTTGACATTTAAGTATAAACGTAGTTAAACTTATAAATTAGGAAGTATACCAAAGCCATACTAGATGGAAATATTTTTGATAATACTTGAGTAAACACTTACTACAAATGTGGTGAACATTTCGCGGAGACTAATTATTTCGCGAAACATGGAGACCAAAAATGGATTAGTGGCCGCCCAGATTGTGCTATCTAACACCGCTTAACTTCTTCCTTTGGAGCTACGTGAAGGACAAAGTCTACGCCGATAATCCACAAGCATAAGCCCTCAAAGCCAATGTTTGAATTGTTTGCGGAACGGGGCCTCAATTATGCGACAATGTCATGCAGAACTTTCTCAGAAGGATTACCATTTCTCTCAGAAATCAAAGCTGCCATTTACCAAATATCGTGTTCCCCATTCAATCGTAGGTTTTTACTTTAAAGTGATGTAAAAACATTGGCATATTTTTTAACAAAGAGATGTTTTTTTAGTTAATTTAAAATTATACCTTTTAAGGGAAAAACCCTATAGTAGTACTTAATAGTTTATTTTAAAGATTAAACAAATATTATTGGACTTGAGTTTAATCTTTAGAGAACTTTCTGCTCGTTAATATGTGGTGAACAAATATACTGTATAATATTCCTTTGTTCTACGGCATTATTTGAAATAATGTTATTGTTATCCTTATCCTAAATAAGATTTAGCGCTTTTATTTCCGATTGTGATATTCTGTCAAGCTGAATTTGTCAAATTTATCACTGTTTGGTATGTAGCATTTAGTCATATTAGTTTAGTTTATTTCGTTAATAGTTTTTAATAAAAGTAAATAGCTGTACATAGGTGTAGTTCATTATTCTACCTCGCGGTAATTTTATCCACTATTTTTGGAATGTCGTACCCCCTTCTGCCACCCCTAAGTGTTGGGTAGGTGGACCATTCAAATAAGACTGATCAAGTTAAGAGTTGGTAAACGCTCGGCCAACTGATCCCGTTTTTGTGTGTAATCGATCGTTTTTATCGTTTTGTGCTCCTGAAGTCACATGTCAATCAGCGTGCCACCCCACCTGTGAGCCGTCCTGTATTCCCCATAAGGTAAGTCTCTACGAACTTCTACTTTGCGTAGATAATATCGAATCTTACGCTCTCTGTTTAGGTAGGATTAATTTAGTTATTAATTGCCCTGGGGACAGATAACACGCACATGTAGCTACACCACGACACACTACAAAAACATTCCATATAAGAGCATGCACATTTAAAATGTTGTATCTTACTAGTGGTTAACAACGGGGTGATTCATAGGAAATTTCCAGCATACCATTCTAAAAACGAGCAACCTAAACTATATCACAGGATACTGTAATATCTAAATTTCTATTCAAAATATAGATTGGAATGGCCTAAAAAACAATTGAAAAACAGTTGATAGATTAAGAGTCTGATAATGATAAGTTACGGCAATTAATATTTTCCAATAATTGTTATTTTTATAAATAATTCGATATCTCACATTTAAAGCCATTGAGATACGATATTTTTGGTGTAGTCGTACGTGTAATAGCAAATTCCTTACAGTTTGCCTTGGAAGACCCTACTAAGTAGAATTGGCTATGATTTTTGCTTTTCATGTTGGACTAACTGATTCGGTGATGTAGCGGATGCAACTTTTTTCTGTCAGTGTCTGTTAGACATTTTCTTGCCACCGCATTGCAAGATTTATTATTTTAACCATGGCCTGCTGAATTGTGTGACAAACGTCACTTTATAAGGCCTGGGCATTGTTTTGAAATTCATTGTTGTTTCCGTTTTTAAGAAAATGCTAATTTTGGCTGTTTTGGCCCCACATACCCACGATGATATTTAAATGACAGTTGGTGTCAAGAATAATACGTTTTTTACAAATTATTTTTTAACATGCAGTATCAGTGCAATAGGGATTTATTGTCTTAACTTTAATATAAATATGAATCGTATAATCTAGATATAGTATCATGTACGTACATTTCAGAGGTTTTGAACTCCAAGAATTCGTAGTAACTGCTTCTGTCCGTGTGGCTCCTAAGTTTGCTAGAATTGGTTTGAGTAACTTATCACGGATTATTATAGAGGTTTTATCTCTGTGATCCATACAAATGGAAAATTCCGATGAGGCAAATGGTTCAAGAATTAGCGTAGTTATAATTTTAGATGGATTGCATTGTCCAGATAAATACTGAAGTATATTTAAAATAAGATAATTAATTAATTTATTAAAACTGTAAATCGTCTAGTAGGGTATTTCAACGTTATCTTGTAGACGAATACGAGCTAACAATGGATTTGAGAAAGAGGTGGTTAAAAGAGATTCTAAGCAAACATTACAGTTCACTCTTTCTTCAACTGTTCGTGCTACATATCCACGTAATGATGCCACTGTAGCAGAAAAAATTCCATATTGGAGGTATAGGTAGGACACATTTTTAAGTTCATCTTCGAGAGAATCGAGTCAGGTGCTTCAATGACTTCCTCTGTAATGTGACCAGCGATACTATTATAGCTTTAGTCAGCAAATACATTTACCGAATCTGAGGTTTTACCAGATCGCATTGCACCATTTGTTACCAAACTCTGACCATAAAATAAGGAGTAGCAAAGGCTACCGGATTCTCAGCCGGAGCTGGTCGTGGGTCGAACAGAAGACTTAAAGCGTAAGCTGAAACGGTGAGTAATTTATGGGCGCCAAGTAGCATAACCCAGCACTTTGCTAATCATCAAACCAGACACTACGGAAGGTGCTACTAAGCGATCCTGAAAATTAGAGGTAGCGACAAGGACACACAAATCAAATTCGCAGGCATAAGTAACGAGTATATATAATTTAATAGAATATTAACATTCATAAAATATTAACAATGCTCGGTAGTATATCACAACGACAGATATCACAAACCAGATTTCATATAATATAATATCGTAAAATTTATCACAGATTAAACTCACCAGATTAAATGAATAAAGTCGTAGATCGTAGCAATTCGCATGTATGACCAAACGCGTCTCAAATTTAAGCGGTAGTTAAGGTTTTGCTTTGCTTGTCAAGTTGAAATCAACGCTAAACCCTCAGTTGCAAAAATACATAACTGTACTAGTAATCAAATGTACGCAAAACCCATTATTACCCAAGATCTTGGTATAGGGGCGCAAAATTACCCGAAACACGCTAATTAAATCTCGCCCTGAAGGGGCGTAATTGCTTAAACAACGATCGGACTGATTTCGCTAATTTCTTGCAAAATGGGGCCGCACTAAGCCAAATTCAACCGACTGACGGATCTCTCCACTGAGATCGAGTCTAAAATCGTTTAAATGGGCGTATGCAAGAATTGCTATTACAAAATTCACATAAGGGAAACCTTATCGTCCCTATGCATCTACAATAGACACAGCCTCTAATGGAGGCTCGAAATGTCAAGTTGTAAATATTAAGATGTTATACAACAAAATAGGTTTACTTTAAACTGCAAGTGAGTTATCACAACATTAAAGTAAGTAAATTAGCTTATCAAAATCTGGCCGTAGCACAAAGCGCTACAATGAATAATTAAACACACATTAAAATCATGCCTATAACACAGGTTAAGTTGGTCGAGCTCAAAACTGCACAAGAACGCTTAAGGAAATTGCAAAGACAGACCTTGGCTGCACCAGGTGACGAACGTGCTAAATCGGAGGCCTACTGCACGATGTTGAGGAAGCCAGGTGTTCCAACGGGCTTCATCGCAGGTAACGCAGAGATCTCGGGCCAGTAAATCTGCTAGCCTGTTTTAGGGACTGGAAATCTCCCAAACTCACAGCCAGCCGACTGCAGCAACTGCCTGGAGAGAGTGCTCTCCAAGAGGGGCCAAATCCATCAACCAAACGCCTCGAAAAGCTCCTGCGCCACATGAACAAACTCGCCGCTCACCAACAGAGATGCGTTAGTTCATACCAAAGGACTGCTTCCTAATCTGAGTGCGTTCACCGCCCGTACCAAAGGGGAATTGAGTGCTTTCACTGCCCGTACCAAAGGGGAGCTGAGTGCGTTCACCGCCCGTACCAAAAGGGAGCTAAAAGGGACAACATTCTGCCTTAGAAATATAACCAGTAATTGTCAAAATAGCATACCGTGAGATGTTATGCTCCAAATCGCCCAAGTAGTTACATGTGATTGTCAGATGAATTCCGGACAAAAATCCGTGCTTGAAATGTATCACAACAAAAACGTCGGGGACGTCTCCCAGACAAAAAATCACACCAAGATATACATTTTCATGCTAGGATGACCGTGACAAAACCGAATTACAAATATTCGTGCATCGATCAACCAAAGATGCCTTTCACCACATCCATCTTCTGACAACTCAAAATGGCCAATGATAATTTGACAGCTAGGCCCAGAAAATTCCAAATTTGCAGAAAAATCGCATCTGCAACCAACATAGCACGCGTACAACGTGAGGCCTAATCTGCAGTGACTTTACTCGAGGAAATGGGTAACTCAAACTAGGCTATTATAGGGTAAATAGTTAGAGCGAAATGTGCAAAGTGCCTTGAATTAGGCAGGGATAAGGCAAATCGTTAAATTAATACGAAAAGTGACTTTTGGCCCATAACAACTCTCCCCCTACTTAAAAATAGGTAAATTCCTCAAATTTACCGACGTAGAACCTAAGCATGCACATCAACAACACTTCAAAACCTTACAGATACATAATCGATACCTCAAATAGCCCCAAAGAGAATACTGCAAAAACCAAACACACCCAAGGCAACACCAGATAATTTAGAAACGGATACGTGGCCTAAATACTCCAACACTAGAAGACGAAAAGGAAAAAAAAAGGGATTACGACGGGATTAAAAGATTGAAAGCGAAAAATAGAAGGAAGGGATAAGCAGACCTCACAGTGAACGCCACCCAGAAAAGGACATCGGAACATCCGTCGCTGCTAGATCTAAAAGGCGCGCCGGTGGATGAACCGATCCAGGCCCAATTCAGCACAACGTCCACCAAGGGGACTACCTAACACGAAGAAGAAAACTAAAGATGAAAGTAATGAAAAAGGGAATGGGAATTAGAAAGCTCTAGGAAAGGAGATAGTGGACAACACAGAAGAAGGATGAGAAGGGATTCGTCCGTTGTCACGTCAGTCTGTCAACGTAGGGTGGAATCAAATGAACTAACAGAAAATTTCTAAATGGGAAAAAGCCGAAAAAGGTTTGAGATCGTCACAGATCATAGACACCAGGCGCGGGACCCCGTAGGACACTCCGCGATCATAAGCAACTATGCCCTATGACGACAAAACAAAACAGCCCTACACCCTACTAGTCTGGGAAAAGTGTACAGCCCAGGACCGACTGCACACTGAAACACCATCTACAGTGACCAGATGGCGGATCACCGGAAGCGAGACGGCAAAAATGTCTCACCCCTGTATGACAAGATGGAATGTCTCAGCCTACCTTACAAGTAAGGAATAGACGGGAAAGTAACCGACCGTTCAAGTCCCCAACCATCCTCCCAAATGGACTAAAACTCCCACGATATTTCTCACACTACAAACCCAGAGGGAACAACATGAGAAAACAACCTGGAATCAAAATATCACTTAAAAACTAGTGGTAAAACAAATAAGCGCGAAATAACAGCAAACTAACCCTCGTTAGGTACTTGATCGCGATTGTCGTCATAATGGGGTTTAAGATCTTTAGCATGCCAAGTCCCTCGCAGCAGGTTACCTTCAGGGGTCTTAAGTTCATAAACCCATCTGGATAAACGACGATGGATAATGAAAGGACCAACATACTTAGGTGCAAGCTTCGCTGAAAAATGTTTCGCAGCATCAGAAAGAACATAGTTTTTGCGCCAAACAGATTGGTTCACCTGATATTCAACAGGACGGCGTCTAAGGTCATAATATGTTTTCGATTTCTCATATGCTTTATCCAGACGACGACGTACATCAGCGTATAAGCGTTGGACAGCTTCAGAGCGATTGTTATTGTTGGCGCGATCGAATCGCAACTCAGGCTCGGCATTGGCATTCTCGTCGTCAGCTGCTCCAGGTCTCTTAAGAACAATCTCCCGACCAAAGTTGATGAAATAAGGAGTTTGTCCAGTTACTTCGTGTTTGGAGGTTCTAATAGCGCACGCCACATGAGGTAAATACTTGTCCCATTCACGGTGATTATCTCGAACATATGCCGTTAGCATAGTCTTCAGGACGCGGTTAATGCGTTCGGTTGGATTCGCCTGAGGGTGATAATAGGCTGTAAATGACATTTTGCAGTTGTAGGTGTTCATGAGAGCAGTAAACTCACGGCTGCGAAATTGGACACCATTATCACAGATGATGCGGCGAGGCGCCTCGTACACGAGGAACACATCTTCTTCAAGGTGTTTGACTATATTAGGAGCCGTAGCTGAGCGCAAAGGAAAGAATAGAGGAAATTTGCTGAAACAGTCGGCAACGACGAGGATATAAGAATAACCTTTCTTCGACCGAGGCAAAGGACCAACAATGTCAGTACAAATTACTTCCCACGGTTTATTTATAATTGAATGTCCACCCATAAAGCCGACAGGAGGTCGCTGTTCAGGCTTGGTTCTCCCGCAGGTGTTACAACGGCGTATATAGCGGGCCACGTCAGCACGCATCTTGGGCCAATAATAAAGTTTAGCTATACGATTTAAAGTTTTGGATACACCAGTATGTCCAGCTGTTGGAAGGTCATGATTCTGGCATATCAGGTCAGTACGTTTCTCTTTAGGAACCACCAGTTTCCATTCATCTCTGTCTTCCCGTAGGTCGGAGTAGGCAACGGTGGTGTGCTTGTATAGCTTGTTCCCTTCAACACGCCACAAGGGAAAACGACGGGGATTATTCCGTACGTTGGCTAGCATACGTAGGTACCAACGGTCCTTGACATCTGCGTCTAACATGGGTTGTCCTTCAATGGCATCTACCACCGGCACAGCACGAGACAGCGTATCAGGTACTACATGATCTTTCCCTTTACGGTGGATGATGTCAAAATCATATTGTTGTAGGCGTACTGCCCATCGAGCAATTCGGCCAGTAGGATCTTTAATGTTGTTCAACCATTTTAAACTATAATGATCAGTGATCACAGTGAACTTCGTTCCCTCGATGTATGGCCGAAGTTTTTCTATAGCAAAAATAACTGCCAGGCACTCACGTTCGGTGGTGCTGAAATTTCTCTCGTTCTTGGTTAAAGAGCGACTAATATAGCAGATAACCTTCTCACCATCTTCTTGATTTTGTGTGAGAACGGCGCCAAGACCATAAGCGGAGGCGTCAGTCTGAATAGAGAAAGGCAAGTCGAAATTAGGACACGCAAGTATAGGTGCAGAAATTAAGTGTTCCTTAATTGAATGAAAAGCCTCTTCACAATCTGCAGTCCAATGAAATTTGACGTTCTTTTTAAGCAACGAAGTCAGCGGAGCCAACAACGTAGAGAAATTAGGTACGAAGCGCCTATACCATGAGGCCATACCCACTATGCGGCGGATTTCAGAAACACAAGTTGGTGTGGGTATTTCGAGGATGGCCCGAACTTTATCCGGGTCGACTAACAGACCTTTGGAATTGACTACATAGCCTAAGTATCGAAGTTCCGGTTTGCAGAAATGGCACTTTTCCTTGCTTAAGGTTAAACCGGCATCAGACAAGCGTTTGACAACCTCTCGTAAAACGTCTAAATGTTGTTCGAAGGTTTGTGTACATATAATGACGTCATCGAGGTAGGTGAAAACAAAAGGTTCTAGGTCAGCCCCTATCACACGATCTATCAATCGTTGCCAAGTGGCCGGGGCGGTATGAAGACCGAAAGGTAGACGACGAAATTGATACAAGCCTCGATTAGGCACCGTAAAGGCGGTATATTCACGAGAAGACTCTGCAACAGGTATCTGCCAATAGGCGGACTTGATATCCAAGGTCGTAAGATAACGTGCATCCCGAAGTTTGTCGAGGGTACTGCTAATATACGGAAGAGGGTACGCATCTGGCTGACTAACTTTATTTAGCTTACGAAAATCCACACAAAACCTATAGGTGTTATCACGCTTTTTGACCATAAGAATCGGAGACGACCACGCAGAGGTAGAGCGTTCCACAATGCCATCTTTCAGCATCCTATCTAATTCCCTATCGACATGTTGTTGGAGGGCCGGCGAAATGGGGTAATAACGCTGTTTTATAGGTGGAGATTGCGTTCTAATCTCATGTTGGACTAAGTGAGTACATCCGATCTTGTCACCCATGACTCTAAAGGTATTATCGATAAATTCTTGTAGCTGAAGGCTCTGTGCACTAGAAAGATGTTCGGCAGATTGTATAGCATTGACGAAAACGTTGGGATTGTCCATGGCAAAATTCCATTCATCCTGACGAAGGTTAGGGATGATGTTCATCTTACGCCAAAAATCGATGCCTAGAATGAGCGAATGAGGTAGTGAAGGAACCACCAAAACGTCCATGACACAGACTTTGTTTCGAAGAGTTATAGGTATCGTGGTAGTACCTATACTGATACATTCGTCACCATTAGCCACTACACAAGAAGAAATGTGCTGAGTATCGAGGCGGCAGTAATTCTGTAGCATCTCCCAGCCTTGTCTACCTAAGAGAGTTCGAGAGGCTCCAGAGTCTAAAAGGCCTAAAATATAATTTCCAAAAATCGAAACCTTCAGGTAGGGTCGTTCATCTTTACCGGCATGACTAAGTATGAAGTCGAGTACAGCTTGATGCTTAAAGACAGAATTTTCAGATTCGACAACACGTTTGTTGGCCTTAATATGCTTACAGCGTGCTAATCGGCCTCTTAACAACGCTGATTGGCGTTTCCCGAACATGAAGGACAGGTTCTGGAGGTATAGTTCGGTTTGCCACATTTATAACAGTGCATCTTTTTAGGCTGAGGGCAATTAATTGATCGATGATTGGGTTGGTTACAATTCCAACAAACAATGGGATTGACGGCATCCACAACAGGTTGGCTGTTACAAGCTGAAAGGGCAGGAACAATAGAAGATTCTTCTACAGAAGCTATATTGAAGTTCGAGTGTGACCGACGATACGCTAAGTCTGGTTCAAGCAGATTCTTCACATTTGTTGGAGGGTTTCGAAAGCGTGAAGCTCGTACGCGAGTGTCTTCGATCATCTTGCATACTCGGGTGAGTTCTGAAATTGTGGGCACAAATTGTAAGGCCAATTGTGATTGAATGTAAGGTTGTAAATTCCTTTTTATCATAGTGAGACGTGTGGTTTCCAAAGGCACTGAAGGAAGGCGTCGGAAAAGATTCTCCATAACCGCAATGTAAACGGATACCGGCTCATCAACACCTTGAGTGCGGTTTCTAATCTCGTCCCATAAAGTCGCTTCATAATCACACGGCAAGAAAGTTTCTCGGAGAGCTTTGGTGAGATCATCCCAACTGTTGATGGTGTCACGAATAGATCTGTACCAGATTAAGGCGTTACCCGTAAAAAGTTCTACGGCTGCAGTAAACAGATGTTGCTTAGGTACTCCTCTAGCAACTCGGAGTTCTTCAATACGTTCCAGAAAGCTTGTTACGCCACTTTCACCATTATATTGCATCTTCCATTTGTTGACGGGAATGAAATTATGTTCAGAGGGTGCATGACTCGATGTAGCCATACTAGTGCTATGAAAAAGTGAGGATTTTCTTTGCTGTGAAGCATTGAGGTTGAAGGTGACGTTGGAGCTACGTCTAGGTTCAACATCTGGTGGAGATGGTTGTTCCTGATAATCTCGATAAGTATCGGGAGCTTGAGGTAAACCGGTAGCAGCATCAGGTTCATCAAGTGAAATTAAATCGAGCTCTTGTCGATTCTCAGTCCTACTTTCAAGATCGTCTAATAATTGAAGGCAAATATTCACGGCTTCATTTTTCAGGTGGGCAGAGAACTCGGTGGAAACAATTCTCTCTAAGCGGCCATAAACATGTAGAAGACGAGTATGTAATCTCTTGAAGTTATTATCTTTTGTGGTGGAACTGCAAATGCGGACTTCTGCATCAAGGGTAGCTAATTTAGCCCTGCATGCTTCCAATTCCTGTCTGTAATCAATGTGGACTTCAGGAAAACTGACATTACCATCACGCTCCATCCTAAATCGGGCCCTAAGTAATTTGCGTTTCTCCATGACGTTACCTTGGCAAGAAATGCCCCGAACCAATAATTCGTAATCAAGTTCATCGACAAGTAAGCGATCAACGTCCATTTTCGGGTATTCAACAAAGAAACTAAATGACTAATTTAATATTCAAAACTAGTGTGTTGCCTATTTGTATACACACTCGAATAAAGTGACTAAAACTACAAAGAATTTTTCTTAAAATACTAACAAAATCTCCAATAAATCGTCGCACCACAAATCTAACGACAATATTGGATGCCACGTTCCTAAACTACCTGCACTTGGGAGATCATGCAAAAAAAACCTATATAACTATCATGCAATATAGATACCATACCACCAAGACTAATTCTAACTATATATCTAAATATTCCGAGCACAGCAAGGGAAAAAAAATATATAACACAAGTCCAAGCCAAGCGAATTCAAACAAAATCAGGCCCCACGTTGGGCGCCAATTAACTCCTTGTTACCAAACTCTGACCATAAAATAAGGAGTAGCAAAGGCTACCGGATTCTCAGCCGGAGCTGGTCGTGGGTCGAACAGAAGACTTAAAGCGTAAGCTGAAACGGTGAGTAATTTATGGGCGCCAAGTAGCATAACCCAGCACTTTGCTAATCATCAAACCAGACACTACGGAAGGTGCTACTAAGCGATCCTGAAAATTAGAGGTAGCGACAAGGACACACAAATCAAATTCGCAGGCATAAGTAACGAGTATATATAATTTAATAGAATATTAACATTCATAAAATATTAACAATGCTCGGTAGTATATCACAACGACAGATATCACAAACCAGATTTCATATAATATAATATCGTAAAATTTATCACAGATTAAACTCACCAGATTAAATGAATAAAGTCGTAGATCGTAGCAATTCGCATGTATGACCAAACGCGTCTCAAATTTAAGCGGTAGTTAAGGTTTTGCTTTGCTTGTCAAGTTGAAATCAACGCTAAACCCTCAGTTGCAAAAATACATAACTGTACTAGTAATCAAATGTACGCAAAACCCATTATTACCCAAGATCTTGGTATAGGGGCGCAAAATTACCCGAAACACGCTAATTAAATCTCGCCCTGAAGGGGCGTAATTGCTTAAACAACGATCGGACTGATTTCGCTAATTTCTTGCAAAATGGGGCCGCACTAAGCCAAATTCAACCGACTGACGGATCTCTCCACTGAGATCGAGTCTAAAATCGTTTAAATGGGCGTATGCAAGAATTGCTATTACAAAATTCACATAAGGGAAACCTTATCGTCCCTATGCATCTACAATAGACACAGCCTCTAATGGAGGCTCGAAATGTCAAGTTGTAAATATTAAGATGTTATACAACAAAATAGGTTTACTTTAAACTGCAAGTGAGTTATCACAACATTAAAGTAAGTAAATTAGCTTATCAAAATCTGGCCGTAGCACAAAGCGCTACAATGAATAATTAAACACACATTAAAATCATGCCTATAACACAGGTTAAGTTGGTCGAGCTCAAAACTGCACAAGAACGCTTAAGGAAATTGCAAAGACAGACCTTGGCTGCACCAGGTGACGAACGTGCTAAATCGGAGGCCTACTGCACGATGTTGAGGAAGCCAGGTGTTCCAACGGGCTTCATCGCAGGTAACGCAGAGATCTCGGGCCAGTAAATCTGCTAGCCTGTTTTAGGGACTGGAAATCTCCCAAACTCACAGCCAGCCGACTGCAGCAACTGCCTGGAGAGAGTGCTCTCCAAGAGGGGCCAAATCCATCAACCAAACGCCTCGAAAAGCTCCTGCGCCACATGAACAAACTCGCCGCTCACCAACAGAGATGCGTTAGTTCATACCAAAGGACTGCTTCCTAATCTGAGTGCGTTCACCGCCCGTACCAAAGGGGAATTGAGTGCTTTCACTGCCCGTACCAAAGGGGAGCTGAGTGCGTTCACCGCCCGTACCAAAAGGGAGCTAAAAGGGACAACATTCTGCCTTAGAAATATAACCAGTAATTGTCAAAATAGCATACCGTGAGATGTTATGCTCCAAATCGCCCAAGTAGTTACATGTGATTGTCAGATGAATTCCGGACAAAAATCCGTGCTTGAAATGTATCACAACAAAAACGTCGGGGACGTCTCCCAGACAAAAAATCACACCAAGATATACATTTTCATGCTAGGATGACCGTGACAAAACCGAATTACAAATATTCGTGCATCGATCAACCAAAGATGCCTTTCACCACATCCATCTTCTGACAACTCAAAATGGCCAATGATAATTTGACAGCTAGGCCCAGAAAATTCCAAATTTGCAGAAAAATCGCATCTGCAACCAACATAGCACGCGTACAACGTGAGGCCTAATCTGCAGTGACTTTACTCGAGGAAATGGGTAACTCAAACTAGGCTATTATAGGGTAAATAGTTAGAGCGAAATGTGCAAAGTGCCTTGAATTAGGCAGGGATAAGGCAAATCGTTAAATTAATACGAAAAGTGACTTTTGGCCCATAACACATTTTTTAATGGCATCGTGTGCGGCTTGAGCATCAGTTGCATCCTGAGAAGCTCCTTTCATACGCACGACACACAGGAAGGTTATATTATTATTATTATGCATTATTTATCATTTTCGTTTCGGTCAATTGTCAAATCATTTCAATTTTTCATTCTTAATTTAACTAGAGTACCTAAATAAGATAAGAGTAAGGCAAACGATGACATTGGGGATCCAAAAAAATGAAGTTTGTCGGAAATTCCATAGTTAACTATGTTACTTTGTTATTGTGTAGTTGCACATTTATTAATTATAGTTCTTCTTTTATGAAATGTATTGATACAACATAAGCAAAATTTATACAATTTAAGTCGTATACAATAATCTAATAGGCATTTTATATTGTTTATTCAAATTTAAACTACAGTTACGACTTTTGTTGGAATACTTACATTAATTATAATATGCCACTTAATACGTTAAAGAGATGAAATGATAAAAACCATGAAATATAAATGAGTAATTAACGAAACTACATGTGTTATGTATGTATTAGAAAATGCAAATAATAGAGAATAGAGACAAGCATGTAGAGCATCTGCTAAAAAACATATGTTTTGTTTCTTCTTTGAATGGATTGTGAATGAAATTGACTATTTTGCAACATTTTCCTGCAATAACTCCTAAATTTCTTCACATGCCTTGTGTTACCAAATCAATATTTAAACCTATGTTTGTAGCATGTTCCACTATTTTAATTAGAATGTCGGCGACTATTGAGGTGTTAGTGCTTTCTGACGTAAAGTAGTAAGCCACCATTTGTTTCCATCTAGTTGTGATACCACCTACAAATAATAAAACAGTGAATATTAAAACCCAAGATTGTTCTGATATTTTATTAACCTAACACGAAAACTAAAGCTTTAGAAGCTAAACGATTGTTCTGATTTGGCAATGTTACACCTCCCGTAAAAGAATTCGTGGCCACACGAAAGTTCATACTATTTCTTATTTCCATTTCATCTAAAGTAACCATACGGTCTTTTTCGAAAATTGTGCTATAGTTTTCAATTTTAATTTTTGATAAAGTAAACCATCTGTTAAAATGCCAGGTTGAAAATTTAAATACTGCAAATGGAAATTCAATGTGCGAATAAATGGAAATGGAACTGCTTATTTCCTAAAATTATTATACCCACTTTGTCCATATGAAAATCTTAGCCTTAATGACCTTTCGAAAGTTTCATTTGAGCATTTGTTATATTTATTTTTGGTAGTTGTTAATGTTTGAATTTGATCATTGGTAAAAGTCTTCTTTAATTTTTGTTTACACCAATTATTCTTTCTTTTTGTCTCCCAAAGAAGTCGGTTTAATTTTCTGTTATTTAATGTGTAACTACCAGAGATTCATACATTTTTTTGTAACTAAAATCACATTGAGGCAAAATTTTATCGTTAGCTCCCTGAATTGTAATTTTACCCAACATGATTGTTGGTACAGCTGTTTTTTTTTCATATTTTTATTCCATTTTCGCTAACCTCCCACTGATCCTTGCCGAAATGCTTTTCACAAATTCTTAGTCTTTTGTAACTACAATTTTCTTTGCTGATCTTGTTTAGCCAAATTCTGTTTCTCAAACCATCCTTTGGAACACTATCTAAGTAGACACCATTTTGAGAACGGTTATTGCAACTGTGGACAGAGGAACCAGTCATGCTAAAACGAAATTATTGAAAATAGGTCAAGGGAAAAAGAAAATTGAAAAATTACATGATTAACAAAATTATGTGCGAAAAAAAACCTCAAATTTCGCCACTTATTTTACAAATTGATTACGAACTGCGTGTTTTTGCTAACTTTGACAAGTTTAATGTTAGTTGAATGTCACCAATTACAAACCTACAAAAACTTGTAAACTACTTCTAAACCGCATCTAGATCTATTGTACATGCTGTGAGAGGACGCGACTTATAGGTTATGGTAATGGACACAAACATGAACAATTAATATTAGATGCTTAAGTTTTTCGTTTGAATTTGGTAATTACGATATGCAGAATGTGTTTCCCAATGTAAGGAATTGTAGCACGTGCAGGCATATTAATGGATAGATTAAGGTTCGACTCACAGCTGCGACTGCGGGCGTATTAAGTTACACACACAGAGCCCTGGACCATATAGTTTTTTGCTTTCAGCTTAATAGTGAATTATGTGGCCACATAATTCACACTTTTCTTACAGGAAACTGAAGATATTTGGGCATAGTCTAATTGGGGAATTCGTCACGCCTAGAAAGCCAAATAGGGATTAAAGTGGCAATTTACGACTCTGGGTGCTAGTCACCCAGATCGAGAGCACCGAAAATATTATAATACGATTTAAATTGCGGTAGAAATACTGCCTCATAATGGAAACATTATGATTGGATAATTACCCAGTGGAAATGCTGTGATTGGTTGTAGGGTGGAATCACGATTGGTATTTCCGAGAAGAGATATCCACTACAGGCTGCTATTTAAAGGAAAACTCGACAGAGTCAGGACAACAGTTTGGGAACCCTACTTGATCCCTAATTACGCGGTTGTCGCTACATTCGATCAGCGGGCGATTCATCGCTACTGCAGACTGAGGGCAGACACCCGTAATTACTATTACCTTTAATTGCATACTTGACGCTACATTTGATTAGCGGACGAGTCATCGCTACAGCGGATTGAGGGCGGCGGGCGCAATTTCCTTCAATGATACATTTCCTTTACAACTCTCAAGTCCTTCCTTGCACTGACTAAGTCGCAGTATTGCTATTATTACACCAACAATTGAAGATTATTACATTTCCCATTAGACTGTGCCCACTACAGAAAGGTAAAGGGAACAATTTGGTTGTTTAAATTTAGTTTTATATACGAGAGTATAGGGTTTATTGGTTTAATAAATGTATAAAGCGTTTTTGGCGTTTGATTTCATCAAAGTGTGTGTATGAGCCTACTTAAATGAAGAACTTGCAGTTACGAAGGTTATAAGAACCATAAGGGTCAACAAGTTACGAGAACTTGTTTAAATCATTCATAAAATCTGTTAAATTAGAACAAAGTGATGTACACAACGTAGAGGGTTATAGATCACTAGAGGCCATCAGAAGACACCGGCGTGCGCATTCACGGCACCACAAGTCTTTCTCGTTACAATGCATAGGAATCCAATCAATCAAATACTGTTCCTGCATTTGCCGTACTCTTATCTACTTATTATATAGGTACTATAAATTTAACTAGAGATCCGTCAACAATGTACCTATTCAGAAAATAACCTTAAACTGAAAACAACTTAACCTTCACGAAAAGTGTCAATTTCCATTAGGGGGTTTAGTTGCCACAGAGGTACTGCCAACAAAATTACTAGATGGTCATAGCCTCCCTTGATCCAAAAAGATCGTGAACGGCATATATGTTCTATTTTTGAAGATTTAATTTTACTCTTCTAATTATTTTGAAAATTTCAACTTTTAAACCATAGTTTGTGTTGTTTATTATATACTATAATAGTGACACACTCAACAGTAGGTAACTTTCGCTTAACATATTTTCATGCTATATAGGATCCGGTAACGAGGCGGGGTAGAATATATTTATAAAACTATGAGAGTTACAAAAAATCGACTAAATAAAAGTTGTAGGTACAAAGGTGGTACGCACTACTAATATATTTTTACTTCCTTTTACAATAAAGGAAGTATTGGATTCACCCCAAAAATTCGAAATTGAGTTTTCAACAGATCCTCACGTTTTAGAGTCCCCTGATCCCAAAATACATATTTTTTTTCATTGGTCTGTGTGTCTGTCTGTGTGTCTGTGTGTCTGTCTGTGAACAGAATATCTCAAAAACGAAAAGCGGTATGGCGTTGAAACTTCATATATAAGTTTTGTGTACTATGTTTATGAGACAGCAAGCTTTTGAAAAAAATCGCATAACCGGAAGTAGGTGTTTACTCTTGTGATTTTTCAGTTTTTTTCGATTTTTACAAAAACGGCTTCAACGATTTTTTTTAAACTTTACATTTTTATTACATTTTGAATGTGTATTGATGTGAGATAGGTGATTTTCCAGTTGAATACTTCTAAAATGGGTTTCTTTTGTTTTTTTGTCTATGTTTTTTATTAACTCTTATTTTAAATAGAACACCCGGTATATTATTACATTTTTGAATTCAGCTTAAAATTCTAGAGAAAATTTGTCTCTTCAACTAACGCTCTATTTTGTACAGTTTTTGCAGAATTTTTAATTTTTGAAAATTTTTGACAAATGTTTAAAACATTTTAAATCAAATTTTTGGCTAATTATAAGATCACTGTAAAAGGAAGTTGTGTGCGTGTATCACACCAGATTTTTTACTTCCTTTTACAATAAAGGAAGTATTGGGTTCACCTCAAAAATTTCATTGAGTTTTCAACAGATCTTCACGTTTTAGAGTCCCCTGAACCCATATTTTCATGCTATATAGGATCCGGCAACGAGGCGGGGTAGAATATATTTATAAAACTATGAGAGTTACAAAAAATCGACTAAATAAAAGTTGTAGGTACAAAGGTGGTACGCACTACTAATATATTTTTTGCTTCCTTTTACAATAAAGGAAGTATTGGGTTCACCTCAAAAATTTCATTGAGTTTTCAACAGATCTTCACGTTTTAGTGTCCCCTGAACCCAAAATCATGTTTTTGTTCATTGGCCTGTCTGTCTGTGTGTGTGTGTCTGAACAGAATATCTGAAAAGAGGTATGACGTTGAAACTTCATGTATAAGTTTTGTGTACTATCTAGATGCGACAGCAAGCTTTTGAAGAAAATCGCATAACCGGAAGTATGGTGATTTTTCAGTTTTTTGCGATTTTTTCAAAAACAGCTCTAACGATTTTTTTCAAACTTTACATTTTAATGTGTATTGATGTGAGATAGGTGATTTTCCAGTTGGATACCTCTAAATTGGATCTACACCGGATCTATTATTACATTTTAGAATTCCGCTTAAAATTTTAGAGAAAATTTACCTTTTTAACTAACTCTCTATTTTGAACGGTTTCAGTAGAATTTGTAATTTTAAATTTTTTTTGACAAATGTTTAAAAATTAAAAATAACATTTTTGGCTAATTATAAGATCACTGTAGAAGGAAGTTGTGTACGTGTATCACACCAGATTTTTATTATACATGATGGTTCAAAATGAAATAAAACTTTTTTTTAAATAGGATGCCCCGTACTTAAGTAGCTTGAAGGTTTTGTGTTAATATACTAATAATTTTAATATAAAGTTATATGGGTCTAAGGTCAACTGTTTCGGAGATATTACCAATTTTTGAAAAAGAACTTCAGGAAGCTGTTGTAGGTAACAGGAAACAATTGAATGAAAAAAAAAATGTTTTTTGTGAATTACCTTTCCAGTGTACAATAGTGCTCTGGGTTTATTCACATATACAGTGTTTCCCAGAGTTGATTTTACAAGAGGTGAGATGGATTAAATAAAATTTTTGAATTTTGTATCAAGCCCTGCTTTATTTGAAGGGAATGTTAAGCATATTTTCAGCTTTTGAAAAAACAAGTCGGCCTTGACAGTGAAGCGAAAATTATTTTCTTTTCAGACAAACTAAACTTTTTATTTTTGATACGGCAAAATTTTACCGAGAAAACTTGTTCATAATGAGAAATTATGGCCGTATACAAAATTTCAGGAAGATCCACGTACTTAGATGAAACCGTATTTTTTGTTAGTTAAGCAAATTAAATTGAATTTAAGTAGGTAGACCTTCCTGAAATTTTGTATAGGGCCATAATTTCTCATTATCAACAATTTTTCGTAGTAAAATTTTGCCGTATCATGAACAAAAAGGTAGTTTACCTGAAAAGAAAATACAAGTTTTCGCATCACTGTCAAGACCGACTTGTTTTTCAAAAACTGAAAATATTCTTAAAATTCTCTTCAAACCAAGCAGGACTTAATTACACAATCTTAAAATAGACACACTGTATATATAAGAATATCAATTTAGGAATATTGTAGTAAATTAATCATTTAGGAGTTGGTGTTTCTAGATATTCATTGCAAGTCGCTAATATTTCCGAAATGTGTCGGAAACTTTACTTTTTTTTAGGATATCAAAATTTTAATTTCATAGAAAATCGATTAAGAGGATTTTAACAAATAGTTCATATCGATCTAACAATTAAGTAAATACTTCTTCACCGGTCGTACTTTTTAATATCTGCAAAATAGGTAACCAATAGCTTAGAATGTCACCTTAAAAAAATTGCAAATACCGCTCCAATATTTTCTTTCGGCAAGGCACGCCTTCTGAACAGTAATAAAAGATTTTAAATTTATATGAAAAAACTTTATTATTTTATGGTAAATTATTCGATAAAATATGAATCATGTAAATTGAATCTTTAAAGAGACAAGTTCGAGTAATATTTTTTAAAATTTTCAAATTCCTCAGAATCAGAATGAAAACATGGTAAAGCTTGCGTCTGTTTCATCCACTTGGCAACATTCGGGAATGTTTTTGAATCTACAGGTGCAATAACATCCAAGGAAGTAACAGTTGTTACACAACTGAAATCGGCTATAGTCAAACTGTCACCAGCAACCCATTGGCGTCCTTCTAAAAACTTCTCCAAGAATCCATACGCCTCTTTAATGTCCTCGATTTTTCCTGTCGGGACAGTTTTTATTTCTTTTTTCATCAGAGCCATCTGAAATTTCCATATAATAAATCTAAATTTACTTTATGCATAATAATTACCACAATGGATCGCAACATTGGAAAGAGCACGCCAGTGTCGAAGTGCAGCCTTTGGTCTACCAAAGCTCTCTTGTACGACTCCTTTGGGTATAAAGCATCGTCCTTTCCAAATTTGTTCACAAGGTATGCATTTATAGCGTGGCTGTCACATATTACATTACCGTTGTCATCTAAGGTAGGAACTGTATGTTGAGGGTTGAGCTGAATATATTTCAATGAATGTTCAAAAACGATTATATTAAAATTTAATTACCTTAAGATATGCAGGGCCCAGGATTTCTCTAGATGTCGGATCGAATGCATGGATGCTTAGCGGCACATCCAAGGCATTGGCTGTGATCATTACAGCCCTTGCTGGTGGACATCCATGTAAAATGTACAACACCGGTGGCATAGTATTTGCGTGAACTTGTAGCAAGAGTTGATATTTCACTAAATGTTGTTCAGAAACCTGTAAGTCGAAAGCCGACGTCCTTGTAGATTCGACCCACTTTATTCGTAAGACGATGTCCCACGATACGTGGCTCGGCGATTCCGGTGCGAGAGTCACAGACGCTTGAACAGAACAATTCCTCGTCTATTCAATATTCAATGAAATCTATTCAGACTGCCGGTCCTGAAACCACTCAGCAATCGCTCTGCAAGTTTTTTAAATGATATGATTCCGTCTGGCAAGCGGTGCGAAAGCGTCGAGGTAGGGACAAGCCGGCGGCTATATAAGGCGATAGGCCGGCGGGGCGGTTTGGATTGATCGGGGAGCGATTTTAACATTGAAAATATTTAACGAATTGGAGATGAGACGTTAGTACGAGGCTCTTCGGGGCTCTTATAGTGATTTGTGTGACGCTTGAAGAATGCGCAGTTTTCGCGAATTTTTGCAAGTTGTACGTATTGCAGTTGAATGTTGTTGGTGTCATTTTGAAGATCTCATCAAGGGCGAACTTTTTGGAGAGGTTGTGAAAATGTAAGATTCGATGGGACGAAAATACGGGGGTTGAAACGATTTTTTGGACACTAAAGCGTTCAGTGCTGTTACATGGTTACATCGCATACTTTTTGAAAGATCCAAATGTGATTTTGGGATAGTTGGAAAGAGACTGAACCAATGCTCATAGTACTGGCTAGTTTTGGGGGTCTGCGATGAACGGGGGCGAAGTTACAGGGGTAGAAAGCTGAGGTGCATTTGTAGCAAATTAGATGTTCGCATAAACAAAGGGAAAGAAAAAAATGTCGAATTTTGTTTTTGGCAGTATGTGGATGCATCTGTGGGTTTTCAAGAATTTTGCGGCTCAGGTTGATTTAGGGGTTGCAAAATGGGGAAACCGTTATATTTATCAGAAAAATTGTAAAATTAATGTTTCTGGTCAATTCTATTTTTTAAGAGAATTTTGGAGGTCCGAATTTGACCGCCCAGGTAAATTGGAGAAGGGGGAAAACGTTTTAATTATCAGAAAAACTTGAACATGAATATTTGTGTGAAAATCGCTGTTTGGAGGCTTTCTACTGGTCAATGGTATTTTTAAGGGAATTCGGAATGTAGGAATTTTGCAGCCCAGGTGGATTTGGGGGTTGCAAAATGGGGAAAACCGTTATAACTATCAGAAAAACTTTAAAATCAATATTTGTGTGAATTTAGCTGTTTGGAGATTTTCTACTGGTCAACTGTATTTTTTAAGAGAATTGGGGATGTGGGAATTTTGCGAGACATGTGGATTTGGGGGTTGCAGAACGGGGAAAACTTGAAAACTAATATTTGTGTGAATTTCGCCGTTTGGATATTTTCTACGGGTCGATTGTCTTTCTTAAGAGAATTCAGAGACTCGGAATTTTCCGGTCCAAGTGCATTTGGGGGTTGCAAAATGAAGAAAACGTTATAATTATCAGAATAACCTTAAAATAAATGTATGTGTAAAATTCGCTAATTGGAGGCTTTCTACTGGTTGATTGTATTTTTTAAGGCAAGTCGGGATGTGGAAATGTTGCGGTCTAGTTGAATTTGGGAGTTGGAAAATGGGAAAAACGTTATAATTATCGGAAAAACCTTAAAATCAATATTTTTGTGACTTTCGCTGTTTGGAGGTTTCCTGCCGGTCATTTATATTTTTAAAGAGTTAAAAATGTGCGAATTTTGCGGCTCAGGTGGATGTGGGGGTGGCAAAATGGGGAACACGTTATAATTATCAGAAAGACTTTTAAATCAATATTAGTGTAAAATTTGCTATTTGGCTACTTTCTACTGGTCGATTGTATTTTTTGAAGAGTATTCGGGATGTGGGAATTTTGCGGTCCAGTTGAATTTGGTGGTTGGAATATGGGAAAACGTTATAATTATCGGAAAAACCGTAAAATCAATATTTGTCTCATTTTTGCTATTTGAAGGTTTTCTGCTGGTCAATTATATTTTTTACGAAAATTCAAAATGTGGGAATTTTGCGGCCCAGGTGGATTTGGGGGATGCAAAATTGGGAAAATGTTATAATGATCAGAATAACTTTTAAATCAATATTTGTGTAAAATTTGCTGATTAGAGTTATTCTGCTGGTCCATTGTATTTTTTAAGAGAGTTCACGATGCGGTTGTGAGGGGGAGATTACCTTATTTTTTCAATTTTTAAATAAGGAAAATATGCATTTGTTTTATTCTTGCCATTTGTGAAATTGTAAATTTGCAAGTAAATAGTAAATAACCTATCGAATTGTATTTTACTCTAACATGAATAATATTACGTGGGTTAAGGTCATTGCCGCGCTGAACTTGTTGACAGAATGGTAGTGGCCACTAGTGGGGTTGGGATGTTAGTGTCAACTGTTTGTACTAAACCTTAATGCGAGATTGTAATAGAAAACATTGATAGGAACTTTAAAAATATAGATTTATATAGATATGGATATGTACGGAAAATGCAAAGTTACTTAGTTTTTACAACGTAAAAGCTCCCCAAACAACACACCCTTTTAAAATATATTTATTGACCAGTTAACAGAAAACTAAACATGCATATCGACTAAACAACTGAAAGGTCTATTCGCATCTAATCCCTTTTTCACACTGCTTTTTTCCTCAGAATTAAAGCATCTTTGCTCCAGTTCTTATATTTGCTATTAAATCACGTTTCATGGGTAAACAAAATAAACTATGAACAATAATATGTGGAGCCGCCGATCGGATGTCTTGTAATTCTCAGTAGAGTTGGGCGCGTGAGTGAGTATTCACTCACGTCACGCACGTTTCACGGTTGCTTCAAACACTTACGTTTATTCACGTTCACTCACGTTCACTGCGTGACCCGCCACTTACGACGTGACCCACTGTGTTTATTTAAAAATTCAAATTCAGATAGAACAGAATGTTCAAATTTAAAACCAATAAAGGACCAGCAACGAAACTAAAAACTCTGAAATAGAATATGTCTTGCACGTGAAATAATTTACGTGATATGTTACAATCAGAATAGTAGACACAAAAAGAAATAAATGAAAATTGATTACAATAGTTTACAACAAGAAATTAATACTGATTTATCGTAAAAGCGTTTCTTCAACCGTCTTCAAAGACATTACTTTTAATACCAAAAGCTGTCATTGGAATTGACGTTTTCCTTACTGATACCAGTACAAGAAGATATATGTTGCTAGGCAACACTTTTAATTCCTAGGCGTAAAAGCACTTTTACGTGCGGGGGAACTGAAAGTAAGTTCTTCTTGGTCGCCTGTAGACGCAGAAACGCAATTGACTGTAGACACAACATTCATAACACAACACAAGTGCGAAGCTCCTTCGCTGCAGGCTACCACACAGAAGTATAATGACCTCCCTCCCGCTCCAGCTCGAGATCTTCCACATGTCGGGCAGCGTGGGAGCTGGGAACCCTGTAGCCTTTAATTAGTTACTAAATATTTAATGTGAAATTAACGTGAAACGTGAATCACGCCGTGAAAATTTTTAATCACGTTCACTTACGTCCACGGCCCGATTTTCAAATATTACTCACAGTCACGACGGGACCCGCCATGACCCGACTGTTTTCATGTCACTCGCCCATCCTAATTCTCATTCTCAGAACTCCTTTGAAACAGCTAATAAATGTAATAATAAGAATGACTCATATAAGCAATAGATCGTCTTAAGTTATATAAAAAAATTGAATGTAATATCGAACTCAACATATTTATCTAATTGCAAATTAATATTAAAGTGTACAAGATGCTGAAGAGGTTCAAAACTGTAGTACGTACTATTTATTAATGATCTGCTATGCAGTAGAACTTTCCAGTAACGTTTCGCGTGACGTATAATAGACAATAATAATACAGATGTGAACAATAAAAAAAAAAAATTTCTATCTCTTGTAATTTTTTCAGATTTTGGAAATTTTATGTCAGACTTGAAAATTAGCTAAATTGTGTAGGTCCTTTTTGGGCGTGGAAATTAACTATGCAGCTAAATTGTTCAATCAAATAAATTTTTACTCGCGTTTCGTTTGCATTTAAAAATTAACTTCTTTAGACGTTTATATTAAGTTTTTAAACAGTTACATTTGATGAACTAAATATAGGAGAATGAGGTTAGAGAGAAAATTTAATTTAATAGGGGCGGAACGAGCACTCCCTTTATTACTTTTAAATAACTCATTGATGAAGATTACAGTTTATTTTCAAATTATGGTATTAGTAATAAATGCGGGAAGTAAGTTGTTCTGCGAATTGTCAAATATGAAACACTACACTACGCTTTCTTAAATTAGTTTCTATGAGAGACCAAGTTTCTCATGCATATGTAAGTTTCGGAAGATCTCATTGACCAAATACCCTTGTTGTTAAGTGTTACGGATGTAATGATTACAGAGCTCTGTAGTGCTTAGCACGTCTATTTAGCATTCGGGAGGTCATGGGTTCGATTCCCCTGACGGTCTGCTCTGATTCAGGTTTTTTGTTTGTTTTTCCTGAGTCAACAGAGTACTTTCTCTGAGGCAAATGCTGGGGCAGTATTTCTCTAATGCTGGAATTTTCATAAAATATCTTTCTTTTAACTGTCAAGCACAATATGAGTGACTTGAAATTCGTAGAAAAGAAGCCGTAAATGAATCTCGCCACCAAGAAGATAAAGAGGTCATTAAAAAATTGAAGAAAATAACGCAGCAGGTAATCATAAGATTACAGCGGGGCTACTGAAATATGGGGTTAAATCAGTATATACACGAAGACATATACAATATAAAAGCTAATACTGGAAATATCAAAAAATGAAAAAGTGACCGAAGGCTGGGGAAAAGCAGTCACAACACCCATACATACAAAGGAGACCTCTTCTAAATACCGACTATTAGCGCAAATTATCAGAAATAGACTACAAGGTTTGTCAGAAGTAATTTGACGTGACTATCAGCAAGAATTCAGGCGTTGAAGATATACAGTGGATAAAACATTATGAACCAAATAATTGAGAAAGCACGTGTCGGCACATATTTTCGGTGCTCCGAGCTAATTTATTTTTCCCTGGATTCAGATCGGTTCACATGCATATATTTACAAGAACTGGCGACTTACCAGAAATTCCATAAAGCCCCTGCGCTCTGGGGTTGTAAATCAGAAACATGATACTGGAGGTGCAAGGCGAACGGCGAGTCCTTTCATATAGCAGGTGGTCACACACGCGCGGCCGCGACCACAAACTCAGCCAATTCCACAATCAGTCATGCAAGCAAAAGAAACATTCAGCTTTTAGCAGTAATGTGCTCATTACATAATACTTACAGCGGGTTTTACGCCTCCCCCCGGCGTTCCCACGTCGCATATCGAAGAAGACATCGTTAGGTATATTCTTCGGTGCACCTTTGATGATGTGCCTGTAATAATCCTGAAAACACGGAAGCTTACCGCATCTAGTATGCCTTAACCAAACGTTAACTGCATCAATGGGTCGAATCCATGTCAGTATAACCCGCAATTGATGTGGCCGCATGGACCGCAAATGGCACAGGCACAATGCATCTTTGGGAAACGGGCTTCCCGAGCCACCCAATCGCGCTCCCTGGAATCACTTTTTTTTAAAGGGGGGATGGTCCCACCACATACCCCTGCCCTGACACGGACAGCCATCCATTGCCAGAGAATAGTGACTTGAAGACTTGAGTGAACCTTGTTAACCCTATCGAATCTTTATTATTCTAATTTACAATGCCTCTATGCTTAAGGTTAGTATGTGGAGATCAATCCAAAATCGATTCCTAGCGTAGCTAGTGACAGCTCGATGTCAGGGTACCTTTGACTTACCCCTGAATTCCAATATGGGAGAGTTCCTAACTGAAAATTGAATTGCCTCTAGTCTGCTCCTGCCTGTAATGAACTTAACCTATCTTAATATAAGAGCCTACCTATTCTATAAGTAACTTAACCTAACCTAAGTAATTCCTATGCTACAATCTGAGGAACCTGAAACATTGAAAAACCTGAAAAGCGTATACCGGGGTGCAATGGCATACTGTTCCCTCTGCTTGGGATAAACTCGCTTTTTACAGAACTGCTTCTCGCTGTCGTGCGTTAGGGCAGTTTTGTAATTTTTAACGCCTCCTCGTGCGTTTCCTTCTCGGCCCTGTTCGGCATAGCAGGGTGCAGACCGGCCGGCCTATCGTCGCACGATCTCGCATAGATGCTTCCTGGTTTAGAGAGGAACGTCGTCTTCCTCACTTCTAGGGCTTCTGTGCCCACCACCCTTTACCGGCCCACCCAAGTTCGTGCTTATTGCTATTGAGGTTATTGTTTTCCTGAGGGCCGAAACTTGGCCGCCAAGGAAACTGTCGGTTCCGCAGCTGTCGCTACTCTTGTGGGATTGGCCGTGCCGTGCGTCTTTCCTGTGGCCCTCCAGAGCCAGCGTTTCCGCGGTAGTCGCGAGCCACTGGGCGGCGCACGGCTCGTCCAACGAACCGATAGGGCGTCGGTCGACGAACTCCAGCCTCGAACACCTCAGGGTCTCAAGCCTCATTACAAACCTATTCTAGCTTATTGCCTATCTTAGACTAGCTTATTCTAGCTTATTCTACTTGCCTTTGGTCCATAAAGTAAGCCTGGCTCACTGCTTAAACTAGCACTATTAGGAGTCTATTTCTCGATTAACTTAGCCAGTAAGTTGACGTCATTCCCTAGCATTAACACTACCTCCGCAGCTGTGTTAGGCCATTGGTTTATTTTGTCCTTCAGTTCTAATCTTTCTTCGTCGTATATAGCGCATTCCATCACCCTGTGTTTTGGGGAGTCTATCTCGTCGCATATGTCGCATTGCGCATCTTCTCTTTTTCCGATCCGGTAGAGGTGTACGCCTAGCTCCCCGTGTCCGCTCAGTAATCGGGTGGTTTTCGTCTCAAGGCCTATTTGACACTCCTCTGTCCATCTCGTGATGTCAGGTATTAGCTCGTACTGGTACCTCCCCTTTTCGGCTTGGTCCCATTCTAGTTGCCACTTTCTTCTTATTCTCGCCTCCACTTCTGATCTTAAGGCCGTCCAGTATCTGTAGTCTCTTGCTACTATCTGTTGCCCCAGTAAGTTTGCCTCGCCAGTTATTTTGAGTTCTTTCATGGCTTTTAGATGTTCTATTGTCAGGTGTAACGGAGGAATCTTCGCTAACACACAGACTTTCGTTGGGCGTGGTGACGTATGCGCCCAATATCGCTCTTAGGCATACTGCTTGGGTGGACCTGAATATTCTTTTATTGCTCAATATTGCCACTGGGATCACTGATAAGCAAGGTGCTTAACAGGTCAGGGATCGTGGGCCATCTCGCCGAATGGCCACTGATCCAGACACGAGAGCGCTCTCTATGGCGAGTTGACCCCAGGCCAACGATAACAATAAACAATGACCTAATTAATAAAGCTGTCTACAATCAGCCTCAGTACGAACGTTCCGCGCCGCTGTGCAATAACTACATTTGCAAAGCTACGCAAGCACTAGTATTACCTTTTACAGACCTCATCGTTTCATCCGCTCTCTTATAAGTTATGATCCATATAACTTACACAATTCAATTCACTTCAAAAACACATATCGCCGGTGGAATGATACCCGCGTTGGATTAGTTTTCGCGTTCACACGCGTGCGACCTCGCTCACAGACTGCCACCCACAGTTGTCTCGGGCTTTACAGCATTCCCATATGGACATTCTCGGCTAACTTCCTGCAAAGGCCCATCGATATTGAAAACAACTCTTGTCAATTAATTTACCTTTGGACTCGTTTCGATTCTGCGCTAAATTTAGAAAGCATCATATTTCAGTGGTTGGTTTAGATTAAAGCCCATAATTATATGAATACAAATAAAATAATAGTATATTTTTAAACAGCCCAAAGAACACAAAAGTAGATACTACAACACACGAGAATATAATATTGAATCACACTTACTACTCATTCACTTTAAAAAAGCTTTCGACACATTAAAACAAAGGATCTCATTTTCCTTCAGAAATAAGAAAATAGGAATTTTTTACAAAATTTCAATTCATATAATCCATTATAATATTAATGGTTCGAATTATTCTAAATATTCTGTCTGTTTAGATAGACAAGTAAACGGCGTTACAAATCAACTTGTTATAAAGTTGTTTCTTTCTCTGATAATTTAAATGACCCTCACAAACATATACGCTCTTGTTCAACTTAGCACTTGCAAACATATGAGGCAAATGGAAAACTAATAAGGATACCTAACAATGACTAGAATACGCAGATATTATATTGATAATAAAGCAGATTTCTGGTAGAATTAGAAGAATCATTCAACAAATTACAGAAAGAAAGGGAAAGGTTGAACTTGGTGGTGACTAACGACAAAACATATCAACTAACTAGGATAAATTCGAAATGTATAAAATTCCAATCAGACCAGTCATAACATATGTAGAGGAAACAGAAAACATTAACTCAAAAAGATAAGGGATTGCAAAAGTTTGAAAGAAAACTATTAAGACAGATTATAGGACCAGTAAGATAAGTAGATAGTGAATTAAGAAAATGAATTACAATGATGAACTCTGAAATACAGAGATAAATATATCAACATAGTAAAGCAATGGAAACAAACTGAGGGAAGAGTAAACGGAGATTTTGAAGCAACAGTTCTATGAATTAACAAATGACTGAACACTAATGGAATAGAAACATTGGAAAAAGTTATAAAAACAGGAAGAAATTGAAAGGCATAGTCTAGCGACAGCAGCCAAATTGCATAAATATCTACAATTTGGCAACAGCAGAAAACGCAATGAAGCAGATATGAAGCATTTTTGTAACACATGCATAACCTGACGGGATATAAAGGCTTAGAGAAAAGACAAAGGAAGAAAACACATTTACGACGCCACACTCAAGCCAAAGTGTTCCAGTCAGCTCAGTGGAGTAGAGGTTTTAGGCTGCAATAAATGCACATTCAAAACAAATTGTACGTTAAAGATACTGGAACAAATTTTGGGTAATTATTAGGCACCACCGCTTGTGTCTGCAGGAGGATGATGGTAGATACTCATCAACAGGAGAAAGCAAGTTCCTTCGGCTTTATAAATGTGCTCAGCTTGCAGCTATGATTTATCTTGTTCTCTGAATGTCATTTTTTGGCAGTGGTCTGTCTAGGGTGTAAATCACACAACTTTTCGGGAGTTTTGATCTACTCCCGTCTTCAGGTGTTCCTGGTTAGTCCTGAGAAGGACTGATATTATACGTTTTTCTACGTAAATTTGTGCCTCCCCCGCCTAAAGACAGAAGAGGCAGAAGAGTATCGATGGAAAGCAAGGGAAGCCCTTGAGCCATCAAGGAGAATTAAACCTAATCTCACCAGAGCGGAGATTAGAGCGATCAAAGTTCTCAAAAACGAAGCTACCATTAAGATACTACCTGCAGACAAAGGCAATGCAACAGTGATCACGGATTCAAATACCTACTCAGAGAAAATCCAAGACCTGATCAACGCGGGGGAATACAAGAAACTTCCCACAGACCTAACACCGAAGGTCGAACGGAAAATATACCAGACGTTGTATAAACACAAAGAGGAGTTCTCAAACTTCCAGAGAATGGAACTTACTCCGCATTACAGTAAACCACCTCACCTATACGGGCTACCCAAGATACACAAAGAGGGAATACCCCTAAGACCGATAGTTAGTTCCAGAAATTCACCATGCCATCCTCTATTAAAGTTAACAAGTTGTAATTATGTGACACCCTTAAACGAAAGGTGAATACTACCCTGGCTAGCTCAAATCCTCGGCAGAATATGGCGTGAATAAGGACCAGGCGGCTGTTTTTAAGGTTATAAAATACATATATAATAGAAAAAACAAGGCGGCGCCAGTCGTTATTCACAATAAAAGACAGATCTAGCAAGCTATTCGCATCACCACGTACCTTGGATGTCTTCCACTTCACAATCCTAAACAAAACAAAGAGAACGAGAAGGTTCATGAGGGGTTATATAAACAGATAAAAAAGAATACCAGTAGCAGTAGAAAGTAGATTTAATAATCACTAAATCACGAAAATCAATCTTGAACGTGGGGTCAGAAGAATTGGAGCCCATCGATAAGAGCGAACTGGAGGCAGCTCTGAAACAACTAAAAAATTGTAAGGCTCCAGGAGAAGATCAGATCACGAGCGAGATGTTGAAAATTGGAGGAGAGACACTCAAAGAAGCACTCCTAATTTTGTTAAATAAATGCCTCGAAGGGGGAAGGATTCCAGATTCCTGGAAGAATGCAGAAGTGATTCTCCTCTACAAAAAAGGTGATAACACTAGCATGGAGAACTATAGGCCCATCAGTCTGCTATCTATCTTCTACAAGCTGTTAACGAAAATCGTAACGAATCGCCTGAGCCAGAAATTCGACTTCTACCAGCCAGTCGAACAGGCAGGGTTCAGAAAGGGTTTCAGCACAACTGACCATATTCAAGCAGTACGCACACTGATAGAGAAATGTACGGAATACAACGTCCCACCTCACATGGCTTTCATAGACTACCAGAAAGCGTTTGACTCGATCGAGACCTGGACAGTGATGAAGGCGATGTCCAATGCCCGCATTGATTCCAGATATACCAACCTGATTCGCTACATTTATGAGAACGCCACCTTACATGTAAGAATCGATGAAGACTGGACCACTGGAAAGGTTCCCGTGAGAAGGGGAGTCAGGCAGGGGGACACAATTTCGCCGAAATTGTTTACCTTGGCTTTAGAGGACGTGTTCAAGAGTCTATCTTGGGAACAGAAAGGCGTCAGCATAGACGGAAAGCGTCTCAATCACCTCCGCTTTGCGGATGATATCGTCCTTTTTAGCAATGACTCAAGTGAACTATCAATAATGATCCAAGAACTCAAGGACGCTTCGCAAGCTGTGGGTCTCAGAATGAACCTTCAGAAAACCAAAATTATGAGTCCAGATGATATGACAGTCACGATTGAGAACCACACCCTAGAGGTGGTCAGTGAATACAATTATCTGGGACATAACGTCCAACTTGGAAAAGATAACCAAACAGCAGAGATCACCCGGCGAATTGGTCTCACCTGGATGGCATTCGGGAACCTCAGCTACATCCTCCGTCAACCAACCGTTCCTACAAACCTAAAAAGGAAGGTCTACGATGCATGCGTCCTGCCAGTAGCGACATATGGACTGGAAACAATGACACTCACAGCAAGGAGCGCCAATCGTCTCCGAGTTTGTCAAAGGGCGATGGAGAGAGCAATGCTTAGGGTGAGCCTGAGAGACAGGATACGGAATGAGGACATTAGGAGAAGAACAGGAGTCTGCGACATTATCGAGCGGGTAGCGAGACTGAAGTGGCGTTGGGCGGGCCACGTGGCCAGAAACAACTCCAAATGGACCACAGCCTTGATGCAATGGAGACCAAGGGAATCGAAGAGAAGTGTCGGACGCCCGCAGGCGAGGTGGAGAGACGACATCCAACGACATGCTGGAAAGAACTGGATCCAGACCGCCCAACAAAGATCGACATGGAAATCATTGGAAGAGGCCTATGTCCAGGAGTGGACGTCTAGTGGCTAAAGAAGAAGAAGAAGAAGAAGAAGAGCAGGGTGTATACTAACTCACAATTTGAAAATTCCCTGACTTTTCCAGGATTTTTCAATCAAAATTCCAGAAGATTGTTACATACATACTCTAAAAGTAAATTTTTACGAGAGAATAGAAAAACACGCAAGCTATTAGATAAACGAAGACAAGCATGTCTAACGTACGTACACCTGCTACAAAGAAGCTTCCTGCGTGGCATTCTGATTTACCCAATTTCAATCTACTTACTATGTATACATCATGCTCTGGAAGCAAGATAAGTCAAGATAATCCAGTTACGCAGTGGCTGTCGAATCAAATAAACTTTTGCTAAAGTAGTTTTGTAACGCTAGCTCCCGTTTCAATTTGAGTAATTTAATATTGAATAATATTTGCAAATTGAAACGTCGCCGACCTTTCGCGTTATCAAGAATTCGGTGTGTTCCAGTAAGATAAGACAATTCCGCCCGTGACAACAGCGCGAACAAAGGCGAGACGCGCGCCGTTCCTCCCCTCCTAGAAACTTTGCAAGACCTATAAAACCAGTTGCAGAAGAGATTCCACGAGACTTTCCCTTCCGACTCCGAGACCTTCCATACAGATTTCCCCAGTCCCAGACCCCCAATCCTGACCGTCCCGTCCGAATAAAGAGAGATTTTCCTGCTAGCACCAGCTCCCTTCAGGAGACCGCGCCCGACCGAACTTAGCAAGCTAGATAATAAGTTGTTTCGACCCAGTGGTGAAAATCCGCCTGGATGTTAATAACTTATTAGTTAGTTAACTTCCCCGAGAGTAGATTTGACCTAGTGAATTATTTTGGGAAACATCTCGCAGTCGCCAATAAACAGAATTCGACTCAGTGGTGAAAACCCGCCTGGCTGTCCTCTGTTTATCGTGGGTTGACCTAGTGGCTTGCCAAAATAAATATCTAGATGTCATCAATTCTCCCCAGCCGAAATATATGACCCTAATTAAATAAAGCCCGATACATTTTGAGCCGCTTTGAAATCGAGTGCCTGCACCGCTCGACTAGAATTTTTACGCCGGCCGCAAATATCAACTTGCGAGCTCGCAGACACCCCTGTAAATTCATAAACGTTGGCTACCGTTACATTGCAAAATTAGGCATTCAGCCGGCCGAATAGAAACATATCACTCTTGCAAAGTAAATGTAAAGAACCACGAGGCTTTGTTAAATCATCCCGTGATCACGCCGCTGTACGGCGTCCCTCCCGGGGTTCAAATTCAACCTATTGTCGTCACCCGGAAAGGGTGGAAAAGTGTATTGATAGATTTAATTTGTTGATTGTTTACAGAACCACGAGGAGTGAACTTTGACAGCTATTTTCTGCGACGCAGCCACTGCGCGGGTCCACGTAAGTGCCAGAGTACCGAACAGGCCCGAAACGCCCGAAGTGAGCCTCTCCAGCCGTCGATGTCCATTTGCCTCCGCATGCGATTTGGGTTGCGGCATACGAAGGGGCAGCTCGCGCCGTTATTGTTGTTAAATGTCAAATTGATTGAAAGTCTCCTATTTTCGTTGATTCATGCTTTATTATTTTGTACATAGTTAAAACAAATAAAAGTGTATACAGGAAATTCTGTTTGAGTATTTGTTAACTTCGTATGGTGGCTGAAATGTACGTTTGAACTCTGTCTTTGACTAATGAGCTTATCCGAGGTAAATTAATAATTAATCCCTTAAAAAGAAGGGTCCAGGTGTTACAATGGCGCCCGGAGCAGGGACGTGAACTCAGACACACATGCATAAGTAACAAATACCCATTCTTGTCCGCTAGATTGGCGCCCGAGCCCGGTAAACTGTGAAAATACCGAACTAATAAATTTTGTTGTAATTTAAATAATGTACAAAACCTGTTACAGCCTAGCCGTCCAGGGGAATCTACCAGAGCCCAGAAACCGAGATGTTCCAGTCTAGAATTCCTAGATCCCGTTCAGTCCAGAAAATCCTTCCCTACCCTCAAGGACCAGCGGCTTCACTGCTGGTACGGGATTTTGCGTCCCCGAGGTGCCTTAGCTAAATTGCCGACAGTACTACGGACCGCCCGCGTAGTATCGTCTTCTGCAATGCCAGAAGAATTCCAGGAAAAGAAATCCGTAGTCCGCAGTCCGTCCGAGACAATCCCGATGTCCCGTCCGTAGAATCCGTAGTTTGTTACACGATAAATTGTTCATTAAGACCCCATGGGGTGCTCGTAGCAGTGTCCGCCCCTCGTACGTACCCCCACAGCTCAAATGTCCGGCCAGAACTCAATCGCGTGGGAGGGTTCACAGGTTTAGGGTGCGTCTTGGGGCGAAATGCCACGACGGGGTGTCGATATCGGGTTATTAAAACAAGATTATGGGGCGCCACGACATTTGAAAGATGTTAAGATTAATAATTAGCTGACGACCGGTCAAACGTCGAAAACCAATCGCAGTAGCGTTGCGTTGCACTCCAAGGGATACTCCTACGGCACTGGCTTTTACACCTACCTTTTGGGTGTCCTTTCTCCAGTTGCTTAGGCCCTGTACAAAGGAATACATACACAACGCAACAAGAAACTCAATCCTTGTCAGTCACAATAATACACAAATAATTGAAATGAAAAAGAAGACGTAAAGTAAAAATGGGTAATCTATTACCATACTAGGTACAGGTCCGAAGGCAAGGGTGCAAGTAGCAAATGCTACAAATTGGGGTTAGTAAACAATGCAACACAATAAAGGCTGAAGGCCAAGAAAGCGGCGCATCCGCTGAGAATATTGGTCACCTAGGTCCCGGAATACGCTAATTTAATTTGCCTCAAGGCTCTCCACAATTCCCGGAGCTAGGCTTCCATAAACTTATGCTGAAGGCTTCTATTTACGTTACTTGACGATAACTAGGGCTCGGGTAATTAGCACGCGGCCCACAAATAGCATATACGATAGATTGAGAGTTCCAAAACTTCGCACGTCACTGTATAATACGCAATTCACTGTTTTATGTAACTACTAGTACAATACCTTGATTTACTGTTAGGGCTCCAAGCAACTGTGTTGTTGAAGTGCTGATGCCGGAAGATTCCGACCTGGAGATTCAACGCTCTGGCGACGCTTACAGAAGAGGGTTGCGATAGCAGCTTAGATGCGGCAAGGGTTGATGAACAGGTAGGGACGGTTGAACGACGTCCTCGGGAAATTGTGGCGGCAAGATCCTTCGAAGAAGTAACAGGGTAGAGCCAAACGACAACTCACAACTGCTCACCCTGTTTATTGATGCTTTATGTTCGTTCCTAACACGAATCCGCCAACCTGGGCGAAGAATTGTACACTACGGTACTCAGGACTTTAAGGTACGAAAAGCACTTATAACTGCCACAAATCCGAGGGTACAACGCGCCCCTAAGAACTAAAGGGGTTGTTCTAAGTTCTTAAATTAACTTGCACATCCGTGCGATAGCGAAGCTTAAATTGGACTCTCCGGGAGGGAACGCGCAGGACGCGGCGTTAATTCGATGATTGCGTCATGCGTAAAACTTTCCATCCATCGGCCACTCATTCGGGTACATAAAGGACCTATTGTTTGAAGTGCTGACTTGCATTCGCCAAACTACAGCGCGCAACCAGGCGCGGGGCTTCCCCCGTGCATCACGCTCGTCTCGCCGGCGCGGTAATCTGATCCTCAAGGCCTCGCCTTTCTTTAACTAGTGGACTAAATGCAGACTCCATCTACCAGCGATTTACTAAGTCACTTAGCAGGGTTCTGATGTTATGAGCATGCGTTACAGCGTTCGCCTCTAGATTGAAGCAAATGCCTTAATTAAGATACTTTATGCGACAGATGTCGGGATCTGGCCTACATATGTGCCAAACAGTTAAAGAATTTGGGAAAGCTGCCCGATGGCTTAAATTATGCTGCAATATGCGGGAGCAAAATACGGAATTACACATAGGTTCTTAACAAAAATCGGGAGTCTTAACAAGTTAGCAGTCCGTCCGAGACAATTCCGATTTCCCGTCCGAAGAAATCCGTAGTCCACAGTCCGTCCGAGACAACCCTGATGTCTCGTCCGCCGGAATATCTGCAGGTATCCGTGTAAGCACCTGGTGCGCCTGCAAATTAATGAATGTAAGTGTGAATGCTAGAATGCCAGAATGTTTGCTAGTGCTATCCCTGTTATCTCCCTTTTGGAGCGTGCTTCCGCCACCGTAAAACCGGATAATGACAGGAGATCGTAGATGAATAGTCGAAGCTCGAAGGCGAGAATGTGTTTACCAGAATACCGTCCACCGTTTGCCCGAAATTGTATGCGAAATTTCCAGAGAGCGTAAGTTTAGAATGCGTCCCAGAGCGATCCTTTGCACCGTTTTTTTTTTGAAATTGTATGCTGGTCTCCGCAGCCTCTACAATTTCCCCAGTATTTATAGGTTATCCTGAAACCTAGTTGTTTCTGAGAGAATCCCGGAATAATTGAAGGTCGACACCGCGACTGTACCGGCACCAGAATTTGAATGTTTGAACGTTGGCCGAATGGAAAACTGAGACCGCAGTTTTGCAACCGCCTGTAACGTGAGTTTGTGTGCACTCCTGGAACGTAGCATTTCGCCCCAGTGCCTGTAAGAAGCGCGCGTTCCCTCCGTAGAGTGCACATTTTTGTGCAATAGAATGCACCATATGAAATGGCATTCAGGGCATTACCAGGAAAACATGATTCCGGAATGTATGATATCCTGAAGGACCTGTAGATCGAAACCGCGATCGCCGCCCTGTCCTGTAAAATAAATGTGTGTATCGCATATGCATATTTCTCCGCCGACAGAATATAAGTTGAAACCGCAACCTCTGTATTCGACTAGGCCAGAATAGAGAGTAAAAATTTTACTCACCCTGTATATAGTTTCCGAAGATAAAAATCATCCCGTATATAGTTCCCGATTATACCCCAGTTTGAATGTTTTCTGTGTCGGGTCTCAATAATCACGAGATCTCCAGGTGATCTCTGTATTGTTTTGAGAACCCCCTTGAAGGAGGTGCCCACCGAACTCCCGTTTCCTCCGAAGGGACCGGCATATGTAACGCTAGCTCCCGTTTCAATTCGAGTAATTTAATATTGAATAATATTTGCAAATTGAAACGTCGCCGACCTTTCGCGTTATCAAGAATTCGGTGTGTTCCAGTAAGATAAGACAATTCCGCCCGTGACAACAGCGCGAACAAAGGCGAGACGCGCGCCGTTCCTCCCCTCCTAAAAACTTTGCAAGACCTATAAAACCAGTTGCAGAAGAGATTCCACGAGACTTTCCCTTCCGACTCCGAGACCTTCCATACAGATTTCCCCAGTCCCAGACCCCCAATCCTGACCGTCATGTCCGAATAAAGAGAGATTTTCCTGCTAGCACCAGCTTTCTTCAGGAGACCGCGCCCGACCGAACTTAGCAAGCTAGATAATAAGTTGTTTCGACCCAGTGGTGAAAATCCGCCTGGATGTCAATAACTTATTAGTTAGTTAACTTCCCCGAGAGTAGATTTGACCTAGTGAATTATTTTGGGAAACATCTCGCAGTCGCCAATAAACAGAATTCGACTCAGTGGTGAAAACCCGCCTGGCTGTCCTCTGTTTATCGTGGGTTGACCTAGTAGCTTGCCAAAATAAATATCTAGATGTCATCAATTCTCCCCAGCCGAAATATATGGCCCTAATTAAATAAGGCCCGATACATTTTGAGCCGCTTTGAAATCGAGTGCCTGCACCGCTCGACTAGAATTTTTACGCCAGCCGCAAATATCAACTTGCGAGCTCGCAGACACCCCTGTAAATTCATAAACGTTGGCTACCGTTACATTGCAAAATTAGGCATTCAGCCGGCCGAATAGAAACATATCACTCTTGCAAAGTAAATGTAAATTTACCTGTTAATTGTTGAAAATTGCGGCCCGCCGCCGGTCTCAACGATATCAGGAACGTGCAGGCTTCCACAAACATATTTACGAGAACCACGGGGCATTGTTAAATCATCCCGTGATCACGCCGCTGTACGGCGTCCCTCCCGGGGTTCAAATTCAACCTATTGTCGTCACCCGGAAAGGGTGGAAAAAGTGTATTGATAGATTTAATTTGTTGATTGTTTACAGAACCACGAGGCGTGAACTTTGACAGCTATTTTCTGCGACGCAGCCACTGCGCGGGTCCACGTAAGTGCCAGAGTACCGAACAGGCCCGAAACGCTCGAAGTGAGCCTCTCCAGCCGTCGATGTCCATTTGCCTCCGCATGCGATTTGGGTTGCGGCATACGAAGGGGCAGCTCGCGCCGTTATTGTTGTTAAATGTCAAATTGATTGAAAGTCTCCTATTTTCGTTGATTCATGCTTTATTATTTTCTACATAGTTAAAACAAATAAAAGTGTATACAGGAAATTCTGTTTGAGTATTTGTTAACTTCGTATGGTGGCTGAAATGTACGTTTGAACTCTGTCTTTGACTAATGAGCTTATCCGAGGTAAATTAATAATTAATCCCTTAAAAAGAAGGGTCCAGGTGTTACAGTTTATCGTTTTAATTATTTTCCCTGGCCTTTTTTATAAATTAAGCAAATTTCCTGACTTTTCTTTGATTCCAGAGTTACAATGTAATTCCAGGTTTTCCCTGTTTTTCAGAAAGTATACACCCTGTAAGAGATATCACAAGTATTAAGCATTAATAACATGTTCAGAAGGATCAACAAATGTCAAATAAGTAACAATCAAAATATTTAACTCCAAATAAAATCCTGAAGCACTAACGCATTGGTAACCAAAGGACGTTGTTAATAGAATCATCACTTAACCTAACGTAGGCTTTCAGTCAACAAAACAAGACCACTGAAAGTTGGCAAAAAATGCGTGCACTTATTGCGTAGGTAACTGGAGTGCTTCAACGCAACGCGCTAGGAGAACCGCTTCTCAACCTCCGCGGTGAATACTTCCTTGAGATTCTAGAGCAGCCGGACGAACGATAATGCGCAGCACGCTGACGAACGGGCGATCTCAAACAAGTCGTAGGGAAATAAATCCAGCAGAAAGGCCTACTGTTACCAGCGGGGACGCCCGCCAAACAAAGCTAGGAACGACATCAAGGAACTGAGGTACTTGAGCGGAGCTCAACAGGCTCCAGGTGAAGGTGCTTTGCGCTCGATGATATTAAGTGTGCGAAAGCGAGGAACGTCCAAGGGTATCTCGGCGTCATCTCCAACTGGGCAGTGACGCCCGGAGGAGTGCAAGTTGCAGTATTTAAAGCCTGATTCTCAAATTAATTAGATCAGGAACCTAGCGTACGACATGTGCTTACCCAATAGTCGGTCGATAATGGGCCAAAGTTTATCCGTGCGGATGGGAATTATAATTGCACATGAGATCGGTGGCGAAAATATTCTTCAAACCGGCCGCCTTCAAAAAGGCAAACATGAGCTCGGGGGACAAACCCTCTCGCTCAATGTGTCCAAACAACTGGGAGTGTATCGCCTTTCCCATATGTTCTCTCTTTAGATGACCTGCTTCTGCTTTCTTGATTCTCAAGCTGACGGTTGTCACGTGCTCCACTGGATTGAGAGCTCTGTTAGCAAGTTGCCGATCGGGTGAGAGGTCGAGAAGTCCGAGATTGTCTGCATAAGCAGGCCATTGCTCTTCAGCACGTGATTTTATTTATCCAGGACAACAATGTCGTACAAATACTCCAGGTTTAACAAACCCTTACATTCTTCAAGTTGACGATACGCAAATAACGAACTTGGTTGATTATAAACCTCGGCTGTCGCCTCAGATTACAAAATCTAACCGTGACCGTTATTTGCTATATATTGGCATAATGCCGTTAATAACTATTTCTGGTTTGCCTATCAAGCGTTTGAAAATCAGCGAGGTTTAATTTTATGACCACGAAAGGGTATACGAGCACAGGGCCAGCAAGAATGTTCGTAGTAGCGACCTTGTTCTTTCCTAACAACTGCAAATCCCAGATTTGTCAGAGGCGCGCTTTATACTTGCTGGCGAGAGTCTTTTTGATGGTAAAGGCATTCGGCATGCAACTTTGCTGGGTGGCTAAAAATGAATAAGATTCCACAAAATCTAGATGTCACAATGTTTCCGTCCATCTGATGAACATCTTCACCTTCACCTGTTGATTTTCCTCTTTTCGAATAAAACACCGCGGTTTATCCAGGCTTAAACACATACCAATGCCATTATTGTAAGCACATACGTTGTCAAGAGAACTTTGAATGTCTCTTTTACTTTCAGCCTAGAGTTTCAAGTCTTTCATGTGGAATCTATAGTTATATTTAAAACGTGAAGGGTTTTCTTTCGACATCTATTTTGAGACTTCCAGTCCTAAATTGCAAATAACTGCATAACTTTTAGAGAAAACCCAAAATATTGTAAGGCATAAGTGACGTAGCTTTGGAGCGCCGCGCCGGCGCCGTAACAGTGGACCAATTAAACTTTCGAAATCGGCCCGCGGGGTTCTGCTGATTGTTGCAATGGACCACTCGAATTTGTTTAAGTAAAATACAGCTGCTGAATGAGTTAGAATATAGTTTACAGGCTTTGTATGCGTTATACAGAAATAGACATATGCGATTAATATCTAGCATCCGCAGAATCAAGGTGTTTTGATTTCAGAAATCCTAGGATACTAGATTTTAAATCATATATGTCTATTTATGTCTAACATATACAAAGCCCATAAACTGCATTCTAACTCATTTGACTGCCTATGTTCACATTATCCACCGCCAATCTGCAGATTTAACACCTGATATTTCATTACCGTTTTGCTTTTGGATAACACAGTTTCCTGTACGCCTACCATGTGCCATGCCAATTAATAAATCGCAAGGACAAACTCTGGATAAAGTAGGAATATATACTACTCAACAAATGAACTGGACCACTCATAAAAATAGTATTTGTTACATTACATCATAAAATATATATAAAAGTTTTTGTTTTAGAGTGTACTCATATTAAGCATTTAATTGCACTGTCCTCAAATTTCAACTCAAGAATTAACAAAATGATATTAAGAAAATTAAAATATAAAAAAATTATAAGAAAAATTATATTTAACAAAAATAAGAGGAAGGGCAAAAAAGGGAAATTAATAGTTTTTTGAGTCTTCTCGGAACGTTGCAAATTTTTTGGCAACCATTTTGCATACTTTGTATGCAATGTGCTATCAACATTTGGGCAAAATTCAAAATTTTTAAATGATAATATTTTATTAATGGATGGATTAAAGTTTTATAAGTTGCAATATATTTTGCAATGTGTTCCATTGGTGGTTTTTTATTTACTGTGGTTTTATCTTTTCGACGATTATATTTAAATGGCAGTTGCTCTGAAGATATACATCTCCTCAAAGTGGTTAAATTGGCCAGAAATGTTTTTCTAAAAATTGCAACAGAAGAACTACTACAGGCAGGAAATTGAAATTCGGCATTAATATGCCGAATAATCAAGTCATTTCAGAGGTTTTTGGAAATGTATCCCCTCAAAAGGGTTAAATGGGGTAGATGTGTTTTTCTAAAGATCGCATTAACTGCTGCAGGTAGGAAATTGAAATGCAGAAAATGAGTTCCTTTTACAATTCTGGTGAAATCATTTTCAGGATTTTCTGTAATGCATCTCCCCAAAGGGATTAAATGGGGTAGGTGTGTTTTTTTAAACATCGTCACGAGATACATACAGGTAGGAAGTTAAAATTCGGCATATTAGTTCATTGTATAAATCAGATCAAATAATTTTTTGGGTTTTGGAAATTCATCACCGAAAGGGGTTAAATGAGACAACTCTGTTTATCATGATATCGCTACGGGGAAACTACTACAGGCAGTAATTTGAAATTCGACATATTATAATATTTCACCCTTGTGCTCATTAAGGGTACAAAGATAATTACTAATTAACTTTCTGGTAGCTAGTCGAGTCGGAGACAGGGTCAAGATTTCCAGATATACATAAGAAGCGTAGCAAACCAAACACAGGATAGCTTTAAACAATTTAATATTGGTGCTCAGAACTATTTACAAACGTAATCATAATTGTATAATTGAAAATTAACATGTATTTGGATAATAAAAGTAATCTTCGGTCTTCCGTTGCGTTTTGCCCCTTTTTGCTGCAACCCGTCGTACAGCGCTGTAAACGGTTGTTTCTGGTTGCCCCCTCGGGAATTCTTGCGGGTACGACGCTGGTGGCTTCTGGAACGGCTTGAAGTTAACCCCAAGGCGAAAGGGTTATGAGCACATGTTGCTGTAATGACAGGTTAATTAGCTAGATACCGGGATTTTGCTTACGTGACGGTAGCGTTTAAGAGGTTAGCCCTTATTCGGAGACTTCGCGGCGTGATGTTTGGTGTAAGGTGCGTTGCCACGAGGATTTGGTGGAGATATCCACCTAGTGGTTGTCTTTGCGTTAACTGCTAGTTACGAGGAGGTCCCCTTCAAGGAGGCGCGGCCTGGAGATGTTTATCTCGGACTTCTCTGGTAGGTAGAACTCTGTAGCTAACAAGAACATTAACCAATTCTTTCAAAGGCCGTAATTTAGTAATTATTTGGGCTTTTAAAATAGATATTGCGAGATGCTTTTGTCATATTTTAATTGTAAGGACCTTTGGGAGATTATTATTAGCAAAATGACATTTAGGTTGCTTGCTACGCAAGTTATTCAAATTGATGGGCCTGGCGGTCTCTAAATTGAGTCTTCGCCTGCAAACACGTCTTAAGGATTTGTCAAATTAAATTATTAACAAATGGTAGCAGAACGGCGGAGCGGCTTTATAGCGGACTTCGTCCCGTACCTATTCTGCAGGATAAGGAAAGGATTTAAGTTTGTAATCGTGAAGGCGGCCTACTCCTAGGAGAAGTCTTCTCCTATCGCCGACTACGGGTCAGGTCGGAAAATGAAAATTAATTCGTAATTAAATAACTAGACAGGACGGAAAGGGATCGGGATCTAGGAGGGGAATGGATGCTGGTGACGGTGCCGGTGGACGAGTGGATGAATGCCTCGAGGAGCGGTCGTGGAAATGCTTATAAGTGTTCGCCTTCGGGCTTCGTGCAGCGAACAACTTCCTCGGAGGGTTTAAGAGGGGGACCGGCGCAGAGATGCGCAAACGTGGAGCGGGGGATCCGTTGATGACGCGCCGTTATCGCTGGACGGGCGTTCCAGATCTATAGCCCCTGATCATCAAAAATCGCTGAGGGAGAACCCGCTAATTAATTTTAATTTAAAAACGCGTTCGCGCGGGGCGAAACGTTACAATATTAGATTGTTTTACTAATCGGAAATCATTTTTAGGGTTTTTCGAAATGTATCCCTTCAAAGTGGTTAACGAGGCCAGAGGTGTTCTTCTAAAAATAGTCACAAAGGAACTACTACAGGCAGAAAATTGAAATTCGGCATATTAGATCGTTTTACAAATTAGGTCAAATCAATTTCAGGCTTCTTAGAAATTAACTCTCGAAAGATTTAAATAGGGTAGATGTGTTCTTCTAAAGATTGTCACAAGAAAGACAGGTAGGAAGTCGAAATTCGGCATATTAGTTCGTTTTACAAATCATGTCAATCCATTTTCAGGGTTTTGCGGAATGCATCTCCTCAAAAGAGTTAAATGCGATAGATCTGTTTTTTAAGATTGTCTTAACGAGCGAAGTACTACAGATAGGAAGTTGAAATTTGGCATATTAGATCTTCTTACAAATAGGCCAAATAAGGTTTAGGGTTTTTTAGAATTCACCCTCAAAGTTAGTTACGGTGTAAACGCTCTCTTAGCGATATTCGGTTCACGCGTATCGAAATTCGTTAGGTTAGCGATAATTTTTTTTGGTTTTCTGGATGGGTATGGAGGTCTCCCAACAAGCCATCGGCAGGTTGCGCTTATAGTAGACGGAATTACGGCAGCTGCACCGGTCTATAAGCAAATCGTTTTTACAACCAGCGAGGCTTCGCTTCGATCCTCGTTGTTCTTAGACGTTTTCCCAAACGGGTTTAATGAAGCTCAAGATACGCTCGTTGGGCGGTCGTTCTGAAGCCTGGACAGGCACAATCCTCCACACCACGAAGCATGATGGAATAGGCTCGTTACCTGAAATATGATTTCTAAATACCCAAGCAAGATGGGGATGTTCGGCGGGAATGACTTCCACCAGAAGTTGTTGATAACGTCTACTCCTGATGCGACTAAATCGCCTTTTCCTCTGAGGGCTCGCTTTATCTCTGCGTTCGTTATTAGAGGGCAATCTTTCGGTTGCGAAATATGTTTGTAGTTCCTGGAATTTTGTTAGCACTTGGAATTTTCGTGTATCTCCTTCCAATAGTGTTAAATCTTGTTAGCTGACGTTGGGCTGAGGGGGGTTTAGTCTTTCGATCGAAACAAGGTGGAAAGATTTTAGTTGAAGGTGTTATTCTCCTTGTTTCATCTTACCTTTTTAACTAGCTTACTTTTAGCGAGAGACAGCGCTAGAACCGTATCCAAAGCTTTTCGCCTTGAGGAGTATTAGGATGAATAGGTTCAGTGTGTGGTAGTTCGCTCGAAAATTGTTGATAAGAGGCTAAAGTTTAGGAGTCAAGCGGATATTGCCCCTTAAGACACCCACCATACATTGAAGTCTCGATGCTTCTCGTCTTGCAACCGTCACCGTTTTGTTCAACTGCTGTATACGTCTCTCGACCTTAGACGAGCATTGGATATTTTTGCATGTAGGGCAAATTATAGTGGTCGCTACATATACAACACAGCTAACATCTAACAGATTATGATAGGGGGTCAAATAATTTCCCAAAGTGCCATCCATCTGAGCCAGGTCTTCGGCTATCGGTCTACACTTCCGATGTACTTTAATGTTGAATCTCTTGATAGTGTCCAGTGCAGCCTCAAATTCTGTCAAGAGATCTTTCTCAGGAGGGTGAACCTTCATTTGAGGTAGTTCAAGAGAGGGTGGCGTTGCCCTCTTTCGTTGTACGATGCGCTGCTGGGGTATCTGCTTTTTGAGAAAAGTTACCTGCTCTCTAAGATTCTGATGGGACATAAAGTTTAGGCGAAGCTTCTTAATAAAGATTAAGCAGTTCCCTTCCTAGCTCTGGCGTCTACATCTGACGACGCCTGGCCTGGCCAGCGCCAACTTGATTGGGCTTCTCTTCCGAGACCAAAGGCCCGCAGTGCCTGGTATTACCAAATCATTTCGATATTATCATTATTGTCAGGTTTTTAATATTTATTGGGGAGAAATGCTGAAGAAAATCGGCCAAACCAAGAGAAGAGTTTGTCTTTTTCAAATTAAAAGGCGTTTGACTATCTCTAAGCTTTACATCAGCAGTTGGGGCCGAATTGTTTTGTACCACTCTTCTGCTACGACTCTGTTTGTACGTTCGGCGAGTCAACAAATATTTAGTATCGCCCTTCTTTTTTCTACTGAGTATAGCATTCATTTTAGCTTGTTGCGGTTTTCAATTGTAGCAAAGATGAAGGCAGCTGTTAGGGGTGTTACCGACACTGATAAATTGCTAGAGTGCGATTACAAAATAATTAGCATAATTCTTTCTTACTTCATGTACAATATTGTCTAGCAGTTTGTTATAAAATTATAACCAGTAGGAAAAGTGATAGCTCCTCTAAAGACTGTAAAATTTGCTGGACGAGGCGTTAACTGAGTCCGGTATCATAAATGAGTCCTGGAAGTCAAGTTTTTCTATGCGTTAATCATATTTTTTTCAGATTAGAATTGCTAAATGTCAATCGTCGAAAATCGTACAGCAAATTTTGCAGACTAAGTCCGGAAGTACTGTTACCTTTTGTTGCAATAGCGACTACTATCGCTCTTGTATGAACATATTATACGTTTATATGGAAAACTTTTATTGTTAGATATTTAGTAAACCATTTTTTAAACTGTTATTAATGTAACTTATTTCTTTAAACAAGTATACTCGAGAACCATACTCTGAAACTTTCAATTTCTTCGGGATCAGAAGCAAACCATGGCAAAGATTGCGTCCGTTTCATCCAGCTGGCAACATGTGGGAACGCTTTTGAATCTATAGGTGCAATGATATTTAGGGATGTGGCAGCTGTGTAACAGCTGAAATCGGCTATGGTCACGCTATCACCCGCAACCCATTGGCGTCCTTCCAAAAACTTTTCCAAGAATCCATAGGCCTCCTTAATGTCCTCGATGTTGCTTGCCGGAACAGTTTTTATTTCTTTTTTCATTAAAGGTGTCTGCAATTTTTACACATTACTTAAAATTACTCTAAATTTGCTTTACGTGTAATGATTACCCAAATGGATCGCATGGCTGGAAAGAGCACGCCAGTGTCGAAGTGCAGCCTTTGGTCTACCAGAGCTCTCTTGTATGGATCCTTTGGGTACAAAGCATCATCTTTCCCATATTTGCTCACAAGGTATGCATTTATAGCATGGCTGTCACATATTAGGTTACCATTATCATTTAATGTAGGAACTGTATGTTGAGGATTGAGCTGAATATATTTTATGTTATTTATCGAAAATGATTAAATTCGAATTTAGTTACCTTAAGGTATGCAGGGCTGAGAATTTCTCCTGAGTCCCCATCGACTTCATGGATGTTTAGCGGCACACCCAACGCCTTAGCGGTGATCAATACAGCCCTACATGGTGGACTCCCATTGAAAATGTATAGCGTCGGTGACATAGTATTTGGGACAACCTGTAGCAAGTGTTTATGCTTCGAACACCTTGAGTTGACTAAATGTTGTTGACAAGCAGTCTATAAATAGAGAGCCAATGTTTGTGTAGGTTTGGCTATCGCGTTATGTAGATGATGTCATTCTGACTTGCAGTTTAGATATAAAGATTGTAATTTTTTAATAATCTGTGAGATGGCCTCGAAAACCTTTTTGTGGCGTGATACAACTAATGTTTTTTTATGGGTATATTCCCCCTTCAGTGAATTGGTCAGTTTTTTAATTGTTAATTTGTTGATAACGAGGACAGAGTGTCCTTCGAAACGTTCGATATCCAATATTTTTAATTTTGCAGAGTGGCGAAATGCCCATAACAAGAACATAAATCTGTAAGAGAGTGTAAAATTATTATTAAAATATTTCAAAGTCGGCTAGCAGTTATTTATTTGTTTATTTTTTTTAGTTCGTCAATTTATAACACAATCAATTAGCTGCACTTAACTTTACCAGCAGGTGGATTTTCGGGCATAGAACTAATTTGGGTTATATCTCAAATTATGGGTTGTGGTATTGGAAACAACCGTTTGATATGTTTTAACTTTGATTCTGCTTGAGTGCATGTGGTTGTTTTGTGGCAGTACACAATTGTCTTATTAACGCACTCCACAAGAGTAAGAGTGAAATTATTTTTGTTATATTGAAATCGTTAAACGTTTGCATCTGCTAAATCTATTCAATTGTTACTTGAAGGGGCATTCGAAAAAGGGCCTCTCTGGTGAACAGACCTACTCGTATGTTATGGTCAGTAACATAATAATTACTTAAATCTCAAACCGTCAAATATATTGTGAAGACACAAAGCAGAATGGGAAAGATGGTTATGCTAACCATATCAAGTACCCACCTACCATTCTTTTAATAATTTTTCGGGTGCGCGATATCCATTTCAATACGGCATATGAAATTAAAGAAGAATTCCTACAAAAAGATCTACCATAAGTGATGTAATCTGGATAGAAATAACAATCCGATATCACTATGTATATTCGATCTAACAAAAAATAAAGAGGCCAAGAAAGTTTTTGAATTCATAATCATATACAACTGTACCATCTTGATCGAGCCAAAAAAAATAGAGCAAAGGTATACCGCCGTGTCAGCTATGCCAACTTTACTGGCACACAAAATTTGTTGTAAATATAAATTTGACTGTCGTTAGTAAAATGGACAGGGATCACTACTACAGAAAATTTTTAAAATTTAACACAACAGAATCATAGTGTAAGAATTATGGAGGAGCAAAACATCTTGCAAATTATAGAGAGAAAAATTGTTAACATTATCCAATAAGTTTTTAATACTAAAGGACGCGGAAGATTATTCTCTTTAATTTAGTACCACTACCATTTTTTTTTCATAAAAATGGTGTTCGCGAATACGCTTATCCGTGATAAACCATTTAAATTGCCTATGTTCAGAGGTATGACCAACTACCCGGTATAGACTCTCGTCAATTACCTCAGTCCGGAGAATTTACTGCTTCTTGATGGTTGGCTAAAACTGTCGGGTCGGAAAAGTGCTAATAGGCATTGTCCCGGCTTCTATGGCGAATAATTGCTTTACTAGTTTACTAACGTCAGTGAAAGTGTTGTTGCCTTTTGTCCTAACGTTTTACGTCAGCAAGAGGCTTTTATTATGCGTCTGCTTAAATGTCCGGGTAGTCACAGTAGTTTCCTGAATCCTGGAGCAGCCGGTTCCTATTGCTCCACAATGGTTTTGAGACTACCGGAATTTATGTTTTGCGTTCCTGCTGTTCGCAGTTCGTCTTAGGTCACGGAGATTGAGTTTGTAATTGCGTGCTCTGACATTGCATCTCTGGATGCAGTCCGTCATTTGTAAGACTTTTTATCTTTTTTGTGATAGTAGTCGTTACCTCGCGAGTAGCGTTGCATCCAAAGTGAGCCACCCGCTGATTTAAACAGGTCAGCCCGTCGATCAAAGATTTTCACTTTTACGATTACCTGTACTGCTTTTGTACGCCGTTGACTGGGTAATTTATGGATGCTACACGTGGGAATGTGTCCGCTGTAGTTATACTAATACCGTGATGCATTATGAGTTACTCGGATGAGTTTGTGATAGGTTGCATAGTGGTTAGTGTGGATATTGATGTTTTCTGTGTTGTAACATTACCTTAGGAATTTTGAATAAATAATTATTCAGCTGTTAACTTTGTCTCTCTCTCTTATTTTATTCATATACCAATACGTATAAGAAATATGTGATCAATTAATAAAAACGTTTTCAAGAGCAATCTTTCCTAACCAAATTTAAGGCATAGTAGGTGCTCAAATTACTGTAATATACGCGTCGTTATACGGGAATTCCTGGCTTAACTAAGCATAAGTGGATAATAGCGCAGATCCATTACTCTGCCGAGAATGAGTGGACTTAACGGTTCAATTGCTGTGTTTATATTAAACATTTTAATGTGAAGGCCATTCAGCTGTACTTCTTTAAGGACGAACTAAAATATAGTTAATTATTAACAGTTTAGTAAAACACTAGCCCGTATATTAGTGGTTTTGCCCATTTTTCCAGGAAGTTCCTTTAAAATTAATTATAGTGGTACAATACCCAGCCACGTCAAGCTTCCCCAATCAAGATTTTTATTCCAATTTCGTCTATATACATACAATCACCAAAACATTATTTTATTTTACGTCCATATGAACTTAAAGACAGAGAGAGTTATTTGAACTAGCGCCGAATTCTTTGAAAACTTGCCTGCCTTCCAACTTCCTTCTTTTTTCCTTATAAAGTTCCAATTCACTAAGTGAAGCATTTTTACAGTTTCCTTTATTGTTTCTCTTATATATTTATTTTGTATACCATTGTTTGTATAACTACCCCTAAATATTTTAAATCTGTTACTTGTCGGCCGTCTTCTTCTTTTACGTTAATGTTAAGCGTTTCTGGTTTTTGTTAGATATTATCATTGCTTGTGTTTCTTTGCATGTTTTTATTTTCCTCAAAGATCTTGACTAGGGTTTCCAGTCCCGGGATCCGGTCCCGGGACAGTCCCGGGATTCTACCACAAAAACCGAGTCCCGGGACCACAGCCAGCCCAGGCGAAGTCCCGGGACCATGTCAACATGCGTGCGTATACTCGATATGAGAGAATTAGGACGGGTATTCACCGGCATCCGTCGTATTACTCATGCCTCTTGTACATTCTGCATTATTTGCGTTTTGCGTAAGGCAGGAGAGGTAAACCTGTGTGTTGTTTCAGCCACATTCGCATATTTTCTTCTATTTATGTATTTGTCTGTTTTTTTTTGTTGGATTTATATATGTGCGAAGAAGCTGAATAATTTATATTTTTGGGTTTTAAGTGTGTTCGTTATTTGTCTGCTAAAGCGTTACAATTAGAATGAATTCCGATTTGCAACCTACCTTCAGTCTACATTTAAAAAAATAACGATTTGAAGTCACTATGGCAACAGTTTTATATATTGAAGATAAACAATTGGCGAAATGTAAAGTGGGTTCCTACAAAATTATCATAATCAGAGGCAGCTTGACGAAAGGATTACACACGCACTTTGCAGTTCAAACAAAAGCAAAGGCGACAGACATTTTTAGTACCAGAAGAAAGCAATGAAGTTGTAGACGAGCCCCAACGCAAATTATCAGCACAGAAATACTTTATTTAACTTAAAACACTTGTTTTTCTTTGGAAATTTCACCTGAACACTATTTCTTTTTCGGGACCATTTTCGGGATTATCGGGACTTGTCCCGGGACCTGAAATTTAGCTCGTAAGTCCCGAAAACACTTTTGGTCCCGGGACTTGGAAACCCTAATCTTGACTTCTACCACACATAGACATACTATGTTTCTACCGATCGGACGCATTTCTTTTATTTTCGTTTTTACCTGCATGAACTTTTCGTTGTTGTTAGTATTAATATCTTTCTCTTTGGCTTCTGTTTTCATTCCAATAATAACAAGATTGTTTTTACGATACATTTTATCCACTTTTATTGTGTTGTCCTCTAGTACTTCTAGTTGTTTAAATTTCGTCTATAAATGATTTACTTCTTTACATAGTATTTCGTTGTCTTTCTTTAAATTGGATATCCCTTTCCAGCATTCCTGTGCTCTGTCCTGAGTTCCCTAATTTGCTTCGTGTTTTCATTTAGTATTCTTATCAGTTAATCCATTTTTTTGTGTTCTCACTGGAAGTTGTTTCCCATTTTGTCTTTGCAGCATCTACTTAGGCCGCTACAGCAATCTCCGGCTACAATCCATCCATGATTTGGTTCTAGTTAGAGCAACTTTGACTCTGGTGATGCAAGCTGCAACGTCTTGTAAAACAATGGTCTATATGCGTGTACAAACAGCAAACAGGCCAAAACTGAAACCATTGTTCTTCGGTTCTTTCCTGTCTCGATTCGTCGTTCAAATTGATTCGAAGTTACGTTTTGTACGACGCTGCGCAGCGTGATTTAAATCTGAATAAAGGATCGTGAATTCTATGAATCGGTTTCTTCTTGTCTCCGTTCGTCGTTTGTATTAGATTTTGATCGTACGACGCAATGCGCGATTCAAAAACTGAAACCCGAACGCGAACGAGATTAACTAAACGAAACCGAATCTTAAACTTTGTTGGTGCCACTGTTTCATAAGTAATACCTGCAACTGCAATGCAATTAAACTGATAACTGACCAAGCGGCAAGCGCATTTCAGCAAGCACAGCAAAGGTAGTATGAAAGCTTCATGATTCATAGCGTCTGGTTTCATGAATACAAATGCGATCGGTGCAAAACCTAAAATTCAGAGGGACCCAACCGAACGAAACTGAATCATTCAAATGAACGAATCGAATGAATCGGTTCATGTTGATTGATTGAATCGACTCCCAAAAATGAATCGAATTGCCCACCTCTATTCACGAGGAACCAAAAGACATAACCATCACACAGGTCCTTGCTTGTGTTCATATTAGGTCAAAAATTCTGGGTGTTTAGCTACAAAGATGAACAAACAATATATTTACACTTTCTTGCAAGTACTTGTATTCTAGCGTATCAGAGGCGTTAGCGATTAAAGAAATGCTGAAGTCAGTCAAGGCAATGCAAAAATTTTGGCGTGTCAACAACCTGTAGCATTATTTGTATTTGCGATGTTCCTAGGAAGTGATCGGCAAAGGACTGACGCATCGAAAATGTAGTGTTGATGACGAATGCTGAGGGTCATGTGGAAAGCGAGATGATCATCGAATTGCATCCAGTTACCTGGAACTAAAAATTAACTCTCGCTTATCATTGATAGCGAGGTCAAATATTTAACTCGGACGTTTGATAAAGAGCGAAAAGTTTAACAAATAGTAAAGTTACAATAGGTCACGTTGAAGATACCGAGTGTCTTCTTCTCAGTTTTAGTAATAAAAAGCTGTAATGACTATTAATTGCCAAGTCATCTTTGAGTGACAGGCCTTAAACTACTTAAAGAAGCCCTTCAGATCAAATCTGTTTTGAGGAAAAAAATCTAATCGGAGACAGTGGAATTTTTATCGAAAATCGTACGACACTCATTAATGACCAATAGAAAAATTAGTTCACGGGCCGTAACCCAGACAACAACAAAATTTCTTGGAAATTTTTTGTAGGTAGACATTATACTTCTTTTTAGGGTTTGTGTCGTTACGATTTTCTTACCGAATCTGCATTCGAGCATTAATTCATATCCGGAAATTATTTTTTCGTGCATTCGAACAACGTCTTAATTTGCCCTCGCGTTCCGCTCGGGCAAATTAATACGACGTTGTTGGAACGCACTCAAAACATTTCCGGGCAGAATTAATACTCTTGTGAGATTATATGTGACAATTTTGATTTTAATTACATTTAGCTATTAAGCTTCATCCCTAACAGCCGTATTAAACTTTCTGTATAAGTCTAAAGTTTAAGGATTTTATTTATTTAATTCGCACTCAGCCAACAGCCGTTAGGCCAATTATAGGCGTCGCTGTGCAGTTATGAGGACTTCCAACCCCACTAACGACTGTCATGATGTTGTATGACCGCCGGGATCAACTTTTTTCCGTGATAGCCGTACCACGAGGCGCCGAGAGATGCAGCCGTGGAACTCCCATCCAAGTTCTGACCAGAGACAGCGTTGCTTAACTCTGCTGATCGAACGTGGACGCTTGTTCAAGCTACACCACTCGGGACCCAATGATAATTTCATTCAAATTCTTATATTGTCTCATAATCGACAAATAAAACGTTTATTTTATGATAGACACATTTAGAATTGGTGTCAAATATTACTTGTTTCCGCCTGTATGAGTGACTATCCATAGCAATATATATTGCTGTGGTCTAATAGCTTTTATTTGATTTTATTTAATTTAAATCTTATTCTCAGGGTTTTATTTAAAATGTTGATTTTAATCTTACCTTTTGTCCACAGTCTTTAGCATTTAATTGTAATAACCTTAGTTATTCGACTCTATTTCAGGGGTACTATTACAATCAGATTAAGACATATACAATGAATAACTATAATGCAAGATATAGCACAATTGTATTTATTAACCAATTAATATCTGCCTTTATTATACGTTTAACACCTTTGTTAATAATATTTGATGAATACTTAATTTCAGTTAAATCAATTTTAGTTGAATATTACTGTCTGTTACAATTTTATGATTATATAATTTATGATTCAATTGAATTCAATTTTAATAACTCTGTAAGTAGCAGATTTATTTTATATTACTACTCTCCTTTAATATGTGTAAGCTTATATCTTTGAGATCTTTATCTTCTATAGTTTTCTATTCGCCAGATCTCTGCTACAGCTATGCTCGTTGTGGTTGACAGCAAATCCTTGTGTAGTAGTAATCGATGCACACACTAAGTTTTTAATTTCGCACTAATATTTGTCTATCGTACTCTTTAGGTGTATGACAATATAAATGGGTACATACCAGGACATTAACGTCTAAAATTTACTATTAAATGCAATTTCAATTGGGACCTGTGTCAATTCAATTTATATTTTTATACAACCCATTTGTTCTGTTTATTTTTAAACTACCCGCCAAACCCAATGGTTATCAAGCAAATGATAATACATTTTTCTTTTATTACTTGTTATGACTTTTCAAATTGTCATAAATCATATTTTTAGGATAACAGTTTTACATTGTGTATGTTTTCAACTACATGACCAAATATGTAAGAATGAAACTTTTACATTATATCTAATAATAATAATTACTTCTTTCAGACAAGTCTTGACTAATTTGTATTACAATTGCAATCAAAACTGGACTATTTACAAATGAATTGCAAATACAGTTGGAAGAAACTGAAATTCCAATTCCAAAAGAAACATTTTAGGAACATTATTTTAAGCTGCTGTATTATTGTGTAGTTATTGAATGCTTTATCATTTAATGATCAGATCGATATATTGAAGTTCTTATTGTAAAGGTACAGTTTATTAAAACACAAAATACAGGGAGGCACGGACTTAAACTTTTACATTTCCGGTATTTTAAATGCAAAATCAGTAGCGATTTTTTAAGTCTAAAATTGAGGCAAATACTTCGTCGAGATATTTCATTGAAACATAGACACACTAACGTAATTTTTGTTAGTTTTAGTTTACTGAAAACTTTTTCACAAACCGCAAGTATAATTGGAACTGTGTAGATCTACGAAACTGTAGATATATCCAGGTAGACATTTTTAAACTTATCTTTTGTAAAACTTCAAAATACCAAACAATTACGTCAGTCTTGTTCTTATTTAATGAAAAGTTTTCTATACGGTTTTTTCAGATTTTCATCTCTGGTGTGGGAATGTTTTTGACCAAGAAAAATGGAAAATCCTATGAAATTCGTATTATCTACAGTTTAAATGGATTGACATTTAGATTTTACCTGGATTAGAAAAATCATAAAAAAATGCGTTTTCCGGTCCCGGGGTTTTCTAAGGTCGAGGAGGAGCGGTCGTAAATCTGCCCACCAATCACCTATCCCGGCTCGGTCTAGGACATTTGGGCGCGGCCGTTTGAGAACGGGGGCACTTGGGCGCGAAACTCTTGGGCGAGATACACTTGGGCGCGAGAAACACTTAGGCGCGAGACACTTGGGCGCGAGAAAAGGGCAACGTTGGGATTTAGGAACACATTGAGTGTAAATAATTTAAATTTGGCATAAATGAACAAACATTTATTAAATCATTATTTATCCTGAGAAGTTAATGTAATTAATCAAATAATATTAAAAGAATAATCCAATTATTTATTGACACAATTATGAGATTAATTTTAAATTAGGTGGTAGTACCTATATTAGATAAATTTTTAAATAGGTAAATCCGAATACAAATAAAGAAGGTAGTACATTAGATAAGTTTTGAAATAATTCTGAATACATAAAATATGCAGTATGTTAGATATGAAATAATTATTCTGAATTGAAATAAAGATGGAAATAGGTTATACAGTCTGTTCTATAAAAGAGGCCCCGCCTTCTAGCTACTTTATTATTTATTTTAGACCCAATAAACCTTATATCAAATCAAATGGCACATAAAAACCTACATTTTAACACTATCAAAATTTTTTAATCTTCAATTGTTTCAGAGTGGTGACGTCACGTGCAATTTTTTTAAATGACACTGTATATATTTTTTGACATTTTCTGGTAGAGGTTTTTTTCTCTTTTCAACAATATAAATATTTCATGCACTTGCTTAAAAAAAATTTCGTGAAAAATTACAAAACTTTTTCACAGTGGGAGGCTATGATACAAAACTGTAAACAAAAGTATAACTCAGAAAAACAAAACAAATAGTAGCCAAACGCTTTAACTGTCAGATTTCAGAATAATCTAAAGTGTTTATTGTTTTGTTTTTCTGAGTTACACTGTTGTTTATAGTTTTGTATGGTGGCCTCCCACCGATAAAAAAGTTTTTTAATTTTTCTCGAAAATTTTCTTATGTAAGGGCATAAAATATTTATATTGTTGAAAAGAGAAAAAAAACCTCTACCAGAAAATATCAAAAAATATATACAGTGTCATTTAAAAAAATTGCACGTGACGTCACCACTCTGAAACAATTGAAGATAAAAAAATTTTGATAGTGTTAAAATGTAGGTTTTTATGTGCCATTTGATTTGATATAAGGTTTATTGGGTCTAAAATAAATAATAAAGTAGCTAGAAGGCGGGGCCTTTTTTATAGAACAGACGGTATATAAGTGTTGAAAATAATTTATATAGAAATACATTTATTGTACTGGCAAATGAATAATACTATGCTATATTTAAATGTTTAATGCGTTTCTAATATGTGTTCTGTTTGGACCGAAACTAGTCGACTTCGAGTTTTGTTTATAATGATAGTACTTAACAATAAACTGTAAAATTTTAAAGTAATCAATTATTTTCGTTATGTTATGAACCGAATAACTGAAGATAAGAGCAGAAATAAGAATAATAATAAATAATAATATAAAAAGGTTAATTTTAATAATAAAAATTTATTCTTGCCATTTTTAACATTATAATACATATTATTCTTAAAGTAAAATATATAAAATTTTTAAAAATATCTATAAGCAAGAATCATTTACGCATTCATTTCATAATTGTACGATGTGCCTCTTAAAAATTTTACAATGTTCGTATTGTTTGCGCCGTGCGCTGTCTACATGATTATATTGATTATTATAATCTTCAACAAAAATTTTTATTCTTCTATTAGCCTGGATAAATGTTTGTTTTTTTTTGAATGGGTTCATTTTCCGCAAGTAACTGTTCATACGCAACATATCTTCCTCGTTGAACAGTTTTCAGGCTGTCGATGAATCTTCAAATGGTTGGATGGTTTATCGATAGCTGTGTTTGTGCCCAAGCTCTATTCACTTATTCTTTGTTACTTATTATTTTAATGCAATAAATCTGCGCAAAAGATTTGTAACTTGTTTTCGTCGAACCTACTTGTATTATTAAAATTCTAATTTTCGACAATTAATATTTCTATACTAAATTTTTGCCCCCCGCCACCTCCTTGAACGTGCTTTAGGTAATTTTCGTTTTTTAAAATAAATGTTCAGACCTATTAATAGTAAAGCTAGCTAATACAAATATACTTTAATTAATATCCTCGAGCCCAAATGTCTCGCAAGTGTCTTCGCGCCTAAACGGCCGCGCCCGAATGGCCGCGTCCAAATGGTCGCGCCCAAATGTCCGGCTCCGCGAGGAGGAGGTCTGTTTTCTGTGAGAGCGAGATAAATCGAGCAATAATGGATTTTTTGGCAGACTACAACCACCGAACGGCAAGCTACCATGATTTGTGGAAAATAAGATTAAATGTTGATGTTGAGGGGAGAATATTGCCAAGATAACTAAAAGAAAAGATGGGATATCATGGCTGGTTTGCATGTATATGACAATTTACAGTTTAACCTTCGTAGTAGGTCGAATATAGCATGTTTACCTTTCATTTGCCCATTAATATTTTACGAATATCTAAATAATGTTTTGATGTTTAAGTTTAAGTTGAATGTTTTTATTAAGATGATTGACATTTGCATAAATGAATAAATTTGGATCTCAATAGAGATATATCGGTATGCTAGTTTTATCGATTATTGAATAACGTTATGAGTTACAATGTAAGAGTAAATACAGATAACCTTGTTGCAAGTAGCGTTAGACCTTCAAGTGTTTGATTGGATTAAGCCATTATGTAGGCTTTTGATTTTATAGAAATACCCAGACTAGAAACTAGCAAATCATCTTGGAGTTGCTTTATCAGATAGCAGAACTCGTAAAATATTAATACAAAAGTTCTTCAAAATTAAGTGTAAAATCATGTTTGTTTGATTATTTCTGAGGTCGTAACAAATATTGAGATACAAAGTCTATCCTCGTTATCGACATGTGTAATTTATTATGTTTTTTGCTGCATTAGCTTTAGTAATATTTTTAAGTTTATGGTGTGACGAAATAATCGCAAATTTTTGTTCTTAAAAAAATAAAGCAAATGCCACTCCTCTTCCTGAATGCTACATTTAAAAAAATTAACTGACTATTTTTTACTTCAGTTATCTACTTACTTAAACATTGAAGCAATTATCTCTTGATAGGATAATACATTAACGATTGATTTGATTCATAACGTTTATATTTGAAAGAAAATCTAACATTTGAAGAGTACCTTAGAAGGAAGAATACTGTTTTCAATTTTATTTGAGTTTTACGATCTACAACATTCAAATGTTGCTTTCGAAACAAATTTGTATTGCTTCTGACGAGTTATACTGAGTCCTGAATCTATAATTATGGATACATAACCAAGTGAACAATTTGTATGAAAACATCTGTATACGAGGGCAGTGCCCATAATTTCTGGAAACTAATAGATCAAGTGCACTATGGAAATCAAACTTGGCATGAAACAAATATTTGTTGTTTTCTAGTTTGACAGTTCTAATTTACTTTTGATAATTGCAATAGTTATTATGCAAGTTAATTTTGAAATCAATGTTATACAGCAAAAATGAATTTTACGAGAGCAAATTTTAGAGCCATAATTTACTACGAGTTCAAAAGTTTCCTATCTCCGAACGAAAACTTTGGACGACTTCGTGCTGCATTTGATGACCAAGCGCTGTCGGATAGAATTGTTTATAACCGGTTTAATACATTTAAATTTGAACGAGTTTCACTCAGCGACGATTTTCGCGAAATAATACCAATTTCAGCAGTTATCGAAACCCATATACACGTCTTGCGAAGAATGATTCAGGAGGACAATCGTGTCACGTATAGAATTATTAGAAGCATCTTGGGCATTGGCATGACTGTAATAAACAATATTTTACATAATCATTTGGTTGTAAGAAAATTATGCTGTCGGTGGATACCACACAGTTTAACAGAAACGAAAAAACAACAGCGTGTGGAATGGTGTAAAGTAAGGTAGGTCTAAAGTAGTTTACAACATTATAACTGGTGACGAAAGCTGGATGTATCCATTTGAACCCGAATCTAAGCGGCAGTCTGCACAGTGGGTGTTTCCAGCAGATCCTAATCCGGTTAAAGTAAAGCGAAGTGTAATAATAAAAATAATTTTTTGCTACAAAACTTTGTTTTATTAGATTGCAGAAATTTTCGGAGCTACTCTCGTAGCAGCTGTTCAACTAAAATCCATAGCCAAAAATAGCTATTTTATAGAACTAAGGAATATAAACAGTGTATTTGTTGACTGAATGAAAGTGTATACCAAGACCATTTAGTAACAAACATTTTCTGAATAGATAAGTTACGACTACTATTTAAACTTGTTTTAAACACACATAAATTTTATTTTCTAAAATTTACGAAATCCAGTCGAACGTTTTTAAATCCAATTCTGATTTAATAGCAAGAAATTTTTAATGCCGCAATCACCAGTCTTTGCTTTATTTAATATGTTTAAATTAGATTAAACATATATAAATTTCAGTCCAAATTTACGGAACATTATTCATAATTTAAAAACCAGTGTTATTTCGCAATCAGACGAGTTAAAGACCAGGAAAACTGCAGATCTGCACCTCATGCACAAAACCGACCTACAGCGGCAGGTTCAACGGGCGACCTTCGCTCCAGCAGGAAATAAAACCGCTGAATTGCTACGTTGTTATTTTGTAATTGTAAACGCTTTGGCCCAGTAAACTGTACATTTGAACTTTGATATTGTTACTTCGTTAAGCATTCTTGTTTTGTATAAACAGAACATTTATTTTCGTAATAACACAATCTGCATTTAATGTTTGGTTCATTCACTACCCCAATACCAAGCCATAATACTGTCAAGACGTGAGGCTGCGTCTTATGGGGTAGTTTACTGTCGTCCCTTTTAAGTACCATTGACTACATTGGTTTAAAACGTAAACAGTCTTGTTTACGTGCTTGAGGGATAGAACTAGCGCAAAGCAACGGATTCCTGATTACAGCCTCCAGGTAAATATGTTCATGGTCCTTCGAGCCGGAACAGATGAACAGATTTGCCTGGAGGCTGTAATCAGGAATCCGTTGCTTTGCGCTAGTTCTATCCCTCAAGCACGTAAACAAGACTGTTTACGTTTTAAACCAATGTAGTCAATGGCACTTAAAAGGGACGACAGTAAACTACCCCATAAGACGCAGCCTCACGGCTTGACAGTATTATGGCTTGGTATTGGGGTAGTGAATGAATCAAACATTAAATGCAGATTGTTTTATTACGAAAATAAATGTTCTGTTTATACAAAACCAGAATGCTTAACGAAGTAACAATATCAAAGTTCAAATGTACAGTTTACTGGACCAAAGCGTTGACAATTACAAAATAACAACGTAGCAATTCAGCGGTTTTATTTCCTGCTGGAGCGAAGGTCGCCCGTTGAAACTGCCGCTGTAGGTCGGTTTTGTGCATGAGGTGCAGATCTGCAGTTTTCCTGGTCTTTAACTCGTCTGATTGCAAAATAACACTGGCTTTTAAATTATGAATAATGTTCCGTAAATTTGGACTGAAATTTATATGTTTAATCTAATTTAAACACATTAAATAAAGCAAAGACTGGTGATTGCGGCATTAAAAATGTCTTGCTATTAAATCAGAATTGCATTTAAAAACGTGCGACTGGATTTCGTAAATTTTAGAAAATAAAATTTATGTGTGTTTAAATCAAGTTTAAACAACTACACTTATTGTAATTACCATTACTGCTATTGTAGTTATACTATTATAGTCACGAAGATGATTTTTATAAATGCAAAACGTCATGAAATATGTTTGATGATAATTTACAGATAAAAGGTTATTGTTCAATCAATGCTTAAGAAAGGGAATCGCACGAGTTGCCTGGGACTAAAATTTCGCCCAGTAACGAGAAAAACTGTGTCACTTATATAATAAATAATGCGAGAATTATCAATAGACACCTGAAGGAGATCATCCATTTAAGTTATAAACAATAAAGGGCCTAGAACTAAGCCTTGTGGAACTCCATATTCAACGAATTTGAGTTCACTTTATGTAGTATTAATTCATTGCTACTAAATGCTTTCTATTTGCGAGATAATCGCTAAATAAATCCAGACAGACAATTAATGAGTTTGCTTTGTTGTAGCAGCACAGATAGAGACCACACTAGCCAAGGCATTGCCTGCTCCACTCCCTTCAATAAAGATATCATGATTTTTAGAAAATCGATTAAATTAAAAAATATATGTAAACTAGCGGACCTGACAGACGTTGTCCTGCCCGCTGCCTGCTATTAGCGGACCCGACAGACGTTGTCCTACCCGCTGCCTGCTATTAGCGGACCCGACAGACGTCCTGCCCGGTGCCTGCTATTAGCGGGTTCAGCAAACGTTTTCTCGATTTTCGAATTTTCGATTTTTTTCATTTTAAAACATATTGGGGGGTAGTGGGGGGGGTGTGAAATTTTGGGGTTATATGTTCTGATATGAGGGAAATCTTAAAAAAATTAAAACAAAGAAATTCGTCAAAAATTTTTAAAAAAATCCTAGAACCCGATTGCAGCGCCACCTACCGAGTCCAATTGGGAATCTAAACCATCCAGGGACCCACTCAAACACACACACAAAATTTCATCAAAATCGGTCCAGCCGTTTAGGAGGAGTTCAGTCACATACACACGTACAGAAGAATTATTTATATAAAGATAATTAGTCCTTAATAACCTCTTAAAAAAATTTATAATCTGAGGATGTTATGGCTGTTCCATCCCTAAAGCCGCTTTTGTAAAGATGCTTTATAATAGCAACTTTTAAGACTGTTAGCATCCAGCTTCAAGGTATATATTAAACAGACACGTTGCCCTGTCTGAGATCTCATAGAGTAGATTTTTTAATATAACCGAAGATATCTTGCCATACTCACTTAATTAATACATTTTTAAGGTACTTATTTTTGATATAACATTTGTTTGTTTGTTGGAGGTATTTTTGGGATAATTAACATTAAATCGATATCCAATAATTGTCTTAAGCTGCCAGCTATTTCTTAGTGTATGTTTGGTTGCCTAGCCGCATTTTTCATTTCTGTATGGATTTGGAAATCCTTGAAGTTAGGAATTCTAAGTGATTGCCGAAAAATAGATTGTTGGTATGACATTCGGCGGCCAGTATAGGAGCTGATAGCGTTATATTATTTTTTTGGGATGTTCATGTGATCTCCTGCAGTTCTCGCTATATGTGAATAGGAATTCATTTAATATTATGGAGGTTTTCGCTCAGCCGTACGCAGTGGTGTGTGGAATTACTGAAATTAATCTAGTCACGCTAAGATACGACATTATTTCTGTGCAATTACTCACTTCTGGCCACTTCGCTTCTGGACGTCGTCTTCGATTTTGTATAATTTCGGGGCTCTTAGTACCTCGCTCTGCAAATCTCTTGTCCTGGACTCGGACGTCACCTCGGGGAACACCTGAAAAACCAATTTATACGCAGTTCTGTGCTTTTCGATTACCTTACCTACTTCCGAGGCTGATTCATGTGGGTTTTCCTCGTGCGAACTGCAAAGCGACAACGGACTGGATAAATGTCGGCCCCACACGACCTTGCACATTTATTTGGGTGGCTTCTCCCCAGGAACACCAAGATCAGAACCCTCCGTAGCTTTTTCAGGGTCGCTGGCTGCGCAAGTTTTCCCCTCAGATACGTTTTTCGGGTTATACTCGCTTTTTTACCTAGGGTTTGAGCTGTTAAATTTATGGACGTTAGAAAGAAATTCTGAAAGCTGTTGCTACAAATGTGTTTACTACGAGTTGTAGATGTAGTTCTGTTATTCTGTTTTAGAGTGATAGCATTGTCCACTGTTTTGCCTGCAATATAGTAACTTAAAACTCGTTTCACCACGAATACTGGAACGAATTTAGAACCCTTGTAATCAGTTAAACAGATGAATTAAAGTGTACAACAAACGTAATTAGACCTTTATGAGAATTGTGGCTCCCGCTATCCGTTTTCGCTGGTTTTTATTACGCACTCATGACGGTTGGGTTACGTGTGCTCGTGTACAGTTTTGCTAGAAAAATCGTACAGCTTAAGCTCTTTACTGGAAATATGTAAATTCTATTTTACAAATGGAAATGTGTACATATATCAACAATTTTACTTTCACTACCTTTAAAACTTAGAATAAAATTTAAAATAAAACCTCGAAACTTCCACTAGATATATTTATAACGACATAAAACCTTAGAATTAGGAAGACATCACTACGAATAAATTAAAATATACAGAATCGTGGCGCTTTCCTTTCATAATTTGTATTCGAATTCTCGAACATTACGCTTGTACAATATTCATGTGCTCTTGGAGCTGATTGCAGAGTTATATATAGTGTAAATGAACAATTGGGTTAGATCAATTTCTAGGTAGCTGGTTGAAACCGTCTCAAACTAGAGTCCCTGTATAACAGAGTTGGGACATGTAGCGTTACTTGTTTTGGATCCACAAACCATGGAGTATCTGATTTTTGCCGATTTTAAACTTTATGCATATTTCTTTCAACTAAAATAAATGAAAGATATCTGTGCTACATCACATGGTCCTTGATTTGTGGATCCAATGGCTCAACTCTTAGTACATATAGGAACTCTATCTCAAACCAGTGGTGCGGCGCTTCCGTACAATCGACCCCATCCTACTAAGGAACTAGCTGGCAAACTTTGCTACACCACGAGACAATTCTTGAACTACCGTGTTGTGACTTACTAAAGCAATACTGATTTTTTTCATTTTGTATATAGAAATCTCCGGTGTAGTAAGCTAAGATAGGAGACCAAAAATGATTTATCATTACCGACTATGTTGAAATTGAAAATTATCATCAGATTTAAATTTCCGCGCTAATAGAACTGGCACATTAATAAAATATTGATTAAAGGTGGTAGTGTAACGTTTCACCCCTTCACTAAGGGCCTTATAAATTTATACCTCGGGTTGACTCAATCGGAGACATGATTCGCTCAAACTCATATATACAGAAAAAACAAGATAATGACCATAAATATATTGTAGATAATTATAATACAAATTAAACCGTAGTTTTATAATTAACTAAATTGTCCATTATGAAAATAACAAATTTTCCTGTGGGGTCGTGTTTCTTTTCTCCTTGGTGAACTGCAATCCACCTAGCAGATCTGTACGGGAGACGGTTGCAAGGGGCGTTGCACCAAGTGTAGCAGGTAATTACGGAAAGCGGCTGCCAGAGGCGACGTGCCAGTTATAGATTTTGGCCTGTAGGACGAATGTTCCGGGCGGGTGACCTCCAAATCCCAGTGTTGTTTACGCATGAGGTGCTGAAATTAAATGAATAAATCCCGTAGATCTAACCGATACCTGCACCCCAGGGGTTGCATATGGGTTCGTGCGGGTCTTGCAGGTGTCCTAGGATGGCCTAGCGTACTCTCCGGAGTAATGGTGATGTGAATTTTAGAGAGCGGCTATCCTTTACAGCCCGGCTGAAAGTGATGAATTTCCCGGCGGTCGGTCCCCAAAGACGGACTTGGAGTTCAGGCTTCTGGGAAACGTCTCTAAACGTTCAGGGCGGACCCTTCAGGTAGGTTCATGCATGCGGCTATAGGGCTCGCACCGCATTTAGGGGTAACGTGCAATTTTGATTCCTACAGATATCGTTAATAAATAGTTTTGGAATATTATAGCGGCAGATCGTAATGCGGTTTCGAAGTTATAGTGAAACAGGTTAGTAGACGGTCAGTCATCGTCTAAATCTAACGTGCAGGTTCGGGTTTAAGGTGATAAGCTAGGAGACGGACATTCACCGTCACAGTCTAACGTGCAGGTCAGGTTTGGAAATTATATACAGGGTGTCCCAGAATAACTGTTCCTAATTCTCAGAATTGAGAGAGGGCATGTTATTCAACACTTTTTAATGATAAACTAGTGTTCGGAAATTCTTCCGTATTGAATTAAAACTGCATGAAGGATATGAGGATTAGAAATTTCTCCAATGTGGATACATAATCTATTCACCAAACTCGTGAACTGTCAATGTCAATTTTTTAAAATATTTGCTGGGTGTACCTGGAAATTAGTGATATTTAAAGTTAGGTTATGTTACATGTGTCAAAAGTTAAGCGAAGTCACAAACATGAACGTTAAATCATTATAATACATGTAAATACATTTCAAAATGCAACTACATGTATTATAATTATTTAAGTTTCATGCTTTTTACTTCGCTTAATTTTTGACACATGTAACGTAACCCAACTTTAAATATTACATTTCAAAATGAATTTACACGTATTATAATTATTTAGGTTTCATGTTTTTTTAATTCGCTTAACTTTTGAACTAATTTCCAGGTACACTCAGCAAATATTTAAAAAAATTGCCATTGACAATCCACGAGTTTTGTGAATGGATTATGTATCCACATTGGATAAATTTCTAATCCTCATATCCTTCATGCAGTTTTAATTTAAAACACTAGTTTATTATTAAAAACTGTTGAATAGGATGCCCTCTCTCAATTCTGAGAATTAGGAACAGTTATTCTGGGACACCCTGTATAAGGCAGGCTATGAGTAGGGCATTCACCGTCTCAATTTAACTTGCAGGTCAGGTCTTCAAGTGAATAAGCTAGGAGACGGGCCTTCACCGTCACAATCTAACTTCAGGAGATGAGTTTGGGATAATGGCAAGTCCATGGACTCAAGTTCGGACTGGACAGGATCAGGTTCTAAGCCCAAGAGGAGGCTCTTCCAGGCTAGAGCAGGTGCTAGTCAGGATTGGTGGACTCAAGAGGGATAATCTCAAGTAACGTAAACTGGTCGCGGAGTCTTCTTATATACTCTCCGCGCGGCTTTATCGGAACAGCGGGTCTGGGAGAACATTGAGTGCCACAGGACGCTATCGTTTATTCTGCGCGACTTTGCGTATAGCGGGAGCTTTCTCGTTATCGGAAAACCAAGCACCGGATAGATGCAACGCGCGATAACGCTTAAACGAGCGATGCATAAATTACATACATTGTTTAATGTTTATTTAAAATTTATGCAGAAGCTAGCGTTACAGTAGTAACTTCTTTATTATCATTAACTGACATGCCATCCTCAGTTGCTATTTTAGAAAATTTAGATGTAGATTTGTTAAAATTCGTAATATACTTTGTAACATTTTACATAGCTTTAGTATCATACAGTTAGTAATTAATTCATTGCAATAATTAGTTTTTGCATCTTTAATTAATTTATTAATTTTATTGCTATGAGATACATTTCGTGTTGAAATTCGGGATTTTTAATTTTCAGGTAACGTTTATACGAATAATCACAAATCGCCATTTCTTCATTATTTATCCATTTATTCTTTTTAGGTTTTCTAACTTTTTGAAAGAAATAAAATGGTGTAAAATATATATAAATATTACGATTGATTTATCAGGATCTGTACACTTATAAATGTTTGCACAATCATGATTTGATAGTACTACATTTAGGTTGTTATAGTTTATAAAATGAAACGTTTTAAAATCCTCATTGTAAATTGGCAAATTATTGTACCGATTAATGTTACTCAGTTTTAAATGAAGAACAACTGGAAAGTATGCTAGTATTGATTATGCATTTTAGTTATTTCGAATACACTTTCGAAAGATAACATGTTTGTTTTATTTACAAGTATAAAAACAGCGCAACAAAGGTTAACATTACAATTTTTATCACAGGAAATCACTTAAGCTATTAGTTTCTGTACCAACGCTTTAAAGTCCCCTAATCCTTTCTGGTTTACTTCATACCAGGGAAACTGTTCTGCGCGCTTAATCCAAGCTATGGTATTTGGACATTTGCTAGCGTTTATAGAAACCAAGCAATCCAAAGACGTTACAGATGAGAGGATGCTGAAGTCGGCCAAGGTTAGGTTGTCCCCGGCGATCCATTTATTTCCTCCCAAGAATTTTTCCACAAATTCATAGCCAGAATTTACTTCCTCAACCAAGTCATCAGGAATTGTTTTTACACCCTTATCGAGCATTGGTCGCTGCAAGAACTTTTTGCAGTAGGTCGGATTAGAGTAATATTAATACTTACCACAATCCTTCTAACAAGAGCAAACAATACACCAGAATCGAAATGCAATCTTTGATCAATCACGGCTCTTTTAAAAGGGTCTTTTGGGTATAACGACTCGTCCTTGCCGTACTGTGTTGTAAGATAAACGTTGATAGCATGACTGTCCCAGATAACCTGCCCCTTGTCCTCGAGGGTTGGAATTGTATGTTGAGGATTGAGCTAAAAATCAAGCAATAGATTCGGTGTATCACTCACACTGTCTGGTATACCTTCACAAACTCGGGTTTTAAATTATCCTCTGTTGCTAGGCTGGTTTCGATATAATCTAAAGCAATACCCATATATTTGGCTGCCAAGTACACGCTCCTCGTGGGAGGACTGAGGTCCATTTTGTACAACTTTGGAGCCATTGCGAGGTTTAAACGATAATAAAACTATCACGACTGCACACGATTAACCTGACACGGGTAACTAATCGGGAAAGCCATGCGCAAGCTGCTTATACGCATTTAAACTGTAATTTTAATTAAAGCTATTGCTCCCTCCATGCGGCTTCTCTAGCGACTTAGATATATATTATATCAAGTTCCGTACTCGCCTATTAACTATTTAACAAAAACATTTCAGCTAATATTCGGATCGTGAATTATGGCGATATCTTGTATAACTTTTGTTTAAGAACTGACAAACTAATTCTATTGTTAATTAACTTATGTATGTTTAAGACATCAAACCAGCTTCGCTGGGCACAGAAGTACCTACCTTTTTGTATTTTAAGAAAGAAAGCTCAACTTGTTGCCTACATATTGGTATGTATTAAATAAAAATAACGGGTACATCATGATTTTTATTACAAGAGGTATGATTGATAAAGAAAAACTGCTATTTAAAGTCAGCTTGGTTTAAAATTATATTTCGGTGTGATATTTTGGGATTTTTAAAATAATAAACAATTTTCTCGTAAGGCGAAGTACCTTATCCGTTCATATTTTATAAAAAATGTTATTAAAAAAAGTTGTTTCGAATGTGAAATTATGACCCAATGCAATATTTCAGAGATATCGACTAAATCTCTTGTAACGTCAATCCTGGGGCACGTTGTATAATGGTATATAGGATGTATCTAAAAGGTAGGTCACGGGCTTCGTATGCGTATAGTATGTGCAAAATAAGGCGAAAAACTCTATATGAACTTATCTTAAACCAAATGGTAACCGAGATACGAGGTGTTGAAATTTAGTTCTGCTTTAATTTTTCTTTTTGAGCAGGGTGGAGAAAAGTTAACGACATTTTAGGGTTTTTATTCAAGGTTAGACATCTTTAACTATTAGTTAAATTAGAAAAATAAATTAAATAATGATTTTGGTTGTTGATTCCCTTTAGCTATGGAAACCAGTTTTCTTTTTGCAAGCGCCAGTATTGTTGTGAATCCGAAATTATATGAATATTACTAATCCAAATAAATTTTGCTATGTTACTTTTATATGGGAAATTGAATGTAGATTAAAAAATATAATCAGAATTATGAAATCTGGCAGAAGCGTATCAAATTTTTGAAAAAAGGGACACTCGTTTGATATCTACTCCATTAGAATGTCATATTGAAATAATAGTAATAGTCGAAGGTGTCTAGGATTGAGTACTACTTACCCTAAAAATTTCATTAGCTTTCCCCAACCTCCTCAGATAAAATCAATACGCAGTGTAAAAAAAATTCAACATCCTGTATTTCGGTAACCGTTTTGGTCAAAGTCATAACGTTTATGCAGAGTTGTTGTCTTGATTTTACACGTACACCGAAGCCTTATCCTACGTTCTTGATAAACCATGCATAATATAAATTTCTAAACAAGCAACAATCAACCATATTGCATTTACCCATTACATTTATAGAGATAATATTGATAATTAAACATAACATAGTTGTTTATTATTTACAATACAAAATACACAATAATGATGTGTAAGGTTAAGATATTAAAATGGCTACTTAATTTTTTAGGACTACTTAAAATTGTTTAAACAGTTCCTAAAATGTATTCAGCCAACAATACACACATAATACTTATCTTAATCAAGCAGCAGTTAGATTACTACTTAAACACTTGCTTAATAATCGTATCATATTTAATTTAGATGATAGATATAGAAGAGCAAATAACTTATAGGTTTTAGTTATGAACGATACCTTTACATATGTATATAGAAAAAGGTGCGAGTCAGTTCCAGTTAATGGTTAAGTGGATATCTACTAGACAACTCACCAAGTTTTGTTGTCAATAGCACAGAATTTACATAAGAATATAATAAATCTAAATAATCTTAAGCACCTACCTTACTTAGTTTTATGTATTTTTTAATTGATAACGTCTTGTATTTAAGCACAATACAAAAGATATCCATCTGGATTCCGGATGAAGAGTAGATCCCAGGGAACCCTCTGCCTGTTGTAAAAGGCGACTATCTGGGGCGTATGTTCTAAAACTTACCCTCCACTTTATATCTGTTTGTCCAACTATCCTGATTGATCCAACTAATACCCTTTTATGGCGAATGAGAACGCATACATTAAGTTCCAAAGGCAGTGGACGCAAAAGAATATACCTAAAAGGAACACCCTAAATTCAAAGTTCCTGGTCCTCTAGGTTGGGGGTTATGGTAGACCAGCAACCGAAATGATGCGCTCCGAAGATCGGCATGTATACCACATATGAACAGAATAACTAAGAAAGACTGAAAGAAATGTTGGGCGTAGAAGAAATATAATGAAAGTTATAGAAAGGCGACAATTAATCTGGTATGGCCCGAAAGGGTCGTTTAGGCGCGCATTATTAGGCGCGAGCTTTTAGGCGCGAAGCCCTTTAGACGCGGGCGCTATTAGGCGCGCGTACGTTTCGGCGCCGCAACTTTAGGCGCGGGACCAGTTAGGCGCCACGTAAACACGTTTCCGCATGGTTTGAACATATACTGTATTGCCTAACTGTAAATAGTTACATAACTACTTCTTTCATAACAAACTTAGAAACTAGTTATATATGTTAACTACTCGCAAAATATGAGCTGTTCTTTTAAGTCGGTAACATTTTCGAAGATTAACTGATCAATTTTGCACGTGTTGTAATTTTCGTGTGAAAACTGAAATTTTGAATACTATATTTTGACATTTCTAAATGATTATGTTATTATCTAAAATTTTCGTAAAGGTATTAGTAGGTTATCATATCGATAGTCAACGGCAAGAAACTGCCCACCAAAAAAATATGTAAATCTCTAAAGATTTACGACTATTGAATGGAGAGCCCGATTTCAGATTTTACAAAAAAACTAGTGTTGTTACACGTGCAAAATGTGGTCTTTTTTTACTCCTAGAAAACTTTGAGACTCTTAAAAAACATCATATTTTGCAATTACCTACACAAATAACAGTTTCTCTGTCTGTTTAGAAAAGAGCTTTAGTTACAATAACTTATTTCAGCTAGGTAATAAATCACATATCAGGAATAATGTAGTAATTTTTGTTTTACGACTGAATTATTTATATTTTAAAATTTTTTTGTTAGGTAATTATTGCAGTCATTAATGTTGAAGAAAAATTCAAACCTTCATAAGCATATATTTCAGGTGCTTTACAAGCCTTCTTCAGTGTTAAAGTTTCACAAATTTACATATTGAATTTTACATTTTATCGATTATGAACAATTGGTTATTTACATTTTGTATATGGATAGTTTAACGTGGTGAAGTTATAAGGTTGTGTATAATTCCACCACGTCAAACTATCCATATACAAAATGTAAATAAATAATTTTTCGTAATCCATACAATGGAAATTAAATATGTAAATTTGTAAAACTTTAACACTGAAGAAGGCTTGTTAAAAAGCGATATATATTGTTTATGAAGGTTTGAATTTTTCTTCAACATTAATTGTCTGCAATAATTACCTAACAAAAAATTTAAAAATCAAGAATAATGTGAATTTCTTTAATATAGCGCCTAACTGTCCCCGCGCCTAAAGTTCCGGCGCCTAAACGTCCAGGCGCCTAATAGCGCCCGCGTCTAAAGCGTTCGCGCCTAAAAGTACGCGCCTAAAGATGCGAACCTAAAGAATCGCGTCTAAACGTCCTAGACCGGGTATGGCCACTAGGGTGGTTCTACGTTATACTTAGTAGAAAACACTTTTTCGAATTTTTTTGGTCGCATCCCCTGAAGTCGTTCCAATGCTGAAAACACAAACCTATACAAAATTTGATCCCAATCGAATAATATTAACACGTGCCACCGAGCCCTGGAAGTGTCCAAATTGCAGATTTTAACTTAATTCATTTATTATCAATTAATATCTCGCAAAACAGTAAGACGTATCGAAATTTTGGTAATGAGATAAATAAAAGGAATTTAATTTGCTACAAATTTAGTTATATGCAATTTCTTCATAAAATGGTTGAAATTTCAAAAAATATGCTTTAAGTATTAGGAAAAGATTCTTGAAAAATTGCTTTTTTATATTAATATATAATTAAAACTATAATAGAGTTGAGCATATATATTTATTTTACACATTAAATAAAACAGACAATATTAAGTAATAACTGAAGTTACATAAATTTAAAGAATTATATTTACAAATTTAAGAATAAAAACAAATATAGCAAGTTAACTATATGTAAAATAATTAATCCCAATAGTTACTTTTTTGTTGCTAAAGAAGCTTTACTGGAATCCGGATATTGACGTCGACAATCACTAACAACTTGTAGCAAGTACTGCTTTTGGTCCTCCTTTTTGGTAATTAAGCTATTATATTCTTTAATCAGTTTAATCATTCTTTTCTTCAATATCGCTTGTAACCTGAAGTGAACAATTACATATACTTAAATTTTCCATCTCTTCGTAAGTTAGTTTTCTCCTTGTATCTCCCTTTCCAGTCGTTATTCAGTTCTCTTCTCTTGTCGATGTAACCTGATATCAATACCAAGCATACTATCTGGTCGCCCTTTTTGCCTTTGAAGAAGCAAAAACTGTTTATCTTCTTCTACATCTATTAATTGTAGAGCGTTCGCATGTGCGATATCGAACAGGTCGTAAAATTTTTCAACAAATTGTTGTTCCTTCCTAGTTTGAGTCCGTTCTTTTATTTCCTTGTTTTTGCAGACTCCTCCATTCAGAGTATAATGATTCTAGCTTTTGTACAGAATGATGTTTTTCCTTACCCGGAATCCGTGCTTTTTTACCAAAACACTACTTCTTGAATAATTAATTTTGCACTTTCACGTAAATTCAATCTAACTATACGCATATTAAACAAAGTACTTGTAAAACTTGTTTGTTTGAGGGCAACTAACTACCAATAATTTGATGTGCATCATTATTTCCTAATAAAAATGTTTATTCTTTTTCACGAAGAACCTTTGACGTTGAGGCCATTTTATGCTTTATAATTTTAAAATATGCACGACACTATACTAAATTTCAAATAAGAGTGCAGTAGATGGCGCTCTGAAGTCAAACTCAGTTTTACACTAGGAAAGTATAAGTTTGTGTGACTGCTCGTGTTTTACAATAATTTCATCCTATATAATTCAAATAAAGATTGTAGGCCAGCTTCTTTTATCCACTATTTATCCTTATATGTGTATTTTTAAGATTCATACCGAATGTCAAATTGCAAATTTTGAAACAGTAATTTATTTTCAGATGGTTGTAATGATGGTCTTTAGTTTGACCAATCACGGATATGGTTATAATTACTACTTAGTTCCAAAGTACTGCATGCTTATTTGAAATTTAGTATAGTTCAAAATATTTCAATACGCAACACAAGTAATACCGTTGACCTTTCGCAATGCTTTCAACTAGCATAACAGAACAAGGGTTCCAGATTCCAGTAAACCAGTGGCGTCGCTAGCATGTCATTTGTTTTTCCGATCTCTCTTTCTGGTTGAATGGACCGAAAAACAAATGACATGCTAGTGACGCTACTACAGTAAACCACATCTAATGGTATACCCTCCCTCTAAACACCTGGTTTGTATTGACAAACAAATAAACTGTATTCGACAGTTCCAGTCTGTTTTTTTTTAAATAACTGATTCCAAAAATATTTCAGTATCCTTACAGTAGGTAGAAAATTGTTATTACTGAATTTCAAACATTTATATTATATCATAAGATCTATTTACTTGTATTATCAAAATTAGCCTAAAATTGAATAATGGATTGGAATGTACTTCAAAATTGTAATATCTACGTTTTCAAATTAAAAATAGAAAAAAAAATCTGGAATGATTACGTTTTTCTAATACTTTACACATTTTTTTAACATCCAGTAGGTTTGCGGAGAAATTGCATATAACTAAATTGTAGAATATTAAATTTACTTTTATTTATGTTATTATCAAAATTTCGATAGCACTTCCGGTTCGTCAGATATTAATTGATAACAATCAATTAAAATCTGCAATTCGGAAACTTTCGAGGCTCGGTGGCACGTGTTAATATTGTTCGATTGGGATCAAAATTTTTATGGGTTAGTTTTTTTGGCATTGGAACGACTTCAGGGGGTGCGACTAACAAAATTCCGAGGTTGCAAAATTAGAACCACCCTAATGGCCACGTCCAACGAATGGCAAATAGAAGACTTCCTAAAGAGATGGTGGAACAGGTACCACAAAGAAGAAGAAGAGCTAGGGAAAGGCCGAAGAGAACGTGGAGAGAAGGGATGACAAAGGCAATAGAAGAGCATAGATGGAAAATAGGTGTCGGACAACGTCGAAAGTACGGAATATATAACAAAAGATAAGGCTCAGGTATCTTCTTAGTTATATTACTGAGTTCTACACATCGGGCAGTATTTTTATATGGTCTCTATATTTATATGGTCTTCAAATGGCAAAGCATTTAAAACAAACATATAATTAACAGCAGCTTAATTATAATACAAATAAAAAGAATAGCAGTACGGCTTTATCCATTAAAAATTGTATTCTTCAGCAAATTTGACTGTCCGTTACTGAAACAAAGATCAGTCAGAACGAATCATAGTTATTAATTCAATTACATGTGAAATTGTAAACGATACTAGCTAATTGTTTAGCTCACAATGGTTGAAAAGTAGAAATCTGTAATTTTTCTTGTTCTTGAGAATATAAGAAAATAACAATAACAATTTGGGTGTGTAAAAATTTTGAATTGAAAAGGCACTAGATTTAAAATCAAGCTAAAAATATAAATTAATACTGGTATGTGCCCAGAAAAAGTCTTCTTTATCAAATAAATGTGGTCATCATAAGAAGTTTGGACCAAGAAATATGAATATGTTGGTGGTATGCGTGTAGCATAACTGGCTGGCGTTGTTAACGACGGTGCAAGTAGTCCATGCGGTAGAAACAAGGCCATTATATCAATGAAGATAAATTGAGCTCGAAGATAAAAAACCAGAATGTAAGTGAAATACAAAGATAGTATTAAAAATATCAGATCTGAGTGAGAATATAGAAATTTAAATGAACAAAACTGCTAACTGAACAATTTTGAATAAATACTAAATTAAACTGTATATAAACATACAGTATTAATTACTTAAAATTGAATTTAATACAAAAATTAATAACGATAATTTTTTTAATAAACTTATAAATATTGCACAAATACGGATATTTAACCAATAAATGTTAATTGCCTCATATTGATAGTGTTATGTGTTTTATTTGTGTATGTCCTAATTAAATTTCTGCAGTGACCCAACGAGATTAAGAGTCGAACAATTGATTTGTTTACACATGCATGCTAACTGTGGACCAAGAGAGGTAAAATAGGATATAATGTGATTAAACCCTGAGTAAAAAATTATTCATATCAATAAAATTAAACTAAAGTCATAAAGGACCTTAGCAATATTTAAGTATAACGCTGTATTGTTTACAGTAAAAAAAAGGGAGCTGCTGTTATATAGATCTCAATGTGTAAAACAAATAGTTAAATAAAATGACATTTCTAATCTTGAAATGAGCATACAGCTGAACACCCAATTTATTTTAAACTTAAACATCTCAAACGCTTTTATATTTAGATAAATTTATTCTTCAAAGGAAATAATACCATAAGATTAGCAACTTGCAAGTACAACTCGTTGATAAAAATTTTCGAATACTTCAAGCTCTTGGTGGTCCAGACTACAGCATGGCAGAGCTTGCACACGTTTCATCCAGTTCACTAAATTTGGATAAGCGGTTTCATCGATGGGAACCAAAACGTGTAAACAAGTTACGTCGGTCATACAACTGAAGTCGGCTATTGTAACAGAGTCATCCGCAATCCACTGATGAGCATTTAGAAACTTTTCTAAGAAACCGTAGGCTTCCTTGACTTGTCCAATTTTTTCAGAAGGTATGTCTTTACGTTGCCTTCTCAACAACGGTACCTGCAGTTAGAATAGATGCAAAAGGTGGATATAACAAAATTCGGGCTATTACAGTTATCGATTTGAAGATGGGAAACAGCACTCCTGAATCGAAGTGAAGCCTTTGGTCAACCACAGCTCGCTTGTACAGGTTCTTTGGATATAAGAAATCGTCCTTACCATACTTCTGAACGAGGTAGACGTTGATCGCATGACTGTCCCATATAATTTTTCCATTGTCGTCTAACGTGGGAACCGTATGCTGGGGATTAATCTAAAATTGGCCCAGTAGAGTGGAAAAAATTACCTTCAAACTTACCTTGAGAAAACTAGCAGTGAAGAGTTCTCCTTTTACGAAGCTGAGTTCTTGAATATCCAACTGCAGTTCCAATGCCTTCGCCGTTATTAAAACTGCCCTTACAGGAGGACTTCCATGGAACATATAAAGTTTAGGTGCCATTATAACAACTATTTTTACAAGAACATTTCACTGTTGGTCATTTGCTTGATGCAAAGTCAAACACTGTCCCGTTGTGGTTTCTTTAAACGGCTCTCTTCGTATTGTTAGTAACTGTTTATGGATTCTCAGAACCGGTGCAGCATAAATCTAAATAAATGACTTGCAGGATTACGTGCAAGACGAGTTTAATTACGAAATGTTGCCATATTTCACGGTAGAGTGAAGTGCTAACCGGCTGATAGTAAGGTTGTTTAAACTGCGTTTTAAGTACGCACCAGTTTGACGGTTAAATGCCATTCATTTATGCAGTTGATTTAACATTTACTTATATTTGTCAGATTCGGAAGGATAACTATTTCATTCGTAATTTTAAACATCTTTTTAATGCAAATGTGCATTATAGCCAAGCTAAATAATATTTTTCAACTAATTACAGTTTATAAGTGTACCCATTATCACATCAGAGTTTTTGTTATCACTTATATTATTATTTTTTATTTGACGTGTATAAATATACACTTAGAAGTAATGAGTTTCACCTTAAGAAAATAAGATTCCTGTGCGCACACAACTCTGGGGATAAGTTACTAAAATATTTATATTAAATTGGATTATAATCAATTTTCAAGTAAAGTATGAAAACGCAAGTAGCGTTTAAATGTGAATTAAATATCCGGAAGCTTCTGGCTTCTCTATATATAATTTAGATATGTTTCTAAATAGTATTAATAATATTTGTAGAGTACCTACTACTAATTATTGTGGTTTAATAAAAATCCTACAATAGATAAGGAAGAATGGTAGACAGCTATACTTGTAATGGCTTAAATTATTTTCTTTTTCGTTAAGCACTAGTTTTCTTGACGCTTTCGTAAAATCGCCTTTTTGGTACATTTTTCTCTCAAGTATAGCTGTCTCTTTGGATGAACTGTGTGTGAAATAAGTTGCCCCTTTTTATTTTTGTTAATGTTGGGGAATTTTCCAAATTTTAATTTGCTACCTCGCTGCTTGTGCGTGTGCGCGTGCGCGTCTAATTTGATATAGTCAAATTTATACCCATTCGGAGTCACGTGATAATCTAGTAATTTTACGTATATCGATTCTTAAAAATGCAATTTTAGGGAAATAAATGACATTCCGTTTTGTAGGTTATCCTGACATATGCCAATTTCTAAAACAAGGTTGCTACGGGTTTATTCTCTTATATGAAATCAAACTGAATTTACAGGTTAAAGAAAACATAACATGTCGTAAAATGTAAATATAATAAAGATATGTCAGCTGCTACATTAAAAACCTGCTGCGTATAGCAAATTTTAAGTCAATTTCTGTGCATGCATATTCTGTTATAGAACATTGCCATTTGAAGCCTATTTCCTTGCACAATCTATTTAGGGAAGAAACTGAATGTGAAAAATCTCCATATTCTTCAACCAAGCATTTTTTAGATTTTTTATGGTTACAAATTCTTTAGCTACATACATTTTATATACAGTGTCTTGACTGCTTCGTCGACTTCCGTTTTTGCATTCTTCACTTTCTGGCTCATATTTTCGGTAAATTGTGCTCTCCGAGATATTTAACGCAAGAGAAGCACGGCGAACAGCGTTGGAGGGTGAAACTGTTGATTTACTATTATTAATATTGTACTCTTCATAAAAAAAACGCATAATATTCAAATTAATTGTTGTGACTGCTCGTTATACCGCATGTCCGATGGTTTCTTTTAATTTCCAGTTTTCGGCTCAACAATTTTAGGTTTTATTACCCTTATCTCAATAACTTACACGAAAAATATAATCTGACAGATTAGAAACGTCAAATTTTTAAAATTAATTTTATGAATCGACATGCCTTTTTTTCAAATTTCTTCCATTTCATCTATTTTACTAAAGATGAACAGAGACAGACAAAAGTCACGTGACTCCGAATGGGTATAATTTTGACTATAGTCGAAGCACCTTGCCTGCAGTCGGTTTGAGCCTTTTTCAGCGAACCAATTTTATATTCTCGACATTTTTTTAGCGACCCAACAGTCGCTTTATGGATCATGGAAACTTAACGTCCCTAGGTAGAGCATTATCTTAGAGCCGCTAGCAGCCCTGCTGAATCGTGGATAACGTCAGGTTAGGTTTTTTCTATCTTGTCATAACTCTGAATGACGTCGATTAGGTACTAAGGATACAGAAACTTGTGAAGCCTGATAGTGTTCTCTTATATGACATTTTTCTGTGTTGTAATATTTACTTTAGCAGCTTTTTATTTTGTGTTGGATTAATGTAAAATATTGTAAGCTCTTATTTATTAGTATTTTCATGAATATAAGTGTTTGAATAAATTTACAGCTTAAATAATACGTTCTAAATATTTCTAAAATAGAACCGAGTCCGAAGGGACCGGGGGGGGGGGGCAGCTTTAAAATCTCGGTGGCTTGGCGGTCAGTCACCGATCGAAAGCGTGCATGTGCGCATGTTGTAAAAGCTGATATGCCACAGAGAGTGGAATTTTTCCACTGCGAAAGCTCTTGTGTGCTTTTGCAGCGTTGGGTGTTGTAATAATATAGGTTAATGAGAAAGAGGTGAAATAATGTCTCCATAACTTGATAAGCAGTTATTAGTGATTCAGAAGGCGCATTTGAATAGTGTGGGATGCTCATTTCCCACAAACGCCTTGAGATTTCGGCTTTTTGCAGGGGAGATGCAGAGCACGCTGACATGAGTTGTAAATCATTGGTCTAGTTTGAATTCGACTAATAGGCGCTAGATTCGGTAAGCATTCGTATTGCAGGGTTTTTAAAGGTACATCATCGGCGAAACCTTCTACGTCATCCTAATAGGGGTTACGTGGGAGAGCTGCGGGGTCCTCAAAATCCCCTGTAAGTACTGTCATCTAGAACACCTACTGCTAAATGTCGCAGTGCTTGTTAGTTTTTGCTTGTATGCCTGATTGTGGAATTTGGCTGTTGTGTATTTACGAGCGAGCGTGTGTGACTATGCCATATGAAAAATTCACCGATCGCCTCGCTTTCTCCCAGTGTCATGTTACGGAATTTTCGGGTAGCGAGCTTGTAGATTTAGCATGATGACCAATCTAAATTCAGGAACAAAATAAATTAGCACGACCCCGAATGTATCTGTGTGAATGTTATCAATATTTTAATCATCTAATAAGATACCTTGTTAATGTGAAAGTCGCCATTATATATAATATCTTCACATAAATGTAATTTTCAAGTTCAGTGACAGCATATTTCCTTCTCAACAAAACGAGCATAAACCTAAATGCTACAAAAATGGTAATTTAAATCGATGATTATGGAACATAAACTGTCTTTATATACAAATATATACTTGTCTTACCATTTCATTCATTGATATACTTTTAGAATAATCTTATAAAAACAATTGTTGCAAACAATTTGTAAATATAGAAGCCTATACATATTATATTCTATTATAGGCTTATTCAGATTATATAATCAATAAATATTCTGCTACATTACCTTTGACCTTCAATAAATGGCAACATGCCACCGACTAGCTCGAGAGAATGGATAGGAGTCAACTTGTCTTAGAAAAGGTGATAACTAAAATAAATGGCGCGAAGTCGAACTGGCAAGTTCGCTGCTGATTACACAATTTACCTCAAAGAAAGCAAAACTATCAAATGAAATCCAAGTTGTAACGGGGATCATATAATGATATCAAAATAGCACCTTTAAATGGCAACAATTCAACTATAAAATAACGATTTGTAATTAATGGTATTCGAAAAAACAGTCTAGAACATTTAAATGTATAACAAATAATTTGAAAAATAATAAATATGACATGCCTTGCAAAGTAAGTAAGTAAGTAAGTAATTTTATTTCCCTTTAATAAATAATACAATGTATTCGGGAAAGAATGTACAGTGTCTTGTGATAAATACGAGTATAATTTAAATTAAAATTAAAAAGGTACATTTTGTATAATCAAAGTGAATCCACTTTCATTTATCAGGTAGATTGGCAGTTGTAGAATTCTTGTAAATTATAAAAGCTGTGTTTCTTCAACCATTGTTTTAATCGCGTTTTAAAATTATTGAACGTTTCTAAATCTTTTCATTGTTTCGGTAATGCATTATAAATTGTTATTCCTACCAAAGAGCATATGCTCTTTGATTCCTACGTATAGAGGACTATTTACTGTTGATGTTTTTGTAGCCTGAGATAGTTTGAAATCATTTCTCCTAGTATTATGGCTATGTACGTTAGACGATTTAATTAATTAATTTTTCTTCTTAAAAATAAATTGGCATATTTTGAAAATATATATAAGTTACAGCAAAAATATTTCATTTGAGGAAAAATGGTCTACAAGAATCGTATTTTTTTAATTTACACATAGTTCTCATTGCACTTTTTTATATTTGAAACATAATTCGACTATCTTTTGAATTGCCCCAAAATTCTATACCGTAAGCTAACAAGCTTTCAAAATATGAATAATACACCATTTTGGTAAATTTTAAATCTAATCTTTTCCTGAGAACTGACAGTGCATACACGGCTGAAGCCAACCTTCTGCTTAGATGTGACACGTGTGGGGACTATGATAGTTTGTTGTCTATTCTATAATAATCAAACCCAAAAAGCTTCAATTATGCCGTTATTGGTATTTAAAATATTTTTTTCATTACTTCTTGGAGAAGTTAAAGTTACATTAGCAGTCTTTTGACAGTTTAATATTAATTTATTATCTGTGAACCATTGACAAATTTGATCTACAATATTAGATATATTTTCAAGCATATAATTTTTATTATCAGCAAATAAAGTAAACAAGGAGTCCAAAAAATTTAAAGGTAAATCATTAATGTAGATGATAAATAACAATGGTCCTAATATGCTGCCTTGAGGCACACTTTAACAATTTTCAAGTCCCAATAAAATGATTGAATTATTTCTGAGCAGTTTCTGTATCGCATCTCAACCATTTGTTTTCTATTATTTAAATATGATTTGAACCATTCGTATGCAACACCTCTTATACCATAAAAGTCAAGTTTTTCTAACAAATCGGGATTTATACAGTCAAACGCTTTGGTTAGATCACAAAAAAATCTGATTATATTACTGTTATCTTCCAATGCATCAGTTACTTGCTCAATAAATGAAAAAATTGCTTGAATTGTATTTCGAATATTTCTAAAACCAAATTAGAAGCTATTTAAAATTTGTTTTGTATCTAAATACTGTTGTAATCTGTTATACATTAATTTTTGATGACCCATTCTTGTTTTCTATTGCATTTAAATAGCAACTTGAATCAGGCTGTTGTTGTAAGGAGTTTGTTAAATTAGAAGCAATGTTTACAATATAACTATTAAATATATTTGCAATACAAACAGGATTTGTAATGTGTTTGTCTTCCAGCCTAATTTCAGCATTATCATTTTGCTTCTATGAACGTTTACCGGTTTCTTCCTTTACAATGTTGCACATAGTTTTGGCAGTGTTATTAGAGTATACAATTTTATTTTTCAAATATAGCTGCTTAGATAGCAATACCGTCTTTTTAAATATCTTAATGTAGGAATTCACATAATTGTGAAAATTTGGGTCATTACTATATTTTTTGTACTTTAATAGATCTCTTTTTGTTCTACTTGACTATTTAATACGCTTTGTTATCCAAAGCGTTTTTTTACATATATTACGTTTAGCTATACGTATGGGAAATGCATTTTCGAAACAACTCAGGAACAAAATATAAAATGTATGCATTTTATCATCCGCACTTACTGCCTTAAAAACAGGATCCCAATCTACACAAGACATGAGTGTGTTAAATTTTGAAAATGATTTTTCCTTAAAACATCTCCATTGTTCAGTATAGGAATAGAGTTGCAGAAATAATTATTAATTTTTATTATTTGTTAACAGTGATCATATAAATTTAAATCAATAACTGCTGATACGAGTATAAATTAACATCTTCGTCACTTAAATTTGTAAATATATTATAGACCAGCTGGCCCGGCCAACGTTGTTCTGCCCAAAAATAATTTGTCTCTAAAACCCAGTTTCACTTTCGATATTTTCCCATTTTCCGGCTTTCCCTTTGGATTTTTCGAAATTTTCTTTTTCGCTAAACCACCTCGGGAGTAAGACGAACACAACAAAAGAAAAATAATCCAAATCGGTTAAGCCGTTCCCGAGTTTTTGCGTTACTAACACACTAACGCACTAACACACGGCGATTGATTTTTATATATAAGAAGATTAATGTTGATGAATATTTAGTTACAGTGATTTGTGGTTCCGTTTTTTTTACATTTTCTACATGAGGATTAATATTGAAATAGCCACACACTATCACATCCAAACCAAATGTCGACACTTCTTCAAGGAGTGGAACCAAACTATCCATAAAAACATAAAAGTAACTTTCCGGAATTCTGTAGATGACTATAGTAATGGTTTTAGAGTTCTTTATTGCCGTATACTCAAAATGTTTCTCTATTGTTGGCAAACTGCACTGTAAATTTTGATAATACAAACTATTTCGAACTAAAATTAAAACTCCACCTTTAGCTAATATCTTTCTACAATAATACGACGGTTTGTAATAATTACTTATATTAATTAAATTAATTTCATCTTCCATTAGATGATGTTCAGAAACACAAACAATATTCAGCACTAAATTAAAGTCAGATTCAACATTGTTTAATGCAACTTCAAGATCTATCGTTTTATTTCTAATGGATTGTATATTAACGTGCATTAGACAAAAAAATCCGCCACTTCCCTAACCTACTTCTTGCTACTTCTGGTTTGAACACCCACTGCTTCTTGTTGATCATCTGATTGGGACTGTTTACTCATATTTCCAGTATCAGTCGAGTTGATAGTATTGTCATGATTATTAGCTGCTTGGATTCCATTGTCGATAACAATTACTTCTTTGGTACAGCAAATCAGCACGCTAGTGAACTCCTAAAAAGTATTGAGCACTTAATAGTTTTAGAAAACGTGTAAAGGTTAGTCTTTCGCCATTTACTACTTCAGATTTTGTAACAAATGCAACGCTAACTTGTACTAAACATGCTTGTCAGCATCGGAATTACTCTTTGAACTCATAGAAAATGTAAAAGGGTAGAGCCCAGGTGGTTACAATCGATACATCAACATTTGAATCAAATTTATTTACAACATGCTGTGAAGCTTCAAAATTTACGCACCAAGGCTACAAATACATTTATTTAAAAAGCAGGCCACGCCTAGTGGTACACGTATTAAAACGGTCTCTGCGAGGAACAGCGCAGGCTCTGGTTTCGCCTGACTATGATACATACTGTCCTGGACGTTGAGCAAAGGATTAATTCCACACCAAAGGCTGCTAAGATTTCTGCAGGACTCTCACAGCAAACTCGGAAGCTCAAATCAGGTTGGAACTCCAAAATTCGCCGGTAAATCCTCCGCCATAAAAATGTATACTTAGACATAAATCCACAAAGGAATAGAATGCTTATCTGAGCGTTGCACATGAGACTCGCCTCGCAATTTTACCCGGCCATCTGAGCCCTTTAAGCTCGTTGAAACTCCAGGAAGTCTCCAAACTCTTTAAACTCAACTTGCTACTTCGCTATATATGCCAGATCTTCGAGGAAAAACGAACGCGAGCGTCTATTGCAACAACACAAGACGCATGGTTGCAAACCTATCAGGCGAATTGTGTCTTTCCATCGCATTAAAATGGTCTCCATTCATAACTCTATATTTATTATTTGAGCATGAATTGAAGCACATAGAGATACGATAGTTCCGAATCTGGGTCGTACTTGATCACTATTTACCGTTGATTGTAATTTCGTGTAGAAAACTTTTATCATTTGCGAACACGATTATTACATAAGCACTGCCCTAAATAACTTGCTTTTAATAGTGTGTGCTTGGGTGATGAATGATTCAATATTGCATAACAGGTCTGCAAGTTTCGTAATTTCAACAGCTGTCGCTTCGAGTAGGTCTGTATTTTATGGCGGGCAATAAATATATCGCTATTGACCATCCTGAAAGCTCACCATTTGGGGGTGACTGATTAGTTGCAAGCCTATATGACGCTTCTTCAAATATGCTCTATTTAACAACGTCTTCCATTTCACAAGTTACTCGTAAACGGTAAAGTTAATCAGCAAACCTCAAGTGTTAATGTCAGATATTAGTAAACAGCATGCAAAATTCAATAAGTAGTGCAAAGCACACCTTCTCGCGATTAAATATTAAATAATCCAATTCTGTTACACAGCAACATTGCAATAATAAATGTGGTTCATCTCGTTCTTTGGGCACATTATTGACAAGATAGTTGGTAAGCCATGTGCTTAATGCGGTTTCAAAACTGTCGAATGAAAAATATGTGGATAGTTATTTAATTATGAGGGATGTACGGTATTTACTCTCCCTAGTATAGAACATTCCAAACCTGCTAACCTCGAATTTGACACAAACTGGCGCAAAACCAAACCTGATAACCTCGAATTTGACATAGACTTACAGTGCCACCAACATATTATTTATACGTTGTGTAACCATGACCATTCAAAAACGTTCAATTTATTAAAGTTAGTAGGCCATTGGCCGCCATTTTGTGGCAAATTGTGCCTATTGTCGCCACTGTCTCTATCAAGGCACTGTATCATTTAAGAGCACAGAGACGCTTAAAACTGCGATATGATTGTTTGGTTGCATAGCTAAGTAATATAAATAAAACTTGTTTGAAGTTGAAACGAAAGGGCTGGCCCTGCCAATTTTTTTGTTCAGTTGCAAACCTCTGTTTGTGTCTCTAGCGGTACCTGCCGTAGGTGCAGGGCGGCTTAAATTTATGTTGGGTTTCTCTTCCACGAAGGACTGTCATAAAGCCGGTCAAGTCGAATCACAATGGGCATTTTTGTAATAGTAAATAGTCTACGTTACGTAACAAAGATAAGTACGTCGATATATGCAGGAAGGTTTAGTAGAAAATCAGAGAAAAATTCGAACAGTCCACATGAGAAATCTGAACAAAATTGTAGAAATTAGAGATATAGTCGTAAATGATAATTATGTTCCAAAAGACAGAGGTTTGAGTTGGCCGATAGGAAGAACATTTAACAGGTTTTAATGTTTCAGTTTTGTGTAAAACCAAAATAAAATAAAATTGAAAACATTATGGCGTAATATGGCATTATACATAATGAAATTGTTATATAAAAAGAAGAAAGAGACAGTGATTACAGGTTTTTGCTCAGGGCGTCCACAAATCTGGGTGAATAATACCTCTACAAACGCAGGATTAAAGTGCCGTTAGGAATTTCTTACTCGTTGAAGCTCGCATCTTTGTTGAAGGTGGAAATCTACTGTAAATTCGGTCTGCGCTACAGTTCTCTATTAGGTTTTAAAGAAGCTCCATCTATGTAAAGTTTGTTGCATTACGAAGCAACTAAAAACCTGTGTTTAACATGGCGGTAATTTTGAATTTGTATGGGTCTTATAGTCGTTCGCATTTACTAATTAACAAATCGCTTGTTTTTAACTTATTATAGTTATATATTTTTAAATGAAATTGAGACCACCCTGGCATAGTTCATTTTGTTTGAAAATTCAAAATGAGCCATATAAATTGTGAATTAGTAGGTATATTTTGTTAGACTTTCTAATCACTTTTCAAAATAACAAGTATATCAATATCATGACTTATCTTTACTTAACGACTGTTCAAAAGCACATCCCAAAATATGATTTTATTTGGTAACTGATGCGGTCACCTTAAAGTACTACGTTTTGTCTCTAAATTTCCAGACTTAAAGATTAAAGGTTGGAACAATTGAAAAAGAATTGAACAATTTGTTGTAAATAAATATTTATACAAGAAACGAATACTTTTTTGATTGCAAGTTAAAACCTAAGGATTCAAAACTAATCATAACGCAAAGTTCAGATGGCCATTTCGGTCATATAATTCGTTCTCTAAATACCTAGTACCCTATAACTTGGCGGGAACTTTACACAGAATCATCGTGCTGCACCTTTTAAAAAATATGAAGGTGAATGCTTCATTTCAGAAACTACGAGCTCATACAGTGTCAATGTGATGGCTCATTTCAAGTATCAAAATTTACACAGAATCATCGTAATGACACAATTTCAAAAACTAAGAACTTGAATTGCGATATCGTGATTTTAAATACTAAGAGATTACACAAAATCAATGCGATGGTTCTATTTGAAAAACTACGAGCTTACACGCTATTAACGTAATGACTGGAGTTGAAATAACAAGAAATTAGACAGAATAATCTTAATGGACCTATATCAAAAAATGAGAGAATACATAGCGTTATCAGTATGGCTCCATTTCAATAGTTTATATTTATGTTTACTATAATTTATAACTATTTAAGACATCAAAGCCTGCAAGACCACCCTAAAATAATTCAAACCCGATAAATGTACTTCATAACATGGCAACTGTTGTGCACGTTTGATCCAGGATATTAAAGTTGGACATTTCTTGCTATTTATTGGTACTAAACCAAGTCTAAGAACGTTACTGATGCGAGTATGCAGAAATCAGCCAACGTGAGGTTTTCACTTGCAACCGATCTCTTCAATTAGATGTTCTGGTATTGTTGTTACACCTCTGCACAGTATATGTCTCTAAAATACTTGATTGTAGTACGTTTTAGTAATTCATGTTTAGCAGCTTATCATAATTGCTCTAATGAGGGTATACAATACACCAGAGTCGAAATGTAATCTTTGGTCAATTATAGCACGCTCATGGAAATCGCTGGGATGCAATGACTCGACTTTTCTATATTTTGAAACAAAGTAAAACATTATGGCGTGAGTGGAATGATGTTGGTGTTTGAGCTAAAAATTTATCATTATGGTCGAGCGGCATACCTTGAAAAATTCTGGTTTCATGTGTTCGTGTTGTGTATAAAACCAAAGTCATGATGCTATGTGATTGCTGAAACAAGAATTGTGGAAGATTAGCTAACGGAGAGGATCCTGCAGTTCATTTAATTAGATTTGGCCGTTGGCACTGCATCAACAATGCTTTTTGAAATTAAATATTAATCTAAACTAAAAAGCAAACGGAAGTTCTTTAACTGCAAGTCATCTTCGTTATGCAGTTTTGTGTTCTTAGTACGGCTACGTGCGAATTAATACACAGTAACAGCTTGAAGGCCGTTCTTATATATATATATATATATATATATATATATATATACAATTAGTACGACAAGTTGCATATCATTCCATTTCTGAAAAAATATCTATTAGCACACTGCGTTTTGAGTAAACAATCATTTTCCTGGCATTATATACAACGGTAAATATAGGACATAACGCATTTTAACTTCCATGTTGGACTATCTTTCCTAACGATGTTATAGCGTAGCGGTGATGAATGGCCTGAAAACTTCATTCGTGCAAGAGAAGGCCATAAACTAAAATGCAATTGTACAGTGCTTGACTAAACGAGCTAGTAAAAGTGAAACTCGCGATGTGACAGGTCTAGTGAAAGAGTTAATTGTACGCCTGCAGTAAGAAGGATCTGTAATGTCAAATGTGATTTGTGTCGTCGAATTGAACAATCAAAACTAACTTGTCTAAACGTCACAATGCAATTTCTAGCACAGCCGGGGCTATGCCGTAAACGCAGGAATATCTGCCAACAAACCGTTTTGCCCCAACTAACAATAAACCAGCCGAAAAGGAAAAGTCAAGCCGGGTGGACAATACAGTCGTAAACGCTCGAAAAGGAAAAGTCATTTTCGACTGAAGTTATTTCAACCGCTTGTGCCACAATAGAGCAAAGGTAGCTTAGCTGGACAATCCCATTGCACTCAAAAGAATGTTGTTCAAGCTACACCACCCGGGACTAATATAATATAATATACGGAATATTGTAGGGATTCTGAAGCATGAGGATCTGAAGAAATCTCGGAAGGTAATTTTTTCAAAAATATAATACCATCCTACTTCCTGCTCCTGAGGTGAGAAAAGTAAAAATTGGTTGATATCATGGTAGTCAAAATTTCCATAGAAGCTAATCGAGTTAGCAATTCTGACGCTAGAAGACGCTTGACAAAATTGAAAGAGTAAATTTAAAAAATTTTCAAAATATCGAAAGGTTTAGGATGAAGTGACTTATTACTTAAGAGGGTATATTAACAAAGCTAAAGTAGCAAGCGATGAAGATATTTTGAATAAAGTTTACGAAATAAGGGTATACGCATTTTTTATAGAAAATTTGAAAAAACTCTGTTAAAGGGTTTACACATAACTTCACTCTCTAGAATTGCATCAATTTGCAAATAAAAAAATTCAGTCGCTGGGATTCGAACTGCGCGCTCCCAGGCGAATGAAATTAATATTTCTAGTGCAAATTCTAGTACGTCCTTTGGTCCGCCGCTTGCGGCCGCATGAACCACTGCACCACGACTGTGCTCGAATTATATGCGTTTCTGCTGCGTTATAAAAACGCCATACTATACTGCCCCATTTGTGATGCTCACCCTGTAGTTTTTAAGTCTCATTTCCGTCAAGGGTACAGGCTGAGCTATGTGGAAATTAATACTCAAAAACTATTTGTTGGAGGAAGACGATATTTTGCATGCAGATTATAGGCCTTCCTGGCAACAAACCGAGAAAATTGCTGTAAAATTTATACACAATGAGCACCTTAGAAAATAAATCTGCATATTTTTGCTTTACCTCAAGAACTGCTACTTGAATGAAAATAATATTTTGCACATAGCTGAGATCTTTACCATTGACGAAAGAGCGCATATTTTGGACTCAACATATACAGAGCGAGCACATTAACAAATTAAATTTTGTTTATTTTTGCTTTAACTAAGAAATAGATAAAAGAATAACTTGCTCAGGGTTTACCCATTGCGAAAATGGAACCCAAAATCTACAGGGTAAATGTTATAAGAAACAAAAAGGTGCATCGAATGAGTGCGTTGTGTTTAATGGAGCTTCATCACAGGGATCCGAACGGTCCCATGTGGCAGCGTGCGACCTACGATCGAGCGTTGAAATTGCATTCGCAGATTCTGAATCGAATCCCACCGCCGGTAATGCTTTTTATTTGAAAATGGATGTAATTCGCAGTACCAAGTGTTTCTCTTTATAGTTTTGGTATTATTAGAAACATTAAGATATTTTTACCCCTAGTTTGCATTGATTTTTAAAATTGTTTAGTGGCATAACGTTCACTTGCGAAAGAAGTTCTGAGTAAAGCCCTTTACAGAATTTTGTAAAGGAAAGCGAAGCTTCAAAGCAAAAGAACAATTTATAAAATATAATAAAGTGTACTTTTGACATTCCTGTTTCGAGATGTGCTAAGATATGGCACACTTTTATATTTGTTTATTTATTAATTTTACCAAAATAAATATTAGTTGAAGTTTTGGTCGTAGAATTAATTATAACTTTCGCTATTCTTGCCTCGCTATGATATTGGCGCCCAATAAAATAAACTACATAGCTTTCTTGTCTAACGCATTATTTGGATACAAGATCCCACGATTTAAATCATTGATTAAACTGTAATTGCATTTTACAGTAGTAGCCAAAGAATTATTATTAGAAAAGAGCTATTTACTTTATTTATGTTTGTATAATTACATCGCGAAACAAAATACACTTACTTCTATGATGAATACATCTGTCTACAAGGAAGCACTTTAACAAATATGATATGTAATTGTACATTATATTTATTTTATTTCCCAAGCTGATGTTTTACAACGCTAGCAATTCGCATTTACGATGCAAATGTAATGACTTGTTTGTAACGAGTTTGCGTGTTCTATTTGTGCAAAGCTGATGGTAAATTGCTGGCATCATACACTACCAAACACTGACGAAGACACTCAGTTACTTGTCTATTACAAAACGCTGAATAAGAATCGATAATTGCAAACAACGCCAAGGTACAATATGTACACGAAATTCACGGGGCGGCCAGTTACATCCTACTATTGTCAACATCACAACCCCTTGGCGTCAAAATTTGTCAGCCTTGTTTCTATGTGGTGTTGATAGAGGCCGATTTTATTGCATTAGATAGCTACATATTGCTATGAACACATTTTAAGCCTTTATGATTATAATAGCAATTAATAATATTTCAAGCATATCAAACAATATTTTATAAAGTGCTACAGAAATGTGTTAGTTTAACTTTGCAAATAGTATAAAAAACGCATTCGCTTTGATAATCATTTGTAAAACAGTATTAAGCATTGTGTTAGTCTTAATTTGAACAAAATGTAATCAGAGTAGGCTTGGAAATAATGTAAAACGATGTAAAATAGAAGACAAACAATTAGGGAAGAAGACAAGCTGTAAAGTGGTGTTAATTTTGGCTTCCACAATAAATAATTGTTAATGCGTGAATAAATACCTTTTCCCAATTCAGCGTTTTTAAAATTAATTCTACCTTTTACCCTTTGGGTGAGCTTTAGTAGGTTGTATTGATTCGCAGCACCTCTGCAGAGGTAATAAAAAGTGTTTAATTTGTGCGTCGAGTGTTGGCTGGTTTGTCGAGATTGTGTACTAGGTTCGCGCAGTGCAATTAGAGCGCCGTGAGCTAGAGGTAGGCAGCGACATTCGTGAGAGGCAGTTGGAGTCTTAGGTTGAGGCAACAGCTGAATTAGAGACGTTTTTCGCAGCGATCGAGCTACAGGAGTCGTATCGGGTTGTATCTGCAGGCGAACGGAGAAATACGGGGCCAAGCATTGTGGGACTTGCTGGGGATCGAGTTAAGCCCTAGTTTCCATTGGAAAAGCAACGGAAAGGTCAGGAAAGTTTATCCTAAAAAATGTAATTTAGTGAATTCCAAGTATGGCGTCTGTTTTATGTGCACTTTCGACAGAAGCGTCATCTGAGGGTTTTTTGTTTGTGACCTGTATCTACTTACTGCTATTGTTATTACTTAGGCAACGTTTTAATTACGTAATCACAGATAATTGTCGAATCATAGCGAACTTGTTTTGTGAATTGTGAGGTTGGATCGCCATATTTGAATTAAGTTTCCATTAGTTAAATAATATCCAGTATTATAGCGATTCTAGTAGTTAAATCGGCATTACAAAAAGGGTTTACAATTAATTTATTAAAAAAGACAACGCGATAATTATTTTAATAGCAAATGTATTTTATATAATTTCTACAAATTAAGATAATATTTGCTAGGATGTAGAGTTAAACACATATCAGATAGAGTAATTTATTATACACAAAATTAAATAATAAGTAATATACACAACAAGTATAAACTACAGTAATATATTATATAGGTAATATGACATGAGTTTTATTTTAACCATCTACATGTTTCAAAAATATTAGATAATATGTCTCGATCGAGCCTTAAAAAAACTGGGAAATTATTGTTGTTATCCTAAATTTTTAAGAATTAGAAAAAAATATAGGCCAACTGTGTAACTGTGAATTTTAAGGAATATTTGCAACCCATTATTATATTTAAATCAACATATGGAGCAGGGATTTCTAATTTCGAAGCTTCATATTCTAAGTTTTAATTCTATAACTACCGACGATATGCTGCATATTCAAATGTAATCCTAAAGAGCATGCAATGCTTTTAAATAATAAGAGTAGACATATTAGTTACCGCAAATTAAAATAAAATAACATTAATATTTATTATTGCACAAAAATCAGGACATTATTGTCTTAAAAAACGCTCTAAGATCTTCCAATCCTTTTCTATTTATATCGTAGTAAGGTAACTGTTCTGCGCGTCTGATCCAGGCGATAACATTGGGATATTTGTCGTTATCTATGGGTATAACGCAATCCAGGGATGTAACAGATGTGAGAATACTAAAATCCGCAAACGTAATGTGATCGCCAGCAACCCATTTATGTCCCTTCAAGAATGTATCTACAAATCCATAGGCCTCGTTTATCTGTTCAATCACATGAATGGGAATAATTTTCTCGCCCCTGTCTCGTATCGCTCTCTACAAGATATTAGAGTAATAAATTGCAAAAAAACTTTTTTTAATACCTACCACTAGTGCTTTAAGCGGTGCAAACAACACGCCACTATCAAAGTGCAATCGCTGATCAATCACAGCTCGTTTGTGGGGATCTCTAGGATATAAAGATTCACCCTTACCATATTTTGTGGCAAGATAAAGTACGATAGCATGGCTGTCCCATATAATTTTTCCATTGTCATCAAGAGTTGGAATTGTGTGTTGAGGATTTATCTAAAAATTGAGTTATAGGTTTGTAGCGTCAGATTAGGTCGCAGAATGAACGTACCTTCATATAGTTAGGTTTTAGGTGATCTTTTGCAACTAGGCTGGTTTCGATATAATCCAATTCAATGCCCATGTGTTTGGCTGCTAACATAACAGTTCTGCTTGGAGGGCTGTAATCCGCTTTGTACAATTTGGGGGCCATTGCTAAATCTAGGTTTAAAATGACTATTACACTGCGGCACGTCACTCTATAATGAACAGAGCTATGCACTGTATTTAAGTAAATACTTCTTATCGCTGTTTACATACGTATACCAAATGTTACTTAATAATTCAAGAGGAAAAATATATTCTGATAACTAGAATAATTGTACATACTTACATTGAAATTGTTAGATGTTTTGAGGTATATAATACACGGTATCCGTTGTTGAAGACAGCTCGTATCTGCGGATCTATAAACTACGTTGTCTAATCGTTACTTGGCTACAAATTCTAATGTCAGTCAGTGTTCTATATCTGTTATTGTTTATCTTTACACAAATTATCAGTGCAGAATGAATTCATTGCCATAAAGATGTTGTCATTTATCACTCGGTTTATAGATGCTCGCAATTTCAACAATTCGTAGTTACCAAATTTATCAACTAATGTATTGTTTCGTGTGTTTAGAAAGCAAAACTTGATTTTTAAACTAATAATTAATCGCCAGGGCTATACTCGTATTTCACAAACAACGGTTGCAGATAGAGAGACTTTGGAAATGCATGACAAGTAGTCAGCACTTCTTGACTGAACTAGTGAATAAACTGCAATTATGCTAAATTTGCTGATGTAAATATCGCGGTTTGTTATGAAATGTAACACGTTAGGTTGTATTGCAATTCAAACTGAAACAGGAACGTATTAAGCCTTTGAAATTTACGTCATATTCCTAAGTGTATAAATAGGAAACTTCTAGTCAATAAAATTATGCAGTTAGATATCTCTGCCGAACGGGTCCAAGTCTCTACTGCCTTCTTTACGTAAGCTGTGAGCCTGCATAAGGCCGTTTTGGCACACCATTCTCTACCAACGGAACCAAGTCTTTACTACCCTCCTTATGTGAGACTGCATAAGGCTGTTGGAATTGCATCGTTTTACATCCCTGTACACCTAAGAATTATTCTGTAACTGTTTAAATTAAAACATACAGTCCATACAATCTCCACCCTGAACACGTGTAAGGTTATATATTGTTAAAAAATGATAAATGCTTCTTGAATTTTAAAGTTGGCGACTGTCAAAATCTTACTTTTAAAATGAAACATATTATCGTGCAAACTTGTTCATTAAAAGTAAATTAAGAATAGCAATTGTAGAAATAATAAGGTCATATTGATGATGTTATTTACAAATAAGTAACTTACTTACTTAATCTGATTTAATAATGCTTTAACAGTAAAGACGTAAATCGATACGATAACCTAATAGATTTGAGAAACTTATGTAGATATTATCGCAACTAATTTCTTATGCATTTCTAATAATTTCATTTATTTTGCAGTGGTATCATACCTTACAAGGTTTCTGATTTCATTGTTATTACTCGAATGTTAATTAAAACTCAAATATGATCAGAATTGGCAATTTATTAATCGCTGCAGTACAGTAATAGCAAATATTAAACAATGGTAGATTTATAAACCATGATGGATAAATAACTTTAATATAATGAAACCAAGGTTAGCAATCATGTTGGGAAATAATATTGACAAGGTTATAAGTAAGTAGATTCAATTTTACAGTATATATGATAAATGCAGCTATGATATTGATAAATATTATATTATAAGAGCCGATGCCGCCGTCCGTCCAGACCGTAAGCACAAGTGGCGCCGGCACACGCAGCATGAAGGGCCTGCATACTACTACCACACGCGCGCTTGCTATATAGGTTTCTATAAGCGCAGGTTCCTGTAAGCGCACATGCCGACCGTAAGCACGTGGCGCCGCCACACGCAGCCAGACGTAGGCTGACTACGCGCGTTTTAGTAATCTAATATTTAAATAACGTTAGACTTGCATTTTTACAAAGGGGTGACAAAGCTTCACAAATAAAGTGTGCAATAAAATTTTTATTCAGTTTGACAATGCAACTGATAGTAAATGCGTTATGGTGTTAAAACGGTGCATATGAATCACGTAACACGCAAAGAGCATATCAAACAACCTGTAAGCAACATAAAGACTACAACAAAGTGTTTGGATCATGTGATAGGTGTTAATTTAGGTGCACGAATACAAGTGAGATTAACATTTACGAAATCTGACATTTCAAAATAAACAGTAATTATTATTAAGAATCATAGTATAACGTACCGGTCTTGTACCGGTAAATTTTAAATTTTGTTTTTTACTAAAAATTGCTTATGCTCAGTTCAGCCAAAATTTACTATATTTATCTTGTAAACTGGTTTGCCCCAGGTAAAGCTCAAATGCCAAAAGTTCAGACTCAAATATATATTTACCAGGAAAAAAACACAATGGTGTAAATAAACGGTATAATGTGTTTTAACTATGTATACAAAATAAAATAGTATGTACAAAATTTAACAAAATAAAGTATCTCCGGTGTCCTGGTTTTTTATCGGGAACGTTCTGCCTTGTCTGCTGGTTCAGCTCAGGAGTGGACTATACCGTAGACTCACTGCGCTGGGTAGTTCAAACGAACAAAGTGGGTCAAGAGATCTATAATTCAGAATACGTCATTATTAAAGAAAATGGTTGTTTTACCTGGTGCGGCGATGTTTCCCAGGAGTGTACTACATCTGGCCGGACGTCGTACGTACTTTCTGCCCAAATTAGGGTCCTGGCGAAGTATTTTGCAGGAGTAATGTGATTTTTCGCAAAGCCCTCCTTTGGCAGTTGAAAACACCGGGCAGCGTTAGAGGAGTTTAGCAGCCAGTCTCGGGGGTCTGCCGGTGAATCAATTTACTTACGCCGGAGACCTCCAGATTGTGTTGACCTGGGTATTTCTCCTGGTTTTTAGGTAAGCCGATTTTATTATTAAGTTTTAATGGAAAGGTCGTGATAGAACGGAGCTGAGGGTAGAATGTTAATACGGAGCTTCTTGGCGAAGGTCGGAGCCGACCAGGGCCAAAGGGAGGTTTTTCAGCATGCACAGGAAATTATTGCAAGGTCGGAGCCGGCCGGTGCAAAGGGAGGTTTTCGGTGGGTACTGGAAATTATAGCCAAGGTCGGGTCCGACCGGCGCAAACGATTAGGAAAGCGAGGTAAGGCCCCGGGAGGGTCTAGTGTTCCGGATGGAGTTCAGGTTTCGGGTTCTGGGACTAAAGTTATCTGAAATGACTGCGGGTTCTCCTTTTATAGCCTTTGAACGCTTCCTTATCTGAGCTTCGCTCCAGGTATATTTTGGAAAAACGGTGCCATGCGCACAAATACGAGGATCGGCACACCACTGGTGGATTTGTCGTTTATCACTTTCCGAGCGTAAAATTTATGGAAGCTTAAGATATTGACGAAAATTAGCTCTGGAGAAATGGGCACAAATTTTAAATGTGTAAATACGCATTTGTGCTGGGGCCAACGTCACAATAGCATGTACTTACAATATAACAAGAGGTAGTTGATATCTAAGAGCACCATTCTTTGGAGCTGCAGATTTTGCTTCTAGAACCGGCAGCCGAGGTCTGAAGGTTAAGCCTGCGTGTTGAATTCCGATTCCCGGGCCAAATAACCTCGCGGTGGTTCGGTTATCCAAAATTCAGCAAAAGGCGTTTGGAAAGCTTTAGGCTGAATTGTAATTAAGATACCCTTCTCATCCAAATAATTACGAAGAATCAATAGCCTAGCAAGTTGCCGTTTAGTGTATTTTTAGAAGTCACCGTTGGTAGGTCTGCCGCTGCCTTCTTCACTTACAATCACGAGATAATTCGGATCCGATTTGGCTATTCTACATCGCTGCCCCCGTTTCGACAGCACCCCCGAAATTTCTTGGTTAGGGGTTGACTGTTCAGCACCGCTGTCTGCTAGACCTCTTTTTTGAGATTCAGTTGATCTTCCATCCCCCACAGATGTGTTTGTGCGACACCACCTTTCATAATTCATCAGGCGCCACTGCTACCCGTTCACAGGTACTTTCCTTGGTTGTTGCGTATATTGGAAGTGCATTTTGTTCCGGGCAGTTCCATCTTTTTAAATTTAGATATCAGTAGCTCATCGTGCAATAGTTTTCTCAAACTTTTGACATCTTTCAGGTCGATTTTATGTGTTGTTTAATAGTTAAACATTTCTTCATGCGCCGGTTAGAGTTGTTCTGTAAGTAGCTTGTATTACGATGACTTCCTGTAGGACGCTGTGTTGTTATTTTAATTTTAAAACTAGTTTGTGGATTATCTGCTCGTTTTACTGTATTTGTTGTTGTTCCTTTTCTTTGTAAAAGCAGGTGGTAGTAAAGTACTACGCTGGTTTTCTTGTCGAGAAGCTATACACACACACACACACATCGTCCCCAAAAAGTATAGTGACGTTCCTACTACAGTCTCAAGTACTGAAAGGGTTAATGCGCCTTGAGTTATGAACTTGTGGCGCTCTAGGTAAATAATAACTTTTAGCTACCCCTGGCGTACCGTCCCACCCTTCTGTTTCGACTATGATATAGCCGCACAGTCTTTGTTACATAATGCTGGGCCCTGTAGCTGTCCGATGAATCCAAATATCAGATTTGGTACCCCCTCGATAGGATTTTAGTTTCAACATTTCAGTCAGCTTCTCTGGGATGGCATGAGCTTGTTTTGGTCGTAAGTATCATTTTACTATGTAACACCTCCACGTAACAACAACAGGTCACAGGGCAATTAGCCGGTAAATTAGATTGTCAATTCATTTTAAAAGATACATTTGTTGAGTTAAACAAAAATAGTAGACTGATGCAAGTGTATTTGTAGGGAAACTTATTTCACAGGTTTATTAAACTTTATACATATAGGTACAGTGCTTTCGTAAAGTAGTGGATAAATTCGTTAAAAATTCAAGGAATAACTAATGGAAAAAAACGCTGGGACCCGTCGATTTTTATTTTTATTTGCGCATTTTTTCAACTGAAAGATATACATACAGGGTGAATCACGTAGGTGGTATGGCGTTTATTTTAAACGTCGAACCTCTTTTTTATTACGGAATTTGAAAGAACGCATTTTTTTACTTACGTTAAGCTAATTTTTGAGTATAGGCCACATGACCAAAAATTTAAAAAAAAACAATTTAAAATTACAAAATACTAAATTTAATTCCAATGATAATTTCAAAAACAACTAAATTAAATGTTCAAATTGTGCGCCGCTGTCAGCTTGACAGTAGCCAAAACCTTCACTCAAAAATTAGCTTAGCGTAGGTAAAAAAATGCCTTCCTTCAAATTCCGTAATAAAAAAGGTTTCCATTAAAAAAAAACATCGAGACGTTATACCTCCTGCGCGGATCGCCCTGTATGTATAGATTTTATTTGAAAAAATGAGCAAATAAAAATAAAATCGACGGGTGCACTGTATGTTAAAGTAACCTTTTAGACAAAATTATTATTCCTGAATTGTCTGACTGCGTCCTGACAAATAAAATTACAATATTTAAGAAAAGTATGTCAGTTCCCTGTTTAAATTAATTTGCGCTCAACGTAGAGACCGACCCCATTGCATTAGATATGAATATTTATATGTATGTACTGCTTTGCTACACATTTTAAAAAAAAATCGCTATAGGGCAATATGTCAAATTTGAATTGTAAGATACTTCCAATGCTTTACAACGCATTACTATATTAGTGGTTAAAAACAAGCAGAACAAGTATTTCTAATTTTAAAATTATATGTAAAATTCACGAAATCCGTTTAAATAATATAAATAAACATAATGGTTACCTACCTCAAATTAAAATAAATGTAAAACAATTTGGCAACATTAAACTAATATTTATTATTATACAAAAGTCACGACATTATTTTCTTTAAAAACACTCTAAATTCCACTAATCCTTTTCTATTTATATCATAGCAAGGTAATTGCTCTGCGCGCTTGATCCAAGCGATAACATTGGGATATTTGTTATTATCTATAGGGATCGCGCAATCTAGGGATGTGATAGATGTGAGAATACTAAAATCCGCAAACGTAATATCATCGCCAGCAACCCATTCATGTCCTTCCAAGAATGTATTAACAAATCCATACGCCTCGTTTATCTGTTCGATCATATGATTGGGAATAATTTTCTCGCCTCTGTCTCGCATCGCTTTCTGTAAGATTTTAGCATAACAGATTGCAAAAAAGTATTTTTTTAAACTTACCACTAGTCCTTTAAGCGGTGTAAACAGCACGCCAGTATCAAAATGCAATCTTTGATCAACCACAGCTCGTTTGTGGGGGTCTTTAGGATATAAAGACTCGCCCTTACCATATTTTGTGGCAAGGTAAAGTACGATAGCATGACTGTCCCATACAATTTTTCCATCGTCATCCAGAGTTGGAATTGTGTGTTGGGGATTCATCTAAAAATTGAGGTGTAGGTTTTTTCGTTAGATTGTGTTGTTGAATAATAAACGTACCTTCACAAAGTTAGACTTTAGATGGTCTTTTGCTGCTAGGTTAGTCTCGATGTAATCCAGTTCAATGCCCATGTGTTTGGCTGCTAGCATAACAGGTCTGCTGGAAGGGCTGTGGTCCGTTTTGTACAATTTCGGGGCCATTGCTAAATCTAGTCGTTACAATACCGATTACGCTGCGGCTCGATGCTCTCTAATCGGTAGAGCTGTGGACTAGATATTTAAGTAGATACTGGTTATCGGTGATACCATACCAAATGTTGCCTAGTAATTCAAGATGGAAAGTACCTAACTAACATGTATTCTGATAACTAGAATTAAAATAATTGTGCATACCTACATTAAAATTATGAATTACACGTTTTGAGGAATATAATACTCAGCATCTAAGTATTCATTGTTGAAGAAATCTTATATCAGCTGTAATTTTATTTGCTAGTCGTTAGGTGAAGAATATTATTCAATGCTCTATATCTGTTATTGCTCGTACCATAAAGATTATGTCATTTATCACTCGGTTTATGCATGTTCGTAATTTGAACAAGTAGTATACCAACTCTGTATCCCGAATCCGGGGCAAGTTGATCATTGTACCGCCAGATGCCAGCGCATATAGCACCAGCCTCGACACCGCAAGGTAAATGAGGTTACAGATAATACATACAGTATAAAAACAGTAGGTCATTAACATAGTGACAATTCATAGTTGTTCAATTATTCCCAGATAATATATTGTTTTGTGTGAAGTTGTAGAAGTATTGTTAATCAATGAACAATACTTCTAGAATTTTGAAGTCGACCACTGACGTTTAAAGTGTTAGGGGAATCTTATTATGGAGCAAATATGTTCATTAAAAGTTATTTAAGAATAGCAGTTGTAGAAATAATAAGGTCATATTAATAATTTTATTTAAATACAAGCAAGTTGAGCATTGTACCGCCAGATGCCAGCGCATAAAGCACCAGCCTCTACACCGCAAGGTAAATGAGGTTACAGATTATACATACATACATACACAAATAATGCATGTACTTAATCTGCATTAATATTACTCTAACCTTTTAGGAACTTATGTATATTTTGTGGTATCTAATTTCTTACGTATTTCTAATATATAATAACTAGCAGTCCAGTGAGACAAATGTCTCATTTAACGCGCCTTCAAACCTCGATCGGTTAGGCAACCACCCAGACCTGCAAGGTGTCAAAGTGGTTGCCTAACCGATCGATGATTTAAGGCGCAGAGGATCGCAGCTACGTTTGGCGGCCGAAACAGTTTTTATTTAATACGAGTGCTATTTGAAAAACGGTCTTTTTGTGATTTCTCGAAAACCGGAAGTGTCACGTGACTGAAATTCGGTTCCTGAGCTGACACGACCATTCCAAACATATAACTTTAATAACTTTTTTCTCTATCTCCTACGGTTTGGCTGCTGAAACAGCGTCCCGGATAAAACAGCGTCCCAGACAGACACGTCTATTAGATAAAGGATAAACAACCTTGTTATAACGAGTGTCAAAGTGGATGCTTCAGATAGAAGCACATTAAAGGAAGTAGTAATTTTTTAAAAGAATTCTTTAAACATAAGACCCAAGATAAAGAATGCCTCCAAAGAGCATCAAAATGTGCATTGGAAATGGAAGCCTGGGCCAACAAATTAGAAATTCTGAAAAACAAATCTAAGCTGAAGGGTCACGAGATATATATATCCATAGTGACTTAACTAATATATAAAGAGCTGTGCAAAGGACAATCAGAGAAAAAGCAAAGCAAGAAAGAGTAAAGGATGAAAGAGTTAAAATGGGATACCAAAAGGTTGAAGTCGATGGTAACACTTTGGTGCAGGATAACAAACAGCAAAAATTGCTAGAACGCACGCAAGCCATTCAGCCAAAAATTTGGTAAAAAATAAAAAGGTAAAGATTGAATCGATAACAGAATGGCGAGGATATGATTAAGGAATGAAACAATAAGTAATAAAATGAAGAGTACTATTGAAATAGGGTGGGAGGGAACTAGAACTATTAAAAGATCTCGAGAAATACACTATTCAGATATGAAAGGTAACAGAAACGAAGAAAAAGGTAAACGGAATTATTAATATGAATAAAGATAATATTTTAATCTATATTGGCGTACCGTAAGAAGAGCAGGCAGTAGCTGTAATAGGGTGTTTAATAAATAAAGAGCTACGCTATCAAATCACTGATTGGGATTGAATCTCAGAGAGAGTATTGAGAATTGAAGTAAGGCAACAGTGAAATATCAGTAATTGTAGCCTATGCACCCAACGACAGTGACAATATTCGAAACAAAGAACATCTTTATGAAAACCTACAACAAGCAAAAGACAACGCTGAAAGTGAAATGGTGATGGTAGGTGATTTTAATGACAGAGTTGAGAAGAAATCCGAAAATCATAATAATGTAATAGGTGGATATGACGAGGCGGAGATAAACGACAATGGCTTGCGGTTATTGGGAGTTTTGCAAAATAAATAATTTAGTGATAGTTAATACTAAATTCCAACATCAAAACATTCATAAATATATAAGAGAAGTAGACGGCAGAAATGAAAGATCGATTACATCATATCCAAAAAAATACTTCCAATAGAGTTAAAGACGCTAGATTAAGGAAAGGGGCTGAAATAGGCAGTAACCATTTTCTTCTCGTAATGGAATTACAAAATTGTCACTAGAAAAGCGAAAATTGGTTTAGAACATTAAGATTATGAAAACTATATCTACATATAAGTTCGAACATGCACAGCATCAAAAGATCTAGCTCAGAGAGCAGCAGAATTTACAGAAATCAGTAGGCATGTAAACGTAGAATTGGCCCGGAACAAATTTGAAGAAATCAGCGTCAATGAAGCTGAAAAAAGTTGTGGTAGAAAAGCGTTGGGTATTAAACAGAAACAAACGGCATGGTGGAGTGAAGTAATGCAAAAAGAAAACACTATCAACACAACACTTACAAACATGGGCAAAAATACATTTTTGGGAGAAACAAGTACCAATGAATTCAAGTTAAGGAGTTAAGAGTTTTACATGGGAGGAATTTGGTAGAAATATGGAGTCGTATTCCACCGAAAATAGAAAATAATTTTTCAATGTGCTAAGAAATCAAAAAGGAGAAAAACAATGCCTTCTACTAAATTTAAAAAACAAAAACGGCACAGTATTAACTGAAAAAATCTGTAAATGGGTTTACACCGAACTTTCCTCGCGCGAATTAGATCAATTATTTGCAAATTTAAAAAAAATGTATCCCGCTGGGGTTTGAACCCGCCGCATCTGCAGAGCGGAGCGTAGTGATCGTAACTGGATCGATAAGTCGAACTTGGCCATCGAGCCTCATTGAAATGAGTGCGGAGCGCGCCTCTATTTAACGGAACGGTATTATTGTTGAAACGTTTCGACTCTTTTGTGACATTATCCTGTATCTGTTGAGTCCTATTTTCGACAAGTGTAAAGCCTGACCTATGTGAAAATTATTACTTCCTTCTATTTCAAATTAACGCAAAAATAAACAACATTTTATCTTTTTAAGGTGCTCACCCTGTATATATTTGTCTGAAATTTTCACGGTTTTATGCCAGATATATATATATATATATATATATATGTATATATATATATAATGTATATGCAAAATATTATCTTCCTAGGACAAATAGTTATACCGCCAACATACAGACAGACAGACAGACAGGCAGGCAGACAGACAGGCAGACAGACAGACAGACAGACAGTCAGGCAGGCAGACAGACAGACAGACAGACAGACAGTCAGACAGGCAGGCAGGCAGACAGGCAGACAGACACACACACAGACAGGCAGACAGACGGAATTGAGAAAATCTGTTTTTCGTCATCTAGGGATCCTGAAACGTAAAGATCTGAAGAAATCTCGGAAGGTGATTTTTTCGTCATTACAATACTTCCTCGTCTTTCTGACGAGGTAAATAAAAAGGGAAATCATGGAGAGATGGAAAGAGCATTTTCAGAATTACTCAGGGGTCATCAGGGGAATGTAGATATAGACGCAAATGTAATGTTAGAACAAGAAATGGAAGAAAGAGAATCAAAAACTAACAAATTAACAATTATACGTATTACTATGGAAGAGCTTGAAGTTGCGCTACATAAAGCTAAATTAGGCAAAGCAGCTGACATAGACGGTATTACAAATGAAATGCTAAAAGCGATGGGAGTAGAAGGTAAAAATATGTTATTACTGCTACCGAATTTGGTATACAAACAAAAATCTCTCCCAAAGGACTGGGAAGTAGCTATAATAACAACGGTATTAAAAAAGGTGATTCTCAGATGGCTAACAACTACAGAAGAATATCAATCTTAAGCACTACAAGAAAGGCATGTGAAAGAGTCTTAGAGAAAAGACTTCGCGAAACATTTCGACCAAATAGAAGTGCGCAAGCCGCAAGACCATATCTTTACAATCAAACTGATAATAAAAAAGCAGTAGAGTACGGGAGAGAAGTGATATTTTTCTTTATCGACCTTGAAAAAGCTTTTGATCGGCTGGAAGAAAAACATATTTGGACAGAATTACGTAAGAAAAATATAGGAAAGGACCTTATTAGAGCAATTCAAAGCTTTTACAGGAAAATTGTAAATTGTGTTACAACCCACAACACCATCAGCATCCCAGACAAATTTATATCTAACGTGGGGGTACATCAAGTTATTTAAGTGCTTGGTTTCTATTTACCTATTGAATAACAGGTTGGGGTCTGATGATGAACCAGAAGTTTCTAAATAACAGACAAATATAAAAAACCAAAGATGGCAGTGTTTAACGCAATATATGCTCCAATAATAATTTACAGTAGCGAATTTTGGGTGCTAACTGAGAAACAAATAAGATGCAAACAGTCAGTGGAGATGGAATATCTAAAGAAAGTAGAGGGAAAAACAAAAGCAGACCGAATACTTAATGAAGTAATACGTCAAAACTTACATAGCAGGTCAATAAGCAAAAGACTGGCAAACTACCAGCTACTTTGGTTTGAACATCTAGAAAGAATGGGCGACACAAAAAATCCCAAATTAATATGGACAGCCAAAGAGTACTGTCAAAGAGCAAATGGGAGGCCAAGACAAAGTTGGGATGAAGTAGTTAACAAAGTGCTTGACAAATAAAAAGAAATTCGCGGCGAGAAGAAATTCTGTATTGCTTGATGAATACAACTCGACACCAAAAGGTACAAGAGTCATCAATTTTTAGCATGATGCATCATCTATTCATTTAGTAAATAATAAAACTTTAATTTCCTTTGCTTGTTAATGATAGCTTTTCTAACGGTTGCTTTGTCACCCATTCTTTATTTTCTTACTATACACTTTTCAGGAATGTTTTTGACACGCTCTTTGCTAATTGTAAATTTATTTTAGTAGCACTTATCTTATTTGCTGCTTTAAATTTCCCTTATTGGTAATTTTTATTACGAGTGGTTTGTTTAATCCCGTTTATAAAGATAAATTCTTATTAATTACTTACGATAACTTCTAAAAATTTTTACCAGCAAGAGACATCCAGCGGTATTTGTTTATGTCTGCGATTTTTGATATGCCTTATGATTTAAACATCAAAAATTATATTTAAGTGACAGCATTAGGCCTTGTTTTAAACACATGCTTGTGTAAGCTAGTTGACTGTAATCTGAAAAACAAATGATAAAGAGAAAATTCGATTAGAAATATTAGCAGGTATAGTAAACACTCAATTTTACAACAACCACTTCCAACATTAGTGCATTATTCCTAGTTAAGCTGTAATATCCTGACTTTTACGATATTATTGAAGTTTGCAAAGAATGCTCACTTATAATTTTGACAAGACGTAACGACCAGATTACTCGCCCTTTTTCAACGAGTAACTGCAGTGGGACAGGGTCCGTTCAAACATTCGAGTAAACACAAATAAAAAAGAGAGATAACATAGAATAATTATTTCATTCTGTTAAATACATAAATAAAACTTCTGTAAACTATACAATAGATTTACAAGATTTCTAAAGCGCCTGACAGGTAGACAACCAATTTGACAACAATCTCAAGCTGGTCGTCAGCCGCTGGTTTAGCGAATTCTGGACGGTAATCTTGAAATGGATAGTGGATCGGATCTGCTTCCTCGGCCTGTTCGGGAAAGAATGCAAAACTGCATTATTTGACAGATTTAGTTTATAAGTAGTTAGGTGCAACTTTTTCAGCTGATTATTTAAGCAGGAAAGATACTATTGAAATGAAACCAAATAAAATAATAATAGCACCTGTAAGAATTAAAAACGACATAGGAAGATATTCGCAAGAGAATCTTAAGAATTTGCAAATAGATGAAGAAGTAATGAAGTTATGAAGAAATGCATTAAATGAGAATAATGGCGGGTATAATATAGTCAACTATATTCTTATGAAAAAATACGGAAAATAATTTAATACCTATTATTAAATGTGGACATGGAAAGATAAGTCATAGTTGAGATACATTTAAAATATGGGCATATAGGTAAAAGAAATCCATGGCCGATCTTTCGAGAAAAGTTTTATATGAAAAATGATGCCAAGATAATTAAAAGGATTATTAATGCTTTGAAGATTTGTTTATTTCCAAGAGAAAAGAATTACAAGGATATGTTCTATATAAAAGGTATAAGAGTGGAAAATTCAGTAGAATTGTTAGCTATTGACTACATAAGTAATTTAGTAATAGGTCAATTTGGTTTTAAGAACGTTATGGTAATACTAGATGTTCTCACTAAATATGTGAGATTATTTCCAGCTAAAAACTGTACTACTCAAAATCTATTGAAAAATTTAAATAAATATTTTCAAGTATTTGTAAAACCAAAGAAAATATTGGCAGATGATGCAACTTATTTTAAAAACCCACGGTTTATTAACACAATCATACAGCAAGACATAGACGTTGGTTTTTGCAGCATAAGACATTTTTAAGCCAATCCAGCAGAAAAGCATGAATACTAAATATTACAACGTTAATATAGAGCATTCTTATTAATATTACACTTTACCAAATACTGGGGTAACAACGCCAGAAATGTCTTTGTGTTTTTCCAAACAGCAGAAAATGAATAGTACATATTGTTATCGATTCTGTAGATATAAATCCACAAGTTGCAGTAAATTATCAGATAAACCAAAACAATCTGTAAAAGTTACATTTGTTTGAATATTTAGATACAAAGTTTCTGACATGGTTGTGTAAAAAGTGTGGGATTTGCAACAGTAGATTGAGATGAAATAAGGGTTGACCGTGGTTATACTTATGTCGTAAACTATGACTTCGAGTATTTTGAATACACTTTGTATTCGTGTTATCAGTTTATAATTTTCAATACAATTACTAACTCTCTTATTGCAAATAGCAAATTTTACTAATCAGACATTTTTGTGAGTATTGGGAAGTAGCAATAATAAGATTACACATTTCAAGTAGTGGCTGAACTAGACAATCAATGCAATATTTATAAAACATGTATACTTGGTTTCATTGAAATCGACTACACCTAATTTTTGGATGTATAAACATGTATTGATAGTTACTTAGTTACTCGAAGTGCTAGAAAAAAGTCTAAAAAGCGTCTACTTCACATTTAGGTGTAGTCAATTTCAATTAAACCAAGTGTACATAGCATGATCTTTGCCAACTAACATTTTTGTCTTAAGAGTTTTAAAGCTTTTCTCAAATTATGTTCTGTAGGTGGTAATCTTTAATAATAGTATTTAACATTACTAGCTTGGTAAGAGGGTTTTTACCGGTGAATAAAAGGATATGACTGGCGAGCCGCAGGCGAGCCAGTCACCTTGTTGATCCCGTAAAACCTGTTACCTTGCGTGTATTGTTGAATATTTTATTTTTTCCTCACTTGTAAATAACTAGAAATTTACCATTTATTCAAAATGTCAAACTGACAAGCAACTACATTCATCAATATGATACATACTAAGGAAGAAAACTCTGGCTTTGCACGCTATCATTTATCTATGAGCACGCTTGTAAAGCTGACAGTTAACTTGTAAAGATTTTACAAGTTAGTAACTTGTTAAAATAAACTTTCTTGATTAATACAGTGACTTGATAAATTGATGTTTACAAGTGAGGAACAAATAAAATATTTACAAGTTAACTGTCAGTTTTACAAGCGTGCTCATAGATAAATTATAGCGTGCAAAGCCAGAGTTGTCTTCCTTAGTATGTGTCATATTGATGCATTTAGTTGCTTGTCAGTTTCACATTTTGAATAAATGGTAAATTTCTAGTTATTTACAAGTGAGGAACAAATAAAATATTCAACAATACACGCAAGGTAACAGGTTTTACGGGATCAACAAGGTGACTGGCTCGCCTGCGGCTCGCCAGTCATATCCTTTTATTCACCGGTAAAAACCCTCTTACCAAGCTAGTAATGTTAAATACTATTTCAAGATAGTGACTTGTTAAAATAAACTTTCTTGATTAATACAGCGACTTGATAAATTGATGTTTACAAGTGAGAAACAAATAAATATGGTATCAGAAAAAAAGTGCAAAATCTAGTTGCTCTCTTCGACACTATCGCTATAAACGTATTTGAAATACCTTGCAAAACTCTCATCAGTGTCCTCAGCTGTCGTATATTTATTTAGTAGGTATTGGCGAATAGTATTTATCTCAGTCTATTTACTCTGGCCAAACTTTGGAGCCAAATAACGCTATTGAACGGCTACTACTACGATTAGGACACTCCTTTTATGTTTTACGAGTATAACTATAATTTAGATAGGTGGAAACATGACTCAGCAGATTGCCAAAAAATTAATGTATATGAGAATATTAATAAATATAAAATATTCTCCCAGAGATAAATATATGTTAATTTATGGTAAACATTGCAACATATGAATAGAGATGGGTGCAACAAAAAGATTAAAATGTCAAAGTCCTCAAGTCAAATTCAGAATTAGTAAAGATGACAATTAAAAAAACGTTAGGTATAAGTTGTTAGGTAGCCGATCAGACAATGAAAGTTTTAAATTACGAGTACATCGCTGCCAGAGTAAAATTTGCTAGTCATTCTTAGTCACGATGATAATGCTGTTTAATGAAAATAACTGAATTGATAAACATTACATCACAAGGTCACTGAGACAGTAGGTCGTGTTTATTCTTGATTAGGAATGATACCTATCAAACTCTTTCCCATAAAATAATATTTAAAATTAATCTAAAGTTGAAAGCTCTTTTTAATTCCATATCTACACATAATAATTGTATTCGCAATTTTCCTGTAAAGTTATGAGCTACCTACACAGTCTTGTTTACGGTCTTATATCTGAGTTTATTTTTAGATACTAAATCACTGAACCTTGAAATTGCAGTCGACTCGCCTGATTTCGTGTTTGCGCTCCATTAGTCGGTTGTCCATTGCATTTGTAAAACTGTTTCCCTATTCATAGTAATTGATAGATGGAAGTCCACTGCATGAACACTATTAATAACTACTAAGGTTCTTTTTTAAAGTGCAGTATGAACAGAATTGCCTGAGAGGCTGCTTCAGGATTCCGTTATTTTGCGCTGATTCTATCCGTCAAGCACGTAAACAAGACTGTGTTTACGTTTTAAACCAATGTAGTCAATGGTACTTGAACGGACGACAGTAAAAACCACCCTTGGAGCACAGCCTCATGCCCCATAAATATTATGGCTGAGAAAGGGTAGTGAATGAATCAAACATTAAATGCAGATTGATTTTTATTATGAAAATAGACTAGTATTTATACAAAACAAAAATGCTTAACGCAGTAACAATATCAAAGTTCATATATACAGTTTAATAGGGCAAAGTGTTTAAATTACAAAACAGCAGATAAGCAATTTGTGCAGTTTTTATTTCCTGATAGAGCGAAGGTCGCCCGTTGAACTTACTACTGTAGGTCGATATTATGCAAGGAGTGCAGAATTGCATTTTCCTGGTCTTTAACTCGTATGATTGTGTAATAACACTGGCTTTTAAATTACGAATAATGTTTCATAAATTTGAACTGAAATATATAGTTTTTAATCTAATTTAAACATATTAAATTTAGTAATTATGAGGCAAAGACTGGTGATTGCAACATTAAACAGTTCTTGCTAATAAATGGGAATTGCATTTAAAAGCATGCAACTGGATTTCGTAAATTTTAGAAAATAAAATTTATGTGTGTTTAAATCAAGTTTAAACATATTGCCAATTTTAGGCCGAAGAAAAATAAAAGGAAAACTATATTGTTTCTTCCACATTAAGGGTTTTTAAAGGATATTCTTCTACGGCTGACTGGCGTTGTTTGGATTGATGCTTCCTTCGGTTGATCCTTTTCCGAATGTAGTAGAAGGCTCCTATTAGAATAGCGGCTCCCAATATGCTGCCGGTGATCCCGCTGGATAGATAGGAATGATGGCGGATGGTTTTCCATGTCACGTCTTTTAGACGCTGTTGATTATTCCTCTGGATAGGTAGTAGCGACGTCGGATGGCTCTCCATGCTACTTCCTTCAGATGATGTTGCAGGTCTAACCGAGAGGGTTGTAAATCCTCAAAGTGGTTCGGTTGCTGCAACACTGGCTCCTTTGCTATTTCTGTAAAAGAGCTTTTGTGTTATTGTGTCGTTGACTATGTTACCAATTGGTTTGGAACATCCTGCCAACGTCCATCGGCTGCCTCTTCCTTTGGAGACGAACATTATATGAGTGCATACGATAATTAATATCACTCTTGCCGAGGTTAGCTGTTTTAAAAGATGCCGCATCGGTATTCCACATCGCGAGTCTTCGGTAACTTCCCTCGCAGACTTTAATAAGCCGTCTTCTTGATACCATCTTCTACGAGGGGCTAAGTGCTTAGCATTGTGTTTATTGTTTTCTGAACTTCTTGCTGCCATTTCTTGTCTCCACCCTTCATTGGGGGAGAAATGCTTGAGATTTCTTCGGTACTGGGAATGATCGTGTGCGGGTGATGTTGGCCGAAATTTTATCTTCAGACTTTGGTTCCTGCGATTTTTTGTTAGTTGTTGGTAATGGAATAATGTTGCCATTTCTTGTAACCACCCTCCATTGGGGGAAAAGTGTTTGGTAGCGGAATTTTCATTTTCTAACTTGTTGGCTACTATTTCTGGGAACCACCCTCCACCAGGTGTCAAATTTTTCGTGAACTCGGAGGGTTTCTCGTTTTCTACAGTTCTTGTCGCTGTTTGCTGATACCACCCTCCACTAGTTGCTAAGATTTTAGTGGACTCGGAGGGTTTCTTGTTTTCTACAATTCTTGCTGCTTTTTCTGAGCTCCTTCCTCCACCGGGTGGCAAGTTTTTAGTGGACTCGGAGGTGTTCTTGTTAGCAGCAGTTATTGCTGCAACTTCTTGGCTCCATCCATCGCTAGGAGCTGCTGTCGAAGCATCTGGAGGAGTTCCAACGATTTTTTCGTGGCCTGCAATTTCTGGACTGCATCCACTGCTTGGAGCTGCTTTAGGAGTTTCAACGATTTGTTCGTGGCCTGCAATTTCCTTTCCTTTCTGTCCATCGACTTTGTGAATGGGAACTTCCTGAATGGGAACTTCGTGGATGCGGACTTCATGAACGAGGATTTCGTGAGTGAGGACTTCGGAGGTTCCATGCACTTGGTGATTTTCTTGTGGATGAGAAGATGCTACCTTTTCACATTCGATGATAACAGGATGTTGAACTTCCGTATTCTTTATATTGGCAGCTGCGATTGCTCGTTCTTCCGCTGTAGGATCATTTGTTGATATTTCCTTCACCTGCTGGATTGTTTGCTTGTCATTGGTAGGTGAACTTCGGAACTGACCACAGCTTTTGATGTAGTGACCTCCATGATTAAGAGTTTCGGAAGCTTCGATTTTCTGCGGTCTTTCCTGTACTGATTCTGTGAATTTCTTTTCACGTACCTGATATTTTGGGGGAAGTGTTCTTTGTGTGGGTACTTCTTCTGTGTCCCAGAATTTCTGCAACTGATATTCTTCTCCAATTTTGGCAACCATGGTGTTGACTTTAATGCTGTCGTTATGCTGTCTTCCAATGGTTCCAGATAATACCCAACCCAGTTTGGTGTTTTGTCCCAAGATGCCATCCTTTGTTCTAGTGATTCCTTCTAGAATTATTTTTGAATATTCTTCGGCTCCTAGAATTATGTCTATGGGGCCAGGTTGGTTGAAGGTGGGATCGGCGATGAAAATATTGCTCCAGGAATTGATATTTATGTTTGGGATAGGGGATGAAGGCATGACTTTGGTAAGTTTGGGAAGTATTAGTAAATTTACAGGTAGGGAAAAGTTACTTGAAAATCTAGGTGTGATCAAACCTGGGATTTTCCATTTGGCAATTTTTGGCTCGCTGTTCCCAATTCCTGTGATTTCAGCTCGAACTTTGGTCCTGGGTAACCCCAATAATTCGGCTGATGCATCCGTGATAAACGACCCCTGAGACCCGGGATCTATTAATACTCGTAGTAGATGAGTCATCCCGGATGCTGCCTTTACTTGAACCATTGCTGTGGCAAGTAGAACTTGGCTCTCCTGTGCGCCTAAATTGGCGGTGATGATGTCCGACTTCGGCTTCTTTTCTGGAGCGTTGGAAGTCTTCATAGCTGCTGCATGAGCTGACGTTCTCATCCTTTGGGCAGGGAGCGGCCTTGATGGTGGCTGCGCCTTATGAAGCAGTGTATGATGCGGGAAGCGACAGATCCTACAATTAAAGTAGGCACGACATGGTATATTTGAATCGTGCCGCAAGCATCGATAGCACAATCGATTGGTTTTTACTGCTTCTTGTTTTTCATGGATAGGTAGCCTCTGGAATTGACTACAGTTGTCGATGTAATGATCTCCATGGCACAGCTTGCAATTTAGGGATGCGGAAGCGTAATTCTTCTGTGGTCTTTCCTGCGTGGGCTTTCGAGCTCCATCTATGGATTCTAGAGATTGGAACCGCACTTGCAGGAAAGCCATTAAATTTTGGTGATCCTGGACTTCATTTGGACATTGAAGCGACTGTTCATATAATTTGTTGGTTTCAGGATCCCATTTTCGAGCGATAGCTCTGTTAATCCACGGACCCCAACTGTCCGTGGAGATGCCTAAATTTTTGATTGCCTCCACACATTCCTTGATGGAGTCGTGCAATCTTTTTAACCCTTGGGCTGACTCTTTGGAGAGGACCGGCAGATCGAATATGGTATCTAGCAATTTAGTTAAAATAAGGCGATTATTTTGATACCTTTGTTGCAGCAGAATCCAGGCGGTGTTGTAGTTTGCTTGGGTAACAGCTAGATGCTGGATCAGTCGGCTTGGCTCTCCCTTAAGATGCGTCTTTAAATATTGCATCTTGATGACATCGTCCATATTCTGGTTGTCATCTACTAATTTAGTGAACAGGTCCTTGAAAGTGGCCCATTCCTCATAATTTCCCTCGTATATGGGAATTTTGACTTGAGGAAGCGAGATGGCTGCTGCTTGCTCGTTCCTTGTCGGCGCTTGCAATAAAATAATTAAATTTCTATACCTGTCTTCCAACGTAGTATATTCAGGACTGAAGTGCATTTGTTCTGAAGCCATGTCGTTTGACATAACTTCTTCGTCCATCTCGACCACACGATCCCATTTTTCTCTTAATTCCCTTGTCGTGATGGCGGGCCTCCCTAATTCTTGTGTTAGTTCGGCGTCGTCCATCGCTTGCTTAAAATTCTGGATCCGAATCTGCAGTTTTCGGATACGAACCTTTTGCTCGGGGTTGGCCACCATTTCCTCTTGCGTTCTGCTTACGGAGGCGTTGGAAATTTCCGTTGTTTTTGAACAGCTCTGCAAGTAACTTTTTGCTTCGCCGTATATGGCTTTAATTTGGTCGTAATACCCTGTTTTAAAATAATTATGAGTTGGAATACTTAGCTGCCCCATTTCTGCGTGATTTTTAGTTGCAGTGTTCCAAAGTTCGTCCAGCGTTTTGTTGCGACTGGCGATGTAGGCTTCATTTTTTCGGCTGGCAGGGTCCTTTTTGCTGTTGGATAATATTTGCTTTATCTTCTGCGCGAGCTCTTCTTGGGCGATAGCTAAGTTGTTGAATTCCTCCATGTTGTTGGCCATTTTCTGGGAACTGGGTGGTTGGCAGATGTTGTCTTCTTCTCGGGATGTGTTTTTTCGTTAGTTGGAGACAGATCCGGCTCGAAGGACCATGAACAGAATTGCCTGAGAGGCTGCTTCAGGATTCCGTTATTTTGCGCTGATTCTATCCGTCAAGCACGTAAACAAGACTGTGTTTACGTTTTAAACCAATGTAGTCAATGGTACTTGAACGGACGACAGTAAAAACCACCCTTGGAGCACAGCCTCATGCCCCATAAATATTATGGCTTAGAAAGGGTAGTGAATGAATCAAACATTAAATGCAGATTGATTTTTATTATGAAAATAGACTAGTATTTATACAAAACAAAAATGCTTAACGCAGTAACAATATCAAAGTTCATATATACAGTTTAATAGGGCAAAGTGTTTAAATTACAAAACAGCAGATAAGCAATTTGTGCAGTTTTTATTTCCTGATAGAGCGAAGGTCGCCCGTTGAACTTACTACTGTAGGTCGATATTATGCAAGGAGTGCAGAATTGCATTTTCCTGGTCTTTAACTCGTATGATTGTGTAATAACACTGGCTTTTAAATTACGAATAATGTTTCATAAATTTGAACTGAAATATATAGTTTTTAATCTAATTTAAACATATTAAATTTAGTAATTATGAGGCAAAGACTGGTGATTGCAACATTAAACAGTTCTTGCTAATAAATGGGAATTGCATTTAAAAGCATGCAACTGGATTTCGTAAATTTTAGAAAATAAAATTTATGTGTTTAAATCAAGTTTAAACAAGTACTAAATTTAAAGTAAAAACATATATAAAAGGCTTTACCCAGAACTTCCCTCGTTAACATTGTGACACTAAATAATTTTAAAAATCAAATTAAGTTAGGAGTACAAATATCTTTAAGTTTCTAATAAATTAAATACATTTTCAAGTTAAAAAAATTCTTCCGCTGGGGTTTGAACCCGCCGCATCTGCAGCTCTGCAGATCACTCGATCCTAACCGCATCTCCGCAGCGGATATAACTACAGCGAAATTCCATCTGCGCTACCGAGTCTCCTCGAGAACGGCGAGGCGCGCGTCTCACTTGAAGAGCACGGTGTTATGGTCGAAACATTTTTACTCTTTTGTGATATTATCCTTTATCGGTTAAGTCTTATTTTCTTCGGTAAATGTGATGCCTGAGCTACGTGAAAGTTATTACTTCCATTTATTTCAAAATTAACACAAAAATAAACAAAATTTTATTTTTTAAGGTGCTCTTCCTGTGTATATTTGTATGAAATTGTACCGGTTTCATGCGAGGTAGATATATAAGATGTATGGAAAATATCGTCTTCCTCCGACAAATAGTTTATGAGCTATACCGCCAACAGACAGACAGATAGACAGAAAGACGGACGGACGGACAGACAGACAGACAGACAGACAGACAGACAGACACAGACAGACAGACGGAATTGAGAAAACCTCTTTTTTGTCATCTAGGGATTTTGAAACGTGAAGATCTGAAAAAATCTCGGAAGGTGATTTTTTCGTGATTACAATACTTCCATCGTCTTTCAGACGAGAGAAGTAAAAAGAAATGGTTTGAACTTTGCTGTTATCTTGTAACTAGCAACAAGATAAATGATTAATGAAGGTTTTATATCTCCTGCACTCTGCACCTAACACTGCAACAGAAATAGATTTAGAGTAATAGTGTTTACGACTTATTTTTCAGTTATTACCAAATAAAAATAGATAACGGATGTGTCAAACTTCAAAAAGAAAACACACTTTCACCTTTAGAGAATGATCAACAGCAAAAATTATTCGAATTAATAAACTGAGACCTAACCCTCAGGAGTCAAAATATAAACTTTGATATGATATGGTCCTCTGAATAGAGCATTAGTCGAGACCTGACTTCTCGTGTGTGCTGAAAACTACAGCTGTATAGAACTCCAGGATAGAACGGTTAGGCAACGAAACACGGAATATGCAATAGCCAAGGACGCACCACAAGCTACTGGAACTGCAAACTAACATTTTCAACTCGGCAAAATTATGAATATTTTATCTTAACGTTTACGCTAAATTCTGGAGAAAGCTTGAAGGATCCACGTTCGTTGTTATTCAATTCTTCGTTCGAGGGGTCCGTGCTGTGATTAAGTTTTTTCAGGTCTTATCCTTACGTAAATATCTCGAAGGGGTAACGTGTGATAGCAAGTATATCAACCATACGACGAATTCAAAACAGATCGAATTCTGCTTATAATACTATAACACTTTAGGACCGCGTCCAATATTTTTATCCAACGGATCTAATTCTGCAATCCAGGAGTTTTGGAAGCGCAAGGTCTGTTGCAGGGCACCCAAACAATTATTGAAATTTTACCGTAATGTTTACGCTAAATTCTGGAGAAAACTTGAACGATCCACATTCGTTGGTGTTTAATTCCGCGTTCAGGGAGAGCGTGCTGTGATTAAATTTGCTCGGGTCTCATTCGAACGTAAATATTTCGAAGGGGTAACGTGCGATAGCAAGCATATCAACCATTCAACGAATAAAAAACAGCAGGATCAAACTCCCCTTATAGAAATATAACACTTCAGGCCCGCGTCGAATATTTTCATCCAACGGATGTAATTCTGCAATCCAGGAACTTCCCTAGGAAAAGCGAGGTGTATTGCTAGGCACCCATAAAATTATAGAGATTTTACCCTAATGTTTACGATAAATTCTGGAGAAAACTTGAAGAGTCCACGTCCTTTTGGTATTTTATTCTTCGTTCAGCGGGAGCGTGCTGTGATTAAGTTTGCTCAGGTCTCACCCTACTGTAAATATCTCGAAGGGGTAACGTGTGATAACCAGTATATCAACCACACGACGAATTCAAAACGGGAGGATCGAATTCCGCTTATAAAACTATAACTCTTTAGGTTGTACTCGAAAATTTTTGTCCAATGGACATATTTCTACCAGCTAGATGGTTTCCTTAGAAGCACGAGGTGTGTCAATTGTAGTGATTCGATCTTAATGGTTAAGCTAAATTCTGAACAAAACCTGAAGGATACACGGCGATAGGTGTTCAATTATTTGTCCAGCGGGCGGGTGCTGTGATTTCAAATGCTATGACCCTAGCCCAAATATATAGAAGCGTGTGATTGCAAGCATATTAACGGAATGATGGAATTCGGCTTATATAAATATAACAGTTTAGGCCACGTCAAATATGTGTATCTAACGGACTTAAAGCCAGAAATTCTTCTTGGAAGAGCGAGATGCTGTCACTGTCTTTTGATGCTCTAGCTTAATAATTGTATTCACTAATCTTGTGCTGCGGAAAATAATGCAAACAAGTTTCGTCATTGCCTTTGTAGATCCAAAAATGAGATTCTTGGCGGGCTGCATCATAAAATGGTTTATAGGTTTCACCACCACTCAGTATTTTTGGGATAATACGGTGACCGCCAATATTTGCAGAGTTTGCAGACTCATCCTTATATGCTCTGACTTTTTGAAATCTGTTATCTGATGCGGCACTCAACGACAAATTGCTTTCCTCGTTTTAAGCTCATCATAAAGAAACATCTTGTTGTACTTTACCCCCTTCAGTCAGACTGGGTAATTTTGGCATTAACCTCGTAAGTGCTGCATTAAATGAGTTTTAAAACAAGTTGATATAAGGTTCCCAAAAGGTAGTTTATGCAAGAGTGGGGAGATGTTTGTATGATAACTTATTATAGTCAAGTATTATACATTATAGTCTAGTTGGCTTTTATACATAAAAAGAGGTACCTACTCGTGTTTGGAATCGCTGAAAGGAGTTTTTTTCTAGAAAAGCTAACCTAAAAGTTGGCATTTCTTACTCCAGAAGAGTAATCCTTTACCTTTCCCGGAGCTATAGTTCGCTTAAGATGTATTTCTGGACCTATGTTCATCAAAGCCTTTTGCCTTATTCAAATGAGTTACATTTCCCCCTAAAATATGCACCTCTTTTAACACCGCAGGGTGTAACAAGGTAGCAAAGGGAATTTCTTTACTATATGTTCACCAAATATCTTAAATTTGTTGTTAACTTCCTGAATTTAAAGAAAGCAAGATATCAGTGTGATTAATTACTTGAAAATAAAGGGTTGTTTGTACGAATATGATAATAGATTGTTCTATGTTATAATATAAAATATTTGAATTTATACTAACTTTCACCATAAACACTAACACTGTAGAAATACTATGAAGAGAGGTAATTTACAAAAATTTTAATGTAATTGAACCTAATCCACTACTTTAAGCATATACGTACAACTTTAAAGCTAAGACATTAGCGCTTTAAAATCTTTCAATCCTTTTCGATTCACATCATAATACGACCATCCCTGTGCTCTTTCAAGCCACGTGGTTGTATTTGTGATAGAAGCAATTAAATGAAAATCAGCTAATGTGATGTCATCTCCAGCGATCCATTTGTGCCCTTCTAGGAATTTCTCTATGAATCCATAAGCGGTGTTTACCTCTTCAATCAACTAATTGGGAACTGTTTTTCTTTTCTTTTCGACTATGGGTCTCTACAACATAAGCCAGTGAAGAATAGACTTATCAATATATTCTTGCAATACCATACCGCTATTGATTTGATCAACCCAAATAACACGCTCCACAACAGCTCTTTTATAAACATTTGCAGGATATACCCGTCGTCTTTTCCATATTTCACAGTAAGATAATCGCTGATGGCATGACTATCCCACATGATTTTACCGCGTTTGGTATCCTCTACCTGCAGTAGCAGCTTTGAGCTCGTTTAGGGGCTATTTGATTTACTTCCTTCAGAAAATGATGATCTCAGATAAGGACCGTACGACCTAATGACCTGTGGTAATAATATTGGTACCGCGGGCAATATGAAAGACACGGAAACTGTACTTAGTATGTAATAGTACATTTTACTGGTTTAATCTGAAATTGTGCTAATCACTGCTATGTTAGCGTTAATTTGGAGTGCACCTTTCGAGTAAGTTACGCTTAATCAAAAATTATAGAATTGCTCTACTGGTTACTTTATACAGCGTTGTTGAATAAATCTAATGCATTTGTTATATCATTCATTGTCTGATTTAGTTACTGCTACCTTCTGTATTTCATATGTTGTGAATTTATAAGTTTTGGACCTATATGAGTATATTATATTTAATAATTATATCATTTAAGACTCTGCACGCCGTCTCCACTAACTCTAGCTGGCAGTCCCTCAAATATACTCTCGTATTGTTGCGATATTTGAAGTTATTTAGGAAAACTTTAGTTAACAAGAAGTGGTGCTAACAAACTACAATGGCAATGATGCAATTATCCACCTACTTTTTCGCATATTGATCTGGGCTCCTTTTTAAACCGGACTCCAAAGCTCGCCCAGGTTAAAATCAGGAACTCAACTAATCTTACTTTCCTGCGGCTGGATTCTCATCTATCCTGGACTTTGCGGTTGTACTATCTGCTAACCCGATCAAAATTGTTAGCATCGATCAAATGATGCTAACAATTTTTAATTCGAAGCACTTGTTTTTTGTGGTAAAGACTTACTTAAACCCCCTCACGTTGATCTACTTTGTAGCTTTAATTATTGAGTTATCTAGTTACGCCAAAATAGAGCAAGTTATGACATATCTTGTAATGAATTATTTCACTTATAACGGTTCTTATGAATAGGAAATTTAATTATTAGGGCAAAACACCACAATTCTAAGGGTATTTTTATATTGTGTTAACTTTGCTTGTCAGTAATTTAGGCTAGTTAAAATGAACTGTATTCATTACTTTTCAAATAAAAATGGTTAATTGGCCTTTTCTATATTTTATTGAACTGCAATAATTTTAGGCTAGCTCACGGCAAAACGCAAAACACCTCTCAGGTCGGTTTAGAATTTGAGTGTATTTGAAAATTAGTTTTAGAGAATTTGACTCGATGTAGTTCATATGCGCGATTCTAGTACGTATTATTCCAAACCTCACAAATTGACGTTTGAACACAGAAATTTCGTCAGAGCAAACACCGTTAATTTTACGATTTAAATAGTGAAATTCAGCAAGGAAAACATCAGGTAAATTGATTTAAATTTCCGCCTGCAACAACTGACTCAATTTTGTTTTAGCCGTGACGTAAATCGACGCCTGATTTTTTTTTGTCTTGCTTCTTGTAATGGTTTGAAAATCCGGCCAATACCGCAAATTCTAATGACACCGTGCAGATTACGAAGATTAAGGCGTAGCTGGACGCTTGAAAATGCAATGGACTTCTTCCGTAGGCTTTATTCTCGGAGTTCAAGAGCTTTTTAAAACCCCCACACTCAAATAATTAGCCAGATTCTACCTTGAACGTTCTTGCCGAACTTAGCCCGCATATGGTAGCAGGTGACGCTGTTCGATTTCTGGTCTTGGAGTCGCTCCCCTGGCCGTAAATGCTGCTCTGGGCTGCTTCTACACACCTCCCTGATGTATAGGAAAAGAGTCACCTGGGTTCAGCTGCTTAAATGGGCCGTAGTCGAAGCTTGAAGATTTCAGCTGTCGACTGCCGTTGTCCACTCGGAGATGGTTTTGGAAATTTTACAAATTTACGTCGGGAAACTGCCACAAACGTTACCTCAGCTGCTTGATAATGGGTATAGTAAAATACAACACTTTTTAACTGCGTAAAAACACTTTTATTATTGTAAAACATTAATTCAAGGCAGCACAAATTTTGCCCTAAGCTTCATTAATTTTTCAGCAATTGTTCTCCTCTAATTATTAACAAAAAAGCATCGCTTTGCTATGTTACCGCGATCTGGTATCGTTAAATGGAAATTAATTTTGATAAAAAATTTACATTAATGGAATAAAGTTTGATAACATATTTCTTACTATTAATATTTGCTTAAATCTAAAAGTTGTCTTTATTGCTTATAACTAAAATTGCTCTTTTTCGTTACACACAAACGTTTTTTGTTAATCACTGTTCTGCTTTAGCACTTAGTTTGTATTTAATGCACTGGTCTTGAGTTCATAATTTAACACATGTCGCTTGCCTTTCTTCTTTTCAGTTACCTTCATTTTATATTGCTCTTTGCAATTTTTATTTTATCTTCCTCCGGTTTCAACTACCTTTCAGCTTGCTTGCTTTTCACTGGTCTGTACTTTTATTAATAATTCTGCGCTCATTCGGTACGCACATAACTCCCCTTTTTTGTTAGTTAGTTTCGTTTGGTCTGGCTTTAAATGTGCACAAACCTATCATATTAATTATATTATCTTACTCAAATATCAAATTCAAACTTTCTAAAATTTGCTTTGCTTATGCTGCCTTTGTCCCTCTCTAATTAAGCCTCTTATATCTCATTACCAATGCATTTAATCATTTCAATTACTGTTTAGACTGCAATTACATAAAATATTTTAACTCTGACTTTGTTAATATTTCTCACTACATACAGAGCCAAATTGTGAGTCTGAAACTATCTCAATATATTGAGATGGCATTGAGCCCGCTACTCAACCCTGCTTGAAGCACAACAAATAAGTAAAATAAGTCAGACAGCACAGAGTTGGGGTAGTTCATGCAACTGCAATATTGAACGTAAATTTCAATCCGTAATTACATTTGCAAAGAAATGCTGGTAGTAATGAGTTTATTTGAGTAAAAATGGCAAAGGGCAGAGCTCGTTTTTCATAGACTGGAGTCGATAATTCTAAATTAGCCAAAAATAAGAGGTTTGTGCAAAATTAAAGCCGAGCCAAAATAAATAGAACTGTCACAGAAAGGTTTATAATATGTGCGTGTTAATTGAAGCGTAGATGTCAGAATAATTAAATAGGATATGATTATGAGCATTTTAAATAAAGGTAATAGAAGCAGAATTATGATAATACGTTGCAACGAGCATAAACCAAACAGAACTGGGCAATTAGAATTATGGGACAGCAATATTCGAAATTTTGGAGAAAAGCGAGCAGTAAAGAAAATTACAAGAAATGGACACAGCAGGATGTGAAACCAAATTGGTGATTGAACAAACAAGTCAGTGTAATTACGAGAGTGATAAGGACAATTTACATAAAGCAAAGTGTAGTGGCGCTATGAGACAATTTAAAACCGAATTGAAAGGACAATAATTTAAATATATTTTGTAAAACATTTTAGTTATAAGAAATATTAGAGTAAGAAGTTATTGTATTGTATTTGGTCAATTTCCGTTTTGTATAACTTAGATAGGCAATTGTTATTAACGACCAGTATCCAGAGACAATTGAATAAAATTATTGAATGACAACCAGTTTTTGTGCTCTCTGAAATTTACATATTTTACCTAGTAAATCATTAATTTTATCGATAAAAAGTACACTAGTGTGTCAAGAATTTGTCAGTGCACCTGTGAGAATGTGGGGAACATTTTCCCTCACCAAAAATAATTTTTCATCATGACCACATCCCAAGGACATCGGGGAAGCCAACGCAGTTCCCGAACATCAGCCAGGGCAGATTTTGAATTCCTGAGCCCAAGATTTTAGCAACAGTATACCAGCACAGCGTATAGGAGGCCCCCACAATGCTAGCAGCACCGCAGGACCCCGTATCTGGCAGATATCACCAGCAGCTCCAGTCCGAATGAGCTGCCGCAGCTTTCATCGACAAGGTACCAAATTTGACTAAAAGTAACGGCGTTAGCAACCAGAAATTCGCATGACTACTAGAGCAAACCTTCATGAACGAGACCCAGGCAGAGTTTGGCATCCATAAAAAATCAAATATCCAGTAATTGCCATAATTAAGTTTGAGGTTATGTTGATCTCATAGCGACGCTCCAAAAAAAAACAATTTAATGTTGTAACAACGAAGTGGAGGGTTTTTACCTGTAAAGAAATGAGAATCAGTGACGCTAAGAGCGCGATAATTCAAAATTTACCTGACAAATCGCTCATAAAACACCTTTTATTAGTTTAAATCACAAAAACGAAACACTAACCAAAATAAACCAATTTGTGCTAGGAGTTTGACAGAAATTGATTCTGAGCGCTCGAGTTAAATTTATATTCCAGTGGCGTATCACACGAGTTTAATATTAACGTATCAGGGAACCCAGCTTTGAGATATGAGTCATCTTGCCTACCGAGCTAGCCTCTGTAAGGTTAAATTGCAGATGGATGAAGTATAACAAAGGGCACAATACTGTTTACTTTATAAATAATTAACGAACCCAGTGAGTATTTTTAGTCAGTCGAAATTTGACCTAAATAAAACAATATTTGCAGGCAGTGGTAATTGCTATTTATTTTATCATCTTCATTAAAATAGTACAACACAGATCAAACCATTGCAATATATAACCTCACTTTTTTAATTAAACAATATATCAACAAAATTGCGCAGAGCGACAGGTGCTTTTGGCCTCGTGAGCAATTGTTGCGAATTTAAAGTAGATCGTTGATCGTGCTTCGACAAAGTGTTTTATGGTCTTCCCGTAGTTTGATACATATTTTAATCCTTTTTGTCCTAATCTTATTCATCAGCTTTCGCTGATGCTTGAGGATAGTTGTTTATACAAATATGATAATCGATTGTTCTATACTAACAACTAATTAAGCTTGGCTTTGAAAATTGAAACATATGTCGATTATTAATTCACATTATGTTGGATATGAACTATTATAATAACTGTCATATTTAAATAGCAAACATCAGAAGTAATAAACCACATTACTTAATGTTTTCAAAGCCAACCTTTCGTTTTCAGATGGTCACATGTTATAATATAAAATATATGAAGTTCTACTAACTTTCACTGTAAGCGTTAACACTGTAAAGCTACTATGAAGAGAAGTAATCTACAAAATATTTAATATAATTGAACTTACTCTATTACTTTAAGTATAATTTTATATTACAGCGCTAAGACATTACGCTGTGCATTAGAGCTTTGAAAACTTCCAATCCTTTTCGATTTACATCATAATACGGCCATCCCTGTGCTCTTTCAATCCACATGGCTGTGTTTGGATATTTGCTGGTATCTAGGGGAACAAAAAGTTCCACCGTTGTGATAGAAGCAATTAAATGAAAATCAGCTAACGTGATGTCATCTCCTGCGATCCATTTGTGCCCTTCCAGAAATTTTTCTATGAATCCATAAGCGGTGTTTACCTCTTCAACCAACTCATTGGAAACTGTTTTTCTTTTCTTTTCGACCAAGGGTCTCTACAAGATAAGCAACTGAAGAGTATTCTTATCAATATATTCATGAAACACCATACCACTATTGATTTGATCAACACAAATAATACGCTCGAGTCGAAATGGAGCCTCTGATCCACAACAGCTCGCTTGTAAACATCTGCAGGATATACTGCGTCGTCTTTTCCGTATTTCATGGCAAGATAAACACTAATGGCATGACTATCCCACAAGATTTTACCACGATCATCCAGAGTTGGAATAGTATGCTGGGGGTTAAGCTAAGAATTTTGTAGCAGATTTAGAGCAGAACATTAGTGCTCGAAACGTACCTTAACAAACTCCGGCTTTAGGTGGTCTTTTTCAACTAAGCTTGTCTCGATGTATTCTAATTTAATGTCCATGTGCTTAGCTGCCAGACAAACGGCCCTCACCGGACCGCTAGCGTCCATTTTATATAATTTTGGAGCCATTTTTCAAAAACCACAACCGGGTACTTTGACACTCTCAACTGAAGAAACACTCACGTACCCAATTTTAAATTGAGGTTACTTTATCAGCACTTGAAGAGCGATAATCTAAGTACAAAACAGTTTTATTTACTAATTTAATGGATACGGGTGAGATACTTACTGAACGAAGGACATTTTAATTGGCACTTTATTTAAGCATTGTTTGAGGGACAAACATCTGCAGATATACTAATACCTAATTGACATTACTGATGGTGATCAGAACGCCCGAAGTTGGCCGACTAGTGAAGTGGTCTCCTATCAGCAAAATAGTTATTATCTTACCAAAACACTGAATTTAGCAATTTTTCGCTTAGCAGCCGTCACTTCTATGTGTGTCTGTTGGTACTTTAATTTAATAATTCATATTATTGTACATATTAGCCCATTTTTTCAGCGTGTCAGTTATAAATGGTACAGCATTTGGATTTTGTTAATTTAGCAACTTATCAGCTTTGCCTGCTACTAAGTAACTCCCTCATTTTTTTTTCTAAAAGTAGATGAGAACTACATATATAAAATATAACAAGTTAGTTTAGTTATATATTGTTTAATTTCGATAACATTCTGTTCAAAAAATAGGTGTCGCTGACACTCTAATTAAATGCGCGAATCTCTACGATTATATGAATTATTAATCAGTAAATTTAACACCGGTGTAGGAACTCTTATTCAGGTTTTTAAATAAATCGCAAATAAACACAAAATTTAAAGTACCAACAAAAAAGCATAGAAGTTAGGGCAGCTAAGCGAAAAATTGTTAAATTTACTGTTTTTGCAATATCTATTTTTTATGTAAGAGACCGTCCCACTGGTCGGCCAACTTTATGTGTCCTGATCACTAATAAGTTGCAAGCATGGGCGCAAATAAAACCGTAATTACTGTTGATATTTTTCTGGGGCGCAAATGGGCCAAAAATGGCGGTGAACGCAAATGAGCCGGGCGCAAGTAGGCCAACACCAACTGATGCATCTCTGGATTCTTCTTTATCATCTTAAATTTAGGTTGAAGATCTGCTGGTAACTATATAAAGGAGTGATTCCCAAACCTTTGTCTATACAGTGTTACCCACAAAAACAAATTTAACGACATAAAAACGACAGAATCGAGAACCGTATACATAGCCCCAACCCCGTTACGATAGACGGTAACAAAAGGTTGCTTCGACTTGGGAACTCTCAGCGAGCGGGCAGGTTCTTTACGAGCTTTGAATCAGGGCTACCATTCCAAAACGTAGATAATTAACAGTCAACTCTATTAAAATAATACATATATAATTCTTTCTCTTCTACCTTACGGTGTCGAGGTGAACGACATCACTAGCCGCTTCCACTTCTTACGATCCTGAGCCATCCTTTCTGCTTGTTTCCACTTCATATTTTTCTTTGCCAATATTCCCCCAATTTCATCGTTCCAGGTCTTAGTTGGTCTTCCTCTATTTCGCTTCCCATCATTTTAAATTTTCCAAACACCCTTCACCTTCCTATTGTCGTTCATCCTCATCATGTGCCCAAACCACCTTAACCGCATCCCTTCAAGTCTTTCTAGTGTCGGTTTGACATTACATTGTTCGCGTATTAGTTCATTTCTGATGCGATCACACCTAGTTACTCCAACTACCGCACGTAAGTACCGCATCGCACACGCTTGGATTTTACTTCTGTTTCGCGCACTTAATACCCATGTTTCCCCACCTTACAGCAGCACCGGCTCATATCGTTTTAAATATTGTAATGTTTGTTTTGCTAATAAAACTGTTGTTTAAGGACTAGTATAATCTCGTTGCACTGGCTACTCTGTTTTAAATTTCCGGCTCTAACTCCCCCCTGGCACTTATTTTCAAAGCCAAATATTTAAAGTCCGTTACTTGCTTTATAATCTCACTATTTATACTAATGTTTACATTCACATGCTCCTTTATTATCACTAGGAGCTCAGTTTTCGCACTATTTACCTTCATTCCGAATTCTATAAAATTTTCATTCCAGATATTTACATTTAATTGCATATCTCCTTCCGTTCTAGCCACTATCACAAGATCATCCGCATATATCATCTCTGACATAAAGACCTGCTGTAACTTATCTACTCCCACTCTGGTTTTCTTTACTCTTTCCTTGCACTTTCTAGCAATTTCATCCATTAGGACAACAAACAACAATGGGCTCAAAACTCCCCCCTGCCCCACACCATTTCTGGTTACGAACTCACTCGATGATTCATTATGAGTTCTTACCGTATTTCGCTTGCAGCTATATATACTTTTAATTGCTTGTATTAGCTTATTTCCTACATTCCTCCGTTCCAACACTTCCCATATTTTATCTCTGGGTGCAGTGTCGAACGCCTTTTCCAGGTCTACGAAACATAGGAGTAATTTGCTATTATATTGTAGTGTTCTTTTTATCATCTGTCTTATTGTAAATATTAGATACGTTGTTCCCCGACCAGGTCTGAAACCACACTGGTTGTCGTCCAGTGTTTTCTCTATAATTTCTCTCAGTCTCCTCTCTAATATCATTTCATATGATTTGCTGACGAGTGGCAGTAGTGATATTCCTCTAAAATTAGAGCATACTTGTCTATCCCCTTTCTTGTATATTGGAAGTATCATTGCGACGGTCCAATCTCTAGGTATTCGCCCATTATTCCAGCACAGACTTATTATTTTAAGCAGTAGTAAGAGTCCTTCTCCATCGAGATATTTAATCAACTCCGGCTTAATATTATCATGACCTGCAGCTTTTCCATTCTTCAGCTTTTGTATTGCATTCCGGGTTTCTTCCAATGTTATCTCCTCCTCGCAATCCATCACTACACTTAGCCCCATCACTTCATTTTCTATTTCTCTTTCTCTTGTGTCACCTTCTAAATTTTCTTCTCACTCCGTCTAAGTCTTAAATTTTTCAAAGTTCTATAGAGTAGTTTAGCATTTCCGTTACTATCTCTTTCCATTCTTTCACCAAATTCCTCCCATTGTCGTATTTTAGCTTCTTTAATGATTTCTTTTACGCGTTTTCTTTGTACTTTGTACTCTTCACAACGAAAACGACACAATCGAGAACTTTAACCGGATACATAGCCTCAACCCCGTTACGATTGACGGTAACAAAAGGTTGCTCCGATTTGGGAACTCTCAGCGAGAGAGCAGGTTCTTTACGACCTTTGAATCAGGGCTACCATTCCATTAAACGAGATAAATGGTGTTCAATATTAAAGCGACACCATATTCAGACTAGATCGGGAAAACAAAATCAGCAACACAAGTGAATGCACTCTCAACGTGGAAGCTAGTTATTCACCTTTCTACTTCTACCTTGGAGCAGCTTGAGGTAGCGGCTACAACAGCTGAATCGAACCTACCTTTCGTTGCACTTACCTACACTCATCTGATTTTCTGTATATTAGAACAAAACACAAAAGGCATGCAAACACCAATAAAAAACGTAGATAATTAACAATCAACTCTATTAAAATAATAAAGTATGTGAATAACAATGAACATGGAAATGTTTACTGGTTACTGGTTACAGTTAAAAATAATAAGCCAAAGGGGTTAGTCAGAAAAAATTGCGATGTTTAAACTAAACACAGCTGTAGAATCACAATCAACAGGTAAGGCTACGTTCCAAACAGTAATATTTTCAAATACTTCAGAAAAGGACTACGTTATATGATTAAAAATGGGCAACAATTACTCCAATAACGGTACAACAACGTTTAGTTGAACTTAAAGCGCAAAACAACATGTAGACCATAAAACTTGACGGTATTGTTCAACATCTTACGATTTAAGTAAATAATGGCCCGGCGGCCAAGATAACACTTCACTCTAAATTTCTATGAGTTACAAACACTGTTAAATCAACAATTCAAGCAGATGTGGCGACATTCAATCCCTGGGACGGGAAGAGTGAAGCACCTACGGTAGGTAGACTCGGTACAACAATTCGTGACTTTACTACGATGATGATTTAGCACATAAACGAGGTTTTTCACTTAATAATCTGCTGTCAGTGTAAGTGGAGATACCCAGCTCTACTATACAGAAGAAACCCATGACTAAACATTTCACGACACTGACGGGGCTTCACAATGGCTAACATACAGTTTCACTACTTTTCGACTTTCGACGAGGCTAAAGCCTCGCCGGAATCAAGGACCTCTGAACGGTTCGATGGCCGGGCGCTTATTGATGCTTTTGCCTAAGATGCGGGCGCGTAATGAGACCACGCAGGCGTGACTTAACTCGCATCTTGTCCCACTTATGCGGAATGCTAGGAAGAGTTCCAACATAACGAAATCTTGACTCGACAGTTCCCAAGAAAACTCGGAGAAGTTTTGGGCCTGGCTGAACAACAAAATTCAGAGAAGGTGATAAGACAGAATGCGTTGCTTTGCAGGTGAGAACAAAGCCTGCTTTGTAAAACTAGCTTACGGGGAATTAAATTTCGACGAACATCAATGAACTGCAAAGCGGAAATGAGGTTCGTATGGAGTGAACTTTAGAGCTAGAAGTGCGGACAGCACTAAAATCGGGAAATTGTTCTTATACTTCCCTTACGTAATGAAAGTTCCCTGGAAGTCTTTTAAACGAAAACAACCAGAACAATTTTGGACACTACAATGATTCGACAAAAAAGACCGAAAAAAAACAACCTAAGCGAAAAGCAACTACGGGTGTCCCATAATGTTTGCTGCTTTTGTTGAGCCCTGGTTTGGCAACATTGTAGAGTAGTGCCACGACTCTGTATTCTCTAGTTAGAGGAAGATTGCGGATTATTTAGTAAGAAGAGAGAGGTGGCCGGGAGGACATCGTGCGCTCTTCATTGAGCTTTATTTGAAAAACCAAGAACCGTACGTTGCAGCACGCCGCCTTTTTTGCCATCGTTTGAATATTCACCGTGTGGCCGATGTGACCTGACCCCCTCGATTTCTTTTTGTAGGGTTATTAAATGTCCAGGGTGTATGAGACAGCACCACGCATTTTGAGGGGAATTCAGGGCAAAATAAACGTTATTTCAGAGCAAATGCTGGCAGTTTTTTTGCAAATTTAAGGTTCAGACTTCGAAAATGCGTGGCACGTGATGGAATACATTTTGGCAACATTATTTTTAAGAAACAAAAATCCGCATTTATTGTTAACAGTTTGGCACTAAATAAATTACTTTTTATTCACAAATATTTTTTTATATAAGTTTGAAAGCAGCAAAACATTATGGGACACCCTTATTTAGATTTCCAACATCGGCAAGAATCCCCTAAAAAAGTGCGCTGCACTTTACGTGGTCCATGTATTGCAATAATCCCACGATAGAAAAGTTCAAACCGAGAATAAAACCAAACAACAAAACAAAACAAAAAAACAAAATCAGGACGACAAGTACGAACTCCAACATCAACCAACTCAACCGATAGGAACAGAGTTGTACCCCAAAAGAATTAAGCGCTATGGCCACTAGATTGGGTGCGAAAGGTGTGAAGCGAGAAGAGGAAGAAGAAAGACCGAGTACGTCGTTAGAAAATACGTAAACTTATGAACAGTGAAATCCGAGAAAGTTAAACCTGGTTAAACGTCTCGTATGCGGGTTGCAACTCCGGGAATGTCTTATACCCCAGAACAATTTCGTCCAACCAACCAATGGAACTCGGGAAAATATGTAAATAAAAAAGGAGTCCAAAATCTCACCCAAAGGTTACCTGAAGAGGGCACGCTGCGCGTCATGGGATCAGCGCATTCTGTAAGTCCCACAGCAGAAGTGCCGACAGAGAAAGGAAGGACAAAATGTTTGACCAAAACAATGGTCAATAATCGATGGTAAACTAAAAAGAAAACTCAGTCCACAGAAATTCCCAATCGATGACGTTGCCAGAAGTCAAATCGACTATGAATCCGCTAAACGCGAGATCGAAGCCAACTCCGATACCGAACACCAAAAGAAAAGTCGGAAAAACAAGGTCTCCAACAAATGTCAAAATATGTTCTTCAACAGGAGGTATCATGTGAACGGCATGGCCATTACCGCCACACGAAGCTTCAAAGTATTCAACGAGTTTGTTCAAAAAGAACACGGTAGGCGACCATCAATCGTCAATAAATACGTCACTAAAACAAAACGAGAACAAGCGAATACGATTCTGAGTATATAGCGGTTTATCCCAAAACGGCAAACGACTACGTCAACAAACGAAAAGGGTGTGATACTTCGACAGGTGCTGATCCGCACGATGAAATCAGCAAACAAAGTTGAGCGATACACGATAAAATTGAGAAGGAAATAAAAGTCAATCGAAAAGAACTACGTAACACCAACTAAATAAGAAGATGGTTTGAGAGACCTTAAAAATTCCGCACAAGCGAATCTCCCAAATGCACCAACGCAAAAGCACATCTTATCAACAAACCAAGACACGATGATAAAAGCGAAAATGATTTACAACACGTTTACAAAATATTAACGCGGCACAACATCTAACAACAACAAAAGTCATCATCGATAAACTTCACTAATCTTCAATTTAAGTTTGGTACGATAAAATTTCAAATTAGTTGAAGGCTAAACAAATCCAACGACAAGGAATCAAAATTCCAACAAATAATTAAAAAAACAAAGTTCGGTGATTGAAACTCGATACTAAATTCAAATAAATCCGGAAAAATTCTACATAATGTGCGACTAAACATCAAGACAGTATAGGCTATACTTTTTCTTACGTGGGATTCGTTAAGATAAGAAACGACAATAAAACACAACCAAAAGATCAAAATCGAAAAGTGCTTACGAAAATAAACTATTTTATCAACAAACGAAAACTCAACTTTAAAAAAACGTACATGATGACTTCAATGACGGTTCATGAAAACAAAAGACTGTTTTTTCCTACTCCAAATCCTTCAAACGCGAAAAGATGCAGAAAGACATAAAAAACAAAAAAAAATGCAATAAACGGCAAGAAAAAACGAAAAGAAAAATAAAAAACAAGAAAAGATAAGAAAAAACAAATAGCAATAAAAAAACAAGTCTTACAGAAAGCAAAGAAAAACAAATGAAAAGAAACCGAAAACAAGAAAAAGCACAACGAAAAATAACAAAAAGCACGAAAATGAAACACAAAGGACGAAACAACAAGGAAAAACAAGAAAAAAACACAATCCCAACCTATCTGCACATGAAAATCTCTTCAAATCTCGAAAATTAATATGGAATATAAATAACAACACTAAATTTACATAAGGGATGATAAATGATCAATACGATAGGAAAGACACTAAAAACGATTTATTACTATACGAAAAAGTGTGGGAACGTTCTTTGTCTACTTCGGAAAGTTAAAAAAACAAGAAAAACCTTTTGCAAAAACAATGTTACAAGGTTCTGAACGAAAAAAAACAAAGCAAAAGATTGTTAACGACAAAAAACAATGCCCCACGTTGGGCTCCAAATCTGTTACACACAAAACTGACTGCAGTAGCCGCCTAGGTTAACCACATGCTGTCGGTGTAACATCGTTAGTGTGAATCGTTCTGTCACAGTGCAATAGAGCAATGCGTTAACATAAAGTTTTGCTACAAATTTTCGGAAAACTATTTTAGTCGTCTTCTTCGACAAAGATGGCATCATTCATCGTGAGTTCGTTCCTGAAGATCAAAATGTAAACGCCACATTCTGTAAGGAAGTTTTGAAAGAGTTGATCGCATGCATCTGGCGTGTTCGGCGAGAGTTTCATAAAACATAGTTACCCTGTATCTGTTTGGCATCATTCTCATCAAGGGTAAAAACCTGCACTGTGTGCAATATCTTATTTTTGTTTATTCCTAAGTTAAATCAAAAATAGAACACATTTTATTATTTTAAGGCGCTCACGTTGTATATTGTTGTGGTAGCATCTAAAGACTGGTAGTTTGTTTGTGAAAGTTCATCGTAGCTAGGAATAAATTATGGAATGATAAAGTTCCTAATTATTAAAACGTACAAAGGTGAAATTAAGTAGTAAAAGAACAGTACAACTATTCGAAATGTATTTAATAAATTGCAGATTAAAATTAAAATCCCATAATATAATTAAATTTTAACAGAAAGGTTCTAACATACGCCTTAAATAATGTTTGAATTAGTAAAGATAGTTGTTTGGTAATATCAGAGTGCAAGTCATAATTAATATTAGATAACAATGAGAATAAAGTATAAGATAGTTTGAATAAAGGTGAAAGGTAAAAGTCGAATAATTATTTGAAAAAGTCACTTAAAATGACAAATTAATATAAATAAACTGTATTGAAATGTAATCCAGGAGTGTTAGTTTTAAAAAAATGTATAAATAGATATTACTATGGTAAATTGTAATTTTAAAATTCACAACAAAAAATGTTGATTCTAAAAACATACATGTAATTTCGATAAAAGTAAAATTTGAAAATGAAGCCCCTTTAGTTAAATGATCTATATTTTTTAATTGGTATATAAAAGGGTATCAGTGATTAAATTAAGGAGATGAAGAAAAAGTAAAGATTTAAACAAACTACGAATCGACTAACGGAAACGGAATTGAGTAGTGGTAGTACAAGAAGAAGTTGAACAGCTGCGATCTACAAAATCGTCCTTTTTGGAATTGGATATGAAGTCTGTGTTTTATTCGGACATCTACACTTGAATTAGGTTTGAGGACACTGCATTGAGCTTATTGTTGGTTGGTTACATCTACACCTGAGTTGGATCTTGAGGTGGACTGCATCGAACTTCTTGTTTGAGGTGGACCGCATCGAACTTGTTGTTGGAGGTCAGAGATATTCAGTTTAATTTGGATAAAGGGCATTGCAGTCACTGGTGGATAGTCACATGAGTCGGATTTGGAGGCAGTTGATGTATGGAAGCGTATCCGTATTGTGGCAGTTTGGATTGCTGACACTTGCAGTGTTGCTGTATACATTGGAGTTACATAAGCAGCAATTAATAACAACGGCTTTTCCAACTAGTAAAGAAGCTGTATTTATATAGGCCTTCCAAAACATCGGTGAGCAGGCTTCGTGTGCTTGGTTGGACAGAGGGGCTGATCGGAGTACTTGAAGTACGTGAAGTAATTATAGGTGTATGTAAAAATATCTAAAAGGTAATAAGTTTCAATAGTGAGTGAATAACATGTTTGAAGGAAATACTTACCATTGTCGATGCTTGAAATGATAAAAATTGTAACAGCTATGATTTCGACTAACTTTGCATTTTTTATAATTTTGACATTGGCAGTTGTAGAACTGTCATTTTTAAAATAATTCTCATAATACTAATTAACTATCAAATGTAGCAGTTTTGATAAGCAACACAATAGCAATTATTAATTACAAGAGGATAATTTGTCATATATTATAAAGCAAGCACCCAAACTGGTTTAAGAGGGATTGTTCTACCCGAGCTAGAAAAAGAAATAAAACTCACAGTAAACAAATTTGAATAAAGGGCATATTTTACATAAGTTCAGCTTGATTTAAATTTATTTCAATCTACAATAATACCATACAAACCTATATAGTAATATATTTACCCGAAATTTTTAGTGTGCGATTTTTCGAGGTTGCCGGAAGTGAGTGCTTTGATCGTGCAAGGATCCAATAATGGGACGAAACTTGATATTAGCAGTTTGCTCATTCGTGCTGCCGAATTTTGTCAACGCCCAATAGTAGTCTGTATTTTCAGTATTACGAGCCAGAAGCTAGATTTCTGCGTAACCACGACTGGGATCCCTTATTGCAAACTGAGCGAGGTACAGATGTGCAAAAAATTCTAACAATTTGAAACAGAGAACACAACGGCGAGGCTACTGAAAGCTTTATTGCATTCTGCAGTTGGCTGCTTGATCACCTGCCGTAAATTATTTTTAGTGTAACTTAATTTGATGGTTTTCATATTTTTGCTGTCTAATTACACTGGTCGGCATGCAAATCGGCCCTGGCACCATTCCTGCTGATTCTTATGTAAAATGACCTGAATCCGAATATGACCTCCGTTTTCCCCCATCACCCGCCGTTTTCGGGGGAAGCCCCCCCACCTATTTTTATCACTTTTCGATAGTTTTGAGGGATGAAAAGGATTAGCCTTTTCATTTCTTCTGAGGAGCTATAGAGGTGAATACTTCTAGAACATGAACATTTGTAGCAGAAGTAGATTTGGGGAGAGGATTTACCCCCTTAAATTGTAAAAAAATCATTAAAAGTGATTGATTTTTTCGGTTTTTTTACAATTTTGTTCACTTATTTTCTACATATTAGAGCTTTACACAATTTAAACAACTTGGAAACATAGAATCCCCGCCCAAAACACCGACAAGTTGACTGTACGATCGCTACAGATGTACTGAGGGAAAATTCCTGTGTGAAACTGCGCGCGCGCATGGTATTGAGAGCGCCAGCGTGGTACAATGAATCTTCCGAACTGTTGCTATATATTTTTATTATTGTTGCTATATATTGTTGCTATATATATTTATTATTTGGGGATGTTTGGGGGAACATGAGGGGGGCTGAAAGCTGGAATATGTAGATTCATTGTACCACGCTGGCGGTCTCAATACCTCCCGCGCGTGCAAGTTCGGACAAGAATTTTCCCTCAGTACATCTGTAGCTATCGTAGACTCAACTTGTTGGTGTTCTAGGTGGGGATTCTGTGTTTCCAAGTAGTTTAAATTGTGTAAAGCTCGAATATGTAGAAAATAAGTGAACAAAATTGTAAAAAACCGAAAAAATCGATCACTTTTAATGATTTTTTTACAATTTAAGGGGACAAATCTCCCCCCCTCCCCACAAATCTACCTCCTTGCTACAGATGTTCATGTTCTAGAACCTTTCACCTTTATGGCTCCTCAGAAGAAATGTAAAGGCTAAAATAATCCTTTTCATCCCTCCAACTTATCGAAAAGTGATAAAAAATAGGTGGGGGTGCTTCCCTAGAAAACGGCGGGTGATGGGGGAAAACGGGAGTTATATTCGGATTCAGGAGGTCATTTTACATAAGAATCTGTAGGAATGGTGTCAGGGCTCGAATTTTTTTTTGCCGACCAGTGTTATTTACTCGATCACTGACCTGCAGCCTTTCTTTTCTATTCCATTCTTTATTAATTCAAAATTTTCTTGTAGATCCTTGGTACTGACATTCTCGTTTTTTGAGTACCGATCTATATATCCAGGGTGTAAAAATAATGTCACAGACTTCTACTCGTGATAAAAAATATGAAAAAAGAACAGATTCTCCGAATGCATCTCCACAATTGTGTTTTAAATAAGTTACGCAGTTACACGATGTGTTTGTGTAACAGAAAAACATGGCGTTTATTTATTTATATAAAAAAGATTGAAAAATACCTTCACATCTCTAAATATGCAATTCTTATCTGAATGTTAGAAATTAATAGTTTACAAGAGTTTCTGCAATAATGTTGGCTGTCATAACTTAGTAGAATCGAAAATGGTTTAATTAAAAAAAGAAGCACAAACAACCCTATATTATTGTGGAGGTATGGTAAATGCAGTGGTTGCAAATGCAGCACTATCCACGGCATAGAGCACGTTTCGTTATCTTTATTACATGAGTACAAAAGTTTCAATAACAGCAAGTCTGATCAATAAGTGTTTTTGATAAATACTGAGTGGCTATGATATGTGGACGTTGGACTGCAGTTTCAAGAAACACGGTACTCCAAATAGTTCAAATTACGTCATCCACTCTGTATATTTATTTATCGTAAATTTTCTGACTCTTCACATGTTATCGACCGATTTTATGTAATCCACTAATGTATGTTCATCTCGTAAAACATAATGGCAGTATTCCAATTGTATCAGTAGATCGTTCAATAGCGATAGCCCATCCCCAAGGTAGGCCAACATAAATAAACTTAGGAAAAAACGTATTGCTAACAAAGAAGACAAACAGATAAATAAAACATTGCTAATTTGTTTATTATGCTTCACTACAAAATAGTATCTTATAACAATGTCCCAACTAGTGATGGGCTTATTCGAATCAAAAATAACCGGTTATCCGGTTATTGAAATGTGTAACTCGGTTTTCGTTCCAAGTATTCGGATGAAAAATAACCTCATCCTGATACGTGCCGCGTCTCAGCGACCTGCGAGTGATCGAAATTCTGTAAATAATACCTCATTCATAACTCATATAACCTTTTCTACGTATGTACTTGATTGACCCAAGTGAGGCTCGCCGCTGCTTGTTGATGTTATTAAGACATTTGAGACTCCCAGTCGACGAGTTAAATTTATGGGGCCGTTCCTATTAAAGATAACGTTCTGCTGAGTATCAGATTTGCCGAAGCTGTGTTGGTATTAATTGATAGCGGCCTAAATTTTTGCTTCGAAACGCAGTTGATTATGCCTAATAAGGGATAAACAGAAAGCTAATAAGATTTTCCAATATCGTAACAAATTTATATTTAATTTTTAATAACGGAGCAGTCGGGACAAGAAGTGGATTTCGATGTTGAAAATTTTAAGTGTGCGTCCTTAGAACCGCGGAAGGCTGAACGTAGATAAATTATGGATTCTAAAATATACCGGTATGATGTGCAAGCGAAAAGGGAAAGGTGCCTACTAGAGAATTTTAGGAACTAAAAATAGATTCAATAGATACTTTGTATTCGCATATTTATAATTTCTTTATGATTAGTATTGATATAGCTATTCTCAATGGTTTAAACTCCTTAGAAATCAAATAAAAATCATTTATACAATTATTATAATTAACGATTAACTGAGTCCCTCTGCTATCTGGAAGTTACGATGCCGATGCAGATGACGGTGAACCGCCAACCGGCAAACCGGCTGACTTAATCGAAACGAATCGAGAGCCAAAATTGATTCGAATGATTATTCAAATAATCAATCGGTTATTAATATGATTCGAATGCAAATAATTCGGTTATGAAAATTGTCCGGTTATGCCCACCACTAGTCCCAACCATAAGTTCTTTATATAAAATGTGTGGTCTTCATAATTTCGTTCACACCAAGCCTTTACCTTCTGTATTTAGTATTTTGCATATACGTACAAGTCAAAAATGTTAATCTTTCATAAATCCCAATACAAACTTTCTAAACTTATTCAATCCTTCTTGATTTGCTTCGTAATAGGGCAATGTTTGGGCGCGTTTAATCCAAGCGATAATATTTGGAAAAACTCCAGCATCTATTGGAACCAATACATCAAGAGAAGTTACAGAAGGAATTAAACTTAGATCAGCTAGTGTGACGTTATTTGCAGCTACCCAATCATTATTTTCTAAAAACTTTTCTAAAACTGCATACGCTTCTACTACTGCTTCCGCTTTGTCTACTGGAACAGCTTTAGTAGCATTCAGAATAAGTGGCATCTAAAATTAATTAATTTGGGATTACATAAGAATATATTTAGAAATACATACACAAATTGCTTTACATAATGCAAACGTTACTCCTGAGTCGAAGTGCAGCCTTTGATCAATTATAGCGCGTTTGTAAAGTTCTTTTGGATATAAGAAATCATCGCTTGCATATTTGGATACCAAGTAAATATTGATGGCGTGGCTGTCCCAAATAACTGCACCATCGTCATCTACTAATGTAGGAATTGTATGCTGTGGGTTAATCTACAAAGCTTACGTACTTTTTATTCGTTTTATTTGTGCGATGCAGTATTTGCTGCAGTAGCAAAAAATTACCTTGAGAAATTCTGGAGTGAGATGTTCTTTTTCAGCCAGGTTCAGTGAAATGTGTTTTAGCTTCAAATTCAAAGCCTTTGCAGTCATCAAAACAGCTCTAACTGCTGGGCTTTCGTTTCTAATGTAAAGCGTTGGAGACATGATACCCTTTTCAAGAATGTTGTGGACATATACGATGATTCGCATCCAACTTCAAGTGATTAATAACTAGATATACCGACAAGAGGATAGCTAAATAGACCTAATTTGCTCATTGATTGCATAAGTGGCTTGATAATAGAGCATTTGGCCATTATGCTATTAACCGACCTCTTATCGGTAATAATACTTAGTTCAAGTTTTGATATTGATCTAATAGTTTAAGCTTATGCAAATTTTAAGATAACTGTCTCAATTCATGGCAAAAAATAAACATTGAACAAAGCAATGTTTGCTTAGTATTAAACCTTTTTGAGTTGAGCTTAGGTTATGGCAATCCTTTAAAGAGAGTTAATTTTGATAGTCATCCCGCCTTTTTTAGATTTAGATAGAAAACGTCATTGCAAAAAAGTTATGGGGATACATAAAAAACATACAAAACTTGAAAAAAAGTATTGTAAATTATAGTTTTACAGAAGCATTAAATAATGTAACCACAAGTGAGCAAAACTATGAATAATTAAGAAAAGCTCTGTATAATACAACAAAGGAGAAGGAACATTTTTAAAGTAACGCGGGATTTTCGCACCCATGATAGATGGAAGGGGCGATATTTCAGTTCAGGTGGTGGTTGCGACTTGCAAATGTGCGACACAGTCGGCTCGCACCCGTCAGTCTCGTATAAACCTAAAAGTGACCTGCTGCTTGGCAAATTGAGCGGATTGTTTCGTTGTTATATTTATTTTTGTAATTTGTGGGACTGCTAACAAACACAGTTACACGCATAAAAGTGAAGTTATTGTCTCTTACATTTTAGTCGTCTCCAACAAACATCTTCGAGGATCAGTCGCGTCCTAGATCTGGAGCAAGCCCTCCTACCCCATCAGGTGTGCCCTCGGGGTAGCTCGGGCTCCCTTTGAACTACGCCACTTCAAGCTGCAGACTCGCTGTGCTTTCAAAACGGTATTGTTGACACTTTGAGATAACTGTATCTGATATTTTCTGGATAGCTTCTTGCTTTCTGCATGCTTATACATTTCCTGCTAGTAACTAGACCTTACCTACATATATAATTAGATATAAATAGGATAATATTAGTATGTATGTGTGTTCGACCTTTCGCCTCAGTGCCACCATCAGGGCCGACTGCAGCTGGATATTGTGTCATCAATATAAGCTATAAACTGAACAATATGTTTGACTGTACTCTGTACCATTGCATGCAGATAATCTTATGAGCGAATTAAACATTAACAGATGTTAGTTAAGTCCACAGTTGCACCAACTTCAACGACCCCCTTTGCTGAGGTCGTTCTCTGCTTGAATAGGGAATGTCAATTGTCCTATGCGGCGAGAATTATAATCCAGTGGCGCCTGATCATTAATAATTGCCTACTTTTGACGTCCCTCCTGAATTGATTTATAAACCCACGCGTTCATAATAAAACTGCTCCCATGTCCCACTGTAGCTAATTGGAGGCACCTTTGGTTTAATTACGTATCGCAAATACATATTAGAATGTAACAAATAATGAAAAAAAAATGAAATTGTGCATGATACGATTGCAATAATAAAATATGTACAAAAATAAGTACTGTGGTAGATTTAATAGACAAATCAACACATTTCATTATAAGAGCAAGGGAACTATTTCTAAGGAAGGAAACCACTGAAAGTGCAAGGCAGGATTGTTCTGTATCCTCCACTCTCCTCAAAGTATGTATATCTGACTGGATGAAACAGAAGTTGTCATAAAGTTTCGAGTCGTTTCGAATACCAAAGATGTTCTTCGGAGCCTGATAGGTGTCAACCCATTCCCGTCCGAGCTGCTTGTTTCTATTTAACAAGCCTCTTCGTTGAACCATCTTTTCGAGTTGGAGGATTAGTAGAATCGTTCACTGGCTGTCCTGGATCGCTATACTCTAATTTCTCGGCATCTCTTCCCGAACTGAGATCATGAAAGATATTCTCATTCCATAATCCGGAATACTTTTGCGAGCTGAATACTGGCCATGTATATAATCCTTAATTTAAGATACAACCTCTACAACGCTTTTGCTTATAAAAAACATTTCTGCTACTTATACATGTGGTGTTGCTAATCGTCTGCATAACTGACACAAGATTTGAATCCTTCTCCTTTGGGAAAGGTTACACACTGTTTGGTACGTTGGCTGGTTTACTGCCCCTCAAAATTGCTTTCCCTTAGAATGTACTGCAGGGTTGCCAACACTGTCATTTTGACCCAAATACTTCGGGTTTGGCAATCATTCTTCGGGCTTCGGGTTATCAATAAAATTCATCGGGTTAACTAAAGGTTGATGCATACATGAATTGCGAAAAATGTTACTCCTATGTAAAAGTTCCAGCGCAGAAGTTATTGGCAAAAAGTGCCCAAAGAAACAAAAAATATAATTGTATAAAATAATAATTTAAAAAAATTCAGAAAAATGTAGTTGCGTAATAGTTTACGTAACTTCTAAGATAGATTTTTAAAATTTTATTTTATGGACTGTATAAAGTAGTTTTATTTTTTAATTGCTAATTTATATAGGCCGAGAATTATGTTATGTGTAACTGGACAGCTGGATCCCCCACCGATAACGTTTATTTTCATGTGTAAATATAAAAGCCAAGTTGAATTTCTTATGTTTTATTATTAGCTTTAATATTGTATTTTATTTAACCAAATGTTCACAAATCCTGTTCTGTGCTGGACGTGTATTGTGAATTTCAGTTTTCGTGTTTGCAGCCAGAAACACACGCTTTACGCGGGTTGCGGGGATTTCCAACTTTTTCAAATTTAACAAAGACGACTCCAAAGCCTCTTCTGAAAGCTGCATGAATTCTATCGACTCGAAAGTATAGTACGCGAATTGGCCCAGGACGATATAAGTTAATTTAAAGCGGCCTGAAAGAGCCTGGCAGCCAACGTTTGTTGCAAACAGTGTTAAAGTGCAGCGAGCCAGCGTTTGTTCTAAATCGCATTTTCCTAGTGTACAAGTAAGTACACCCGTTGTGCTATATTGAAAGGGTCGTCCATTTTGAGAAGCGCTAACTCAACTGTTCTTACAAGGGTTGCACTCGCTCTGAGGCTCCCAGCATCATGTGCACCTGGAGCGGGTGACGCAATCGACGCGTGCCTTTTCCAAGGGTGTGCAGCAGCCAGTTCCAAGTAAAATGTTTTTATGTCAGCGTTTTAAGGTTGCGTTTAACTGCGATTTTTTTCAAAAGCGAAGGAATGTGTTTAATCTGCGAATAATATCTGTGTAGCTTGCACGTGAATTTATACAGGGCCGGACTTAAATAAGTATCAGCTTCATGCAATTTTGACATTGCGTTTTTGGTAAAGACATTTTAACATATGCGCTCTTTTCAAAGATAATTATTTGAAAGTTTTTTTGATGATGTTTTACGTTGTTCATGTATGTTTGAAGCATACCTGCGAATAGCCTTAAGCTATAGCGCACGTAGGTTGGTTGAAAATGTAATTATATTTTCTTCTATTTCTTTTGTGAGTTTAAATGTGTGTTCTTTGTGTTTTTATGCGTTTTTATTTGTGTTTTTGTTTTTATATGTAGGTTGAGTTAATAATTGAAGAATATCTCCATGGATTTCCTGCTATCGGAAAGAGTTACCACATTTCACTTACCTGTCGAAGTTTAATGTAACTCTTTCCAATAACAGGAAATCCATGGAGATATTCTTCAATTCTTAACTCAATCTATATATGAAAAAAAAACATTGTCCCAGATTTATTTGAACATGACTGTACTTCTTCAGCCAATTCACTAAAAGGTGTTTGATCTAAAAATTGAAAGCTTTTATCATCATTCATGCACGACACTAAATGCATGGTACGCGACTAAGTAGTACATACAGTTAACGACTGCAATTGATTTATTTAATACCCAGCTAACAATCTATTCGTTTATTCTATAAGTGGATCTACAAATCTAACAGCATCACTTCTATATTAGCAACATAACCCCGGTTACGTTCCTAAAATTCAACGTTTTAAATCTATTGCAGATATTTATTTTGTATTTATTCATTTATAATGTTTAGCTTCTTCTTTTACAATTCGATGTCGGGGACCACTCATTTGGCGCGGAAGTGCAGTAGAGGTAATGGGTGGCATGCCACTTCGAGAAAAATTTCGACTACGGCCAGATTTCAACCCATGTCTATGTAGTTGCTAGGCACCCTGCAGACTTGATGCCTTAAAATTGTATGTGAAATGTATTAACTATTATTATAACCCAATATCTTGTGTATAAAAAAAAATTATTGAACTAGGGATACATTATCTAGTCTTCACGATTAAAACAATAAATACATTTAAAGTATGTCGATTAATAATGCAGCACTGCCAATAACCAGAGTTGGGCAATATCTCTGATACATTTATCGTAGATACGTAAGTATAAGAGATACATTTGTATCATGTACCATGTACCATTTGGCTGGTCTTACTCGAGATAACTTTTTTATTTTGAACTTTTCCCTTGGTTTTCGAATGTTCTTTTTACAGTTTTCTTTATTTAAAAAAAATCTCTCTATATATTTTTGTACAAATACATTAGACATCAACTAACGTACATTACTTTGACATATAACTTATCAGAAAAAAAATAATAACCTATAACTGTATTTGCTTATTTCTCCACAGGAGCAGATTGCAAATTTGCAATAAATACAAAAATCAAAGACAAGATCCATTAAAAACCATTTATATTGTATTGTATTGTAATAATGCTGGATAATTGATATGAAAAATGTTCATAACCCCAATACAACGAGAAGAATAGAATGAAATAAGTCAGGGGCCGAAACCTTCATATATCACGTATCTATAAATTCAATATGGTGGTAACATGTAGCAATGATACTAAACCTGAAGTATTGCCTATCTTGTATCTCTGATACTGATTACACGTATTTTGCCCAACTCTGCCAGTAATAATAGTTATCAAATTAGCTAGTCAATTTACTCAAAATAAGCTGTTTCAAACTTTTCATGCGCATTGTGGTTGACATCGTAATAGTAAGGAAGATCCTGTGCTCTCTGAATCCAGGCGGTGGTATTAGGAAATTTTTCTTCATCTAATGGCGCAACAATTACAGCTGTCGTTACCGTAGAAACTAAGCTAAAATCGGCCACACTCAAATCATCTCCGGCAATCCACATATGTCCTTCCAAAAACTTTTCCAGAAATTCGTAGGCTTCGATTATGCTTGCTACTTGTTCGGGGGGTATAGCTGTCGCTCCCTCTCTAAGAATGGGTTTCTGTAATTGATTTTATATAGCACCTATACCAAGCAAGTGCAGGTAACTTACGATTGCTCGAGACGCGACAGAGAAGAGAACGCTTGAATCAAAGTGTAACCTTTGATTGATTAAGGCGCGCTTGTAAGGATCCTTTGGATACAATGAATCGTCTTTCCCGTATTTCTCAGTAAGGTAGGTGATAATAGCATGGCTATCCCACAATGCCTTTCCGTCGTCGACTAAGGTAGGCACTGTGTGTTGAGGATTTAACTATAAAAATAAAGTTACATACATAAGTATTGCTTTGATAACCTGAAATTGTTCTGGACAATGTAAACAAACTGCTTCGACATATTAATAAACTAAAAGTTAAATTTTGAGTACATTTATTGTTATTAATTAAACGTATTATGCAAATATAAATAATTCCCACCAAAATGGCAACTCCATTTAAAGCTACAAGAGTAGAAATGTTGAAATTGATTTTTTATTTAAGGTAATATAAAACTTTGGAATTAATATCTAAATTATCACGAGACTACGTGAGCAAATTCGAAGGCTGACGCTACAGCGGAAATGGCTGGTTTCCGAAACAAGTAAGAAATCAATAAAATTGCTAAGAGCGCCAAAAGGTTTTTAACACGATAAATGTGTCCAGATAGAAACAAGATAGAAACGAGAACTTATAACTCGAAAAGAAGCAGCCAGTTGCTAAATAATCTGAAAAAATGTAACGTAAGAGTCAGAATATGAGGTTTGCGGTAAGCAACAATACAACAAACATTACGGTAATAAAGGGTGTTCATTAGAATTTGTAGTCTAGTCGGCTTTGGAACTGATGAGGTCATGTCGTGCATTAAATCATATGGCTGATAACTGACACTGGTGACACTGTAAGTCTATGTTAAATTCGATGTTAGCAAGTTAGGTTTTGCGTTAGTCTGTGTCAAAACTGACGCAAAACCTAACCTGTTCTTGGTTTCAGTAAAGGACATCGAATTTACTGAGATAACTGTCGATTCCAATATATAAAATAGAATTTTTAATGATAAAACCGTAGTGCTGGAGTTAATATCCTTTTTATTTGTAATATAATTAAGCTGCCTGTCACTCATATTTTATTTAAAAGGACATATCAATATATTTTATTATCACAAATTGTTATACGGGTGGCCATAAATATCTGATATCACATTACCTTTGGAATCAACACCGCTTTATTAAAGTGATGAATCCAACTAAACTAAATGTCATTAATGTCATTACAACTAAAATTCCTATCTGTCAAAAATTATTACAGATTGCAATAAGTAATGGAGTTAGAACAAGATATTTTTATAATCGAGTCGTAGGCTAAACTGTAGAATCTGGGGCACATTCCCCTCCTCTTATTGCATTTTATAACATTACATAGGTAACAATACTTATCGTAATTGAAATATAACGCTAACCAACATTTATAAGTAGCTAATTCCATGGCTACCGGGATCTCAGATATTTATGGCCACCCGGTATAAACATTTGGATTTTCTGACCTAAATATGAAATCTTTCAAATGACCATAAGTTTGTCTAGTTGTTATTTTCTGGCCCATCTGCGAAGGGTTGGTTGAGATACCGCATCCCCTTTGTTTCTGATGATTGACCGCAATCGTGAAAATTGTTCGACCACAAAAATTCTTGCGTGCAAAGGTCAGCGATTCGTTTTTGTCTACTGTCACTATGGACTTATTAAGTCCAAAAGTATGCGAACTCTAACACAAGTTTGATCTTTAAGATCATTGGACCGTGTCCAGTCTTATAGAGTTTAAAAAATGGTAACATTATTTTGCCGAACCTTGTATATTCCCATTAAAAATTATCTCTCCTGTAATTACTTGTGAAAATGTACTTTGATATGTAGTTGTAATGTAAAGAATACAGAAACATTTGGTTATTAGCTATCAGCATCGTATATTTGGGTGGGGTACAAATAACATTTCTCATGTAAGTACCTACATAATTAGATAAAAATGTAGGATGACATTTGTGGAAAAATTACCTTAATGGCTGTTTTTGTCATATTTTAGAAACTATTGGACAAGCTAAAATTCTATCTTGGGACGATTTAGCATTTGCAGGTTTGGAGAAGCTTCAAATGAATTCGCAATGGCGCTGATCAGGGAGACATCAAAAGTATACAGTGTGGTCCATTAAGTGTGCAACAAATGGGACATTTTTTTATTAATTGTAAAACCGAAATTTAAATAAGGCCAAAAGTTAGTGCATGTTCGATAACCATATCAGATGCCCTTAAAATGGCTTCAAGTCAAACAATATACAGGGCAGGACAAAAAATATAAAATTCGTTCAAGAATAAAGTTATCGTATTTCAAAAAATATAGCAAAATTTTATTGAAAAAAGTTGTTTAGAATCAAAAGTTATGCTCAAATACAGTCACGGCCTCCTATTCGAATGTTGATTCTTTTTTTGTAAAATTTTGTATTATCCCCGTATGATACATATTTTTATTATTCTGATTTTATTAAGAGTTTTTCATATGTAAATTATTATTACTAAAGCATTTGCCTTGTTAAAACGAATATTTGCGAAATTCTAAAGTTCTGTTAAATATCGTTGCAACAAACATGAAGTGGACGCTTACCTAAAAAAATATAAATCCAAGTAAATTTTACAAATACACTTCAAGTTGCTAAAAGTTATTTAAAAGGGATGTGGTTGTGGCTACTTTAAATACATATAAAATCAAAATAATAAAAATATGTATCATACGGGGGTAATACAAAATTTTCCAAAAAAGAATCAAAATTCGAATAGGAGGCCGTGACTTTGTATTTGAGCATAACTTTTAATTCTAAACAACTTTTCTCAATAAAGTTTTGCTATATTTTTTGAAATAAGGTAACTTTGTTCTTGAACGAATTTCATATTTTTTGTCCTGCCCTGTATATTGTTTGACTTGAAGCCATTCTAAGGACATCTGATATGGTTATCGAACATGCACTAACTTTTGGCAATACTTAAATTTCGATTGTACAACTAATAAAAAAAATTCCCATTTGTTGCACACTTAATGGACCACACTGTATACAAATATACCATTACCTTAAATGCATTCTCAGGCAATAAGCAGCTACCAAATTACTCCAACTTATGAAATCACTTACATGCAGTTGTACAGAGCACAAGCAAACACATAGCACACGCAAGACGTTTGGGGAAAATATTCGGTGGCAGCTGAAGCTGACACTTATTCGATTTATTATTATCGAAGATATAGGGCCGGTTGCAGAAAGCAATGTTAAGTCTGGTGTTAGCTAACGCGACGTCAAAGTGAACAAAAACGAATCAAATCTCAAATGCTTATGGTAACTAATACATTAGTAAACAAAATTTGATGCGATTTTGTTCACTTTGACGCGACGTTAGCTAACACCAGACTTAACATTGCTTTCTGCAACCGGCCCATAGTCTCTTATGTGAAGTCAGGGTTACAAACTGTAACTTATATAAATCTATTAAGCTGGTCATAATCCAACCTGTATATTGACCATCAATAACATCCCTAACAGAGAGGAACTGAAAACTTGCGTATCATGACGCGGATTATGTTAGGTGATACCTTGGGTAAGTGCTTACGAAGTAGTTCCCAGCCCCAGCTTCGAGCTTCCTAGAATCTTTAGTGATAAGAAATGTTATATAAGCATGTACACACAGTTCTTATGCCAGTTCTTATGTCAGTTAGCATCTAATAGACACATTGTAAACTGCATTTTGTAACTCCGTAACTTGAATAAATTAATTTTTTTGATTTAACAAGTTTCGTAAATTATAATTGGCGCAGTCGGTAGGATGGTCAAAAATTAAAGACAAAAATCGCTTCAATTTTGTGTTTCAACACTTAATTGGCCATCCGAACAACGAACCAAGAAGACATCTGTAATTCGAAGAGGGGAACCAGAATCGTCCACATTCGAGAGCCAGAGCCTTCATTCAACAATCCAGGACTCAACAGGCCCAAAATCGCCCAGAGAGCCCTACAACGCAGGACCAGCCCTCCAAAAATCGAGTACGCTGAGCCCGCACGAGGTGACAACGCCCCGGACTAGCATCGCTGGGTCCAGTCACGTACTCAAGGAACATGAGTACAATTACAACGATATTAATGTAAGATAAATTTTATTAGCAAGTGCAAAAGTGGCTTTATTTTGCTAGATATAACCGCTCATTTTGGAGCAAAGTTGTTAAAATAATCATTTTACTTTTAAGCATCTAATAACCGAATTCAATTGATTTATCAACACATTCTCAGGAGAATTGTTGTTAATAATTGTGTTCGTTATTAGCCATTGCAACTCTTAAACAAATTCAGGTGCAGTTAGCTGTAAGCCAGATCAGTAAGCGTTACTGATAGAGTAACTTAATCTCTTACTGTGCTAGCACTGCATGCGTAGGATTTCTAAAAATAAAATTGCAAGCCCCGCTTTAAAGCAAGTGCATTGGTTTCCTAAACGGGAGTAAATACACCATTCACTTGTTGCGAAGCAATAAAACGACGTTTAATTTTAAGACAGAATTGTTAAACGTTAGGTAGCAAATAAGCAAATTATTCGCGAACAAATTAAAATTTTATGCAAGGAAACGACGAGCTTCTCCAGCTTCTCGAAAATTTAAATATTCAAGAAGTACCTCCCGCAGTACCAGTAAATATGGCACAAGCATTTCATTTGGAGTATCTCAAGACAGTACCAGAATTTGATGGCACTTCTTACAAACTATCGGAGTACGTGAGAGCCGCCGAAGTTATAATAACGCATTTCTTTCCTGAGGGACAAGGAGACGCTTTTCTACAAACATTATTATTATCTGCACTGCGAACAAAACTAACCGGCAGAGCATTGTTAATTACAAGCGGACGTGAAATACCAACCTGGATAGCATTAAAAACGCTATTACAACAATCATTTGCGGACCAGAGATCTGAAGATTCATTGCTAAGGGATCTCATGCTATTAAAGCAGAAAAACGAAACAGCGCAGGAGTATTTTGAAAAATGCCAGCAAGTTAAAAGTTTATTGTATTCCAACGTGCAATTAAACGAACCAGCCGCAGCAGTTCGAGCAACGAAAAGAACCCTTTACGACAGTTTAACACTAAAAGCATTTTTAACCGGACTCAAGGAGCCTATGGGAAGTTTCTTACGAGCCAGAGGACCAACTACTCTTGACATCGCAATTAAATATTTAATAGAAGAGGAAAATGTAAATTACAACAAAAATCGAGACTCATCAGAACAATATAAACAACAAGCTAAAAAACCATTTCCACCGTATAATTTAAGACTAAGCAATCCGAGCCAGACATGGCAACCAGCACCAAGAAATTTTAACCAATTTCCCAGTTACACACATCAAATGCCACAACCTATACAAAGAAATAATTTTCCAATTCATTCGAGACCGCAACAGCAGCAGCAGCCTCAACAACGAAATGTATTTGCACCCAGAAACACAGAAATTAGGCATCTACCAAAACCAACACCAATGGACACTAGTTCGAGTAACACCAGAAGAACAATACAACCACCAAATAGATTTATTCCTTCAGCACAGAATTCGTTTACACCTAGAGCTACATCGTACATTAGGCAGTCCAACCAACCTAGAAACTTTATTTCGGAAGAGTTACACTTTCAAGAGGACCCCGAGGAAGAGGACAACATTCAGGAATATTATTACGAAGAGGAACAAGAAGAAGATAATTACTACGAAGAACAGGATTTTACTTTACCTGCCCAGAACAACGACGACACGTAGCGCAGCCAATAAATGATCAATCGCCAGCAGAAATTATAGAAGTTAACAACCAAAATTCAACGTTACCATGTATTTACATTCCACAACTCAAATCAAACTTTTTAATCGACACCGGAGCATCTAAAACTCTTATCAAACCAGAAGTAGCATATAAATATTTCCCGGAGTTAATTGTAGAAGAACCGTTCCAAATTCAGACAGCACACCAAATTTCATCTCATCAAGAAACTGCAACTATTCAATTACCATCAATATTCAAAGTGTCATTAACTCATAAATTTCATCTATTTAATTTCGACAATAAATACGACGGACTCATTGGAATAGATTTGCTAAAGAAATTAAAAGGAACAATAAATTTTGAAGAAAACCTTTTGGAAACACCACAGACCCACATCCGATTATATTCAATGGAAATAATCAATCAAGATTTGAATCATAAAATTACAATACCAGCAAGATCAGAATGTTTTGTAAAAATACCTGTAAATAGAAACATTCATGAGGGAATAATTGAACATACAAAACTAAACAAATATTTAGAAATTCCGACTTCATATGTCACAGTGCAAAATTACTTTGCAACTACATCAGTGATCAATACTAGTGATCAAGAAATAACACACACCATAATGAACCCTATACCTATCGAAATCGTGGAAGAAAATAATGACACCCTATCGCTAAATTATCAGGAGTCATCGATCGATCATTCAGCATCACCATGCAGTATCAAAAGGATACAAAGAGAAAATTTACAACAATTACGCTTGGAACATTTAAACAGCGAGGAAGCTACATTAATAAAAAATCTGTGTGAAGACTTCAAAGATATTTTCTATTGCGACCAAATTCCACTGTCCTTTACAAACCAAATTAAACACGAAATTAGGACAACTGACGAAACACCTATATATACTAAGAATTATCGATATCCAGAAGTGCATAAGAAAGAAGTAAGGCGACAAATTGACAAAATGTTGAAAGATCAAATAATCGAACCATCAACATCACCATGGAGTTCACCTCTTTGGGTTGTTCCAAAAAAGGTCGATGCATCAGGCAAACAAAAGTGGAGAATAGTTATCGACTACCGAAAACTAAACGAAAAAACTATCGACGACAAGTACCCATTGCCTAATATCAATGATTTACTTGACAAATTAGGAAAATGCCAATACTTTACAACACTTGACTTAGCTTCAGGATTCCACCAAATCGAAGTAGAACAGAAGGACATCCCTAAAACCGCATTTAATACAGAAAATGGACATTACCAGTTCAAACGGGTTCCTTTCGGCCTTAAAAATGCGCCGTCATCGTTTCAAAGAGTTATGGACAACATACTACGAGGTATCCAAAACGAAAAATGTTTAGTATACCTTGATGACATCATTATTTTTTCGACATCACTCCAAGAACACATTTCCAGATTAAAAGAAGTATTTCTGCGACTACGAAAGACAAATTTTAAAATCCAATTGGACAAAAGCGAGTTTCTAAAAAGAGAAGTTCAATATTTAGGACACATTATCACCCCCGAAGGTGTGAAACCCAATCCCGATAAGATAAAGGCTATCAAAAACTATCCTATACCAAAAACTCAAAAGGAAATAAAAGGATTCTTAGGACTGCTAGGTTATTACCGAAAATTTATTAAGGATTTTGCAAAATTAACGAAACCACTAACTAAATGTTTGAAAAAAGGAGCAGTAGTTATGTTATCACCGGAATATAAAGAAGCTTTCGAAAAATGTAAAACTATTTTATGCAACAAACCTATACTTCAATACCCAGATTTTGAAAAGGAATTTAATCTAACTACAGACGCATCCAACTTTGCGATTGGAGCCGTACTTTCGCAAGGACCTATAGGCAAGGATTTACCCGTTTCATACGCTTCAAGAACGTTAAACGAATCAGAGGAAAAATATTCAACAATCGAGAAAGAATTATTAGCAATAATTTGGGCAACTAAATACTTCAGACCGTACCTTTATGGACGAAAATTCAAAATCATCACGGATCATAAACCATTACAATGGCTTAATTCATTAAAGGAACCAAATTCTAAACTTGCAAGATGGAGACTTAGACTGGAAGAATTCGACTATGATGTTATTTATAAAAAAGGAAAACATAACACGAACGCTGATGCCCTATCACGCATAAAATTGAATCTTATCGACACAAAACCAATGATCGTTAATTTCGATACCACCATGGTAGACTTATTAAATGAAGTAATAAACGAGACCTCCATTGAACATGTTAACGAAACACCCTCGAGTTCAAACAAAGAATTTCAAGCTGTACCAGAAATATCAGATGACAATCAATCAATAAATACGACTCATTTCAAAAATCAAGAACCGCACTTTTATAAATGCGTAACAAAAAGAAACAATAAAAATAACTCTAAGAAAATTACATTTAACATCAACGACAAAGTGCTTATTAAAACCAACGCCAGGAATAAAACAATTAGAAGCTCAAATCGAAGAAAACACAATTCACCGAGCGGAGATGTATTCGATAATCAATAATTGATCCTGAGAACTTAGAAGCCAATTTAATATTTATCCAGAATAAAATACAAGGACAACAATTGCCATTTAAAATCAACCGAGAAAATTTACCTTTATACGAAGACATTATTGCAGTCAAAGCATATCAAATAAAATCCAGAATCGTATTTATTTTGGAAATACCTCTAATAAATCCGGATATCTACGATTACTATCATCTTTACCCATTACCTGTGAAAACCGATCAACATTTCCAAATAATTATACCACAGAAAATGTATTTGCTTTACAACGAAAATAATTATATTTCCACGAATCCTGCAAAAAACTACGCAACGGCGAACACCTATGTAAAATCCAAGAAAAAATCAATTCAGAAGAACCACTTTGCGAAGCTGAACTCATTTCATTTATAAAAAATAATGTCTGTAAAACCGAAATATTTACATTAGAGCATTTTAAAACACAGAAAATCGCCCAAGATTCATGGTTACTGATTGCCGATAGAGAATTAATATCCACAATCACTTGTGAAAATAGTAAGCAGAAGATGCCGCTAAATGGAAATTACATTATACAAATACCGCCAAAATGTGAACTAAAAATAGAAAACAAGGTACTGAGGACAAATTATTACTCTAATTCCGTAAACGAAATAATTCAGTTGCCGATGATCAACTCCACGCCTACCGAAGAACAGCAAATAAATAATAAACTCCCATCGATACATCTGGAGAATATCGATCTAGACGACATATTCACTTTAAAAAGTAAGCTAAAAGACTTGCGTAAAAAGTGTATAAACCGAATTTTGACGGACATTTATATTATATTAGTAATAGTGTATTTTTTATATTAATCTTAGTTATAGCCGCAATTTTGTTCACTTTATATAAATATAATAAACTGCCTGCTTTATGTAATAAAAATAGCATAGATAAATTAGGGCCAAAACCAGTCGAAATTATTCCTTAGAAATTATAATAAAAATGTAATTTTACCATAATTTCTGCTCTAATGAAGGGAGGGATTATGTTAGGTGATACCTTGGGTAAGTGCTTACGAAGTAGTTCCCAGCCCCAGCTTCGAGCTTCCTAGAATCTTTAGTGATAAGAAATGTTATATAAGCATGTACACACAGTTCTTATGCCAGTTCTTATGTCAGTTAGCATCTAGTAGACACATTGTAAACTGCATTTTGTACCTCCGTAACTTGAATAAATTAATTTTTTTGATTTAACAAGTTTCGTAAATTATAATTCGCGAACACACTCACAACTATAACATCCGATTCACATATGACTTTAAAGATACTAGGTGCGCTCTAGCTACTACAAAGAATTGGTATTTAAGTGCAGGAGCTACAAGATCTAAAGCAATTTAAAAAAAGAATAAATGTAGGTAACTTAATGCAGTACCAACAATACCGACATGAGGACAAAACGAGTGTGCAACTATGAAGTAATGTTCAGATAGACTCAGCATACTGAAGATTTTTCTGGTGTAACTGAGAGGCTTTTTCCAGACCTGGGAACGGTGGGCCAACGACGATGATCGCCGGAACGACGAATATGCGAAAATTTTGTCTTGGGGCACGACTGATCCACGGAGATGGTATTCCAGACGAAGATTTTAACGCAGTGAAGTCAAGAATCCGCAAGGACCACTTATGTAGTTGTTATGCGTATGAGAGAATTCGATCACAGTCAACTGTTGGGGACTAACATGTTTAAGTAGTTCGAAGACTAATGTGAATCCGGTTAAATATCGACTTCGCTGCTTTCGCACCGCTTATGTTTGCTGCTACTCTAACTGTATCCCCGGATCGTTTCGTGGTTTTTCGCCACAGTTCTACACTCATTGTAGAAGACCTAACAAACCATGCATTTAATGTAACGCCAACTTGGGTAGAATAAACTTCGAAGAAAATACTCACAAGAGAAAACCACTGAAAATACGCCAAAATGGATAATGAATTGGAGTAAAATGTTTGGGAAAATAGTTGTTTCTTAATATACATGGTATTTTAACTTTTGTTAAACCTTAAAAAATGTATGTTTTCAATGCAATCCCCTATATAGTTTGGTCTTGGTGTATCAACATTTTTAAAAGTCTTCTTATAGAATCAGATTTGTAGAAGGTAAAGTAAATAAGTAGAAAGTTACAGAGCTCCAAAGTTTGCATTTGTACTGAATTCATCTTAGTATCAAATCATTAAAATAGCATTTGTTTTAATTGTGACACTCGCTGATATTTTTGATGCACTCTAACAAAATGAAATGTAAGTAAATAATCTGCAGGTAGTATACACTCATTTTTTTATGTATTTGAAAAGTATTAGTAATAATCATAAGTATTAATAACTTTTCTAAATACGTATTTCCACAACTAGCTGTGATTTTGAATAGCATTGGAGAGAAACTAAACACGACAAAGTTGGCCGAAGATACGCTTTTTACCAAATCGCCCGGACTTTCACAAAAACTTGTTTTCTGTCAAAACCGATATCAATATATCAGTTTGGCCTCAGGCTTCTGAAATGGGCCACTTTTCTGCAATTAAACTCTCTCAAGCAGGAGAATTGTGCACTACCCTGAAGTGGCTTTACAAGAATGCCATAATATGCTGTGTGTGAACACCCTGTATAAATAGTATAATGCCTCAGTGAAAAGCTATCCGCCGTCCACACACAGATGTGCAATTAGATAATAGGTTTAAATTATGAAAAATTTCGAATATCTCTTAATTAGCACATATTGGTATGTGATATTTGTGATATAAGGGTAGCAATAAAAATGTATAAAGATCTGAAAGACACTTTAAATGTGTGTAGAGGTACAAATAACAAATGAACCGAAAATGCTAAGGTCGTTATTAATACTATCTTACGTTATAGTAAAAAAAGATATTGAAATAAGTTGTACAAATTCATATTGCCTTCTTACACATTTAAAAACTACAATTGCAAAACTGTTGAATACTGCAAACAGTTTTCTATTTATTTCTTACATATAATTGTCGTTTCAAGCAATATTAAATAGAATAGTTATTTATGGTATAAGCGAGTTGTATTCACTCGTGAAAAGACCCCACTCGGCCTAGCGTCCTCGAGGGCTCAACTGTTCTCTCATGGATTATTTGTAATAACACACTCGTGCCATACAAAATTATATTTAACAACTCAATAAATTACAAAAAAAAATGTATTGACAGATGTGAGAAGTCAATGTGATAAATTAATTGGACTTAGCTAAAGCACTTATATTACCCGTGTGTTTTATGACTTATACAATTCACCTGAAATTAACATAATTATGCGTCATGATATAAAATAAGAACTTGATAATAATCACAATTCAAAATGTAATTGTTTGCATCTTAAGTCATTGTAAAAACTAAAACTTAAAAAAAGTGCAACCGTGGATTAAAATAATAACTCATTAAAAGGTTGCGAGGTTACCAGCACACTACAGCTTAAATCTGTTTATTTAATTAACAATAGCACATCAAATTCCTATAAACTTAGTCATACAACTGTACGCAGTTGTAGTATAGTACAATATTCGTCTCAAGTTATTACGATTAGTACAGCAACAAAAAGCACCAGTTGGCAGAGTGTTTATTGTAGACCAACGACGATGTAATAAAAATGACTGCAATTAAAAAAATTATCGAGACTAGTAACTGAATTAGTTGCTTCGAAGAAGTTACTTGTGATTAGATAGACAGGTGAAGTTTTGAATTATGTTTTCACTAGAAATGTGCATAGCTCAAGGTTGTGAAGTAAATAATTTCTAGAAACAACGAAAAAATTTACTTTGTTTAATCGTTTCCGATAGCGTTACCTTTTGACAATTTTTTGTTAAGTAATATTTTTTCCCTATAAGTGATATGATACTATCGGTCACCAGTTAATACTGAAGAAATTGTGCAAATGAGTAAATACGTTTCCTTAATTACAATAAGCCAAAGAGTTAGAAATTATATTAAAATCTCGAAAGAATTAGCTGAAGAACACATACCTGTAAAAATTCCGCCGTTAAATGTTCTTGCTTTGTTATGTCAACAGGGACATGTTCTAAGGTAATTCCAAGGGCTTCAGCGGTCAACAGGACAGCCCTTACTGCAGGACTTATTTCGGACATGTACAATTTTGGGGCCATTTTTGAAACTGAACAAATTATAACCGAAGCGTCTGCGAACGTACAGTTGAATGGCTCCTGATTCAGATGTCTCTACAATTTAAATGAGGACAAACTGACGCCCCTCAGCTGATTATATGTACAGTGAACCGGAAAGTCGGAACAGTAGACGTAATTGATTAAATAAAAATTTTATCAAGTAAAAACAAACCTTGCGCGAGTGCACTCAACAGTGTTTGTTATGGTAATCTGCTCTTAGCACTACGTTTAGTAAAAATTTAAATTTAGCTATTAATAATTGTTGGAATAATGAAGTAATTAAGTATATTGTGTGGGGACTGACGGGTTGCGACTGTGATGCCATCGTCAGAATGTTTTTAATAAAATTCAGAGTGCTCAGCTTGCAACCAAACATTCTTAAACTGTAAATCACACAATACTGCAATTAAAATATAAATTTCACTGTAAAGCATTAAAATTGACAAATAACTGTATTATTATTTAGTGGAAGACGAACTATTTACATTGCAAACCTTTATTTTACAAAATCTCAAATTCTAAAGATGGTTGATATCTAAAATTGATTCGTTGGCTCAATCTCTCAATACTCTACAGACTACGTTGATACAATTGCTGGTCAGACTAATTCAATGGAGACGAAGAGCAGTTCTTTGAGTGTTCAGATTAATTAAAAAGTAAAAATGGCGCCAACGAATCTTTTAACTAACGACAAATATATCCAGGCATCACAGAGAATTCGTCGACTCACTCAAGGTAGCACAATAATCTGATAATCTGAAAGAAGCACACGAATCCAAGTAGTAGTAATAAAGAAAAAGGAAAAATACTCATATCACAGTATATATATATATATATATAATCAATAACCTTAATTACCCTAAGGTGTTAAGGTGCAATTTACCACAATACATTTACAAATTACAAATACAGTCACAATAGAGTCAATCATAAATGTTTCACGAGTAAATAAATGTTGCCCATTCTTTCTTATTCTTTGCCATCTTCATCCCCTCTTTCCAAGATTTTCCTCGTTCTTTCAGACATTCTGCCACTACTTGATCCCATGTTTTTCTCGGTCTTCCTCTTGGTCTCTTCTGGGTAGATTTCGCTAGCCATACTCTTTTCGTTTGTCTTGTATCCTCCATTCTTACTATGTGTCCAAACCACCTTAACTGTTGTTTCTCTATGCTTTTCAAAACTGGTTCTACGTTGAGTTCTGCTCTGACTGTCTCGTTTCGTATTTTACCTCTTCTAGTAATACCTTTAACACCTCTTAAATACTTCATTTCCAGTGCCTGTATTTTGCTCTTCATTTGCCTGTTTAACACCCAGCTTTCACATCCGTAGGTCAAGATTGGTTTGTATATTGTGTTGTACACTGTCATTTTCGTTTTCTTCGTTATCTCCTTTTTCCTTATGAAAGTGTTATGAAGGGTGTAGAAAAGTCTCGTTGTAGTCTCTATTCTGTTGTTGATATCCTCCTCTTCCTTTCCATCCTTATGTATATTTACTCCTAGATATTTGAATGCTTCTATTTGCTCTATATCCTTTCCATCTAGTTTTATTGTTATCTTGGTTTTGCTCTTTCCGATTTTCATTACTTTGGTTTTAGCAACGTTTATTTTCATGTTTCTTTTTTCTAATGCTGTCTTCCAGATGTCTAAGTTCATTTGTAATTCCTTTTCGTTTTTTGCGTAGATCATCAAGTCGTCGGCAAAGGCACATTCCACTACTTCCACAATCTGCATGTTTCTGTACCCTACTTGTAGTTTCTTTGTTTTACTCTTCGTTTCTTTTATTATGTCGTCGAGAACTAGATTGAATAGAGTTGGGCTCAGTACTCCCCCTTGTCTCAATCCTCCTTTGGTTACGAACTCCTCAGATTCCAAGTTTTCCTTTCTAACATAATTTCTTGTATTTTTATACAGACTGTAAATAGCTTTTACCAGCTTGTTGCTGATTCATCTTTGTCTAAGAATGTTCCACACTCCATTTCTTGGGGTGCTGTCAAATGCTTTTTCGACGTCAATAAATGCTACATATATGGTGTTGTTTATGTTTTTTTCTATCATTTGCTTCATAGTAAATATGTGGTCTTGCACTCCTCTTCCCTTTCTGAAACCGCTTTGTGCTTCTTCCAATTGTGCTTCTGTTACAGTTTTTAATCTTTTCTCCAGGATTCTCTCATATATCTTAACCATCGTACTCAACAAAGTTATACCCCTATAGTTATTGCAATCCTTGTTGTCACCTTTCTTATGCAGTGGTAAGATCACTTCGACTTCCCAGTCTTCAGGTATCTTTTCTTCGTCCCAAATCTTGTTAAATAGTTTTACTAATACTTCTTTTCCATTGTTATCAAAGTTCATATCACAGTATATGATCACATAATAAAATAGTATAAAAGCCAGTACCAAGCACATATGAATGTTTGTCAAACATAGGTTAAACGTACTAAGTTAGCATATAATACAGTTTAAAGAGTACAGAAATAGATTACATCAAATATAAGTAATATCAATTTAAAACTGTAACGGAAACTAAATTAGGCTCCAAGTATGAAAAAATTAAGTGCATTAATTTACTTAGTTCGTGGATCGAACTGTACCTGACGGCGAAAGTCCAAAATAAAGTCTACGAGATTCTCAAAGAATCCAAGTAGGAATCTGCAGCAACGCAGCTATTACTATGTACAACATACGAAAGTATTTAAAATAAAAGAGAGAACCAATACATAATACGCAACTTCCTTTTGTTGGGCTCCAGGCCGTCATCGAATGCTTACGAAAGCCGACACGGAACGTAGAAGAATTGCGTCCAAATATCATATAGGAGGCTGGGTTTGAAAATGTGCAACAGGTTAAGGTCGTTAGCCTAAGGGAGAACTTCAAAATCTTTCGTAACGACACCGGGATTTAAATAAGGCTTCAACCTGCGGCCCAAGATAGATTCAAGAACGTCTTAAACACGGCACGAAGGACCTTCAACCGACTTAACTCCGGATAAACGGGCCCGTGCAAAGTGGATCACCAGAGAGCTTTTACGAATCCATCAAGAATTGACGTGAGGAGAACTTCCTCTATAAACTTCCAAAACTGCAATAATCCCCAAGTTCATCCAACAGAAATCACATGCCCGCAGAAACTTTGGACATTTCAATGGACGCTAACTGCTTGCCACAATAGCACCAAAAGGAAAAGAACACAATAACGAAGCCAAGCCATTATCATTTCATGTGTCGATAAAAAAATGCAAGCTGGAGGGGTACGAGCGAATTACAAAATGTGCACCACGGACGCCGAAATAAAATACACTGTGCGCAAAGACCTGCAAGGTTATACAGACGCATTCTGGTCGTAACATGGTATATGGTTTTGGTTGTGATATTATATCGGTACACCAATATTTTCATTTTAAGATAATTTAAACGTCTTTTAAAGAGCAGAGTTGGTTATCTACATCGATGGAGCCACTGTAAAACTATACATATGTATAAGTTGTCATTAAAGAAAACAAACCTTGACGTGAATAAAGAAGGAGAAAGAAGAAGTCTTTTAACAAACTAGTGAACTCGTTTTTGCATATAATTTTAACATTCACCGTTATAGGTGGTTTTACTGGAGCTTCAGAATAATCAATCTCCAGTAAACTGCTTCTTTAATTTTACTTTTTATTAATATTGATCTTTTAGATAAAATCTTTGTGTTAAGTTAATGTATTTTATTGTGGTAATTGTTGTTAGAATACAATACTTTCACTATATCTTAGTATATTCAAAGCATGTTTGACAAAATTATACAAACTAGGAATAGATTTAATGTTAGGACGGTGTTTAAAATGAAGAAAAATTTGCGATAGATATGAATTCAGCAACATTAAACGTCATCCTGTATTTCAGGTTGCATATATATTTCTTGTTACTTTTTGAATTCGCAATTGACATTTCTTTCTTTTGAAAATTTTTCATATACAGCTATAGATGGGATTTATTTTTCGGGTTCATTTTTTTTGGAAATTTGTAGCAGTCCTAATTTACTTCAGAAGGTGTAGGACGTGTTCATTCGGAACTTTTGGTGACGCTTTGCGAGTGGATCTATCCCTAAATATTGCGATGATCTGGTGTAGATTCAATTGGTTTGTTGTACTCGCTTGCGTAATTCAGGTTTTGTTAGTATTTTGGAAGTAAAAATCTGTTGGCCGTTCGAAATCCCAGGTATAAAATTGCAACCTCTAATTTTATGTGGTCTGATATTTGTCGAATTTATTTTCAGGCCTTTTCTTGTTTCTCTTCTGTCTAATCTCAAGATTCGTCATGCTACCTGCAGTAAACCTACGGATGTCAAGTAGCTACATATTATTGTTTCTCCATTCAGTTGAAGCGCAGATTCGGCGCTGACAGCCCGTTTAGGCAGCTTCCTCTACATTTTTTAATGCACGTAGCAGTTGCTCAGGTTAGACTTTACTTTTGCTTTAAACTTTCGCGCAGCCGCTGTCGCAGCTTGCGCTTCGCGCTACGAATGAAATACAAGGCTTATCAAATCACGTCCATTATAGGGGTTTATTTATTGTAGATGTTAAATTCGATTGTAATTTTCTTTTAACTGATAAACAACCTCCAGTTGTTTCATTTAGTCATAGCTTAATCTACCGGTATTAAACCATTTGTAATTTACCAAATTTTATTTACTCTAATACTTTGCAGTAATTTCTGTTTATTAAGAATAGTAAAGAGATAAATCTGATGAGATATTCTACAAGCGCACTATTTGACGACTATTCGAAGAACTTGTGTTGTATGCGATAAATAATACCATTATTTATAAACACATTACGTTCGGTGAGCCCCGTCGACGATTACATCGAACCACCTTAGACTACAGTGTTTTTAGTACTGATGGATGTTTTTTCAATTAAGGTTGTTTAATGCTTCGTTGAATTGATTCTGAGCGCTCTTATATAATCAAAACCATTCGCTTGCATCATTCTCTTATACTACTTGCACATTAAATCTTTTGAAATAATGTATTTATTAATTATTTGAATTCTGAATTAATTTTGAATACCACGAGCCTAAATAATTCGAAACTAAAATGTTAATTTAATTGCCGAGCTAGCTCTAAATATAGTAAACTCGGTGTTACTTACATGTTACACTTATCTTTTATTTATTTTGCTACATTCAAAATGCTATTTAGCTTTTCAGGTCGTATGTAATTGTAATTAATATATGTTGCAGTTGAGACACGAATATTGTTGGTGGTTTCCGTTCATGAAGGCATTATAAATAGTGCTTGTTGCATAGCCGCATGGTCCAAGGACTGGTCAACTAGTTTCGAAAGTTAAGCAACGTTCGCAGCGGGCACTCCGACGGGTGTCTGACCTGTAGGGGTGGTAAAATGGCAGCCAGCCATGCCTCGGAGAGCACGTTAAGCCGTCGGTATCGGTTGTCATTTCGGTGACAGTTTAGGTTACGTCAGAGGCGCTGGCGCAACCTGAAAACTCTGGCACCGGACTTCTTACCACAAGCTATAAGATACACTCAATTCTAAATAGTAATTATGCCGAAAAAATGTAACAATAAAAAATACATGTAGTAGTACGTGATATAATTTCTTATTCTTTTAAAATTAGTTCTCTTAATTTATATTTAAAATAGTAATAACTCACGTTAAGAAAGCTATTCAACAGGTTCAAAGCTTCGCCATTTTTCTGTATCAAAGAAAATAAAGCCATTTATTATTATTATTATTATCATAATTATATGGTGAATGTCACATATCTTTCTAAATAGATCGTACAAATATTTTGGAGTTTTGTTTAGTAACAATTTATATAAAAACATACTGTACAGGTAATTCCAGTTAAAAGGGATTTGAAAAGGGATAAAAATGGGGTAAAATGGCTTTTATTGACTGCGGTTTATCCGCTTGACTGACAACCTAAAAAGTTGAAGTTCACCCCAAAGAAGTTAGTTAAAGGGGGTAGATGTGTTTTTCTAAAGATCTCCGCAAAGTGAGAACTACTACATGTAAAAGGTTGGAATTCGGCAAATCAATTTCTTGTATAAATTGGGCCCAACAACTTTTAGGGTTTTTCGGAATTAGCCCTCCTGTTTTTCTAAAAATTGCCATTACGCAGCAACTTCTGCAGGTAGCCATTTGGTAGTCCCATCATACCATGTACTGCAAGAATCAGGTAGACATTTTGAAGGCTATTAAAACCCGTTATATAGGTTTAGTTATTTTTCAAAATACTGATGGGGCCATAATTATATATAACAGCAATGAGATAACATGAACAAGCAAATAGAACGCTTGAGTAAAAAAGAGATGGCTATACAAAAAAATTATATTAGTAGGCATGTTTAGTTGACAAATGTCATAATTAAATTAAGAGTCAAGCCTTCTCGAATATTTGCTACTATGTTTATCTCTTTCTTACTCAAGCAATACGTGTTATCTTCTTGTTCATGTTATCTTATTGCTGTTATATAACGGGTGTTCATAAACAGTCGTCATCCCAGTAGGTTTTGACTTCAGAAACGTATGTCTATTAAAATTGAGAAAAAATGCGCTATGACAGTACTCAATGACGTTTCATTGTATTGCACGAATTAATCAAAGACATAACATTTTGTTTTTCAAAGCAACTGGGATGACGACTGTTTATGAACACCCGTTATAATTGTGGTCCCATCGGTATACAATAATGTTATTTCAAAAATGTGTTTAGAAAAAGTAGGTGCCAAATGTAAATTCACAGCCACCTGCTCTAAAAAACAATTTTGAATGGTTTTTCTTATTCTTCCACTACCCTGAGGATTACCCAGCGCGATACTTCAAAGTTAATTTATTGACGGATCCGATAAGAGTGTATTGTCGAATTTCAGTTTCATTCACTTAACCTGAAATTTATGTGACCCCAAGTTAATGCTAAAAATCTCATATTTGTGTCAACAAAAACACAGGTATCTTAAAAAAATTAATAGTACGCGATCCAAACATCAATAGCAATTCAAAGCAATTATAATTTTTAATAGAAATGTTATAACAAATATGTTGCGACCCGAACCTTACGGGCACAACGAAATACCGGCGGAGAATCACGCAAGTCGTCGCGGTCGTGAATGATTGAACACAACGAATATAATTGTAATAACACTTTATTTACAATATATACACCAATGTAACACTAAAAGCGGACTGTATAATTACAAATTTAAACTTGCCGGTACTGATTATAGAGGAGATGTATATCTCTCGGTGTCTTAACGTGACTCTGGTCGTGTCTGTCTCTTCGAGCCCAAGAAAACTCGGACACTCGTTAAACCACCCCTTTAGGAGTAGGGGGAAGGAATGGTCGACCATCGCAAGAGAGAGCTGCATTTCGCCGAAAGCTCTAACAATAAACTAATGACATCCGTTTTAAATTGCAGAAGGTATTTACAAATGACATGCAAATCCAAGATTAGGATCTTAAGTATGATAGATTGCTGGACAGCGGGAGATGAGCAAGACTTAAATTAACCTGGCTGCAGCTCCTAATGCCACGAACAATTTCTAGGATTATTCTCAAGTAAATATTAAATATGATGCTTCAACATACCGGCCTCTATAAAGGAACTGGGGACCTTTATAACAATACCTTATAAACACAGGAAATACATCGAAATGATACACAGAAAGTACACGAGATAAATTAGATGCAAGGCAATTAATCAAATGTAAGAACTATCAAGAACCTACTATGTACAGGAGATTTACAAGACACTGAGCACAATAAAAGCATGAAAGAACAAATATAGACACGTGTGATCAAATGTCTCAAATCATAGTCTATGACACGGGAATTCACTGATACGAAGCACTTAAAAGTTGTTTATTAGTTCAATCACCAACACAATCGCTATTGGACTGGTAGCGGACACACCCTTGTTACGGCACGAATAATAATGCCTTTCGAGGTGCGGATTGACACGACTCGCGTTTGCCATCCTTCCCTGGATGGGTAGCGATAACGCGACCCAACGGCCAACGTAGTGGAGGTACGCAGTCTTCCTTGATCAAGACCATAGTATTTATGGCGATATTGGTCTCAGCGTGGTGCCATTTAGCACGCTGTTGAAGCTGGGTCAGATATTCGGCTGACCATCGTTGCCAAAAGTGTTGACGTATTTGCTCAATGTGTTGCCATCTTGACAAGCGATGAATGTTGAGCTTAGTCACATCCGATTCAACGGGTGCAGTGAGAACGTCTCCAATAAGGAAGTGACTTGGAGTTAAGGGAATGAGGTCATTAGGATCGTTACTGATTGGAGTTAAAGGACGGGAATTGAGGCAAGATTCGATACAAGTTAATATTGTGTACAATTCTTCAAACGTGAAAGAAGCCTCACCAATAACTCTTTTAATATGATGCTTAACCGACTTTACGGCAGCTTCCCAAATGCCACCATGATGCGCGGCTCTAGGCGGGATAAAATGCCACTTTATATAATCTGTGGCTAGAACGTCGATGACCTCTGAATGAAAAATTTGATTTTTAAATAGCTCTCTCAATTGGTTTAGTTCGCGGTTAGCGCCGACGAAACAAGTAGCATTATCGGAATAGAAATTTTTTATGTTTCCGCGGCGTGAGATAAAACGTTTCAACGCTGCGAGAAACGCTTGCGTCGTTAGATCTGATACGATTTCCACATGTATTGCCTTAGTGGCTAGACAAACAAATATCGCAATATATGCCCTTACGGATCGTTTTCCACGGCCGGAACCTTCCTTTAAGAGTACAGGTCCCGCGTAATCAATTCCGCAATTAATAAATGGTCTGGCGGGCTCGACTCTAGACGCGGATAAATCACCCATAATTTGCCGTAAGGGCTGCGGGTTTGTCTTAAAACAAGTTATGCGTTTATGCAGGACATTTCGTACACTGCCTCGACCTGAAATTGGCCAATACTTATGACGAAGTGACGACAATGTAGCTTGTTGCCCAGCATGCAGTAGCCTTGTGTGCTCACGATAAATCAAAAGGTTCGTGACATGATGTTTGGGCAGTAAAATGGGATGTTTAATATCATGACCCAATTTTGAATTTGCTAAGCGACCACCAACTCGGATAATATCATTATAATCAAGAAATGGATTTAGAGATTTAATAATGCTGAGCCTGTGAACTTGGTCACCCTTACGCAATGCTGCAATTTCATCTGTAAAGTTACACGCTTGAACTTGTTTTACAATAAATGTTTCTGCATTATGCAATTCAATTGATGTCAATCCACCCGTTTGTCTTATAGCGCCCGGTTTTGAATTGTTGACGAATTTTTTGCAATACGCAATAACTCGTTGCAATTTGGAAAATTTAGACAATCTTTCGAACATTTCAAAAATTTCTTTAGTTTGGTTGTTTTGTGTGACAACATTTGAGACTAAACTTCGTTTCTCTAACGAATCGTCCGAAATATCTACGTGGTCATTAATTGGCCACTTTAATTTCGAGTCCGATAAAAAATCTGGACCGTGCCACCATAAACGATTATGAAGCAGTTCGTTCGGTAAACTACCACGTGAAACTATATCGGCTGGGTTTAATTCTGAAGGAATATAATTCCAATCGACTTTATTTGCTGCTATATTAATTTCCGCGACTCTGTTGGCCACAAACGTTTTCCAATTATGTGGCTCCGCGGATAGCCAGGCCAACACAATTGTAGAATCAGTCCACATAACTGATCGGCTGATATTGAGATTTATTATCGATTCAACTTTACGAAAGAGATGCGAGAGAAGAACGGCGGCGCACAGCTCTAAGCGCGGCAGTGATACCCTTTTAAGAGGGGCAACTTGGGACTTCGCGCATAATAAATGTACGGCATATTCGCCTACCGCGGACCTTGATCTTATGTAGAGACAAGCTCCATACGCGAGTTCCGACGCGTCGCTGAACCCATGAATTTCGATAAATTCAGGAATTTCAACCACAATTCGAGGGATTTTTATTTGGCTTAAAACCGATAAGCTTGTGAATGATTGTATCCATTTCTCACGTATCTTGGACGGTATCTCGTCGTCCCAACCAATTTTGCTAGCCCATAACCCTTGTAGAATGACCGTTGCCGTTACAATAACCGGATTTATCAAACCCAGAGGGTCAAACAATTGAGCGGTGACCGATAATATCGCCCGTTTCGTGATTTTATTTGAAATCTTTAATTGTGTGTTGTCATATTGCAGCACATCGTTAACGCAATTCCAAGACAGTCCGAGAGTTTTCGTGTCACCCGCCTTGTCAAGATTAATCCATGTTTGATCGTTCGTCAAATCTGACCTTTGACAACGTGGTAATAACGCGGGTTCATTGGTTGCCCATTTTCTGAGTTCAAAACCACCCTTACTCAAAACTTCTATTAATTGTTCGCGAATACTCAGAGCCTCATTAAAATCATTTGTGCCTGTTATTAAATCATCCATAAAGAAATCGTTAAGAATAGCGGATTTTGCCCTTGGAAGTATTTCCGTTTCTTCGTGAGCTAATTGCTGCAACGTGCGCACGGCTAAAAAAGGTGCCGACGCGGTACCATACGTAACGGTATTTAAATAATAACTTTGTAGGGGTTTATTCGGATTGTCCCTCTATACTATTTGTTGAAACGGTCGATCATTTGCATGAACAAAAATTTGGCGATACATTTTATGTATATCAGCTGTTAGAACGTATTTATACGTTCGAAATCGAGTAAGCAAGGAAAACAAATCAGATTGAATTTGAGGTCCGACTAATAATGTATCGTTTAAACTGACACCCGTGGTCGTTTTAGCACTTGCATCGAATACAACTCTTAATTTGGTGGACGTACTGGATGGTTTAATCACCGCATGGTGTGGAAGATAAGCATGGTTTGAGGGAATGTCCGACTCCGAGCATGAATTTAAGGTCATATGACCTAGTGCACGATATTCGTGAATAAATTTAGTGTATTCCGATTTAAATTCGGTTGGTTTCTTAAGGATTTCTCCAATGTGAAGAAACGTTTAATCGCGATTTGCTTGGATTCACCCAATACTTCAGAGTTTTCCTTAAACGGTAATTTGACTACAAATCGCCCGGTAGAATCTCGAAAGTAATTATTTGCGAAACTTCGTTCACATGCGGAATGCTCAATGGAATTTACATTGTATTCCGGTATTGTCTCGAGTTGCCAAAAATTTGACAATTGACTGTCTAATGCAGCATGAAAACTTACTGGACGAGGTTGAGGCTGTAAAGCCCGCATTGGCCCCCCGAGTATCCAACCTAATTTGGTTTCTTGCAATACTGGGCCATGGTTTGATAATTTTAATTGACCTGGGCCCAATAAGTCCCAGAATTTTTCTGCGCCGATAAGCAAATCCATAGGCCCAGATATATTGAAAGTTGGATCAGCTAATCTGATATTATTTGGGATTTTGAATAACTGCCTTTCATAATCAATAAGCGGCAAATTCGATGTGATTTTTGGCAAAACAGAGCAATTTAACGCGGTTTCATATTTGCCGCATTTTGACCTTAACTTTACGACAGTGCAACACTGTACGTGGCTGATAGATTGATTTATCCCTGCAATCGGAAACTTGACGGACTCTAATTTAAGCTCGAGTTTCTTACATAGTGCTTCATTAATAAAATTTGGCTGTGACCCTGCATCTAATAAAGCTCTAGCAGTGTGGGGCTTATTATTTGCGTCGAGCAAATCGATCAACGCGGTTGATAAAAATACATGTGCGCTCTGACTTGCACAGTGGTTACTGCTGGAGGTTGTAGTAATTACTTCCGGTGTCAAAATTGCAGAAATTGATTCGGAACTGAAATTTGGTGAATTGTCAACCTCAGCTTGTTGAAAATGTAATAAAGAATGATGTCTACCGTGACAAACACTGCAACCTTTATTTCGGCAATTAGTACTAGCATGATTATCGCGTAGACAGATTATACATAATTTGTTTTGTTTGGCTGCGTGGTACCGGTTTCTCGGCTCTAACTTCAGAAAAGTTTCACACCCTTATATGTTATGTGCTTGTTTGCAATATGCACAGCGCACCTTATTTGTAGCTAAATGCGACGCACCTTGAAAATTATTATTTTCCCTAATCTTGGAACTGTTCGCAAATGTTTGTCGTTTGACCGGTTCTTTTTTAAAGCTAAGCGCCTCTAACAGCTGGCATCGTTTTGTCAAAAAAGTCAATAAATCCTCTAACGTCGGAATGTCTTGTGTAACCGAATTTTCCCATTCGCGATTTGACATGAAATCAAGTTTTGATGCCACCAAATATATAATTAGGCTATCCCAATGATGCGTGGGCAAGCTCAAAGATTTTAGGACCTTTAAATGTAACATTACCTTATCTATCAGGTTTCGTAATGACTTGGATGAATCTTTAATTACATTATCTAAATGGAACAATGCGTGAATGTTCTTTTTTATAATTAAACGTTTATTCTGATAAATGTTGGTTAGCAACTCAATCGCGATTTGATAATTATCGCGGGTAATTGGAAGAGAACTGACCAACTGAAGCGCCTCTTCCCTTAGACACGATTTTAAATAATGAAACCGTTGCAAATCGTTTATTGTCTCGTTTTTATGTACCAACGTTTCGAAAGATTCGTAAAATGATAACCAGTTTTCACAATTCCCATTAAATTGTGGTAAATTTAGAGCTGGTAGTTTAACTTGCGTCTCAATTGAATTATTTGAAGACGCAGGACGAGGGGTGCCTACCTCTCGAGTGGAGCCATTCAGCTTTCTTAATAATTTATTAATATCCGTCATAAGGGAAAGATATTGATCGAAAAAAATCGAATCTACCTGGTTTGCATCCAATTCTTCAATTTGAAATTGGATGCTATCAAATTCATCATTCAGAGGTTGTACTTGATCTTTAATAGTATTTAACTGATCAACGTCTAACTCGTCACTGATTTTATTTCTAAATTTAGTTAATTTAGATTTTAGCACTGTGCGCTTGCTAAGCAGTGCTTTAATGTCTGCCATTTGGAATCAAGCGTAATAACTAAATAAAGTAATTTTACTGACGTTACTCAAAAAGAGCAAACAATTATGAAGAAATTTCTTCAATAAAATTTTCCTCGACGCTAGTAATTAATGAACCAATTCTTCACGTTGAAAGAACGTACACAACGTTAAACATGCGACAAAGGGAAATTAAACAAACGGTAGGATTGGAGACCACTCACCCCAAGAAGTTGAAGCTTTTTGTAGGTACTGGGGACTCCACTGGCCTCGTAATGATGCTGCAGCTTCCTCCGATGAATGCCATACACGGCAAATGTGGATACAGATGATCCTCTTCAGATGAAGACGTTGAATCCAAGGTGTACTTGGTTCGAAATTCGGTTCGATATGACCAAAATATGTTGCGACCCGAACCTTACGGGCACAACGAAATACCGGCGGAGAATCACGCAAGTCGTCGCGGTCGTGAATGATTGAACACAACGAATATAATTGTAATAACACTTTATTTACAATATATACACCAATGTAACACTAAAAGCGGACTGTATAATTACAAATTTAAAATTGCCGGTACTGATTATAGAGGAGATGTATATCTCTCGGTGTCTTAACGTGACTCTGGTCGTGTCTGTCTCTTCGAGCCCAAGAAAACTCGGACACTCGTTAAACCACCCCTTTAGGAGTAGGGGGAAGGAATGGTCGACCATCGCAAGAGAGAGCTGCATTTCGCCGAAAGCTCTAACAATAAACTAATGACATCCGTTTTAAATTGCAGATGGTATTTACAAATGACATGCAAATCCAAGATTAGGATCTTAAGTATGATAGATTGCTGGACAGCGGGAGATGAGCAATACTTAAATTAACCTGGCTGCAGCTCCTAATGCCACGAACAATTTCTAGGATTATTCTCAAGTAAATATTAAATATGATGCTTCAACAAAATATGTTCGATTAACATTACTGTATATTTTGAAAAATAAGGGTACTTGATTCTTGAGCCTTTTTCATATTTTCGAACCTCCCCCGTATACGAAAGGGGATATTTAAATTTTGGAAAGTGCATTTTTAGTTTGTAAACAAGCAGGGTTTTTTATAGTGATGTTTTTTTAGAAGTCATATATAATCTTTTTTCCCTCTTTGTAACCCAATCCGGGGGCATACTGTACAAATATGTATCTTTAGATAAAATTTATCAACAATTTCGTCATTACTTATTTTAGTTTTAGTTGAACTGTTGATAACCATGTTCAAACAATGAGATGTAACTTATTTACCGCCTGCACTAGATTAGATAAACTTACTTACTGATATAAAAACACTACTGCTTAATAAACGAGACATTTTGTATTGGCATGAAATTTAAAAATTGTGTAAAATAAAATCCTACATTTCAGGATGAACTATAAAATCTAACCGAAGGCTGAAGTTCTGCCCATTAAATATTTCTGGTTTGAGCCAGCCCAAGTTTCCACTTAAAGTAGGTCATTTAATTAGCAATAACACTAAATTCCTGTGTAACTAGTCACACAAATAAGAGTATTATCTAGCATTACTAGGCACAAAACCCGCCGAGCTATTAAACATCACTTTATGCTTTTTATAAGCCAAGGACACCAGTCAAATAGTAAATTACAACTTTTACCTCTATTAGACGAAAATCTAAAAATAATCTTGCAAAGCGCTGATGTGGCATGATTCTAATAGTTGCAATAAAAAGGTACACTGTTTAGGTAATGCTTTTTTTGTTATTTTTCAAGAATTTTTACAAATACTTCCGCAGATACCCTTCAATTTTGTCGATCTCATTGGCGTAACTAGCGGGGGGGCCAGGGGGGCCAGGCCCTCCCCAGAGTACCGTCTGGCCGACCCCAGAAAAATAGAAGTTAAATAAATTTAAAAATCTGCTTTTTTATTAACCCATTTAAACTAAGGGGTTGGTTGTCGACCCTCACACATTCCTACATTTTCTGGTTTTATTACCTTTTTTGGCTTAAAAACATTATAGTATAAATACCATATGTTGGACGGATGACTCTACTGAATAATAATATACAAGAGAAAACGTTATTAGTTAGCTAATAATTACTTTGAAAACACTGCTTTCGTCTGAATATTTTTTTTAGTTAAATTTACACCATTTTTGTTAGTTTCTCTTAAGTTTAAACAAATCAAGGATCAATTTATGTGCACAGAAAAATAAAATTGCAATTATTTCATATGCGGGTAAGTAAATGAGTTAAAAACTTGAGTGCATCGGCAACTACTCGCTGGGCACATAACAGCTAGCTGCCTATTATAGGATTGTCCAGTTCAGACTTAAGGTGAATTGCTATTTAGATGTTTGCCTTACAGAAAGAGTTAAGTTTATAGCTTTAAAGAGTACGATTCAGAATTTTATGTTGAATAGTGTTTTATGTACCGCAAAGTACATTTTGTGGTGCTTGAATTTCCACAGTTGCTAGCCCAAGATAGAATAAAAAGATATCACAATAACAATTAAAAGGATACTGATGTTTTCCAGAAATTATTTGCTTCGAGGATACGGAGAAAAAATAAAAATTGTGGCTCAAAAACGTGCAAATGGAAACCAAGTAATGTTTCTCCTGGAATAATATTTTTTATCGTTAACCTCATTGAGTTGCAAGAGGTAATCTATACATTTTTATGTTGTTTATGAACCGAAAAATAATTTATTGATATGCTCCTTAGACACGTAGTATTACGAGAGTAGGTAGCACCCATAATTTCTGCAAACCAATAGATCAAGTGTACCATGGAAATGTAACTTGCCATAAACAAATGTTTGTTGTTTTCTAGTTTAACATTTATTTATTATTTAGTTATTATACAGTTAGTTTTGAAATAAGTGTTGTGCATCAAAAATGAACATAAGGGGAGAACATTTTAGAGCCATGATTTACTATGACTTTAAAAGTTCCCTTTCTCTGAAAGAAATGACTTCGTGCTGATTTTGGTGGCCAGGCGCATATGTCTGGTTTAATGAATTTAAATTTGAGCGAGTTTCAGTCAGCGACAATTTTTGCGAAAACAAATTTCAGCAGTTACTGATACGAACGTAGACGCTGTGCGAAGAATGCTTCAGTAGGACAATCGAGTCACTTACAGAATTATTAAAAGCATCTTGAACATTGGCATGACTGCAATACACACGATTTTACATACTCATTTGGGTGTAAGAAAAGTCTGTCTTGGGTGGATACCACACAGTTTAACAGACACACAGAAACACAACAACAGCATGTGGAACAGTATAAGAAATATAATAAAGGTAGATCTAAAGCAGTTTACATAATAACTGGTGACGAAAGCTGGATATATGCATTTGAACCCGATTCTAAGCGGCAGTCAGCACAATGGATGTTTCCAACAAATCCTAATCCACTTAAAGTGAAGCGATCTTGAAGAATTGGTAAGAAAATAATTGCTTGTTTCTTTTCAAAATCAGGACCTATCACAACTGTCGTGCTTAAAAATAAACGTAGGGTTACTGTAGGATGGTACACTACTGTATATGCCTGCCAGACGTTATTCAAAAATCTCGGCTTATAGCGCCCAAGGGATGAGATCGTTCTGCACCATGAAAATGCTTCTAGTCATACCGCACATCAAATAAAATAATTTTTAGAGACTTTCGAGTTAAAATTGCTAACTTATCCCCCATTCAGTTCCGACCTAGCACCTTCCGATTACTTTCTAGTTCCTCCATTTAACGATAAAATGCGTGGTGTGCGATTTGTAACTCTCGAAGATGCCGTGGAAAGCTTCAAAAACCTTGTTTCTCAAGTGACTCAAAAATTGTGGAATCTATGTTTTGAAAATTGGTTTTACCGAATGCGTAAATATTGAGTTTAATGTTGGGCGGCCTGGCCCTCCCCAGCCAAAAATCCTAGTTACGCCAATGGTCGATCTTCAGTATTTTAGACGGTTCCATTTTTAGCAATAATATTAGTGTCAATTTCATAATACAAAGCGCGACCATAAACAGTGTAATCAGCTGTTGCCAGTCCTTAATACAAAGTTTCCTAAACTGTGAGGCGCCCCCCCCCCCTTTCGGGAGCCCAGAGTCTTCAAAGAGGGGCGCAGCAGATTAGATAAAAAATATAACGTAAATATGCATATTGAAACTAATAAATTAATACAAAACACCTTAACTTAACTTAATGTTTAGCTTTAGCGTGTTATTATTTTTTTACAAGGGATTGCATATAGTATAATACACAATGGGCCAAAAAAAGTAGTACAGACTTTATAGTCTCGTATATTGGTAAATCTTTAATATTTTCAAGAGCTCAATGTTTATAAATGGAAGTGAATCACCTTTATTACAAAGTGACAATGCCAATTCAAAGTTGTGGGTGGTTAAACAAAAAAAAATTGTTCTTTGGAAAAGTTTATTATTTCAAACTTAAGGATATACGTACAACAATAATAACAAAAATTATCTAAATAGTTATTAAATATGGCATTTAAAAATATGGTTCTATACTTCCACCATTTGTACTAGCAATAATTTGTAATCGTCTTCGCCAGTGTCAAATTGTAAAAGCGATCTGCTTTTTTAGCTAAGAGTACCGTTTTCTTCAGAGCTTCAATTAAGCAGCAACAAAAACTAAAATGGTAGATACAGTCATTACTTACCTACTAATTTTTTTACAGATTTAATTTTACATTAAAGCGACGCGACGTTATTAAAAACTCCCGTTTTTGCATGACCTTCATTAAAGTAAAATAAAATCGAATTGAAACGTTGTATTATTGCAAGTACGATATATATTTAATCTCCAAATTGTAAGAATTTCGTTTTTCAAAAAATTATATAAATTCACTAACTAGTATTGAAAATACGAGTATTTAAATATTGTACCGGTTTTTTTTTTGGCTCAGTGTATATAATGTACTTACGAGCACAATCTAAAACTACATGGAACTTACTAACAACCAACAACTAGCAGTTTTTTTAAACAAACTAGTGGCTGAAATGCGCCTGTTTTGAACTGCACAACTAGTCCAAGTTTAGTTTTAAACTGATTGTTCTCTTGAATAACGCTGAAAATTCCTCTTGCGAGTTAAGCCACAATTCGACAATGGCTGTCGGAAAATTGTCTCTTATCTTTTGTGCTTGATGTTAAATTAATAAATTGTTCCTCCTCTTCCAGCGATAAATCTGTAGGTGTAACTTTAAACGGATTTGTTATCCACTCATATTTGGTCAGAAAACTATCATTTTCAAAGAAGTAACGTTTAGATAACGTTTTAAAATGATGTTCAATGCATTTAAAAATGACACATACATTAATATGGTTTGGTTTGTTATCGTTAATAAATGTTTTTAAATTAATAAACATGTCTGTGTCTTCACTGTTTATCCTGTTTGACCAAAGGTCCACTTTTCGCAAAAACAAAACATATGCACACACTAGAAAAGTTTCATAAATAGCGTCGTTTGCTGTCCATACAATATTTACATATTTTACGAGTGGTGAATGACATCTGGCTGCTAGTAGTCGTACCCTTGTAAGAATTTTCGGGACCCTATCCAAAATAACGTTTTGGGCGATCATTTAGGAACCAGGAAAATAACCTACACAGTTTTTAAAAGTAAATAAAATATAAGAGCAGCTCTTTTACCAAATTTAAAGAATATAAGCTAGCCAAAAAAGATTACGCAAATTGACAGGTTGGGTCAAACGGACCAAACGGTTGGAGTTGTAATATAAAATAATACTAAAAAACTAAAAACAGGAAAGTACATAGCAGCTAAAGAATTTAAATAATAATTAGAAAAAGTATAAGGAAAAACGATTTTACGAAATCTTACATACCCAGCACGTCTACTGGCGGGTTAAGCGCGAGCAAAACCCCGCGAGAAACAGTAAGAGCTCGATATATGACGCCGCTCTCTTACAATGAGGTTGTTTCGGGCTTGCGAGAATGTAGCGTGCTTTCGGCCGATTGCTTGTCAAATGTAAGCAACACGTAAATTCGTGCCGGGGTGATGATCATTCTTGAGGATCAAGTTGCGTGTGAGTGGCTGTCAATTTCCTTATCGGAAGACGTCGCCGAAAGCGGTTTAACCCGGTAATTCCATCGTGCTTAAAGTTTATTAGGGGAACAGTTTTTGTCCAGCTTTCGTCTTATTGCACGCATCCATGTTCTCATCTTAAGGATTTGACAACAAGTTTCTGATTGAAAATCATCCTCTCTATCGTTGAAGCGCATCTATTCATTGCTACCGATTTCACCCGACTTGATCTGCAATCTACAAGATGTTTCCAGCGGCTAGCGAGCGTGCGACGGAAAACCAATGATGCTCGACGGATATCAGCAACCGCAACCGACGGAACCCTAGACAGGCACTGTGTTTTAGTAATTAATCGCTGTGACAGTGCTACAGTTTAAAGTGATTACGATCATAAAACGTTCTATAACGCCGTGATTTATTCGCAAACTTTGACTTTCAAATTTAGTCATGATACATATTCGCAAATATTTTGACAAGAGTCAATAGCCACTCCTTTAAGTAATATGTACATTCACTATGACGTCATATAGTAGTAGGAAGCAACTTTGACCATATAAATTCACGTTTATTATATATATAAAGTCAATAGAGACGGGTTAAACTAACTGTTGCTCCTTATTGTGGTTGCATGCGACATTCCATTTGTGTTTTCTTTGTGAAGATTTTTAGCGGCTTGCAGAAGAAAATTAGAATAGGAGATCAGTGGAGACGCCAAGCTGGATCGTCGCACATTGCTAGGAATAATGAGAAAAGCTGTTGCCCTATCTAAGATTTCAAGGAAGCAGATCCCAGAGTGATTTTCAAAGTCTGTGGCGCCCTTTTTAAGATTAACTAATTTACCAAGATATCACCTTCACTTAACGCCCATCGAGTCAAGCTCCCCTTCCCAACAAATTTCTGTAAAAACTCTTATTATATTTGATGTATAGCGGATCCGCCAAAGAGCGCCATTTCGTTGCCTAGGTAGCAGAATTTTATGTAGTCAACAGCAACACTCTGTCGTTTAATACCGATTTTTCTTGTAACACTTATTCCACCTGTCAACGGAACTTTACAATAAAACAGAAGCAGAATGTTAAGCCTAGGGTTCGGTCGAAAATCTGTAATATTACGGGAAAGTTCTTACAGAGCAACGTGAGGGCAGCACATTCTAGAAGAAGGGAATTTCATAAGACTGTCCGCAATCCAGTCACGTAGAAAGTAATCAGTTTAGATAAAATACCAAAAAATATAATAAATATATTACTATATCGCTAGTGTTAGCTGTCTTATTCCTAAATCTCCAAATGTCGCAACGTTACGAGAGCATACTTGAGGGACCGCCAGCTATACTCAGGGAAGACGGTGTGCGGTTTCTTTTAAACAACAAATATACTCGGATAGGTCGAGAACTTATAAAGTCAAATAATCGCAGCAGACAATTGTACAATATCTAAAATACAAAAGATAGTAGTAACGAAATCAGACAATAAATAACAAAGGTTGCATATAATAGTCAGTACAACAGGTCCCAAAAGTAATACTTACGCGAAAGAGTGCTTCCTCAAAATATGATAATTATACTACGAATTGACACAATTAAACAAGCAATAAAAGATCAAAGAATTTAATTGTCAACTACAGACTGAGAACACACTCAAGATACTAAGCAACTAAATATTGAGCCAAAACTAATGAGCTCCAAGCTATCTTACTTTAATTTCTTTACGGTAATACACCTGAACTCCATATGTAATGCTTGGTAGTATACACGAGTTAAAGATCCTAATCCTCATATGTAGAGGTCTCTTTTGGTTTTTTAGGATATATGAGAGTTTACCAAAAGCCACCCAGCCCATTCGTACTCTTCTAGCTATTTCGGCTGTTTGGTTTTCTTTATTTGTTTTAATTACTTGACCTAGATATATATATATTCCGTTACTCGCTCTATTTCAGTGTCATTTATCGTGATTGTGTGCTTTTCTTCACTATTTGACATTATTTTAGTCTTACTGAGGTTCATTTTGAGGCCCTTTTCTAAAGATTCTCGATGTAGGTCCGTAATCATTTCTTGTAGATCTTCCCATTTATTGGTAATCAGAAGTACATCGTCTGCGTATCTAAGGTTATTTAAGTATCTGCCGTTGATACAAATTCCTTTTCCTTCCCAGTTTAATGCTTTAAATATATCCTCCATAGCCAGAGTGAACAGCTTGGGCGAAATCGTGTCACTATGTCTTACACCTCTTTCCATCCGTATGCGCTCCGTTTTCAGTTCATCATCTAGATGTACTATCATTGTTGCTTCTTGATAAATATTATGTATCAAGTCTCGGTATCTGGAGTCGACTCTGCTGTTTACCAGTGCTTCTTCTACTGCCCATAGTTCGATGCTGTCGAATGCTTTCTCATAGTCTACGAGGGCCATATGTAGGGGGAGATTATACTCGTTGGTCTTTTCGATTAATATTTTTATAGTGTGCAGGTGGTCGCATGTGCTATATGATTTCCTACGCCAGCCTGTTCGACAGGTTGGTAATTATCGAATTTGTTTGTTAGTCTATTGTTTATTATTCTTGTGAACGTTTTGTATAATTGTGACAGTAGTGATATAGGCCTGTAATTATCCAGTTTAGTTGGATCTCCCTTTTTATGTATTAGGATAGTTTTGGCATCCTTCCATTGTTTTGGTATTTTACCTTCGAAAAGGCATTTATTGAAGAGTATTTTTAGGTACGACACTACTTTATTTCCTCCTTCCTTTAGCATTTCAGCTATTATCTGGTCTTCTCCTGCTGCTTTATTTCTCTTTGTTTTCTTTATAGCCCATGCGATCTCATCTTCATTCATTTCTGGCACCTCCTCTGAGTTTACATTTGTCATTTTTCTTGCTAATTTCTCTTTTGATTGTAGTGAAGGAGTGTTTTTTGATCTATATAGATTTGTATAATATTCTTCTGTTATCTGCACTATTTTATTTAGGTCTCGTTCTTCAGCATCCTGGTTTTTGAGCATAGTGATCTTTTTCTTTCCCAGTTTATATTTCATGAATTTTAGTTTACGATTTTCTTCTATAATTTTTTCTATTCGTTCTTCTTGATATTTTTTGAGGTCTTCTTTTATTTGTTTTCTTACGGATTTATTTACTTCTGTAAATTCTAAGGTGTTACTTTTGTTCTCATTTAACATTTTTCGACGTTTATTGAGCATCTCTTGGGATTTGTCGCAAATTTTTTTGGTGTTTGCTTTTTTGTCTCGCTGCTATCTTTAAGCTTGCTTCAAGCAATTCCTTTGTTATTACTGAATTTAGATCGTCTAGATTTAGTTCCTCTAAGTTTAGTGTAATAGCATCTTTTAACTGGTTTTCATATTGTTCTCTATTTTTCTTTAATAGTTCTGTATCTATCATTTTGCTGGTTTTTCTGTACTTCTTTCTATCTAGTGACGTTTTTATTTGTACTTTTGCTCGCACGATTCTGTGGTCGCTTCCGACTGAGACAGCATTAATGACTGTTACATCTTGAATAATATTTTTCTGCTTTGTAATGATGTAATCAATTTCGTTTTTTGTTGTTCCACCGGGTGATGCCCATGTCCATTTTCTATGTGGCTTTTTCTTGAAAAAGCTATTCATTGCAAAAAGTCTGTTGGCTTCTAGGAAATTCATTAGTATCTCTCCTCTGTCGTTTCGTGTTCCATATCCGAAGTTGCCAATTCTATTTTCTGCCTCTTCTAGCTTTCTTCCAAGTTTGGCATTGAAGTCACCAATAATGACTGTGTAGGAGCTTTTGAAGTTATTTAGAGCTTGTGTTATTGTCTCATAGAATTGTTCCACTTCTTCGTCCTCGTGGTCGCCTGTTGGTGCATATACTTGCACAATTTTAATGTTGATATTTTTGTTTAGGCCAAGAATTATTAGTGCGACTCTTTCTGATAGTCCTATATATTGTCTAACTCTGCTTGCGTGTTTCTTGGAGATAAGAAATACTTCTCCATTTAGACTTTTGTTTTCCCTACCTTTGTAGTATAAGATATTCCCTGATTCAAGTTTCAGGCATCCTTCTCCTCTTCTTTTAATCTCCGATAGTCCTATTACGTCCCAGTTCATCTTTTTTATTTCTTCTTCTAACTCGAACAATTTTTCGTCTTTGGTCATAGATTGCACATTGTAAGTTGCAATATTCATGATCGTTTTTTGAGTTTGTTGTTTTGGGTTGCTTTCTTTGTTTGGGTTTAGTTTTACTAGTGAAGCTTTGCCTCCCCCAGATTCCGTGAGGCTGCCCTCCTTGGAGGGGTGGGACTTTGGCTTACCCACCTGGGGACCAGAACCGTTTGTTTTCGACTTCACCATGTTGTTGTTTAGGGGGGTTGTTGGCCATAAAACGCCACGTTGGCCAGACGGGTTGGCGAGTTTATACGGGTTTAGGATGTAGGAAGGATAAATTGGTTTACGGATAGGCTTTAGGTTAGGACACGATAACTTCCTGAGATAGGAGCTGGAAGATTATCGAGGCTTACGTGGGCAGGGTCGCTTCCCTGAAGTAGACCTATAATTCACCTGGATTGTGAATGAGTGTCTACCCGCTACCCCGGAGCTCAAACATGGACGTTCACAGCATCAAACCTAGACGAGATAAGGAAGACCCAAAGAGCAATGGAACGTCAGATATTGGGAATTTCGCTTAGAGACAGGAAAAGAAATGACTGGATAAGGGAAAAAACAAAAGCCATAGATGCCATTGATCAAGCAGCGAGACAAAAATGGAAATGGGCCGGACATAACAAACGTATAAAAGACCAACGATGGAATAACCAAATAGGGAAATGGCGACCATACATAGGGAAAAGATCAAGAGGTAGGCCACAGAAAAGATGGAAAGACGACATAGTGAAACATGCAGGTTTCATGTGGCAAAGGTCGGCCCAAAAACAGAGAAACTGGAACCAGATGGGGGAGGCCTATATCCAAAAATGGAAAGGATAGAAAATAGGCAAAAGAAAGAAAGAAGAAAGAATACACCTGAAGCTCGCAGAATGAATATCAGTAACCCAATTTAGAATCAGCCTGAAAGAAATCAACCAGGTGCGTCAATTTGGAATACCGGCACCGACGGCCATAACGCTACGCCAATTCACTAGGTCGTAATTACTTATCTGAGAGACCAAGCTTCTGCAGTGGGTGGTTACATAGCTTCGAAGCAGCTCACACAGATATGAAGGCAGTAGGTGCGGGTGCTTGCAGAAATCATCAGGTCGCAAGCGAAATATGACTGCAAAGCGGATTGCTCAGGCTATGTAAATCACGGCCAACTGGGGTCTGCAGAACGAAGGGAATGCACGCCTTCCAAAGCAGGCTGTATCCGTAAATATTAGAAGCTCCGAGGATAAGCGTGTAAAACGGGCTAATTCTGGTGAACAATTACATGCTTGTTGCTAATTTAAGGCCACGTATGGAAAAGAACGCTTTTCAACCTGCAACATGTCGTTTCATATCTCGAAAAAGCCGAAACAGCAAAGATACCTGCACCATAATATAAGGATTTTAACGCATAACCAAATACGAGGGCGTCGGAAAACCCCAACGAAATCTGCCGGTATAGAAGTTTATGAAACAAATTAAATTCTAAAGCTAAGTACGCTTTTTACACGTAACATTGGCTATTGTCAACTTGTATAATAAAAAATGATGGTAGCTGATACACAAACCGTCAGATATAATTAACCTGCAAAACATGGAAGTCGTGGATCAATTGGTTTATTTACTCTCATTTATAAGCAAAGAATATGGCATGTGCTATTGAAATAAATAAAAGGTTAAATATGAATGTGTCAATAATGATGAGAGTTGCAAGATAATAAAAAATAAAAACATTACTATAATAGCTGCAATGAATCGTTGATAATTTAATCTTTCCAATTGTTCTCTGTATGCTGCAAAATCTTGTACACTAAAATTCAAGAATAAAAAGAAAATTAAATACTTTTAGCTCATGTGATGGAGAAAGATGCTGTGGATATCTTGGGTTAAATATCGAATAAAACTGTTTATAGTTGAAGAGCAATAAATAATTGCTTAAACAATAGTTGTATACATGAAGTGAAATAACTGGCACCTCCTATATCGAAAATCAAAGATGCAGAGGGTGGGAAAAATTAATGTTGTTGAACCAATATAACAGATCAAGTTCAGAAGTTTTATGTCTTTAGTAATCGAAAATTACCAACAGGAAAGGCATCAATCGTTATAGGCGCTCAGTTCTAGTTTGAAAGAATTAATTAATTGGCAAAATTGTTTTGATCAACCGACTAGGGTGTCTCTATTAGTACATAGCCTATTTGAATTGGTAAGTGAATAATAAATTCGAAACTGTTGTTACTAGAAGCAGCTGATTTATTATCTATATTAATTTCGAGTATCGTTATCTTATAAATTAAATACTTTTATCGAAAGCATTTGTCTATATAGAATATGATTGATATGCCATTTTAGGCAATATAGATGTTTTCTCAGTAATCACCAGTACCTTTACCACTAACTGAGCTATTTTTCAAAATTACCTACCATATAGATTCTCATCAATTGACTGAAGGATATCCAGTTACACACGCTCATTAGATGCTACTTTTGTTCGGCTGACCTTAAAAACATATTTGATCCAATGTCACTAAACCAGCTTTAGACATTATATAATCTTCTTTCCAATTTTACTCGTTATAAACTCTCTAATCAGACTGCGTTTAGTTCACGACGTCACATGATTCCTATTGCGTTCTTCTATCGTCACAACCAAGCATTATTAAAATTTCAACTCCGATACTGACTGTATTGTATGAATCCAAACTTGCACTTTTACCGCGAATAACTTTTGTTGGCATAGCCTCATTTTAAAAAATTTATATTGTTGTCTAGTTTCAGGGTAATAATTATAGATCCAAGACTCACCACCTGTAACAATATTAAACACATGGTTCGAACAGCCTGCATTAAACTTTTCTAAAATAACTCTGTGTCAGTCTACTCGCGCTTGTTTTTGTTATTCGGTTAATAAAAGTGGAACCTATCGACCTTCCAGCGTCCTCACATCTGCTTATCCAAGTCTCGATTCATCTTCTAACGTACACCGACCACGTTTAAGTTCACGGAACCAGTAACCAAGTATGAATAACGAAAGAGTATGGTCGTCAAAAGCTGCTACTAAATTATGATCACTTTGGTAATATGTCAAACTTATATAATCGTAGAAGATAATTGTACGAAAAGCGTTTGGTAGCACTTTGTTGCAGAAAAATTTTGGTCATAGTGTGTACTTTTATCATCTAAATAACTGTGGATTTTTTAAAATTTAGTTTATGTGGCAATGATGAGTAAAGTACTTAATGATATAACTTATGCAATTTTGACAGAATCACTTAAGTTTTACATGTTTAATACTGATCACGAAGTGGTGCTGTGCATGAAAAATGGAGGAAATTACTTTGAACATCTGTAGTTTTTTTGTTATTAACAATTTTTGTGTATTCAAGAGTAATGTTTCTATTTGTTAAAATGGCATTAATAATATAACCTTCAACTGTCAAATGTAAAATGCCACTTCACGACTGCCAAAATACATTAGAAAGAAACAATTTCACAGCCCTCTGAGGATAAAAGTTTTCGATTATGTGTTATGTATAATATAGAGGTTATAGAGGTCATATTTCACAACTGTTGCTGCATATGAGTCATCCAGTTACAATGTTATTTGTAACTTGGACTGCAGATCTTACTGACTCGGTTCGGGGAATGAAGTTTACTACAAAAAACTTATAAAATAAAATAAAAAATTCTGTATACTCTTGAATTTCAACGTCTTCTGCCAAGTTGTAACAGGAAGCTGTCAAAAATAAAATTATGGAAATGATATTATTTTTATTGGCATTTATGGCGTGTTACTAACTATTAGCAGCAGTATACCGGGTGTCCGTGCTCAAACTCGAACATAGGAGTTTAACATTGCAGTGAACCTTTCTGCTCGCCAATTCAACTTACTGGAAAGTTAATGATATCAATAGAAAGATAAAATATTGCTCATCAATGATACTAATAATAATAATATTTATTGGTAGTATAGAAATAATGGCAAAATACCTAAAACTCGAATGCACAATGTTGATTGTTTATGTTCGACTTTGAGAGTGGACACCCGGTATATGTTGTCTATTTTACATATTATGTACAATAAAACTTGAAGTCTACAGATAGAAGGGACTCCCTAATAAGCGTAACTTGAGGCGTCAGTTCTGCATCGGCCACCGCCCAGTGCATTTTAGCAAAATGCAAATAACGAGCAATAAACACTTGATAATATATGAACGTGTTTTATTCAATACAATGGCACCTCTAAATAACATAAAAATAATAATAATAATAAACAACGTGGTTTACTTTTAAGCACTAAGTTTAGCAGATATCACCCCTTCAAAGACTGCCTGACCTTGTTTTTCAATCTCATAGCAGGGAAGAGCTTGAACCCTTTTGATCCAAGCTTTGATGTTAGGAAACTCTTTCTCGTAAATTGGTACTAACACAGCAATCGACGTAACGGACGTAATTAAACTAAAATCTGCAATAGTTACGGTATCACCGGCAGCCCATTGGCGACCTCCATACGATTCGGTCACCCCTGCAGATTTTTCAAGGGGAACCGTTTTCTCACCGGCGAAAGCGATGGGTCTCTGAAATACATCAAGAATTTATATTTTCAAGCGTTGTTAAGGTTTCGGTTTTTACAATTATTGCTAATGCAGAAGGAAATAGCACACTGGAATCAAAGTGCAATCTCTGGTTGACAATTGCTTGTTTGTAAGGATCTTTAGGATATAACGAGTCGTCCTTCCCATACTTTGAAGCAAGATAACCGCTTATTGCATGACTGTCCCATACAATTTTGCCATCGTCGTCCAACGTAGGCACTGTGTGCTGCGGATTTAACTAAAAATGTTCAGTTAGTTTAATTAGTGTAATGTAATGTAATAAGCATGCGGTGAAACATTTCTGTAATGTGCAACCTCACTCAATAATTATAATAACTGTGAAGTAAGTGTTATTATTTAAGGGAAATAAACTATTTGTTGCAACTGCTTCTATAAAATGATAATGTATTAAATAATTTAAAAATTACAAACAACATTTTAAATATTAATTGGTCTTGGGGGGCGTTTGCTCTCCACTAATATATATCTTGATAAGTACTCGTAATAAGTTAATGAAGAAGAGTAATGAAAGAGAATGTATAAATTTATTAATTTTCGAACCTTTACGATAAACAGAAAAAAAAATTCTAGCTCATTAAACTGACTTTTTTCTTTCTCTATTAGACTGTACCATAATTTTCGCTATCTCTATGGGGACACTAAATAAAATTAAGCTGTCTTTGGGAAATATGGCGTTCTTCCTCAAAATATAAATTGCATTTTCAGATAAGGGTAGATATGCAAGATTTAAAAAAAACACAAAATAAACACAAACAATAATAATAATTAGAAATTAAGAAACTTCCACAATACACAAATTCTTCCATGCATCTTTTTGTATGATAAAACTAAATAACCCAAGAGCTAGCACGTTAATGTCCTAGGTATAACAAACAGAACAAACATAGTTATTCAAAAAGCAAACAGTAAAAAGTAGTGCATCTCATCTTTAAAATTTGTCTGTTTGTGTTTAAATTTACATCCAGTAACACAAAATGACTGTAATTTCTTAAAAAAATTAAATCTGGAATTTACCTTAAGATATTCAGGCTTACGATGGTCGCCGTTTGCCAAATCCATATGAATTAGCTCCAAAGTAACACCAAGAGTTTTAGCTGTTAGCAAAAGCGATCTGACTGGAGGGCTTGGATCTATCATGTACAACTTCGGTGTCATATTTCTCTCTATAGTAAGGTGTTCTATAATACTAAACGATTGACTCTAGAATTTGCATGTGAATGTTTCGCTATACCGTAATTTATACTGATGAGATAATGACAGGAAGCTCAACAAGTATGCATTCGTGCATACGAGTTATGTGTATGCAATCTCAAATCCTTATTTAGGAGAAATATCTTAATGAAAGGCTAGATAAATTATTACCACGATTGTTATATAACGTATATATTTATGCAATAAATTGTATACCTACACAATGGTGACCAGCATAAATTTGGACACAAGTTACCCACGCTTAAACTGCAACTTAGCTTTAGATTACTTATTATCTTAGCAAGTGTAGCATTAGATCATATTATAAATTTGCTGTGCTATAAGTTTCAGAGAGTCTTTGTATTCCGAACTTTCGAGTTGAGATCACAATTGACTTTGCTTTAATTTAGATTCAGCATTGCTAATAAACAGTTCTGTTCTTGATTCCGTCACGTTTAAAGAGTTTCAAAATAAAATAAATAGTTTTCAAAAACTTGCTTTACTGAAATTTAATCTGGCGCAGTCGGTAGGATACGCTAATGGCGCTAAGCATTTTTCGATAAGATTCCTGTGAAGTGGAAGTCAGAACCCCAGAACTAGGCCCTGCGGACTTTTGAGTGGAACAAACATCGATTTCGATTAGCATCGCCAGTTGGTTCCAGCCTACTGGAGATCTGACCATGGAGATTAACTGAGTCACCAGTCCATCATGGTAATTTAAAAAATTAAAATTGTTTTTATTTACAAATCAAAATTTAAAAATCAACCAATTAACATTTACTAGTCTAATTTTTTCGAGAATTGATTTATATATTCGTAGCCCGACTGACAAGCGGTTGTTGTACAGTTTTGGAATTCTACTAATATTTCAATCTATCCTTACTAGAAACTATTGATAAATGACGTATTTATTTTAAACTTGTGAACAAAATTGTTGCACGTGAGAAAAGGCTGTTATAGAGAAATTGCAAGAATATATAAATTTGAAGTTCGTGTAATGATTAAATATTTACAAAGGTTTCACGTGACAGAAAAATATCATCGATATGCAGCATACTTTAGAGAATACTGAATATCGATAAAAGAATTCCCCGGTGCAATTTTCGAATCCCCATTTAAAATAAAAGCTTGGCATAGAACTACGGTACACCAATATTTAACTGATGTGCCGATATCTGGCGCAATGAACGAATAAGTCACCCATCCTGCATAGGTCTTATCGGATCTGACTTATTATCTCTTTTACTTGCCAATATTGACTACAAATGGCAAAATATTCAAACCGGAGAGTATGTAATTTCTTTCTATTATAACGAAACTTTAACTAAGAAAGAAAAACAAAAAATCTGGTGTGATACACGCACACAACTTCCTTTTACAGTGATCTTATAATTGGCCAAAAAATTGATTTTAAATGTTTAAGCATTTGTCAAGAATTTTAAAAAATTACAAATTCTAGAAAAACGGTGCAAAATAGAACGTTAGTTGAAGAAACAATTTTTCTCTAGAATTTTAAACTGAATTCAAAAATGTAATAATATACCGGGTGTTCTATTTAAAATAGGAGTTAATAAAAAAATAGAAAAGAGACAAAAGAAAAACATTTTAGAAGTATTCAACTGGAAAATCACCTATCTCACATCAATACACATTAAAGATGCAATAAAAATGAGAAGTTTGAAAAAAATCGAAAAAAACTGAAAAATCACAAGAGTAAACACCTACTTCCGGTTATGCGATTTTCTTGTCGCATCTACCTAGTACACAAAACTTACATATGAAGTTTCAACCCCATACTTCTTTTCGTTTTTGAGATATTCTGTTCACAGACACACAGACACACACACACAGACAGACAAATGACAAAAAACGTTTTTTGGGTTCAGGGGACTCTGAAACGTGAAGATCTGTTGAAAACTCAATTTCGAATTTTTGGGGTAAATCCAATACTTCCTTTATTGCAAAAGGAAGTAAAAAGCTAATCATTTTAATTTATGAAACTTGCAAGTTGAGCTACAATAACACAGATAACTGTAGAACCCCGATCAGAACTTTATTAAGCTCGCATCAGTAGGTAAAACCTAGGTTAAATTAGCCCCCAAAATCAAATAATGCTTCAACAATTATTTTATGACGACCATGGTTTTTAATTTTTGATATGCACAACATAAATGACAAGATCAAGTTTTTAAATGAACATATACATTGCATTTTTAATAAACATGCACCCCTTAAAGAATTTAAAATATCCAGAACGAGTAAACCTTGGATTACGGATAACGTGAAATTTATGATGAAATTGCGAAACAAAGCTCTGGGTAAATTTAAAAAAACTCAAAATCCAGTACATTGGGACAGCTACAAATCTCTGAGAAACCTTGTCACTAGTGCAATTGCAAGAGAGAAAAAAGCATATCTGCAAAATCAAATTTATAAAAATAATAAACCTCAGGCAATTTGGAAGGAGCTTCGGAAATTGAATATTGTAAATAGAGATAAAAAACATGAATTGCCAACTTGCAAAACGTAAATGAGATAAATAATTTTTTTCTAAATTCTTCTAATAGTAACTCTCGTATAGATAATAATGATTTAATTAACTACTACTTGGCAAATAAAAAACATGATCTGGAAAACTCGTTTCAGTTTCTTGAAACAAATGAATTGGAAGTTGAAAATATTCTTGTCGCCATTAAATCAACATCTACGGGCCCGGATAGCATTAATATAAAGTTATTACAAATGTGCTGTCCTCATCTGTTGCCATACTTCACACACGTCATGAATTTCTGCATAACAGAATGCGTCTTTCCAGATATTTGAAAATCTGCACGAGTTATACCTCTGCCTAAAACAGACCTACCAACAGAATTCAAACAGCTTCGTCCAATAAGTATTCTTTGCACATTATCTAAAGTTCTTGAAAAAATTTTAGATAAACAAATTCGCAATTACGTTAGCATGCACAATATTTTTCCAAAAACGCAATCTGGCTTCCGCCCCGGTTACAGTTGCAATACTGCTCTAACTGCTATAACAGACGATTGTATTCGAGCCACTGATAACAGGGAATTAACTTTACTAGTGCTTTTAGATTTTTCGAAAGCTTTTGACACCATCGACCACACGCTTTTGCTATCTATTTTAAATTTCATAGTTTTTGATAACTCGGCTATCAGCTTAATAAAACATTATCTATCTAATAGAACACAAATGGTTAGTATTCACCAAAAAACTTCCGATCCGCTAATAGTCACAATGGGTGTTCCACAAGGATCGATTCTAGGTCCTCTTTTATTCTCACTGTATACGAATAATATATCTTCTTGCTTAAAATATTGTAAATTTCACATGTACGCTGATGATACGCAAATATATTACTCTTTTCCGTATCATAAGCTGAATGAATCAATTTCGTTGGCGAACGAGGACCTGGCGAGACTTGTGGAATTTTGTGAAAATAATAATAATGGTGAGGCACTCCCACCCCATGAAGGAGCTTGGCCTGCAAGGCGGAAGGTTAGAGCTTCCGTATCCTCGCTCTCACACCCGGCTGTCTCGTGTCAAATTCATGACACGTGGTGATGTGGTGAGCACCACGCATTAGACAACCGCATTATTACCCCTTGTTCTTTCGAACGCAGGTTCCCAATTATTTAAAGCGACTGGGTAGGCCGCCCGCCAGGCATCGATCTGGGATTTGAACTCCAGACTTCCGCGCCGCAGTCCGATGCTCTAACCATCAGAGCCACGCTGGCGCTCTTGTGCTCATTTTGTGAAAAACATTCATTAAAAATAAATGCCTCTAAATCTTCATTTATGCTGTTTGGTAATAGAGCAGTAAGGGAACAAGCAATTGCGTCGATTGACATAAAAGTAGGTGGTGACGTTTTAGTGCAGAGCAACGTGTGTAAGAATTTAGGTGTGCTCATTGATAACGACCTACGTTTCGAACAACATGTTTCTCGGTGTATTCAGAAAGCGTATTATAATTTAAAGTTACTGTATGCTCACCGTTATTGCCTTTCGAGAGATATGAAAATTTTGTTGTGTGATGCATTGGTCTTATCAAATTTTAATTATTGTGATACCCTTTATGCTCCATGTTTAACAAAAAATACTGTAATAAGGATCCAACGCACTCAAAATTCATACCTACGATTTATCTATGGTATACAGAGACGACAGCATGTATCTCATAAATTGAAAGAGACGAACTGGCTTAGCATGTCCAACAGACGTAAATTACATACTGCAGTTTTTTATTTAAAAATAATTAACAATCAAGAGCCACCTTACTTGTTCGATAAAATTTCCTTTAGATCCGATGATCATCAAGTTAATATTAGAACAAAAAGTGCATTGACAATCCCACGGTTTAGAACTTATTTATTTAAAAGATCTTTTTCATATAATATTGTCTATTATTATAATAACATAATACCTCGCCAATTAAGAACCCTACCTGAAACCAAGTTTAAAAGTACTTTTAAAAAGCTTTTATTTAATCAGTAATATTTTCTCTCGGCTACTGGATATTACGTAACACAATCGTCCAGCTGCTTTATTTTTTCTAATTTTCCAAAATTTAGTTTTCATTGCACATTATGTAATCTGCCCCTTTTTTTTGGAAATAAATGTTTATATTATTATTATTATTATTATTAACTATCAGATTACCCACACGCATTATTTGTTGATCAACCCCTTTACCTTAACAATTATACTAAATTGGAAGAAAATGATCAATTAATCACCGCAATGTTAATTTAAACCAAAATTTAAATAAATTAAGTCACCGCCATATCCATACAAAAACGAATTCAAAAAGACAAAAATACTTTTTGACAATTTCAAAACTAATCTTAGAATAAATCGTCCTAATAATGAAGAAAATCTTTATTTATAAATTTATGCCAGAAATATAAAGCTATTTTTTATAATCTAAAGATTTATTTATCCTCTGAGAACCTAATTAAACACCATATCCATACTAAAACAAGCAATCCTCTAATTACTAAAACTTACATGTACTCTCATTGCCATAGAAAGGAAGTTCGAGCACAAATTTACAAAGTGCTTGAAAAAAAAATTATTGAATCTTTAGAAAGGCTCTATAACTTTCCAATATCAATGTTCTCCAAAAAATTAAACACATCGTGTAAAGGCAAATGCTAATTGATTGCTGATTACATATCTAAAATTAAATAACAACACAATAGAAGACAAATTCCCAATTTCAAACATTCGATCAGTATTAGACCGCTTAAGCAGCATAAATTATTTTACGACCATGGACTTAGTAAGCGTATTCTAACAAATAGAAATTGAACGTAAAAGCAAAGAAAAAACTGACTTTTCAACAAAAGAGTGACACTTTCAATTTCGGCAATTGGCATTCGGTCTCAGAAACGGACAGCGGCTTTCCAAATAATGATAGATATGGGATACATCTAACCGTTCTCTGCCTTAAGGATATAGGCTTCTTTCAAATTCCTCCAGGCTGTTCCCCCTTGTGCAACATACCATCTACCCAGAGCATCTGGGGACGCCCTGTACTTCTACATTGAACCCATGGTCTGCAACTGATGATCTAATTACTCAATGTTTTCTACTCTCTTGCAACATACTCCGCCTAATCCCATTTCAGTGCAGTCAATTACGTCCTGTACCCCCGTTATTTCCTTTATTCACTCATTTGTTTTGCGGTCTTTCAGGGTTACTCCAAGAATATTACGGCCTATTGCATAGTGGTTTGTTGTACGTTTATTTGTTACAGCTTTAGTAAGGACCCAAGTTTCAACACCCTAGGAAGTTACGGGTAGTATGTATGAGTTTCTTCAAATCCGTTTCTAATTTTCTGGGTAATCTTATTTGAAGTGTCTCTAATCTTTCCGAGAAGAGCTGAAGCGAACCTCAGTTTCGAGCGAATTTATAGCTCTTGGTTACCTTTTTCCATTGTTATTGTTTGCCCCAAGTAAGTGTATTGTGTAACCCACTCTATGATGATTTTCAATGTAGGTATAAATCGTAACGTAGTACAGTCTGTTTTTGCCTGCGCTGGCTAGTGTGGAACTTTGCAGTTTGAGTCCGTGAGATAAGTATTTTTAAACATACAATAATGTGAAAATGATCAAGCGCCATCTTCGCCACAAAAGACGTTTGCAGCAATACGTGGGCACGTAACCGCAAAGCATCTCCACCTTGCTCCCTTCAGAAGAAGAATAGTAGAAGTAGTAGTAGAGACCCGTACGAATATAGGAGCGAAGCGGCCCGGCCCCTCGAGATCAGCTCCATCAGGCGTGGCAAATTCCCGCCAGAAAAGACAAGTTGTAAATCTAGCTTTTCCTAGAAAACCATAACCGGCTATAGAACCTCCCAGTCTAATCTTTAAGTAACCAGCTAAAACCATCCATAAACCCACCTCTAACTGGGTACGCCCTTAATTTTCCAAGCTGGCATCCACATTCCTGCGTTTCCACAATGATACCAGCATTCATGCTGCACCGCAGAGCAACTTCTGCAGATTCAGGGCCGCAAAATCGGGGCCAGTCAAAGATCCATCCCCCACCGGCACCGACAGCAATCACAAAGAGGTGCCGCACTGAAACGCCGGTTGGGGTATTACCTACATAGTCAACCAGAACGTAACTAGGGCAAATTCCAGCTACTGAAAAAAGCTTTCACAAGTGAATTTAGTTCTCCAAGCAGTAATCAAACTTCAAATAAGTTGTCAGCCGTTAACGGATTACAGAATTTTCTGAAATCGTAACTTAGATTGCCTGTGGTCGTGATTACTAGTGGGACCAACCCCCTTCAAAGAATTTCCAATCTGCCAGGCGTTTTGGATTTCATTATTCAGAAAAATATTTCAGAATGCAGACCTTTATTTTACATTCATGTACATAAGTTATGAATAATACATTGCTAAGTTTATATGTAATATGGATTTCGAAAGTGCACTGCTTGATTCTATGCTTTCAACATGTCTCTTATAGTTATTTTTTTTTATTTTTTTTAAATCTCATTTATTAGCAATCAGAATATTATATTACATACATACATATGCAGATATTCTATAAGCTAATGTGTTGGCTATATACATGGCATGGAAAGAATAACACCCAATGGAGTTTGTTACGTTAAAATGGCGCTTTCGTTAGATTTATCGCTTCACTCTGCTTTTTTTTGTAACTTCATGGAAAGCGCTCTCCGAATTGTAACTCTGTGGGTAGATTCAAATTCCGCGCGCTCCTGAGTTAGGAACTTTTGTTCGCTGATAGGGACATGGTTCCGTTCCCCGATAAGTTTTTGTTTCTTTGGCGAGTTTCCGGGTTACGAGCGTTATTCTGGGGCCTTAGATGTTGGAAATTTGGTGCCGTTCGTAGCCGCTACCATCTTCGAAGTCGTTCAAGAGGTTAATTTAGTTATGTTTGGAAAATAAACGCCCTCGGCGGATTCTCCTCTTGACGACGTAGTTTTGGGCGAATTACAATCGCCACGTCTGTTTTGGCGGATTCTTTTTGATGGTAGCACCTCTTGCACGCCCATACGGGGTAAGTCCTTATCGGCATTCTAGTGCTTTGCTTGGGGTTCAATTTTGTTGTCAGCTTGACGTGCCGAGCTACAATCCACGATCCGGAATTTGGCAGCTGAGGGATTCTTCCTCCGGCGACCTCGTTTAAGGCCGCCTTGGCTAATCAGGGCCCCATCGTTATGCTGGGCTATTAACCGCTGGTGCCGAAAAGCAGAGCTTCCGTGAATCTCATGAAAGCACACCTAACACTAGGGACACCCATCAAGCCCCCTTTGCGAGCCATGTTGAGCCTATGAATTAAACTGCCCCAGGCCACGGATCTACTTTCAACTACCTGTACCAGCTAGGCGATAACTTGTACACTAGCCGAAAGTAAAGGCCCATGCCAATGTGTGTACGTCCAGGTATTTTTAGTGTGTAACTGTAAATTATTGAGAGGCTTTTCCTCCGATTGTATCCTGCATTTTCCATGAAAATTTAAGTATTACTTGCTGTAGGCCCTATTGGGTCATTTGTCGACTTCTCCGAGCCAAAGAGTATAATTAAACTGTGATACTTGAGAACTATATGTAGTTTCTTTCAATGTTGCCGTATAACGTTCTTTTGCAGCTATAGTTCTTAGCCCATTGTAAGAACTCAGTCTGCGAATCGTCTGATTAAGCATTTGAGATACCTGGTTGATTGTTTCTCTGGATTCGCTGGCGCCCTCCCGGTTTCCTTCATTTAATTTACTGCACGCCGTCTTCGACTTGAGCTAGACGTGCCCTCCAGGTATCTGCTTTTGCTTGTTTTAGTTGAGAAATATAGCCAGCGAATTAACATGTTAAAACATCGTAACAAAAAAATTGGCGCTCCAACGTGTGTGGCCTGGTTTCCGTAAACGTGCTTTGCACTTTGTCAAAATTTTGAGTTCTGTTAGCAACATTGAATGAGACCCTCTGTTTTTTTTCTCTGGCCATTCGAATTTTAAAGTGTATTGGGTCATATTTATAGTAAACCGATGTGTGAATTTTTGCATGTGTTACATATATTATAGGTGTTTATTGCTATTAATTAGAAATTATTATTGTGCATGATTAGTAATTATTAAGATTGGTGCATGCTTATATTTAAGATATATTATTTATATTTTTGAGGGGCATATGTACAGGCTTGTGTTCGGGGAAACCGAGCTAGGTTATAAAATTTTGAACTCTCCGATAATAGTAAATTGGAAAGATTTGTTACCGATTTTGCCTGGTATAGTTTAGCGTAGGCCCACCTAGGCTTTTTCAAATTTACAAGTGAAATCAATACTGGTTGTTTAATTTAATTAGCGGAAAGCTCTGCTTCTGTCTTACTGCGGTGTTGGTACAGAAGAGTTAATTCACTTTCTTTCATTTTCTGCGTCTTTGAGTAAAATTACGTGTTGTCATGGATATCGATAGACTTCTCGTAGACGAATTAGACTATGAACTTAGGATTCGGGGTGTCACTTGTGATGGCAACGTTGGGGATAAACGGAAGTTGCCTCGAGCCCGTGTTAGGCTAGAAAGATCCGGAAATGCTTCGTTTCCTGAGGTTGAATTAGATGCGATGGGGGAACTCGATATTTGCCTCCACAAGTTAGGGAGCTTAGTGGACGAGATCGCGGCCTTTGAAAACCTTGTTAAGGGTAGTAATGATTTTAAACGCGTCCAAACTCGACTGTTCGGGTTCATTGCGAGACCGTAAGAATGCATTATATAATCAGTGTTTAGGAGCAATGGATGATTTAGAAACTAAACTAACTCCTCATAGTGAAGTACAGGCCCCTGATGCCTCGGGTGTAGCTAACTTGCTAGATTTGGATAACGGTCAAGTTCTGGATGACGAGATAGGTTCAAATGGGGTATTCGACCATCCTCAGGGTCAGGCCCGAATTCTCTCGGAGATTCCTTCTCAGGTCCGGTTTAGTATGCCGAGTGTTAGTAATCCACGAGTATTTAATTCACCTATCGGTATGAATAGCACACACGTTTTCGAGTCCTCACCTCGGTACAACAATTGCCTGCCTATAAATAAATGGAACCTTTGCTTTGATGGTCAATCGGGACTCTCCAGCTTTCTGGAGCGAGTTGAAGAGTTACGGGTCTCTCGTGGTGTTTCTAAGGAACAACTTTTCGTCTCAGCCGTTGAGTTCTTCACGGGTCATGCGTTAATATGGTACCGTTCGATAAAAGACACTGTGCAGAATTGGGATGCTCTAGTCAAGGCCTTACGTATAGCTTTTCTTCCTTGCGATTATGAGGCACAACGGTTTTGCGGGCCCCCAACTAACGTTAGTCGCATGTTGGAACCCGACTTGGCATATCGGAAACCTCGAGTCAGTCCTCGAATTCATACGGTAGCTGTTTCTTCTGATGAAGGGGGTGCTCCTTCCAGAGATAATTCGGCTCGCGTTGTAAACTTTGTTGGAACTCCAGAATTGAGATGTTGGAATTGCGATCAGCCTAATCATCGTGCCGTCGATTGCCCCGCGCCTAGAAGGCGTCATTGTTATCGGTGTGGGAAACCGGATGTTACGATTAGGACATGTCGTTCGTGTGCGGGAAACGGGAAGCAGCGTCGTTAGGCGACCGGCTGGCGCGCTGCGATGAAATATCTTCGGTCAACTCTTGTGAAGATTTTGATATGGGTTCGAGAGCCGTTTTGAATTTTATTTTGAGTCATGCAGGCCCTGATGAAAGGCCTTATTTACAGATTTCGATTTTTGGAAGAAAAATTCTCGGGTTATTAGACTCGGGTGCTTCTCGCACTATTCTTGACATAAAGGGTTGGAATTTACTAAGAGGGCATTGCCGTCTTGAAACAAATCGAGCGCCCACTTGTGTCATCGCCAACGGGATGGAGTGTCGGAGTTTGGGAAGCGTCACCGTTCCGATTAACTTACGCGATAGGGTTTGCCTTATTGATCTAATAGTTGTGCCTTCGGTACCCCAGACTTTAATTTTGGGAACCGATTTCTGGCGACGCATGGGTATCGTACCCGATCTTCGGAGTAATGAGTGGTCGTTTTCCAAAGATGATTCAGTCCCGGTGATAGAGGCCATTCAGACTGTCGAACATTTAACGACTAGTCAGCGCGAACAACTTGATAATTTTGTTAGGGAGACCTTTGAGCGAATGGGGGTTAAGCTTGGCTGCACTCATTTAGTTGAGCACGAGATTAAGACGACGTCGCCGCCTATTAAGCAACGGTATTACCCTATTTCTCCTGCTCTTCAGAAACAGGTGGATGTCGAATTGCAAAAGATGTTGGAGGACGGTGTGGTGGAGCCTTCAACTTCTGCATGGTCGTCACCTATCGTCATGATTAAGAAGAAGGACGCTAGTTACCGTTTCTGCGTTGATTTCCGACGTCTTAATAAAGTAAGCCAACCTGACGCCTACCCTTTGCCGTACGTATCGAGTACGTTAGACAAGCTTCGCGATGCCCACTATCTCATTACTCTCGACATTAAGTTTGCATACTGGCAGATCCCTGTTGCGACTTCTTCACGTCCTTTGACTGCTTTTACTGTCCCGAATCGGGGTTTATACCAGTTTTGTCGCATGCCCTTCGGTTTGCATACGGCACCGGCGACTTGGCAGCGTCTGATCGACCGTGTAGTCGGCGCGGACTTGGAGCCATATGCGTTTACCTATCTCGATGATATTGTGATTTGCACTTCCACGTTCGATAAACACCTCTCTGTCCTACGCGAAGTAGTCTCTCGTCTCATGGCCGCCCGCCTCACGCTTAGTAAAGACAAATGTCATTTTTGTAAGCCCGAGCTCAAGTATCTCGGATACGTGGTTAATGCCCAAGGGTTGTTGGTTGATCCGGAGAAAGTGAATGCTATTACTCGCATACCTACTCCCGTCTCGGTATCGGAGGTGCGTCGTCTAGTTGGCATGGCATCATGGTATCGACGGTTTGTGCCGAATTTCTCTTCGCTGATTGGCCCTTTGACTTCGCTTCTTCGGAAAAACGCTAAATTTGTATGGGATGACCAATGTGAGCGAGCCTTCCTTTCTATCAAGGAGCATCTGGTTTCGGCCCCTATTTTGGCGTGCCCAGATTTTTCGTTACCTTTTGTAATTCAGACCGACGCTTCTGGGTATGGTGTCGGCGCGGTCCTTAGCCAGCAACAAGCTGACGGAGAGAAGGTCATCTGCTACATCAGCCGATCGTTGTCAAAAACTGAAAGGAGCTTTAGCACTACGGAGCGCGAGTGTCTTGCTGTTCTTTTCGCAATCGAGAAACTTAGGCCTTATATCGAGGGAACTAAATTCACGGTAGTAACGGACCACTACAGCCTTAAGTGGCTCAATGACATCAAGGACCCCGTGGGTCGCATTGCTCGTTGGGCTGTTCGCCTCCAACAGTACGATTTTGATATTGTGCATCGCAAGGGCAACGAACATGTCGTGCCTGACACGTTGTCCCGAGCCGTTCCTGTTGTTGATGTTGTTGAGGTGCCTCTTGAACCTGCTCGTGATACTTGGTATAGGCGCATGTGTCGGCAAGTTACCGCCAATCCTCGTAAATTCCCTCAGTGGCGAGTTAGTGATGGCCAGCTCTACAAGTACGTTCGGTCCGATTATCCTGACTTGGCGGATGATGACGAAGATCATTGGAAGTTTGTGGTCCCGAAATTTCAGCGTCGTGAAATCATTAGGCAGAATCATGATAGCCCTACGGCTGGTCATGCGGGCGTTAATAAAACTTTTCATCGTATCGCCCACAAATATTATTGGCCCAAATTGCGGTATGATGTCGCCGCCTATGTCCGTCGTTGTGAAACGTGTCAACGAACTAAACCCGAACAACGAGCTCCCGCTGGTTTTATGGGAGGCCATTCCTTGATTTCGAAACCTTGGGAGGTCATCTGTGGTGACATTATCGGACCCCTGCCCCGGTCGTCACGTGGGTACGCCTACATTCTGGTCGTGGCGGATTGCTTCAGCAAATTTGCGCTGACTTTCCCTTTGCGGGCCGCATCAGCTAACGCGGTCTCGCGTCACTTTGAGGAAGATGTTTTCCTGATGTTCGGTGCCCCTAAGCGCATCATTTGTGATAATGGCGTCCAATTTCGTAGCCGTGAGTTTCGGTCCTTAGCCAACAAGTACGGTTGCAAGATCTCCTTTACGGCTAACTATCATCCTCAAGCCAATCCGACGGAGCGTATAAATAGGGTGTTGAAAACCATGTTGACGGCTTACGTGTCTGACCATCATCAGGACTGGGACAAATATCTGCCCCATGTAGCTTGCGCGACGCGTACTTCAGTTCATGAGGTCACGGGGAAGACTCCCTATTTCATAAATTTTGGTCGAGAGATTGTACTGAGGCACGAGCCTACCCCAGATGGTGAAAATCCGGAATTTCAGTTCGATCGCGGTCGAGACCTAGACACGCGTGCCGCCTTTTTGAGCAAATTGTACGCTGAGGTCAAGCGCCGATTGGGAAAGGCGTATCAGAATTCTAAGGCCCGTTATGACCTTCGTCGGCGTACTTTGGAATATGTTCCGGGACAGCCCGTGTTGCGTAGAAATTACGTTCTGTCTGATGCCGCTCGTCAGTTCACGGCGAAGCTCGCCTCTAAATATATTGGCCCTTTTTATGTCAATCGGAAGTTCTCCCGTTGGGTCTATGAGCTAAAAGATCCAGACGGGCTTGTTCTGAAAGGTACTTGGCATGCGAAGGACTTGAAACCTTATGATGACTCCGCTGTGACGTAATGGTCCTCTCTCGTTATATTTAGGGTGGTTGGTTGGGAATTTGTAGGGTAGGTCACTGTTAGGGAACATTGTCATCAAGTTCGTCCCTTTATTGCATCGTAGGACAGGTCACGGTAGGGGAGCAATTTCGTCTGACTTTCCCTCTTGTGCGGTCTCGGATAGTTCTATTGAGCACTTGGAGTAGTTCAGTCTGGGAAGTTTGTCAACTAGTTCTCCCACTTCCAACACTGGAATATTTGTGGCTGACGTCTAGGTCGATTTTATGTTCGACTTTGGTATATTCTGGGGCGGCTGTAGAGTGTTTTCATGATAAAGCTCTTCAGAGCCGTGTTGTCGACGAAAGTATTGAGTGTACTAATGTTCACGCTATTTCGCTTCAGTTGTTGGTTGATTGCTTGAGACCTCACGTCGAGAATTTGTCTGGCGCTGTTCGCGGGTTGACCTCCTGTGAGAACGAATTGTGGAGCTGGGATTCGAATGTGTCGGTGGTGTGTAGTTCCTTGTCATAAATAATTTTAGTCGGTTAGTCCTTCATTCTTCGCCTTCGTATTTTCCGATCTGGTCGTTTCCTTTTATTCCTATAGCCTATGAATGTTAGTGCCCTTCAGAGTTTGCATTGGTCCCCTTGCGTGATGTTGATGGATCTTACTACGTTTCGTTTCATTTCCCTGTGATCTGGTGTGCATGGGTCTTTTGGTGGTGAATGGGTCTTCGTTGCGAATGGGATGAAGATTGCAGAGATTTCCTCCAGGCCGTTCGGGGCGCTGCAGGGTCTCTCAATCAGCATGCGTGTTGAGTTGCGTGATTGTTGTCTCTGCCTTTCGCTTTTCTGGTGTCTGTCGCCCTCTTTTCTCGGGGTTGCCTTCTCCCCTTTTTGTCAAAAGAAGAACCCTAATCGATGTTTTGGGGAAATTTTGGGATTTTTGTGGGTACGGGTTGTTGGATTTATTCGTGGGAAGGGTTATTGGTTTTCGGTCTAACAGTGCCTTAACTGTGGGGTTTTGCTTCCGCCTCGGGGTTTGGTTTGTTTGTTAGGAAGTTGTCAGGGGGGGTTGCTTGTGGGGGACGTGGTGGGGGTGTTGAGCGGTTCTGGTGGTTGGGACTTCTTGGCGACGGGTTGCCACGGGACTGTTCACCGGCGCAGCTTTACCATCCAGCAGCGACGAGCAGTCTCGATCCCTGTCGTGGAGGAGGTCCGGTTGCGGGTTCCGCTCGAGTTCGCGCCCGTCTCTCCGGGTATTGTTGTATTGTGGTGCGCGTTATTAGGGTTTTTACGCGGGTGATGGTTGAGGCCTTTGGTGCCTTTCTTTTAATTTTTTTTATGTGTAGTTGCTGCGAGCTAGTGACGGTTTCGCGATAGCCTTATCGAAAAATTTCTAGGAAATTTTTCTGTTGTGGTAAGGGGGGGAGTTGTTACGTTAAAATGGCGCTTTCGTTAGATTTATCGCTTCACTCTGCTTTTTTTTGTAACTTCATGGTAAGCGCTCTCCGAATTGTAACTCTGTGGGTAGATTCAAATTCCGCGCGCTCCTGAGTTAGGAACTTTTGTTCGCTGATAGGGACATGGTTCCGTTCCCCGATAAGTTTTTGTTTCTTTGGCGAGTTTCCGGGTTACGAGCGTTATTCTGGGGCCTTAGCTGTTGGAAATTTGGTGCCGTTCGTAGCCGCTACCATCTTCGAAGTCGTTCAAGAGGTTAATTTAGTTATGTTTGGAAAATAAACGCCCTCGGCGGATTCTCCTCTTGACGACGTAGTTTTGGGCGAATTACAATCGCCGCGTCTGTTTTGGCGGATTCTTTTTGATGGTAGCACCTCTTGCACGCCCATACGGGCTTGACGTGCCGAGCTACAATCCACGATCCGGAATTTGGCAGCTGAGGGATTCTTCCTCCGGCGACCTCGTTTAAGGCCGCCTTGGCTAATCAGGGCCCCATCGTTATGCTGGGCTATTAACCGCTGGTGTCGAAAAGCAGAGCTTCCGTGAATCTCATGAAAGCACACCTAACACTAGGGACACCCATCAAGCCTCCTTTGCGAGCCATGTTGAGCCTATGAATTAAACTGCCCCAGGCCACGGATCTACTTTCAACTACCTGTACCAGCTAGGCGATAACTTGGACACTAGCCGAAAGTAAAGGCCCATGCCAATGTGTGTACGTCCAGGTATTTTTAGTGTGTAACTGTAAATTATTGAGAGGCTTTTCCTCCGATTGTATCCTGCATTTTCCATGAAAATTTAAGTATTACTTGCTGTAGACTCTATTGGGTAATTTGTCGACTTCTCCGAGCCAAAGATTATAATTAAACTGTGATACTTGAGAACTATATGTAGTTTCTTTCAATGTTGCCGTATAACGTTCTTTTGCAGCTATAGTTCTTAGCCCATTGTAAGAATTCAGTCTGCGAATCGTCTGATTAAGCATTTGAGATACCTGGTTGATTGTTTCTCTGGATTCGCTGGCGCCCTCCCGGTTTCCTTCATTTAATTTACTGCACGCCGTCTTCGACTTGAGCTAGACGTGCCCTCCAGGTATCTGCTTTTGCTTATTTTAGTTGAGAAATATAGCCAGCGAATTAACTTGTTAAAACATCGTAACAAGTTAGCGTCTTTAAGACGGGTATAAACTTGCTCTAAGGTGTCCAAGTGTTCTTTAAAGGTTCCAGACACGATAACAATATCGTCTAAATCAGCGGTCGGCAACCTTTTGGTAGGCAAGGACCACATAGTGGCAAAATGAAGTGAAGGCGGGCCGCACTTATTCATAATTTTGATAATAGGTATACTATGTATATCGGGGTGATATTAAAAATGCGAAAACATTTTGCTGAGTTGCAGCAGCTGCGAACGGCTGTACGACCTTGGCTAGTGAGCGCTATGTTTACAAACAGAAACGTCAGTTATGTTGTGATTGCGTAGTGACGTATTTTTGCCAGGACAAGGGCTGCAAAATTTCCATTTCATTCTCCCCTCTACGAAAGTGCAATTTTCGATTTTGATAAGGCAATTGAAAGCGAAAGTAAAATATGCTAAGTGATGGGTTGCTAGGTATGAAAAACTTTCGTGCCCTGGACGACAAAAAGCAAAAATGTCAACATCATTCGTTGCATACCATGCCATGAAACTTTCGTAAGCTTGATTGTACCGACCTTTGGATTTGTCCGGCAACAAACTTCTGCACCCAATGTTTGCAGCTTCTTTAATGAAATTCATGTTAAATTATGACAGACTATTCAATGATATTTGACAAATGTCATAAAATAATGCTTTTGTATTGTTACCAAAGTAACGTTAACGACAAGTCACCTGTCTTACTAATTTTATTATAATCACAAAAGTCAGTGTATTTTATTAAATATTGAGGGGAGAATGAAAAGTTTAATACATTACACGCTGCGTAAGCTCTTTCAGGTGCTCGGAGTTTTTAAACAGTCTCGGCTACGCTTACGCTTCGCCTCGGCCATTCAAAAACACCTCACACCTAAAAGTAAGCTTTCGCAGCTTGTAATGTAAATAACTATTTAAATGTGGAAGAAAATAATGAGAATGAGGATGGGCCTCATGAAGAATTTTCAGTTTGAGCATTTAACTCTTGTCAAAATTAGACTGATTTTTTTTAATTACTGCTTTTGTATCACATTTCAGTGGCCATTTGTTTCAATAATTTCAAGGAACTACTGATTTTGAGAAAATGGTTATTTTAATTAGTTAACATTAAACTGCAGCAGGGTCGTTTCAGAATCCATGCATTTAAAAAATTCGCACCTTTCTAGGTTATAATTAGAAGTAAACCCAAACACCGTCTTCTGCTAAGTGCTCAAGCGGAAATAAAGCGGAAATGGAGCGAAAATAAATTCGCTCCCAAAAATGGCGACTGATGCCGAAGCGAAACCAAAGCGCTGTCGGTCAGCGAAGCGTTCAACGCAATCGCTACCTCAGCGCTATGCCGGCTGAACGCACCCACTCTGTGTCTGTGATTGTAATATTACATTCTTATTAAATGCACGCTCGCTTGAATTTTGCGCGCGCATGACGCAATTATTTAAATTTTAGGTTGGTGTATAAGACTTTCATTTACAAAACATCGCGGGCCGCAAGAAGGAGGATCGAGGGCCGCATGCGGCCCGCGGGCCGCGGGTTGCCGACCGCTGGTCTAAATACACGAAGATGTTTCCACCCAATAGCGGACCAAAAATGCTATCCATGAGACGTTGTTGACTGGCAGCTGCGTTTGCGATCCCAAACGGAACGACAGTAAACTCGAACAAACCACGTCTAGGGACTGTAAAAGCTGTTTTTTCGCACGAATCAGGATGTAGAGAAATTTGGTGAAAAGTTTGCTTAAGATCGATGGACGTAATATAACGTGCATCGCGCAATTTATCAAGAATGCTATTTAAATATGGTAAAGGATAAGCATCCTTCTTGGTAACCGAATTTAATTTTCGACCGTCGAAACAAAGTCGATACGAACCATCTTTCTTTTTGACTAAAACCATTGGGGAACTCCAAGGGAATTTCGAGGGACGAATAATACCCATCTCTAACAAGCGATCAAGTTCGTGGTCGGCATGGACTTGCATAGCAGGAGACAAAGGATAGCATCTCTGCTTAATAGGAGATGCGTCACTCGTATCAATAGTGTGTACAACTAAATTAGTTAAGCCTAAAGTAGGACCAGAAATTTCAGCAAACTTCCCAACAACTTGGTCTAGAAGAAGTTTTTGTTGAACTGACAAATCAACTACGCTACAAATAGTCTGCAGCGAAAAAGTTTCAGCCACATCGAAGCGTCCAGCGACAAAATCAGTCTTTGCTCCAAAAGCGTAGCAAAAATCAACACCTAAAATTAGTGTAGACGGAATTGAGTCACAAATAACCGCATCGATGGACCTAGTAATACCATCAATGGTAATGGGTAAGGCAACAGTACCTAAAATATTTTGTAGCTGACCGTCAGCAGTAGTCAAGGTAAGCGGAGACTTATTGTTACACAATTTGAGATCATGTCTCTGAAGTAAATATAAACCGTTGCGCCCAATTAAAGTTTGATTGGCCCCTGTATCGCAAAGAGCGTGAATAGGTTCGCCATTAATATAAATGGTTAAATAAGGACGGTTGTCAGAAAGTTATTTAGTAAAGGTGGCTGAAGTATTACAAGTCATACGGCAAAATTCATTCACAGTTCGTAACCAAGATTCCCAAGATAAAGTATCAGCTTTAATATAATAGGGATAAGGAATAGATCGGCTGTGATATCTACCCTTTACTTTACGTTTTTTGGATGGCATTTAGGACAAGTGGCAAAATAACTATTTGCATGACCGCAAATATAACAAAAAATAGTCTTATCTGCTGACCAAGTATGGAAAGTATGGCCTAATTTACGGCAGTTCCAACAAGTGGTCGTACTTTTCCCACAGTTAGTTCTAGGACCAGAATTTTTAATTGTCATTTGTGCAGTCTGTGTCACAGGTTTTTTAGGAGTACGCTGGTAAGCCAAGTCAGGTTCCAGTTGCAAGGATGAAGCAGCAGCAGGATTGCGATATTTAATATTCTGTATCTTAACGTCTTCCAGCTTTTTACACAGAAATGCAAGATGTTCAATATCGTGGACTACTGTTAAAGATAATTGAGTAGCGTAAAAAGGTTGCAAGTTTCTCATAATATGCTTAAGTTGAATTGATTCGGATGGTTTAACGAGTAAACGATCAAATAAATTAAGCAACACAGCAATAAAAAGTGAGGGTTTTTCATCGGCCCCCTGCTTGCGCTTCCTAATCTCGTCCTATAATCCTTCATCAAAATCAGTAGGCAAAGAATCAGATCGCAACCTAGCTACCAATTCGTGCCAGTTTGAAACCCGGTGATGCATAGCACGGTACGATACTAACCCACGACCGGAGAAAAGGTCAACAGCACTAGAAAATAATTGGTCGTACGAAATGTTACGCGCTACTCTAAGTTCTTCGACACGTTGTAGGAAAGAATTTACCCCCATAGTAGTCGTGTCTCCATCAAATGATAAACCCCATTTGCATACTGGTACAGAAACTAAACCTACATGTCTAGGAAGAGACGTCGTAGAGTAATTAATGTGGTCTAATTCAGTTCGCAAATTAGCAGTAGCTGACATACTAGGTTGTTGTGTAAAATGAGGATACGGATGTACGTGCTCATCAGAAAAAGATACCCTAGGTCGTTGGAACGTAGATGAAGTTAACCCAGCTGCTTCAATTATATTAGGGTTGTTAACAATATTATCTGCCATAGGTTCAATAGGGTCAGAATTAGGTAGAGTTACTGTATTAACAAAATTAGTGGCATCAACATTTGAGGGCAAAGGATCTACTTGTAATTGCGAATCGTCATGCTTATCACTAAGTGACTGTAATAAATCTAAGCATTGACTAGTAAGAGTAGCATGCTCCTGTTTTAATTTAGAAGAGGGTTGTAGCCTGGTTAGTCGTGAATACAGATGCGTCAGCCGCGTATCAAGCCGAGCAAATTCTGAATCAGTAGGTGCCCCCGAGAATCAGTAACTAACACCGAAAGTTCAGTTAGTTTGCTTTTACAAGCATCAAGTTCGAATTGTACATCGAAGGGTGCTACTAATTGAGAAGCGCTAAGAAACGTAGGGTCAGCCTTTTCTAGTAACAGTTTCGCACGCAAGGTCCTACGACGTTGGTCGACGTTCATACTTTCCACCGTGTCCCTATCTGAACAGTAGCTCATAGAGTAATTCATCAACACGAAGTGCGTTAACATTCATTTCGAAATAAATAATTTGGTCAAAATGTTAGAGAATTGCAGGTTGCACAGCTGTTGTAATACCAAAGTCGAGCCCCACACGTTTGGCGTCAGTGAAACAATAAAGAAGCCAACCTGCGATCGATCACTAATAATAATCAATGGTAGTATAATCGCAGATCAACCCCCAACCCCCCAACACCACGGTAGCTCTGAAATGTTCTTACTCACCGCAGTGACCTAGCTAGCTTCAAATTCGGTGGCCTTGGGTCGCAGATTTCTATCATCAGCTGTACTACTGCAAGCTCTTTCAATAATAAGAAAAACACAGGGCGCCAGAATCACAGATTTCGAGAAATAAATATAATACAGCAACAATTAGGTTTATTTGGTTAATAAATAATAGTTGCTTGCAACATCGTAATTAGGTCTGTAAATTGTTTATCACAAAGTTTAATACAGTATATAACTAATGCTGAAAACGCAGTACGCACAAAAAAATATGGGAACCTCTTTTGGGCTCCTGGGATTGAATATGATTGGCAATTCAATGATGGAGTAAGCTTACCACTGTCATATGTTTTAGCCGTTATCTCGGTAATTGATAGTAAATGGGGTGAGGGCACTTTTTACAAAATTCTTAATACGTATTCATTAGCAAAACTTTAAATTTGTGAATTGTAAATCTAGAAACAATTAATACATTACGTTTTAAATTTGTAAAGTATACATTTATAAACAATTAATACATTACGTTTTAAATTTGTCAAGTATAGATTTATAAACAATTAATACATTACGTTTTAAATGTGTAAAGCGTAGATTTGTGTATAATTAATACATTACGTTTTAAATTTATAACTCGTAGTTCAAATTTGTAAATTGTAAATCGGAAGCGTCGTTACATCGATTCAGCCAACAATTCATAGGCGGACGTGGTATCAACAAAAGTTGAAACACTAACCTGGGTGGTGATAAAACGTTGCCGGTAGGCACTGACTTGGTCCAGGATTAGCTTAACGTAAGCCGACAGCAATCTCGAACTCGTGGCCGAATTTGATAATGGATAGACGCTCCTTGTACCACTTGGCAAGCTCAAGGTGACATTCCAGAAAGGAGTTGCGGGTCCAAGTTATTGATTAGGGTGTTAATTAGGAAACCCAGATAAAGAGTCGTCTAAAAACGGCATCTAACAATGGCGTTTAAAGTGACGTTGAAAGAATATCGTCAAAGAGCTAATAAAAAAACGGGAAATTACTAAACTTGAATATCAAACCAAGGAGCGTAAACATACCTGATTTTAGTCATCAGTCATAAACGAAGTCAATTAAAAATTGGTGCAGTAGCACGCGGGAATGCCTTCGTAGAAGCAAGTTACTTCAACCGAATGCAGAAATAGAATGCCCGCAGATCGGCCAACAAGCGAAAAACAGCCGAAGGCTGGAGCGTCGCGATAACGAGCAATACGGACTTTCCAGAATCGGTACAACGTGAGCGGACTAAAAACCTGAAACAACTCGAAATACAGCGAATTATAACTCAAGTGGGAATAAACAGGCTGGCCTGGAAGTGACTAAATGGCGAAACAAATAGCAGGAGCTAAAGATTTGTTTCAAAACAACGAGCAAAAACTGCAACATAACATAAACATAATTATGGAATGCCCCGTTACAGGAGAAAAATCTAGAAATTAATGCCAATAATTCAAAAGTCATGATAATAGCTACAGATCCACATATAATAAAAATTAAAATAAACAATAGCGAGTTAGAACAAGTAAGGAGTTTCAAATATCTAGGACACACAACAGAAGATAATGGGAAAATAGACTGAAAAATAAACAACCGTATTGCAAGTGCAAGCAAACTATTATATGCCCTAGATAAAAGTTTTATAAGCAAAAGAGAAATCTCACGCAAAACAAAAATAAAAGTATTCAAAACAGTGTTTGTGCCGACGTTAATTTACGGGAGTGAAGTGTGGGTGCTAAACGAAAGACACAAAAGTAGGCTACAGGCAATAGAAATTAGATATCTGAGAAAGGCAATAGGGGTGAATATAAAAAACCGAATCAGAAACAGCAAGATCAGAGCAAGGCTAGGAACAACAGACCTGAACAAAATAAGAGAGCAACGTCAACTGCGATGGCGGGGTCACCTAATAAGAATGAACCTGAAGAAATTAATAAAAACAATCCGATGAAGATAAGCGGAAAAAAACCCAGAGAATGGTATCGTTACACGTGGAATGATCAGATAGCCAAACTTATCATGGGCCCAAGCTGAAGAGATAGCCAGAAACAGACCAAAATGGAGAAAAATTAAAAAGAAATAGGAGAAAAAAACCTCTACACCTGAACAAAGGTAGACAGAGGAGTAAGTAAGTAATACTATAATACTGAAACTTCTGTCGATAGGACACAACTAGTAATTCATACTTTTATAAACTTTTATAATTTCAATTATGGCATTTCATTTATGATATTGAATTAATCGAGAGCAAATTATTTTTTTTAAATAATCAAATTTTACATATTTTTGATATCTTTGCTTCACTCAAAACAGCTACATGCCATAAGCCAAAAGTCCCTTGACTTACAAATCATAATAGATTTCTGATGACGCCGAGGGATTCACCTTATAAAAGATTTAAAAAGTTTAAACCTCCGGAACAATGGATTTCTTAAAAATTACTAAAAAACCTTGTAACCTTATAGGTATCTAAAAATTTTAAAAAAAGCATACTTAAGTTATAAAATTAGGCATAGTAACTCTAATCTTACTTTCTGCTTCAACCAAAGAATATTAGGAACACATTACCAAGAATACACTAATACTATGCACTTCTTGCAGGGTTCTTGTGCAAATGCAATGCACTGAGACAAATTTCTTGGTCTAGAAATTCATATCGGTCGCTTCCTATTAAAAACAACTGCACTATACAGTTAAAACCATATATTTGGACATATTGCAATATTATAAATATTTTCTAAAGATATTAGTTACATAATAAAGTCGCTAAATAAAACTATCAAACTCACGATGAAATTTATTCGTCCTTGAGGATGGTATGTTGCTAGTAGAGGATCTCATAAAACATTTAAATGTTTTTCCTTCCCTTGTGTCACACCACCAGAACATTTCAATTTATAAAAAAATGTCTTAATTGAAAACGAAAAATATTGAGCATTAGAATACATCAATTATATTTCATGATATGACATTTAGGTCATTGAACAATTTTCGCTCTTTGACAATATTTAAAACTTATGAACTGTTTCAATGGCTGCTTGTTAGTTGTGTGAGGAGTTCACAATTTTTTGTTTTAAATTTCATTTTGACTTAAAGATGGTTTAATTAAGAGAACAAATAATCACTTGTTAAATTCTCGAGAATTTGTTTAGGTCATTCCACTATTATACGATGATATGAGAAGTTAACATAAATCGAAATACAGCATTGCTGTTTAGTTATGATCAGGATTACAGTAAGTTGTATTTACGGCTTTATAAACATTCAAGTGTACTACTTTTATTAAATATCAATCATAATTAGATACAAATAAATATTAATTTTATTGGAAATGTTTACTGCACTATTCTGTTTTTTTTTTAAATTTAAACAGACTAAACATTATAATTATATAAATCCACTATCAATTGCATGTTTAAGCATATCTGCTATACGCTGTCTTTTTTCTTCTGATTTGAAGGGCTGTAAAACCCAAACAGTCTCCAACGGAACTTCTTGATCCCCCTAGAATAATTTCAGGTTTTAAACAGATTAATTTATATTTTAATATGTTCTGTTACTTGAATTGTGTCAAGGTCTGCTGTGTCATCATCCTCCAAAAGGGACATCACAATAGCTTCCATCGACATGCCAATACCAAATATTGCATGCTTTTTAATTTCAGCTTTTACATCATCTAAAGTCAGGAGATTTGTAGAAGACCCTAGCTGCTCCAAGCTTTGAATAAAGGTTCTATGATAATCTTCTATTAAATAATCCCAGTGCTCATGACGAAGTGCCTGGTCGGTGCACGAGTATAAGAAGAACGTAATATCAAGTGCCAAGGATGCATATCTGCAAAATACAACTTGCATCACTTAATACACTATAATATTCACTAAATACCGTGCCAGTTGAAAATCAATCATAAAACCGTCAAGAGGTGTTTTCTTATCACTATCGTATTTGACTAAAAAGTTTGGAACCCATGCGTCTCCATGAGTTATCACAGCAAATTGTCCTCTTTCTTTGCAGTGGCCAATTAATGTTCTACAATTAGAAACTTAGAAAAATTATTGTTTTTAAGCTCTAAGTCATTCCTTACCCAAAAAAATCTGATTCTAAAAGTTCATTCAGTTTGGTTAAATATGAAGGTGGAAGTTGCTTTTCAACAGCATCACGAATTACAGGAAATAACACCTTGGTTTGAAAAGGTAAATACCATTTTCGCAATTTTTCAGAAAAATATGTTTCCTACAAAAGGTGTTATAGTGATTTTTGAATATTACAATTTAAATCATTCTCTCTCTTATTTCATGAAAAGTGATTTTGGTCATCGTCATTGCTATACAGCAAGAATAAGATTTTTTCTACTACAACTTGTTACAAAATATACCTACTACTAAATATACAAAAATTACCTGTAGGCTGTTAGCAAGTTCCTCAAATTCCTTTGGTTGCTGGTATTTGAATGCTAGACTAAGAGCATGAAATCTGGCAAATAATCTCATAATAAGCTGTGTATGATTGAGGTCTAAACCCTTGGATCTCTCTATACCTACGTATCCTTTAAAGCTAAGGTCTTCAAGAGTCATATAATCGTGAACTCCATCAGAAAGACCTGAAACGTATCTAAAACAAAATGCTTTAATTAACTTATAACAGTAACAAAAAATAATAATCATAATAACATAATACATACAGAGGGAGAATGTTGAACACAGAGAGCGACGTTTTAAATTTCTGAAACTCATTTAAAGCTGCCCAAACCTGTGTAAAAATAAATTTAATATCACCATAAAACTTAGCTATTAAAAACGTTGTACCCACCTTGCTGTAAAAAATAACTTCATTTTCAAAAAAATCTAGGGATCTGAAAGTTTTTCTTCTGGCAATATTACTTGGGAGAGCCTTTGATATGAGCGGTAATACAACATCTCGTGTTTCTCCATTTCTAAAATATATTTCAGAAATAATTTATATAAAAATTGAGAAGTATATTGAGCTGAAAATACACTTTCTTGTAGATTAAAGTATAGTGTATAGATAATAGTTTAGATAAAAGTTTTATAATTTTTTTATCATAAACATTTCAGCAGTGATATGCTGGTGAATAGTCAATTGATGCCGCTATACAATGGTATTCAATTTTGAGGTCCAACATTGAGATTTCAATGATTTCAGTTTTATAGTTAATGCCCAAAGTTATTTGATTTTCGTTTTTCCATTATTAGAACACTTTTTAAAAGAGAATTCAGAACTGATTTTAAATTTTCATTTGTTTTCATAATTTCTAAGATAAGTATTGGTATGTACACTTGCTTTCAAAACTTTCACGTACACATTCAAAATCAAGTAACCACGATTTTGCAAAATTTTAGCTGTGCGAACGGGTAATTTTGAGATTAGGTTAAAAATGACATTGACAGCATGTGCTCTGTCCGTCGAGGGATTTTGACTTTTCAAAAATTTAAATGTCAGAGTTGATTAATTACAACCCTGATTTAATACAGCGAAAAATAGGTGTACGCGAAAGTTTTGAAAGCAAGTGTACAGTAGAGCTTGGATATAGCAAACTCGAAGGGGAATTTAGAAATGTTTGTTATAAGTGATTATGCTATAAAAGTCAAAATTTAAAGCCCACTTTTTTTATTCAATGTTTATTTACATAAGTTTAAGTGAGAAAAAAATTGTTTGCTTGATTATAAAATACACAAAATTATGCGTCAAGAAGTTTTTTTTAGATACATTTAAATTTGCTATCCCTATTATTTTTGGTTTATTCTTGTTAATTGTGACGGTTGCCTTTGCCATTTCAAATTTGTGACATATTTCACTAATTGGTCGATCATTTTCAAGTTGAATATTGACTTTTAAGTTTTCTTCCAGTGTAAGCACTATTCCGTGAGCACCGTGACATGGAATTATGGTATTGGATTGTTAAATAAATTCGAATTATTATGTTTTAACATTTGCACTGCATGCAGAAATCTAATTCATATCTAGACAAAATTCTAGGAATCACAGACCGGTATACTATTTGCTCCGCGTGGTCAATGAGATAATCATTTGTGACTTAGTTTGTTATAACAGAGTTCTTTGTCAATTTTTCTTCGTAAATTCGTTCGTTATACATGAGCGTTTGCTATAAATGTAGTTGTTGTAAACAAACCCTTTTCATACGTTATATACAAATTTGTTATATCACGGTTTTGCTGTATTCAAGCTCTACTGTACTAACTTTCTTATTTATATGTATGTCAAGATTATCAGTGTCAACTTCTGAAAGAAATTTAACACTAAAATTTTTACAAAAAAACATTAAATTAAGTTTTCATTATACACAAAAATGTTTCAATTTATTTCATAAATTTAATTACCAAGTAATATTTATATTACTAAATGATGCATATACTCAACTAAACTCTTTAAAACAAAATATAAAGCTGTAAAAAACTAATTGATAATAAAAACATACCTAAAAATTTAATGTCACTTCCTTATTTCATTAACAAAATAAATTGATAAATTAAAGTCTAAAAACCTTAAAAAAAGCTTTTAACTGATAGAATGAAGACAGAAAATACTAACTCAAATTCAAATAAAATCCACAATAATAATAATTAATAATTACCCGTTAAAGTTTATAAATACTAATATCAATAAAAGATTACACAAAATAAAAAGCATCAACAACATTCAAACTATTAGCTTACAACCAAATTGTCTAGGTAACGAATTTAATAATAATTTAATAAATACTAATTCTGCTATTATAACTTTGCCATTTATTCCTAAAGTATCTTTACAACTCTAAAATGAATTTAAAAAATATAATTTTCAAATTGCTTTAAAATATAATAATACTTGTGGTCACAAATTCACAATAATTTAAAAAATAAAACCCAAATTATTTACGAAAATAATATAGTATATTAAATAAATTGTAATAATTGTGATGCTAATTACATAGGTCAAACAAAATAAAAATTGAAAAAATTTGTAAAGGGGTTTACACGGAACTTCCCTCGCGCGAGTTACAGCAATTACTAAATAAAAAAAAATTAGTTATGCGCTCCCAGGCGAATATTTCGAGATTTTTTTGTCCGCCGCTAGAATAACCGAGCCATGGGCGTGCTCAAATTGCATGAGTTTCTGCTGCGTTATAAAGACACCACATTATTCCGTCCCATTTGTGATGTTTACCCTGTATCTTTTAGGTCTCATTTTCACAATGATAAAACCTAAGCTATGTACAAATTATTACTTTTATATTTTGCAAATAAAAAATTTCTTCGTTTTTTAGACAAAATTGAGAAAAGCGCATTAAGAGAAATGTCAGATGCCATTTTCAAAAATATTGTAGTAGGCAAATATCATTATGTCATTCATTTGACCCTATTTCAGTTAGGTAAACAGTTGTAGATAAAATATTAAAAACAGCTGTCGCTTGAATTATTGAAAATTTAATTTTCCTTTAGAAATGTGTAAATTAACAGTTTTTCCACATATATGGATTTAATAATAACTATATGGTTTGCAAAATCCACCACATTATGTAATGTTTTAAATTATTGAATATGTGTTTGATTTTATAAAATTATCACCATGATACAGGCAAGAAAAACTCAATGAGAAAACCTACTCAAACACACCTACTTTGTTCATATTGTATTATTTCAGAAATTGTAAATGTATTATTAAAACACTGAAGAAATGAAATATGAATATAGTACAAATATTAAATAGATATATTTGTTTTGTATTGTTTCCCAGAATTGCAAATTAGAATTAAGTATGTAAGTAAAATGTACATCATACAAAGCTAAAAATACATTTTAAAGCAAATACTGTTAAATGAACAATTGCTTCTGCTATTTTTTGAAGGTGTAAGTATATTTATGGTTTATGTACGTCACATTCTAAAAGTCCATGAATACATAAACTAGAAATTGCTGAAATGATAATAATTTAATTGTTGCAACTGATCTCTTGGTAGATTAATAGCGTTTAGTTGTATTGCAACATTTATAAATAGATTGATTAGGTATCTAAACTATTAACCAAGTACTACCTATTGTAATTATTTATTAATATTTACATATCTGGAATACTTCAAAAAGCTTTAGTTTAATTAAAATTGAGTGTAGAGTAAAACACGTTATTTGATATCGGCTTTTTAAAGTCCAGGACTTACATATTTCTACACGAAATTTTGATGGAAAATGGAAAATTAGAGAATCAAGAGCTTAACTGGATTTTACAGTAAATTCTAATACGTATTTTATTTTTGTGAACAGACTACTGCATTTGTTGTATTATTTACGCACAACCAGGCCGAAAATGAAAGTTTACATCTTAGTTACCACAACCGCAAATACAACTTTACGACCGGCGGGCGGTAAAATAAAAACGCGGGCGGTAAAGTAACTTTGCTGCCCACAAATTACTTTACCGCGCGGCACCTTGACTGTGGTAGCAATTTTTGGCATTAAAAAACCTAAATTTATTCTAATTGTTTGTTCCATACAGTTGTGTGTAAAACGTTGTACGTACACTTGCTTTCAAAACTTTCGCGTACACATTCAAAATCAAGTAACAACGATTTTGTAAAATTTTAGCTGTGTGAACGGGTAATTTTGAGATTAGGTTAAAAATTACATTGACAGCATGTGCTCTGTCAGTGGAGGCATTTTGACTTTTCAAAAATTTAAATGTCAGAGTTGATTAATTACAACCCTGATTTAATACAGCGAAAAATAGGTGTACGCGAAAGTTTTGAAAGCAAGTGTACCTCAGGCCGGAAGTAGATTACGCCTTCAGCCAAATAAAGGCCCTCCTGCGTCGGGCCTCAAATTTTGACTGCGGGCGTAATCTTACTCTTCCGGCCTTCTATACGTAAATAACTATTGTGTATAACCGTGCGGAATTGGGCACTTTATACCCTATCTTTGAGGGTGTAATGTGTCACTTTACAGCCCTAGGGTAATAAAGTACTTTATAGCTCGTTTACTGTCTTATTTGAAAATTTGACAAGCAGTGACATTGTACGTTGTCAAAATGTATAAAAATTATAAATCTGGTCTTAATTGTAATAATTCCGTTGACTGAAGAAAACACAATTTTTAACATCCAGAATTTATGGAGGACACAATGGCTAGAAAACGCCACACCTCGCTAAGGTCTACACATTACCCTTTTGCTGTGACGTAACAATTTTCTCTCTTTATTTAACTATAAGGAACTGGACGCAACAAAAAAAATCTGCAGTTTTAGGTCAGGTCCGCTTTAAGTGTGGCTTGTTTTATAATACTGTCAATGTGAGATTTGTCCAAAATGACAGTAAAATAACGGGCAATAACAAGCACTCGAGCAAGCCTAAAGTCTTATTTTAAGCGTTAGGGACTTCTTCAAAGAGGAGAAACGTCGGATTACATAGGTCAGGAATGTCCTGGTTTGAATAATGTGCTATTTAGAGCATCCCTTACATTAAAGGTTAGGTATATTTCACATTATTTCTAAAGTCTACTACCTGCGATCTAAATGTTCTTTTTGAATTTCAATGCAATATAGGACATACGTTTAACGCTATGTTTTGTTATTTCTGACGTCACAGAAAAAGGGTAATGTGTAGACTTTACCATGAACTACCATGCATCTCAGAAACACCACCCAACCTCTTACGATTTGGTCAACTCTGAACAGGTTAAAAACGGAACATGGCAAATGCGCAGATTCGCTTCATAAATGGGGTAAATTACCTTCTCCAATTTGTGATTGCAAAGCACCACGGCAGACCATCCCACATATAAAAGAAGAATGCATCATTAGAGCATATGCGGGCAACCCTGATGAGTTCCTGTTAGCGACCACTGTGCAATTGAGTATATAAATAGACTAGATGTTTGTGACCACATGTCAAATATAATTATATATATATATATATATTGCAATGGTATGTCTAATTAGTGTTGTAATATGTTATTAATTTAATTTTTAAATAAGGGTACCACGCAAATATTTTTCGTATTCGTGTTATCAAATCTTAGGTTGATTAAAAGTTACTTGTAAATTGATAGATAAAAATAAATAGTTGTATGTCCTTTATAATATTTTATTTATCTGCAATTAATCCAATAATACGCTAGCTCAAATCGATAAAGCACGGACTCATCTCGGTTGGGTCCACCCTGAATGCATAATTTATTAAAATTATTAAATACGGATCTGTTTCCGCATAAGTTCAAACGCGCACAATCGAAAACTGAAATTGGGTCAAATATAAGCCAAGATGGACGCCGTTTGCAAGATCGTGTCAAATTGAATAAACAAAACAAGCGAAATCGATCACAGTTCTATTGGTAACTATTTAAATTAGTTGATTTTCGCGGCATTAATCCTCATTGGTTTCTAGCATTTGTTTATGGGGCCCGCGTCTATCCCCCAATTGTTTATTTTGGCGTGGGTCTGGATCACACGAACGGATAACCTCAAATAATGGATTTTGAGCTTCCTGGCAGCCTAGAGTTACTCGTACGGCGATGGAACTGGCCTGGATTGCATTGAGTATTGCTCTTCTTACGCATACATGAATTTCCCGGTGCAATTACATAATGATATTTAATTCAAACTGCAAATTTTTTTCACGCCTGGGAGCAAAACACGGTTTTGTACGATACCAAAATTGTGAGAGAAATAATGAATTACTCCCTAGAGAGGAGAAATGTCCCTAGGGAGTTTTCATACGACTGAGCAACAAGAGCTCACAATTATGTCAAATTCGAGTTTATCAGGTTAGGTTTTGCGTCAGTTTTCACACAAACTGACGCAACTCTAACCTGCTAACCTCGAATTTGACATAATTGTGAGCTCTTGTCATAATGACTTACAGTGCCACCAACTTTAAAATTTACCATAGGCTACTAATTTTAAAATAATTGTAACTAAAATGTCAATAAATGACGTTTAAAAAAACAGGTTTTTGGTTTTAAACCTTCCTGCAACGTGAAAAAAATAGTATATGCAACTCGGAGAGAAATGCGTTATTTTGCTTCAGTGGTATTTCTCTCCCTCATTGCATAATCTACTATTTATTAAATATTCTTTTATCTACTCCACCTTATTACGTCACTCATTTGACACTATTTCCGTTAGGTAATAAAGCTCATTATACCGCTCAGTTATGTAATGGCTTCATTACATAACTGAGTGGTGTATTGGCTTCATTACCCAACTGAAATAGTGCCAAATGAATGACACAATGACATTTGCCTACTAAAATATTTTTGAAAATGACAGATCTGACATTTCTCTTAATGCACTTTTCTCAATTTTAGGCAGTCGTAGATAAAATTTTGTACAATACATGTGTGATAATGCATCATTAATATACTTGTGTGCTTACATAACTCGTACTACGCACTCGTTTGTAACTTTCACACACGTATATTAATTTTATCCCACTTGTATAGTAGATAACTATTTATCCATCTTATTACAATATCATATTGAAATAAATGAATTTTCACGTAAAAGTAATGTAATTGTCTGAGTTTGCGCCGGTCGAATAGACATTTCATCTTAAATATAACCTAAAAATAAAATACAGGGTGTCTCAAAATTGACGCCCGTGCTTCTGGGGTTTGATGCAAGGGGCTAAAAGAAATCGAAAATAAAGAGTGAAAAATTTTCCGATTGTCATTTCTTATCGAGTTATTGATGAAAATGTAAATAATAACTTCTATCACCCGGCAGCTCCAATTTGTTGTGTAACATAATTCAATGAGGTGGCTATGGCAATGTAAAAGATTTATTAATCGTTCTGTCGTATTGATAAGTATTTCCTTCCGTTTTGTGTGCTTACCTGTTGTGAATCCTGAAGATGTCGTCGCTCGCAATCACGCTGCTGTGGCGTCAAAGGACGAAAATATGCTACAGAGCGTTCGCACTTCAATGATAAATCGTGCGAATGTTTGCCTTGAAATAGGAGGCAACCTATTTGAACACATTTTGTGACAAGATATGTGTAAAATAACTTGTTTTCAAATATTATTCGTATTTAATAAAGTTTATATCTTAAATTTTCGTTTTTAATTGATAACTCGATAACAAAAGACAAACGTAAAATTTTCCACTCTTTATTTTCAAGTTCTTTTAGCTCCCTGAATCAAATCCCAAAAGCACGGGCGTCAATTTTGAGACACCGTGTATATTGGAGCCAGTATTAAAGGCAGCAATTTGTTCTTTCATAGCCATACTAGACGAAATTAATTTTTTATCATACTTTATTATAGTACTTAATTAATAAATGGCAAGGAAATTCTTAAACGCAACGTTGTTTTAAATTACTCCAAACATACCTAGTTTAGTTATGATTCAATTTATATCCAAAATAAGAATGTGAATTCCTGAAGGCTACTAAGCTTGCTTTTTACAGTAATATTTAAAAACATTGTGAAAAACCTCTTCGCTTTGATCAGTAGATATATAAAACGTCATTAATAAACTTATTTTTTAATTAATCAAAATATAGAAATATAATAATAAAAATATATCAATAAAACGTCAAAATAACTTTTTTTGTATAGTGATCGTGAAAGTCGTTTTTTAACGAAAAATCGTATTGAAAGTTCCACTTTTTTTAACGCAAAAATTGTGAAAAAAGTACACTTTTTTGAACTATTCTATTGAAATGTCAATTTGACAGCTGTCATTTCCGAAGTGCTTTTCAACTAAATTTCGACCAAGAGATCACTATGCAAAAAAACTACGTGTACAACACGTTTTGAAAGACCTTTTTTTCATTCATTTGCTTGATTAACTCGGGCCTCGCCCTCGTTATCAAACTGCAAATTCACTAAAAAAAGTGTAATTTTCAAAACTAGTTGTACAGCCGTGTTCAAAAATCTGTTGTACAGCGACAGTTGTAAGTTTATTGATGGTTGTGTTATCACCCAACACAAGCTCACACTTTATCAATAAGTAGGTAGACCAAGATGTACATTTTCAAAGTATATGTGTATACAACACCCTTTTTAACTTTGTGTAATTAATTTACACTCACAAGCACAAATGCTGTACAACACTTTAATGAACACGACTGTACAAATTACTATTTTTTATAGCAGATGTTAAATAAAGTGTGCTTTGTTCAACTCAAAATAGTAGTATCAATATTTCAACCGCACGAAGTACTTTTTTATGTTTTTCTCAAGTTTTCTTCTTTTTGTCGTTAAAATCTGCTATAGAAAAAAAATAGAATCTTATACACGACGAACCATTTAATTATCGACTCGTAAAAAATCATCCACTGGCGATTTCATCGCTAGTGAATTAACACTTTCCGCTATCCATAAAATAGAATTTTATCGTCGTGTATACAAAAATAACAATCCAAGTATACATCCACTTAAACTTAAATACGTGCGAAAGTAATGTAGTAATGCCGATATCGATATTTACCTGTTGCAGATTCCTGTGGCCTCCACTGTGAATCGACTAACGGTACTCAAATACGAGTCGCCCTTCTTGCAGTCGGTGTTGAATGTGAGCTCCTTTATGGACACATTTTTAATAAGGAACATTTTCTGCAGGATGTCAACTAGCAAATTTTCATCAAACTTTGGGGACACCAATGTTTGGAGATCTTTTGAAAACGTGCCCATTATTCGGCCCTATTGTAAAAAATAAATTTCAATGAAACCAACGCAAATAAAACTAAATACAGATTTCCCCGGTGTAGCTAAATATTACTGACAAATCCATCCGCGCTATGACATTATATTATAAATGAGTCTTCCGGATTTGCGTGGCAAAAGAGATAGAATTACCAGCGTTTGCAGCAAGAGAAAGCGAAATGCCGTCGATGATCAAATAAAGTGATACCACGTCAGACCAACTGGAGAGGGGCGCATGTGCAGTTCACCAAGGACGCTGCGAATTTAAGCACCTTGCCCATTTTTATTGGAGTTCTCAAATGCAGCGTATTAAATTAATGTCAAGTACTACTTATTGCAAGTGATAATAATAACACTGTTAAACACTATTGCATTCGTTGTATGATAAATGAAGTTTTTGTGTTAGATGTTGTATTAATTAGCGGAATTTTACTGTATCGAGGTAGCAGCGGCGAATTTATAGTGTGGCCCAGGGAATTTACAACAAATGAGTTTACTTATTAAAATACGTGCATTTTTCAAAAACTGTTGGTACTGCTAATTATAATGTTCGTTTAAAAAAAATTAATTACTAAATGGTTTGTATTGCGATCCAACGTGAACAGGTTAATCGAAAATGCGATCATCACCACAGGGAGTTAAAATTTCGGTATAAATAATAGTTGGGCATTTATAGTACCTACAAGAGGTTTAAAACAAAATTTACACACGCAAAAAAATTGATCCACGAGGCCGTGTAACGACCGAGTGAGGGGGGTAAATTTCAAAGACTCGGGTGTGCTATACAGGGTGGTTCAAAATTCCACGGAAACAATATAAGGGCGTTATTCAGCATCAAAAAATAAGAGAAACACTCCAATGAACATATGTCCTAAAATAATTCATTTCAAAGATATTCTTAATCAAAGAATTAAAGATAGCAATCCATTTTGACCAACGCATGTTTTTTGTTTACATACGATATGTGGGCGTTGTTCTATAGTAAAAAGTAGAAAACGAATAAGCATGCGTTTCAAAATAAATTATTTCAAGTTCTTTTCTTTTAGTAAAATGTATAGTAACTGTGTACTCAGTCATAATAATTTTCACAGTTGTAAGAAAAAAGCAGGGCTGTAGAGTCGGAGTCGGAGTCGGGAGTCGGAGTCGAGGAGTCGGAACTTTTAGGGTGGAGTCGGAGTCGGTGTCCGTATAAATTACCCTACTCCGACTCTCACTTATCAATTTTTTTTAATAAAAACGCCAAAAGCTATCAAACTATTTGAACAACTGTAGTACTGACTATTTGAAGACAGACTCAGGGTTAATAAAAATCGATTTTTCTTTATTTATGTTAGTTTATGAAAATGCACGTGCGCTACTATAATATGTTAATTCGTAGATCCACGAGTGTGCAGAGTGTGTTCTAGAATCAGTGTGATCACCGCTTGTAAATTTAAATTCCTACCAAACTATTTAAAAATGTCGACTTTGTCCTTGTACAGCGTAGTAGACGGTTTTTCTATATCTTACCAATAACTGTTTTATGTGATTAACAATAAAACAAGCACAGTACGTATTATTACTATTATTAGTCTAATTTCTAACTTTCATAGTGCACCTTATTTTTATGTTTTAACTGTTTTAAAAGTTAAACCAGTTTCAGCATTTTGTTATATTATTACTGTTCATGGTGGTTTTGTTTAATTGGCAATATTTGAAGGGCACTTCTTTGGTGTATTTGTTTTGTTGATTTGGTAAAATATAAAAAATATTATTTAAATCAATGATTTTGATAATTAAATTCATTCATTAAATTCATTATTTTAATCAAATAATTTAAATCTGCTCAACCCTGCTCAGACGTCAGACTATTTGAATTTCCTGACTCAGTAAACTTGTATTATGTAGGCAGGTAGTAAATGACCCCTTAAGAAAATAATCTACTAGGGAATAAAGTTAGTACTGTTAGTTTAGTAGGCAGGTAAGAAAAGGTCTTGTTATAACAATGGCATTTGCACGTTTATGAAATTTTGCCATTAAATGTATTCTTCTTAAAGTAAATTTAATCCTTTTCTTCATTTACGTTTTTATAAACCTCTCTGTGAATTTGTACGTGAAATCAGTACGTTGCTGGAAACCGTGAATGCAATATTTGTAAATATGATATTTATTATAATCAACCACATTCCGAAAAACTTGTGAAATTCGTTATGAGCCGGTAAAATTTATCAGGTAGATGGAGTCGAAGTCGGGAGTCGGAGTCGGATTCAAACTACTAAAATATCAGGAGACGAAGTCGGAGTCGGATTTTTTGTGACCGACTCCACAGCCCTGGTTGTAAGTAAAACATACAGATAATGAAAACCAAATACTACCAGCCTACTAAATCTAAACGTTTTAACGAATTGCTATCTTTAATTCTTTGATTGAGAATATCTTTGAAATTAATGATTTTAGAACATATGTTTATTAGAGTTTTCCTCTTATTTTTTGATGCAGAATTACGCTCTTATATTTGTTCAATTTTGAAACACCCTGTATAACATTTTATCCAGCGCCACAAAGTTCAAGGTAAACATTTTAATATAATATATAATAAAAATGTTTTCGAAATTGAATTTGTAAACCGAGTTTATTTGATAAGTTTTGCGTTGCTATGATATTGAAATTTAAACAACGAAATCAGGGTCGAAAAAATCCACGCTTCGATTCCATATCATTTTGTCCTTCATCGCACGCTATTCTGGTTGACGACGTCCTAACGCCTTTGTTGTTTACATTTTAAGGTCGCTGACTTAGCTTGGCGATCAAAGCAGTTGAAGAAACGCAATGCCGGCCATATTGTTTCTGAAATGCTATTGTTCAGTGTACTATTTCTCCCAGAATATAAGTAATGTCATTTTGACAAGTTTAGTATCTGAGTTGCATTATTAGAAGTTGTGGTTGCGTTGTTAAATACTAAGTAAATAATTAATGCCCAACTTAAAAGAATGGTTCGCTGCTGTGTTTCCCATTGTTTCCGTAAATATAACGAAAAAATTGCAAAAAAGTTGTATCAATGAACTTCCATACCGCTGAATGATGCCAATATGGCCGCTATTGTGGTACTTTATGAGCAAAGGGTTTCTTCGACTACTGTTGGCGACCGTACGTTGTTTGAAAGCGAATTATAGATCAGTCTTCAGGTCGGTAACTAGGTCACGATGTCTTTTGGTTGTTGTTTTTTATTTGCAGGTGAGCAGGGCGTTGCATTGGTTCTAAAGCGCGCCCTCTTTTGCTAGCGTCTCTCCTAGGTTTTCGTTGTACCCTTTTTAGTCGAGTCAATAAAGCCTAAAAATCGACCAAACTTCTTAATTCTCAGCAACAGCTCCGATTTTGATCAAATTTTTTTTAAAATGTGTGTTTTTTAATATTATTTAAAATCAGAAACATCCCAATTTCAGGAAATCATTTTTTATATTGTTTAAACAATAAGAACTGAATTTATGGGAAATATTATTTAAAATTTTTTTTGCGCAGTATTTGTGAAAATATTAATTCTTTTTATTGAAAATTCATTATCAACAATGTCTCCTGCACTCGTGGTTAACATGTATTTATATTGTTTAAACAATAATAGCAACATTTACGTAAAAAATTTATTTTTTAATGTTTTTTCGTAATATTTACAAGAAAGTGAAGAGTTTTTATTGAAAATTTAGTATAAATAATATTTTAGACAATTTAAAATAATAATTATTTATATTGTTTAAACAATAATAACAACATTTATATAATTGTTTTTTAATATTATGGCTGGCAGTGGTCTAAAAGAAGTACTTTCAACTGTATATGCACATAAAACTTGTGATCAAATACTATCAGGACATAATTATTCAAGAACAGTGCGTGCTCACAGTTTAGTGCACCTAGCACTTTCAAAAATTATATTTGATGATCTTAAAAGTGATGAAGAATTTGCCGGATTTGAAAGAAATTTTAAAGATTCTGCGATAATTTACAATTTTAATTACACTGAAATGGAAAATAATGAAATATTTATCAAATTAGTAAATTTCTTTGAAAAAAAAATGATTCTCCTTGAAGAAAGAGGTAACACTTGTAAACTTTGGATTACCTATTTTCGTATGATATCTCTTGTCAAGGATTTTATAGCTGCTGAGAGAATGGGAGACTGGAATTTACATTTGAGAACTGTCGAGTTAATGATTCCATTTTTTCACGCTGCAAGGCATTTTCCTTATGCAAAATCAAGTGAAATTTATTTGCAAAAAATGCGTCAATTAGAAGACCAATTAGATCCGGTCGATTTTGAAAAATTTAAACAAAATCGCAGCGCCAGAAGGTCAGATGTTTATTTCTCAAAAATATCGACAGATCAGACAATAGAGCAGACACTAATGAAATCCATGAAGGTGAATGGGGGACCGTTTAGACGTGGAACAACTCCAAGTGTAGTTTTCAAATGGATCAAATCAGCGATATTTTCAACGGCTGTCGTCGAATGAATGGAAGAATTTTGTGAAGTGTCATTTACATCATCATTTCAACATGTTGACTCCAGCGATAGTAAGATCAATGAAGATTGTACATCTGTACATAAAATTATAGATTTTTTTACAATTCACAATCCATCTCCCGATGTACAAGTTATGGGAATTTCTACAGGAATTGTAGGTGATGATACCATAGATTGTTATAAAGGGTTTGAAGTTGGAGTTAGACCACCGAAAAACAATATATTACCAAGAGTTTACTCATCAAAGACAGGCTTAAATGATTTTCCAAATATTAAAAATGAGCATCTTCTGTTTATTCACGCTTTTACAGGATGTGATACAACATCAGCTTTTTATAGAAGAGGTAAAAATCATTTTGTAAAAATTTTTAATAATAATGTAAAGTTACGTGCCGCAGCTGAAGTATTTATGCTTGAAAATCAACGTGAAGAAGTACTTTTTAACGAAGGTATATTTTCTATTCTCGCACTGTATGGTGCAAAAACTTCAAACAACTTAAACGAATGGAGGCATAAACGTTTTATAATGCTGGCTTCAAAGACGAAAAGCGTTCAAATTGCATCACTTCCTCCAACAGAAGATGCAGCTCAGCAGCATATTAAAAGGGCTTATTTGCAAATACAGCAGTGGAAAAATAATTCACTAATACCTCCCGAAAAATGGGGTTGGAAAAAAGAAAATTATTTAATACCAGTGCAAATGACGCAACCAGCAGCACCGGACAACATTTTAAAAATTATTTTTTGCTCATGCAAAACCGGATGTGGGGCAGCATGTGGATGCAGAAAAAGTGGTTTGCATTGCTCCCCTGCATGCATTGTTTGTAGTGGCAATGATTGCAATAATCATCCACCAATTTAACAGGAGCGAGAATTCGAAACTGAGGATTTAGACGCCGATTAGATTTTTATTCGTTTACTGTATTATAAAACAATATAATATTCTTTAATAAAGTTTTCATGTAAATATTTTTAAATAATGACACTTTTATAAATAACATAAATAAATAAAAAGCATTAAGAACAAATTATGAATGCTATTCATTTGTGTACTAGATTTGCAATAAAAATAATTTGCTTTTTTATAAATATCGCAAGAAAGAATAAAAAAATATTTTTCATAAAAATTTCATTGTTATCGTTATTTAAAAAATATAAATAATTACTAACTCTGATTTAAATAAATATATCTTTCCGTAAGACTTTAATAGAAACAGTTCACTTTTCTATAAATACAGGGTGCCCGTTTTTGGAGCTCCACCATGGGGATCTCGGTAACCATAAGAGATACGAGGTCGGTTAAATTGGGGCAAAGTTGCGCAATTTGGAGCTCAATAATATGCCGGTTTAAAATTTCAAAAATTCCGATTACCTCCGGAGATATCCGAAAAAAACCGGAATTTTGGAAATACGTTTTTATTTTTTCCTCGGCTTATTTGGTGACCTAATTCAAAATGAGTGACACTTCGTCATTGCAACTTTTCCTCCTCTACAACCTGCCGATGTCATATTTGAAATCAGACGTTTCGATTTTCGACAATCATCATCAACTTTGGTTTTTCTTATGGGCACTATCTTGGATTTTCACATTTTTGAATTCAGCTTTGTTTTCTGATTACGGTGATGTATCACATGTTAAGGTTCAGTGTTGCAGTTTGGGTGAAATATCAAAAATTCTGTTTTGCAAAGACTGCCTTGGATATAACATCCATACTTTTGTTTAACAAAGGCATTGTTGACAGTTCGATTTAAGTTGGCTTAACGTCACCTACAGTTACAAAATTAGTATAAATTTATTAACAAAATGCTCTTTTCAACTGAAGAAAAACGAGATATGCTAGAAATTTATTTATTTGACAGTAGGATATAAAAAAGGAGAAAATTATGTTTTAAATTTACAACATAGGATAAAACTAAATTTTGAGAAACAAGTAAATAAAGAAAATTATAAGAGGTGCTCGAAGGGTTCACCCTCCACTTCCAAGCACAGCTCTATGCGTCTTCTTAAATTCTGCATTGATCTTAAAACGTCCCTTCTTCTTATTTTGGTCCTTAAAGTTGTGATGATCTTCCTTCGCAGCTCATTAATATCGGCGGGTACAGATTTATAAATGAGATCTTTCATAGTTCCCCATAAATAGTAGTCTAATGGGGAAAGATCTGGTGAACGTGCCGGCCAACGTATGTCTCCACTGTTTGAAATGACTCTACCCGGAAATATTTCAGACAAATAATCAGCCACTCTCCTAGCATTATGTGGCGGAGCACCATCTTGCTGGAACCAAAGGTTATTCAAGCGGTTGAGGCAAATGTTGTCATCGATGTAATCCGTAAGGTAGGTCCTTAAAAAGTGCAAATACCCATCTGCGGTCAAATTGTCTTCGTAAATGTATGGGCCAATGATCGTACCGCCAAATAAACCAACCCATACATTTAGCCCGAAACGTGCTTGTGGTCGACGTCCTTGGTGTTCGTGTGGATTTTCAGTGGACCAGACATGTTCATTGTGACGATTGAACATGCCTGAGTTGGTAAATTTGCACTCGTCCGTGAATATCACGTTGGAAAGAAAATGGGGATTTTGTTCCAACCGTGCCATGATATTCCTACAAAACGCTGCCCTCCGTTCAGTATCTCCTGGATGCAAGACTTGGGTGATATGAATTTTAAACGGGCGATATTTATGTTTTTTCAAGACTCTCCACACTGCTTGATGTGATACGTTAATTTCGTCTGCTATAGCACTTGTTGAAGTTGAAGGATTATCTTGAATCTAATGAAGAATTCAATTCATTGCCGTTTATTATTTTTGAGAAAGTTTTAACAATTTACTCACCGCCTGTAAAATTTCCACTTCATTCGCATTTGGTCTATGAACACGTCTTCGAGGCTTAGAAAATGCACCAAACTCGGCTAAATTTCTATGAAGGAATAACAAATAATTTTGAGCTGGTTGTTGTCTTTCTGGATACCGCTGTAAATATCTTTCCGAAGTAACTTGCGCATTTCGATGCGAAGCGTAATAAATTTCTAGCATATCTCGTTTTTCTTCATTTGAAAAGGGCATTTTGTTAATAAATTTATACTAATTTTGTAACTGTAGGTGACGTTAAGCCAACTTAAATCGAACTGTCAACAATGCCTTTGTTAAACAAAAGTATGGATGTTATATCCAAGGCAGTCTTTGCAAAACAGAATTTTTGATATTTCACCCAAACTGCAACACTGAACCTTAACATGTGATACATCACCGTAATCAGAAAACAAAGCTGAATTCAAAAATGTGAAAATCCAAGATAGTGCCCATAAGAAAAACCAAAGTTGATGATGATTGTCGAAAATCGAAACGTCTGATTTCAAATATGACATCGGCAGGTTGTAGAGGAGGAAAAGTTGCAACGACGAAGTGTCACTCATTTTGAATTAGGTCACCAAATAAGCCGAGGAAAAAATAAAAACGTATTTCCAAAATTCCGGTTTTTTTCGGATATCTCCGGAGGTAATCGGAATTTTTGAAATTTTAAACCGGCATATTATTGAGCTCCAAATTGCGCAACTTTGCCCCAATTTAACCGACCTCGTATCTCTTATGGTTACCGAGATCCCCATGGTGGAGCTCCAAAAACGGGCACCCTGTATGTCGAAAATTTTTTTTTCATATAAATGTTGTTATCATTGTTTACACAATATAAATAATTATTATTTTAAATTGTCTAAAATATTATTTATACTAAATTTTCAAAAAAAACTCTTCACTTTCTTGAAAATATTACGAAAAAACATTTAAAAAATCATTTTTTTTTGTAAATGTTGATATTATTGTTTAAACAATATAAATACATGTTAACCACGAGTTCGGGAGACATTGTTGATAATAAATTTTTAATAAAAACAATTAATATTTTCACAAATATTGCGAAAAAAAAAATTTTTAATAATTTTTTCCATAAATTCAGTTTTTATTGTTTAAACAATATAAAAAATTATTTCCTGAAATTGGGATGTTTCTGATTTTGAACAATATTTAAAAACACACATTTTAAAACAAAAATGATCAAAATCGGAGCTGTTGCTGAGAATTAAGAAGTTAAAACCTTCATTGACTCGACTATTTGCCCTAGTTTGGAGTTGTTTTATAGTGGTTGTGTGAATGTAGTGGTGCCCTGGGTTCACTCGCGTAATTTCGAATATGTAGCTGAGTTAATTCAACGAATATTATGGGATCCTGCCTTTTAGTACTTGCTACGGATTCTTATTTTGCGTAACGTATTGAAATGTAAGCCGGCTTCTGCATTCATTAAGAACCGACCTTTCCGCAGTCGTCAAAATTGAGCTGCTACTTTATGTTCGTTTATCCTCCGAGACCACTGCTAAGGCTCCATTACATGAAAAGCCAAACCCAGGCTCAAACTCAAACCCATACTTAAATTTAACCTGATTTGGGTTGCAGTGCAAGTAGACAGTGCTTTTTAAAATCATTATACGAAACATCAAATGTATCTACAGCGCCGAGAGTTCACTACCAATTCTTACTTGAAAATGACGATCTGCCAGGTAGGATTTGAGGAGGAGAAAATACTGGTGAGAAAAGGATGTTTTGATTTTAAATAGTAGTCCTTGATGCCAGACTTTATCAAAAGCTTGACTGACATCAAGGAAAATCGCACAGCAATATTTCTTATCCTCAAATGATTTATAAATCATGTCTACTAGGCGATGGCATTGTTGAATGGTGGAGTGCTCCTTTCTAAACCCGAACTGGTGTTGAGGAATAATATCTTCAAGAAAAGTACCTGCTCGAATTCTTTTGAGTATTAATTTTTCCAATAGCTTCGATAATACCGGAAGTAGACTTATTGGTCTATATGACGCAGGTTCATTAGGTGGCTTTCCCGGTTTCAGTATCATTATAATTTGTGAGAACTTTAGTTGACTAGGCCAGTATGTTAGACGAAGGATGGAATTAAACACTATCGTTATCAGTGTTATACCTTTTCTTGGGAGTTCTTTTAGTACCCTCGCTGTTATAAGGTCATATCCGGGAGATTTTCGATTATTTAGATATTTTATCTGGGTTCTTATTTCTGCTGGCGAGAAAGCTTGGATTGGTGGTGATAATTGCAAGGGCGCAGTTAGGTATTCTTCCACTTCTTCGTCTTGCTCATTTGTGTGAGGGTTGAAAGTGTTAGCTAGGTGTTGAGTAAATACATTCGTCTTTTCTAGATCTGATCTGGCCCATTGCCCTGTTTGACTTCTTATAGGAGGATTTGGGATCTGAGGCCCTTTAAAGCTTTTACTAGCTTTCCAGAGCGAATAGTCATATCTTGACAGATTGCCGAGGTATGTTTGAAATTTGTCATTGCGAGCTTCTCGTAATTTCTTCTTCAGCTGATTACTTAATCGATTGTATCTTGCTCTGTCTTGAATGTCATGTGTACGCTGCCATATAGCACGTGCTCTTCGTTTCTGGGCTATCATTTTTTTAATATCGAGTGGAATATTAACTGATTGTCGCTGTCTGCGGTGAACTGATGGGGTAGAATATCATCCTGCTTCTTGAATTGTTTTGATTAAATGATTTGTTGTGCTTTCCAGTTCCTCCGGTTCTTTTATTCTGATATTAACTTCTAGATTGCTTTCGATAAAATCCCGAAATGCCTGCCAATCTGTATCTTGATTACACATTTTTGAATACAATTCTCGGAATATAACGGTTTCACTAACAGTAATTATAATAGGAGAATGATCCGATGAGAGATCATAGTTTGACTCAATAGCAAGGTAGTTATTTGAAACTCCATTCATGACAACGAAATCTAATAGATCTGGAATTTTGTTGAAATCCGTTGGCCAGTACGTAGGTTCGCCTGTTGAGAGGAATGAATAATTTCTGTCAGTGATAACTTTATATAGTTCTCTTTCTCGTGTTGTTATTAGCCTGGAGCCCCAGTGCGTGTGTTTGGCATTGTAATCGCCTGCTGCGATAAATCGGCATCCAAGTGTATCAAAGTAAGGGATAAGCTTTTCTTTAGTAAATCTGTGTCTTGGAGGACAATAAATTGCGGACAATACTAGCGGACCAGGTAAATTTTGAACTTGTATTGTCGTGGCTTGAAGGAATTCTTCTTCATACTTTGGCAGTTCATAATGAGCAATCGTTTTCCGTATAATAATAGCTGTCCCACCATGGGCTGTTCCGTCAGGGTACTCTGTATGATAAGTTACATAGTGAGGTATTGTGAAATAGGTTCTTGTTGTAAAATGCGCTTCTGAGATTATTAGTATAACAATTTTATTTAAGTTTAAGAAAACTATTATTTCTTCTTTATGTTGTTGGAGTCCATTGGCATTCCACTGGGCTATTCTTAAAAAGGCAGCCATTACGTTGTTATTTTATTTATGATGGTGGTAAGCATGGACAGGATCATACTGTTTTGCTGAAGAAGTTGATTAAATAAATTTTTAAATTCATCAAGAAACTTTGTTAAGGACAATTCAGGACCTGGTGTAGTGCTTTGTAGTACATTTGTTGGGAATGCTGGCGAAACAGCGTTTGCTTTTAAGGCATTTGCATAACTGGGATGTTGATATATTGGAATATTGTTATCTTTTTTGCCATTTGGTCTTATTTTCTTTTGCAATTCCTGATAAACACTGCATCCTTTATAATTTGCAGGGTGGGGGTCGCCGCATAGAGCACATTTGGCGGGCGTTTCGCGATTTTTTTGGCATTTGACAGTTTCATGGGGACCACCACATTTTACACACGCATGAGGGCGATAACAGTATGCCTTAGTGTGGTTATATGACTGGCATCTAGTGCACTGCACGAGTTCTGTTTTTTTACGTGGGGGTTCTACTTGAATGCACATATTTTGTATATGCTTAAGTTTGTAAATTTCTTTATTATTTTCATTTGGTTCTAGGTAAATAAAGAACAAGGGTAGGGGATCTTTAGTAATTCTGCTTTTTATGTTAAAAATCCTTTTAATTGTAATTCTTGTTTTATTTCCGCCACTGGCACAGTTGGATGCAGGTGTCTTATAACAACTCGATATGCCTGTTCCTGCTTAAATTGGTAGGTGTGGTGTACTATGTTATTTTCTTTTAAGTACTTACTCAATTTGCGATAACTGTCAGGGGTTTTTACATTTATTTTAACTTCTTTACCAGCCAAGGCTTTTGACTCGTAATCTGTTGGAGAAAGTATAGTTGTTAAACTTTTTATCATGTCCGGAAAATTTTTGACTCCCTGGATAAATATTGGTGGAGGTTTGTGAGCTATTTCTGTAGTGGATGCTGCTTGGCTGGTGTTATTACCTATAGTTTGATTTGCGTGTTTAGTTAGAACAGTGAACCTGTTTGTTATAGGAGTGCTTGTGGTTTTTGGGTCGATGTTTTGTGCTTGTGTATCAGCTTTCGCAGGTGTGCGTTTTCTTTTATATCTTCGAACTTCTTGCCAGTTATTTTCTTTGGTGCGCTTGTATCATCCGAATCAGTACTATATGTATACATGTCGGTATCACTTGGTTGTTGTGAGTTTAATGGAATAGGCGGAGGTATTTGGATTTGTAAGGCATTGGCGGACGAGGAGGGATTTGAGAGATTTGGGAATTGTTGCAGATTATTTAAGAATTGTGATTGTTGCGTTTGTACTGTTATAGGTTGTGGTTGAAGGTAGTAAATTCCATTTGGATTATAGTTTGGCATTGTGTTGTAATTTAGGCCCGGAATTATGCCGCCTGGATAGCCGGGGCCGGGACCCGTGCCAGCAGGCTGCATAGTAATTTTAACGTGACACCAATAATCACCGAAAGTTTTTAATAATCTTAAGTAAGTACATACAATTTATCACCTCTGTGATAAGCCAGCCGGCCGATGACCTTAAGGGGCACTAAACAATTTCACTCGAGATACCTTAGCGTACGGAACACTTCCTTGCGCTTTGACAATCGAACGAGCACTCTTATAATGGGTGATCCAACGGTTAGCGTGGATGTTGACTGCTGTTATCTGACATATATCGCAATGGTCATGAAAAAATTTCTTGACAAAAGTCAGTTATAGACTTTGGCAATTGTAACAATGGAGGTTTTTTCAACCGCACAACGAGTAAAAGTTATTCAAACGTCCTACGAAAATGATCGTTCCATAAAAAAAACATTTCGTAAAATTCGAGACTACTTCGGTCAAAATAATCGTCCTAGTGAGTAGTGAATCTGCAGAATAGTGCGACGATTTGAAGAAACTGGATCGGTAGAAGGTCGTAAAAAGTATCAGCATCCTCGTAGAGCTCATTATCAAAAAAATATTGCTGTCGTGAGTGTTAATGTGCGTGAACAACCAAGACCTTCAATCCGTCACCGGGACCAACGATTGGGTATGACCTATGGCACTACGCAACGGATTTTAACATGCTAAGAGAATCTTTGAAGCCTAAATTGGATGAAGTGGATATGAATCAGCTCTGGTTTCAGTAAGATGGAGCAACATCCCATGCAAGCCATAAAACAATCGCCCTATTGCGCTGAAGTTCGACGACCGCATCATTTCCAGAAACTGTGAGGTGAATTTTCACCCAGGATCCTGTGATCTTACTCCTTCAGATTATTTTCTTTTGGGAGTATTTGAAAAATAAAGTGTATACTAATAACCCACAAACACTTCACCAGCTGAAAGACCACATTCGAGCTCCATTAGATGCCATTGATCCACTTTTACCGCGAAAATTTTTCGAAAATTTTGACGTTCGAATAACCTCCTGTCAACGAAGCCATGGAGGTCATATGAACGATATTGTTTTTCATACATAAATGCTACATATTAAACTTTCTGATATAATAAATATTTCATGCGTTAGTTTATAAAATGAATTTATATTTGATGAAAAAATCCACGCTAACTGTTGGATCACCCTTTAGTTATAAAGTCTATATTTTTGTTCTGATTTGGTAAATTACGTTATTTAACTGGATATTTAAAGGAGGTGAGTTGCGTCTCTGCCATACTTTCCCAACGTTGTTTTTTTGTTTAATCATTCCAAGAATGTATCCTGGTGTGATGTCGGCGTTTAAATATCTCTTAAGGAAATAGATTGGATAAGATTCTTGCGTAAATATCACGTTAGCCTACATTGATTCGTCGGCTAAATCTCTCAAGAAATATTAATGACTAAGTAGATACAATTGCCGACCGAACTAACTCAATGGAGACGGCGTGCAGTTCTTTAAATATTAACGTTAATCAAAAAGGGCGTCAACAAATCTTTCAACTAACGACAAATGCATCCAGGTATTACAGGAAATTCGCAAACTCAAAGTAGCACAATAATCTGAAAGAAAGCACACGAATCCAGGTAGCAGTAACAAAGAAAAAGACAGCAGAATACTCATTTTACAGTATAATGATCATATATTACTAGAAGTTAATATAAGGTACAAGTAATTATCAAAATAGAGTTAATAAATATATATACGACAATAAGATTGTAAATAAAGTGATCATATAGGCAAAATTAAATAAATTCAAATAGGCAAAATTAAGTTGCACCTCAAAACACATAAATCCACTTGCAAATAAGTTAATATGTACAACAGTACAACTATAAATTACATTAATTACTACCATAACAGTTTAAAAGATGTAACGGAGATTACTTTATGCACCCAGGATCATAATCGTTAAGTGCATTAAATTTGTTCGGTTTGTGAAGCGAACGGAAAATTGACGGTGAAGACCAAAGTAAGATCTATGGGATCCTGGGGGAATCCAAATAGCTACTGTAACAAAACAAATGAGGTACTCAGCGTAGCGGATCACTGGCTACAGTATTCAATTAGTTTCAAAGCAAGTGAAAAATAAAACATGTTACTTCAATATTTTGGCCGACTCAAAGCCGGCACAGAGTGTTGGAGTTTATGTCCCAAATAGCACATATAAGGTTGGGCTCGGCAGGTGCCCCCAGAGCCAACACAGGTTCAAGATCATTTCTCTCAAGGTAGACTGCAAAGTCTTCCGCGAAACAACAACGGGGGCTCCAAAGCTATGGCTAAGGACATGTTTAAAATAGCTTTAATCCACTTACCCCAAGATCAATGTGGGCCATGTACAAAAGGGTCAACAGTATGCTTCCAGAAGATTCGAAAGGATTGACTTGAGAATAAATTTCTCAGTAAACTGCCAGGGTTGCCATAGCCGCCACCATCAGCGAGGGCAAATTCCACCAAACGTAAACCACATGTCCGCAGAATCACTAGACAATTTAAGGAACTCTAGCTGCTGGCCATCATAGCACAAGAGGAAGAGAACGAAGCCAAACCATATCGTTTCGCGTATTGATAAAACAAAAACGACCGGGAGGGCGAGCGAAATACAAAATGTGCGTCACAGACCTCGAAATAAAATAGCATTCTGATCGTAACAATCCTTTTGATGTAACTGTAACTAATTTTTTACTATAATGTTATTGGTTACGCTAAGATTATATATGCGGCATGCCCAAAAGGTGCTTCTATTACTTACCCAGATCTCCAATAAAATTAGTTTAGCGACGTGTGAGATAAGTTGATAAAATCAAATTCCGTCGGTGTTTTAATGGATAGTTTATACTCTGCTGCGACTAATATTTGTCTATGACTTGTTTTGTTGCTCGCTGAGAACCTTTCTAGGTTGCTCGTCTGGGGAATACTGGGTGTAACGAACTTTGATAATAATTGCTACTCCTCTCTATGTCATTTGTGCTAGTCTGTCATCACGAAGGACATGATATTCGGTGACTTACCTCCAACAGATGAGTTTCGGTTACATAATCAATGTCGACGTTGTATCTTGCTAACGATGATGTAAACAGATCTTTGATGTTTGATTCCATGTGAGTTCCAGTTGAGGATTGTTAGGTTTGGAAGGTTTTTGAGTGAGTTATACGTTTTGTTATAAACGATTTGATTTGAGATAAATGTGGTATTACTGGTTATTGAATGAAGTATTGTATGGATTCTAGGAGAGAGGCCTGTGGAAATTGGGAATCGGTATTGCTTGCTTAGTTATCGGGGTGTCGTAATTTGACTGTGCTGCTTGCCTGAAAGTATGAGACGCTGCTCTGTATATTTGAAAAGGAGTGGAATTTTTGACTTCCTGAATGGAATACGGTGCCTCATATGTTCTTGAGAACTAAGGTATCCTCTGCACTGGCTTAGTGGGCTCCAAAATTAACACAGCGGGGCAATCTTCTGGTTTTTTACTTCCTTTTACTACTATAAAGGAAGTATTGGATTCACCCCAAAAATTCGAAATTGAGTTTTCAACAGATCTTCACGTTTTAGAGTCCCCTGATCCCAAAAAACATATTTTTTTTCATTGGTCTGTCTGTGTGTGTGTCTGTGTGTCTGTCTGTCTGTCTGTCTGTCTGTCTGTCTGTCTGTCTGTGAACAGAATATCTCAAAAACGAAAAGAGGTATGGCATTGAAACTTCATATATAAGTTTTGTGTACTATGTAGATGAGACAGCAAGCTTTTGAAGAAAATCGCATAACCGGAAGTAGGTGTTTACTCTTGTGATTTTTCAGTTTTTTTCGATTTTTTCAAAAACGGCTCTAACGATTTTTTTTAAATTTTACATTTTTCTTACATTTTTAATGTGTATTGATGTGATATAGGTGATTTTCCAGTTGAATACTTCTAAAGTGGGTTTCTTTTGTTTTTTTTTCTATTTTTTTTATTAACTCCTATTTTAAATAAAACACCCGGTATATTATTACATTTTTGAATTCACCTTAAAATTCTAGAGAAAATTTGTCTCTTCAACTAACACTCGATTTTGTACCGTTTTTGTAGAATTTGTAATTTTTGAAAATTTTTAACAAATGGTTAAAAATTAAAAATGAAATTTTTGACTAATTATAAGATCACTGTAAAAGGAAGTTGTGTGAGTGTATCACACCAGATTTTTATAACAAGCATTAAGAGGGTGGTCGTTTTCACATACATTGATGCAACTCGGTTTAACAGCACAGTAATTTTTGGTGTGCTCATATCTTTGGCACGTGTGACACTGGGGAATATTAGTCGATTTTTCTTTGCTTCATCTGTAACTATGAGTGGAATATTGTTTTGAACTCTGTATGTTTCATTTGTAGGAAGAATAACTGCGCATATGGAGGCAGGTTGCTCGATACTATTTAATAAGAGATGTTATGTTTTAAAGCGTTAGTAGTTGCAATCAGTGTTAATTGTAATTATGGCAGGCAAGTCTCTTCATATTAGTTATAGAGTTGGCTCTGAACTGTAAATCTAGCACACAGTCTGCAATAAATAATGTATGAGTTATCAAAAGGCAATTTGGTAATATAGTTTTGCAGACACACGATAACAATTTGCAGAAAAGATGTCAATTATGTAAATAACGTAAGTATCTATATACTTCAATAGATGCTAATAAATTATGTTATTTTAACTGTTCTCAAATTTCGTTGAAAAGCAAAGATACACAACTTATGTTCCTGAAAACAGGATTACTATGCAGGTATACTAGACATATGAAGAGAAATTTCAGTGTTTATTAACAAACGGAATAAAGGAGAAAGTAAATTGACTACGCTAAAATGTTGCAGAACTTTCAGGAAATAAATTTTGAAAAAAAAATTGCAACAAAATTAATATTAACTCCAATATATTCATTATTCCATTATTTCACACCTATTTTGTATAGCAATACACCACAATAATAAAAATACCAACTATGTGTTTTTATTAATTTTATTAATTAATTTAACCGCAACAAAATCTGGTACAGGTACAATAACCAAAGTGGCGTAAATTTAAGCATTAAGTTTAGCGGTCATTAAGCCTTCAAAGACTGCTTGGCCCTGTTTCTCAACTTCATAGTAAGGAAGAGCTTGAACCCTTTTAATCCAAGACTTGATGTTAGGAAACTGTTTCTCGTCAATAGGTACCAACACAGCAATGGACGTAACGGACGTAATTAAATTAAAATCGGCAATGGTTGTGCTATTGCCCGCAACCCATTGACGACCTTCCAAGAACGTTTCCAAAAATCCGTAAGCTTCAATCACCACTGCAGCCTTTTCAGTAGGAACCGTTTTTGCGCCGGTGTAAACAATAGGTTTCTGAAATGCAGGAATTTATATTTGCGGGATCTGTTAGCAAGTTTCAATTCTTACGATTATTTGTACTCCAGAAGGAAATACCACGCTGGAATCAAAGATAAGTCTTTGGTTGACAATTGCTTGTTTGTAGGGGTCCTTGGGGTATAAAGAATCGTCTTTTCCATACTTTGAAACGAGATAAATGTTTATAGCATGACTGTCATATATAATTTTGCCACCGTCGTCCAACGTAGGCACCGTGTGCTGTGGATTTAACTAAAAATATGAAATTAGTTTATTAAGTCATTTTATTTTACATTCAACATTAGAGAAGGTTATAGTAAATAGATTGAAGATTTTCTATATCCGTTTTGTAATTAATATAATTTGATTTTTTTATTTCAGTCATTTCATATATTAGGCGTGTTGACTCTCTTAAAATATTGAAAAAGAAAATATCTTACAAAAACACCTAATATATGAAATGATTGAAAGAAAAAAAAAATCAAATTCTATTAATTACAAAACAAACAGATAATCTTCAATATATATTACTATGACCTTCTCTAAATTAACCTTATAAAATTAATAATATTTATTTTTACTAATTTAAAAAAAATTATTACTTGATTTATTATTAATATCAGGATATCCTTTCATCATAATAATTATTTAATTAACTAGATATCATGATTTGACATTTGCCATTTTGCAAAAAAGAAATATTTGTACATCTCAAGATTTATTATAATTTTGAACTTTTTGAATTCATTTATAACAAAAATAATGATATTGTTAATTCTCTTCTACATATAACAAAGTAAAAATAAAAAAATAAAAATACATTGATATGAAACCTCACCTCTTAACTCATTTTTAGTTTGATCCAAATTCTATTATTTATAATTCTGAAGAAGTTAGCTGAAGCTAATGAAACGTTAATGTAATCGTATGACATAAATATATAGATTTAAGAAATATTGGCTAATTCATTTTCCAAATTCATATTGGACCCACACCTGGAAGACAGCTGTTACATATAAATATAGTTTATCCTCAAACGTCACAAAAGTGACAACTTATTTGTCTTTATTGACAAGATAAAAGTGTCACTTTATCTGCCTAAGCAGATAAAATAGCGACTTTTGCGTACTTTATCTGCCTAAGCACACAAAATCGTTGCCCTCTTTCTTTCTTTCTATGTTTGTTCGCTATCTCCTCCGAAGATACTGGACCGATTAAATTGTATGATGGCTTAAAACTTTGCTAATTTTTAAACTTAGATCGTAGGCCGGTTTTTATTTTCAAAAAGTGTACGAAAAAGTTTTAATTTAAATAAACCTTTAAGCAGCGGATTGGAGCATCTGTCGCCGTGGTTTATGGTGTGACAGCTGCTGTGTCCCTGTGCTATTAGCTCGGTTGATTCAGTTTGTCCATATATCATTACAGTAGCGCGTTATTTGAACAAGAGAGGTTGGCGCAGGGGTACAGTGTTCACGTGTGACGCAGGTGGCCTGGGTGCGATTCCCGGCCGATGCATCCTTTTTTTTTAAATTTATATTAATGAAATTTACCTGATACGTTTCCGGATAAAATAGTATATGTTATTCGGAGTAAAAGTGACTTTATGTGGCTTAGCTGAATTATTTGCCTCACTAACGTTCGGCTAAATAAACTTCAGCTTCGCCACATAAAGTATCACTTTTACTCCTAATAACATAAGCTACTATTTTATAGACATAAAATAAATAATAATAATAATTTAAAATTAATAAAATCCACAATTTCCCAAAATTTTCCTTGCTTTCTTGCTATTAGAAAACTAAGTAAATCAAGGCCTTGTTCAATTAACATCTTAGGTATAATATAAAGAACAAGTAGAAAAATACAGTTACTGATAAAACTAAAACTAATTCTTAGTATATACCAGTTTTTATTTAAAAATGCATCGTGTAATACCAAATTAGGAAATTACTCTAACCTCTAACGTATTAAATAAATCAATCTGATATTTACCTTAAGGTATTCCGGTTTAAGATGGTCACCGTTTGCCAAATCCAGATGAATTAGTTCCAAAGTAACACCAACGGCTTTAGCTGTTAGCAAGACCGATCTGACTGGAGGGCTCGGATCTATCATATACAACTTTGGTGCCATATTTGCGTCCCGAGCGAAGAGTTCTATAACACTGAACTATTAGTTCTAAACTGTGGATGTCATCGTTTCAACGTACAGTAATTGATAGTGACGCAAGATAACAGGAAGGTCAAGAGTATTGAGCTGTTTGAGAGACATATTTTACTAGACCAGTAAGGAGATTATTGCCACGGCTGTTGAATAACAGATATATTTATGTAACAAATTATATACATATAAAACAGGATCTACTTATTATTGTTATTATACACAAACCAATGTGCAAAATATACAGTGATTGCCAAAAAGTTGGCACCATATGGGACACATTTATTTTAGTTTTTTGGAAAAGCAAACTCTGGCGATAAGAGGTGGTTGAAACAAATTGAAAATGGGCTAAACAAAAGTTGTCACGTGACTTCCGTTATCTGTCAAATTTGACATGTATTGAAAATAATTGCTAAAAACGCATTTACTAGCCAAAATAGAGAAACATGTTGTTTAAAATGCGATTTTTATATGTAAACTGAATAGAGAAGAATTTCATCAATTAGGCAACCGTAAAAGAACATTTACAGGTTTTTTGTCAAAGTAATTCATTAACAGGGGTAGATTAGAATAGAGGACCTAGATGTCATCTGTCATTTAATTTTTAATACGAGGAAGGACCCCAACATTTTGTAATTTTCTTTTTAACATGTTGGCAGCCGATATTTTGACGTTAACGTCAAATTTATCAGAGGTTTAGAACCAACAACCAAAATGGTTTTAAAATGTTATATTTGAAATTTTAAAGTACGCCAATGTACTGTCATCCTAATATAACTTAAAAATTTAATTTTGACATTTTTCCTACTAGGCACCAGATTTTCGGAAAATGTCACCGTAGGTTTTTTAAAATTTGGTCAAAATACACCTTGCCATTCAGTTTTGTGTCACTACTCTCCAAAAATCTTTAAAGTCAGAAGTGTCATCTACGTACTCTAGATTAGAGTCGTTAGAATCCATTTATACAGGGTGTCGGAAAAATTGGGTAAATATTTTACCCACTTATAGATCTCATCAATACAAACAAAAATGTCCTAATAAACATGGGCCCGGAAACACTTCGTTTCCAAGATACAGGTTTTTAAAAGTTTTTTTAATTCGTTCTTTATGTTATCTAAAAACGCTTTGAGCGATTTTAATGAAATTTTTAGAGTTTTTATATAAATTTATGAGATATCTTTTGGACCTATTACAATTGATGTAGTAATTCCAGGGGCGTGCTCAGGGGGCGCATAACGATTAGGTTTTTGCACAAAAGAATAACGCCTACTAAATTTTTTGCAATTTTTATATATTTTTTTAGTAAAGCAACTACAAATGCAACTTTTTTGTGTCCTGAAATTTTTTCAGATCTCGTTTCGTTTTCAAGAAAAAAATTAAAGCCCACATTTTTGCTCTTCTCTGAACCTGTTAAGACAGAAACTAAAATGATTCAATATCTAAAAACCCCTTAACCGATTTTAGTGAAACTTTGCAGGTTTACTAGTGCTATTAGTGATCATATTTTGGCACACTTAGATTTAAATTATATATTCCAGGGGCGGCTGGCTTTTTTTAACTTGAACGCTCTGTATCTCAGAAACAAAGCATTTCCGGACCCACGTTTATTAGGACTTTTTTGTTTGTATTGATGCGAACTATAAGTGGGTAAAATATGTTACCCTTTTTTCAACACCCTGTATATATATTAATTATCAACAGTAATATCCCAAGTGCATTAAAATAGCCGATTAAATTTTGACGTTTTCTGTCAGAATGTTTTGCTAAGAAATTTGTCAAGTAAATTTGCCGCTCAACAAGAATCCCGAGTGCGCAGCACGAGGGATTTTGAAGCGGAAAATTTAAGAGATATATTTCTTCAGAGCAAAACATTCTGAGAAAATCGTCAAAATTTATTCAGGCTAGTTTACATGCACGCGGGATGTTCGGCGTGATTATTTCCTGACTAAATAGATAACATTCAGTTGGCGAAGCACCTTTAATAATCATGTTAAAATTATGCACAAGCGATTAAATTTTGACATAAATTTAACCGCGGTTAAATTTTGACGTTTGAATTTTAGTCATTATTAAACTGACAGAAACCATGGTGATTACGCATTATTATGGATATGAAGGAAATAATCAGTAATAATGTATTAAGGGCAAATGCTTTTGCCGGTAAAAATGTTTTACGAAAGTATTTTGTTTTGGCAATGTCACAAGACAAATTAACTTGATCAAATTCCCGAGCCGAAGGCGAGGGAATTTGTCAAAGTTACTTTGTCGCGGGGCATTGCCAAAAAAACAACAAATCGTGAGTAAAACATTTGCCGAGCAAAATCATGAGCCCAAAATACATTTTGTAGACTATTTCCCAAATATCGGTTCATTTTGACATTTATACTGATGCGCAATGACAGTTTAAATGACGTTTCTTAAATACCACCTTGATTAAAGCAACATATTTGGTGGTTGCCGTGGATGCAAGTGGCAAAATAAACTGACAAAATCCCAAGGGAAAATTTCGATTTTTTGCCACTACAAAAACACACGATTGGTTGAATTTTGAAAAAGCATGGAATTTGATTAGATAATAAGAGATGCGGAAAATAGTCATTGAAAAATATTTTTTATAAAAAGCATATTTCACCAAAAACGTTAACATTATAGAAAAATATTACTCTTCGGTAAATAATAAAAACTCTAAAGGAATAATTAACATTTTATATTGTTGTTACTTCCTACTTCTTTCGTCTAAAAGACGAAGGAGGTATTGTAATCGCGAAAAATCACTTTCCGAGATTTCTTCAGATCTTCACCTTTCAGGTCCCCTAGATGACGAAAAACAGGCTATTTCACTTCCGTCTGTCTGCCTGTTGACGGTATAACTCAACAACTATTTGTTCAAATTTGCATTACTACGAAATCAGAAAATTTCAGTCAAACATATACAGGGAGAGCACCTTAAATAATAAAATTTTGTTTATTTTTGCGTTAACTGAGAAATAGATATAGTAGTAATTTGTACATAGCGCAGGTTTCATTCTCGACAAAAATGGGATCCAACAGACACAGGATAAATGTTGTACGAAATAAAAATCAGCAACGAATAAGAGCGTTACGTTAAATATAGCTGCATTGCAGACATTCGAACGGTCCTGGTGGCCCAGGCAGCGAAAGCGCGATTTACCAGTGGGCTAACGCCAAACAATTAAATCGAATACGCAGGCTCGTTCGCAGGCGCTAAAGTTCGAATTATATCACCGGTAATACTTTCTTATTTGAAAATTGATGTAATTTGCATTACCATGAAACCGAGAAAAATTCAGGCAAATATACGTACAGGGTGAACACCTTAAAAATAATATTTTGTTTATTTTTTTGTTAAGTGAGAAATAGATAAAAGTAATCATTTGCACATAGCACAGGCTTTATCCTTGACAAAAGTGGGTTCCAACAGCTACAGGATAAATGGTGTACTAGACAAAAATCAGCAACGAATAAGTGCGTTACATTAAATATAGCTGCAAGAATTCGAACGGTCCCGGTGGCACAGGCAGAGAACGCGCGATTCACCCGTGGGCTAGCGCCGAACAATAAAATCCACAACGCAGGCTCGCTCGCAGGCGCGGAAGGTGAATTTTATCACCGGTAATATTTTTTTATTTGAAAATTAGTATAATTTGCATTAGCAAGTGTTTCCTTCTATTGTTTCAGTATTATTAGAAACATGAGGATATTTTTACCCGTTTCCTACGATTTTTAAAATTATTTAGTGTCACAATGTTCACTTGCGAGGGAAGTTCTGAGTAAATCCCTTTACAGATTTTTCCAATTATACATTTTTGAAGTTTTCACTTACAAATATTTGAATTTGGAAATTAAGTCTTAGTGTGTAAAATTTGAAAAAATTCATTTTTTTCGACAGTTAGAGAAACTCATTTTACAAAAATTATTCAATCTTCGTAAATACCCTTACTTTCTTTTAAATTTATATTTTAAATTGAATATAGGTTAAAATCGGGTATTATGAGCACCTTAAGCGATTATGGCTGTAGTTTCTATAATTTAAGGTTTCATTTTACAGTGAAGATTATACAGTATCAGCAGATATTTATCCCCATAAAAAGGGCCTTCACTTGGTTGTAATTGCTCAGAATTTTTAAAATCTGGTCGGTAAAGTTTTTATCAAATCTGCCCATAATACCCTCAACTGCGTAAAATATGAGCACCCCTGCGGGTAATTTGAGCATGTGAAAGTCGAAAAAATAGTACAACCGATTAAAGGAGAAATAATAAAAAAACTTTTGTATATTGTCTATTACCATACTAATACAAGAACAAAGATGTAACATTCCTAACACATAATGTAATATTTAAAAAACAAACATTATTAACAGTAATACTTGGACATTACGACTATGAAAAGCTAAAAAGAAGGAAAATAAAATAAACAGTAGTTTATCTATTAGGTAAAAACATATTACGTGGGTACGTCATACTATTCATTGTACCTGCTGACATAAATAACAAATATAATTTCGTTTTCAAGTCAACACCTGCGCAATCTGTTGTGCCCATTCTTGGGATGTCATGAACAAGTCCAATTCCAGCGGTAACCAATTCATTTTCCTGTTGTTTCGTTAACACAGCTTTTCGTCTTACTCTTTTCTTTAAATGAAAAGGCTGACCTGAGCGGGCCTTCTCTAAATACCGTCATACAGTCTGATGAGACACATCAAAATGTTTAGCGGCTGTCTTTTCCCAAAATTTTCTTTTCCAAAACTGCCCTTATTGCATTTTTCATTTGCACATCTGACCAGAGGGAGCGTTTGTTCGCCATTTTCAGTCTGAAATATCGTAAAATAAGCTGCAAACGTATATGTGGGAAAAATGAGCACATGAGGGTAATTTGAGCAGCCCCCATGCTCATATTGCATTCAATGACCATTTTTCACAAAAGCGAAGTTATAAAGCACCATGCTATAAACAAAAGGTACTGACCTTATTAACATACGACATAATAGCCCATAATTATGCAAAAGTAGTATTAGTTGAAACGTCTGACTATTTTTCGCTCAGTAACCTTACAAATCAACTGCAAAACACGTAAACAAAGTCACGTATCTCGTACTGGTGCCGCTAAATCACTATGTATCCGTTTTGGGGTAACTAGGCCTATTCTGCTGGTGTGTGCGTAGACTAACAATGCGTAGTGTACTTGAATATGGACAAATGTCGCTACGGTTCAGTTTCTTAAGTGAAATTTGTAAGGTGCTCATATTACCTGATATGCTCATGATACCCAACGTTATCCTAATAAGGTCACTTAGTTAACACAATAATCTGATACCCATAAAAGACCTTGGAGCTATTCATGCATTAGAGTTACAACGTATAACATTTCTGAAGGCAGTTTCACAGTGATTTTTTGAAAATAATTATTTATAATGATTTCATCTTTATTGAAAAACCTTGACACCATCCGTGTATTTAGATCTCAAGACAATTAGAATGTTATGCTTTATGTCGCAACTTTTTATATATACTATGCCCTATCATCTATCATCTATCTGTTTTCTATCATAATCATTCAAATTCTATTACCTATGTACTTTCCATATTTGTGCAATTTGAAACGCCTCTAACCTATGTTCAACAGATATGGAAGTTGTATTGTTGATAAATAAGTTGATAATTATAAAAACTGTTCGAGGTCGAAATAAAAAACGACTTACGGGATTGGGCCGTGTCATTATTGAAGTCGAAGGACTCAACGTTTCCCCCACTTTTGTAAGGGGCTTCACCTTTCTTCTTCTGATCGTTAGTCGAGTTTCGCTTCTGGCATGATTTAGACATTGAGTTACCGTGCTCTTCTATCCCTTCCCTTGCAAAAGAGTGTCGTCTCTGGCGTGGTTAACGCGTTGAATTACCGTGCTCTTTTTCATTTTTTCCTCCTGATGAAGCTCCTTACAATCCTGAAAGGTTACCAAAAATGCCATAACTCTCCTTTCTGATAAAAAAAAAATGATTGCACCAATATATGCAAGTGGTCCAGTTCATTTGTGGAGCAGTATCTTATGTACTAGCAAGATGCCCGTGCTTCGTACAGACTACAAATGTTTGTTTTTTCTTCTAAATCTTAAATGAATTCTAGAAGGCTTCTGTCCCCCCTCAATCAATACGCTAAACAGTTTACCCCTTTTCGTGGAATTTCGGAAATTATTTCATCCCGTTTTATCCTGAAATGAACCCACAACGAAAAAAATAATAATTTTAATCTCCTACCCCTTTTCAGTTTTGCCTTTTTACAGCTTTAGGGGTAAAATTTAAAACATCCTTAAAAACCCTCTCCAAAGATTTGAAAAATACATCTATATGCCAAAAAAATGCTCTAACGCAACAAATACGGGGCTAGAAGCGGTTCTATAATTCACATGCAGATTCGCACCTTTAAGAGTTGATTAGGGCCCAATACTAAAATGAGTTTGTATTGGATATCTATGCAAGCAAACACCAAGTCGATATCTTATCGTGTCTAAGAGATATATTTAGAAATTCGTAAAAACACAGTTCACCCCTTTAGAGGTGAAATTTTCAAAATTCCTTAAACTATTTTCTAAATAGTTTAAAAATACATCCATATTGCAATAACGTACGTTTTAACGCAATAAACATAGAAAATAGGAAGAGTTCTTTAATTCACCCCAAATTCAGATTTGCACCTTTGGGGGTTGATTAGGGCAAAATCCTGCAACGTGTTTCTATGCATTTGCATTGACAATCTGTGCAAGTAAACATCAAATCGATATCTTATCGGGCCTAAGAGATATTGGCGATTTTGTGAAAACATATTTTACCCCTTTTCACTCCCTTAGGGGTCGAATTTCAAAAAATCCCTTCTTAGCACTACTTCCTTAACAAATTGAACCTTCACCCAAATTTCAAGTTTCTAGTACTAATGGTTACACCTCTGCGTTGATTAGCCAGGGTTTTGACTTTCGTTTATATAGGGTGTCGCAAAAAGAATGGGACACCGATTAGTAATTGATTCCTTAGATTATAATAAATCGATTAAACCTAATATAGCTTAGGACCAAGTCCTCCAGTAAAAGGTTATAGGGCCTTGAAGTAAATTTTTTATTTTTATGTTAGTTTCCACAAATGTGAAGATGTCAATTTAAATTTTAGCATACATGCTTACTATTATGTACTGCACTAGTAAACAAAAAATTATGCAGTAGACTTCACTGTCAGAGGCACTTTAACTATATCAGAGAACCTTTTTTTAGCTCCAACTTTGTTACATATAACATTTATTTAAATTTTAGGTTACTATCCGATAGGGAAATAAAAAGTGTAAAAATAAAGCGCACTTAGTTCATAAGCGTAAAAGCAACCGTTTACCTTAAAATGCCCATCAAAGGTTTTTGGTGGTCATTAAGACGTGGAATTATCAGCTAGTCATGATCAGAAAAACAATGGGTAGTGATTGTCATCTAGTAAACAACAATGATAAATCAATTAATGACGTTGGTGTCAGAATTTTTTCCTCTTTTGTGCTTATGAAAATGCAGCGACATAACGAACATTTCAGCATTGAAGAATTCGTGGCATTTTCGTAAGCATAAAAGAACACATTTTTATGTTACTAACGTCATTAATTGATTTATTATTGTTGTTTACTAGATCACAATCACTAACCATTACTTTTGTGATCATGGCTACTTGATAATCGCACATCTTAATGACAACTAAAACCATTGATGGGCATTTTAAGGTAAACGGTTGCCTTTACGCTTATGAACTAAGAGTACACTATCTTTAGGCTTTTAAATTCACTTTTGGACAATAACCTAAAATTTTAAAATATGTTACAGAAAACAAAGTTAGCCCTAAAAAACGTTTCCAAAGATAGATAAAGTTTCTTAGTTTATGAAAATTGTATCATTAGTGCAGCATATAATAGTAAGAGTGTGTACCAAAATTCAAATCGATATCTTTACATTTGAGGAAATTAACCTAAAAAGAAAATTAAAAAATTTTAACTTCTTACTGAAGCAACTTTGTACTAAGGTATATTCGGTTTAATCAATATATTATAACCTAAGGAATCTATGACTAATCGGTGTCCCATTATTTTGGTAAGCAGAAACACAGTCAAAGTAAAATTCGGCAGTTCATCATTCTTCATTTGCCAAGTGAATATCCGCACAATACTGCGGACTTGCAAAATGCAGGAGATTGCCCAAGAGCTGGAAAAGTACAACGTAGCAGTGGTCGCAGTAGAAGAAATAAGTTAAGGGGCAATACGGGAGATTCAGAAGATAATTACAGTGTTTTGAATAGAGAAGAAGGGAAACGGAAAAATGGAGTAGGTTTTTCGTACTCAATAATGAAACAAAAAAATCTGTAAAAGGCTTTACGCAGAACTTCCCTCGTCAACATTGTGACACTAAATAATTTAAAAAAAATTAAGTTAGGCGTACAGATATCTTTGCGTTTCTAATAAATTAAATACGTTTTAAAAAAAAAATGTATCTCTCTGGGGTTTGAAGCCACCGCATCTGCAGCTCTGCAGAATGGTAGAACCTAACCGAATTTCCGCAGCGGATATAACTACAGCGAAATTTCATCTGCGCTACCGAGTCTCTTCCAGATAAGTCCGGCGTGCGCCTGTCTTGAAGAGCGCGGTGTTATGGCTGAAACATTTTTACCCTTTTGTGACATTATCCTTTATCGGTTGAGTCTTATTTTTGGCAAATGTAAAACCTGACCTATGTGAAAGTTATTAATTCCTTTTATTTCAAAATTAACCCAAAAATAAACAAAATTTTATTTTTTTGAGGAGTTCACCCTGTATATATTTGTATGAAATTGTACCGGTTTCATACGAGGTAGATATATAATATGAATGCAAAATATCGTCTTCCTCCGACAAATAGTTTTTGAGCTATACTGTCAACAGACAGACAGACAGACAGACAGACCGACGGAATTGAAAAAACCTCTTTTTCGTTATCTAGGGACCTTGAAACGTGAAGATCTGAAAAAATCTCGGAAGGTGATTTTATCGTGATTACAATACTTCCTTCGTCTGAAAGACGAAGGATGTAAAAATCAAACAAATAAATGGAAGAAGTGCCTTATTAAGACTAAAAGAAAGACGATCAAACACAACAATAATAAACTCACACCCACTCACAAAGATAAGCAAAAAAAAAAAGGCAAAGATAAGTTTTACAATAAAACTACATGAAGTATGTAAAACTGCAACGAGTGGGCATTAGGTGAGTGAGATAGCAACGACTATGAACCTATACATAACCCCAGAAAAGTTCAGATACCCAAAACACCACGAGGTTACATTGAGACACCTAAGGGGCAATACAGAAAGTCAAATAGATCATACTCTACTTTTTAATGCCGCGAACAAAATCATGCAACGCTTATATCGGATAAAGAAGTGCTGACGCAAATCATAACTTCCTCGACATCGATTGCATCAAATGAAGGCGTTGATGATGCTATAACCAAACTTAACAATGCAATAATTATAGCAATAAATTAGGCCACTACAGTTCAGAAATTTCCTAAATCCCCCAGATCACATCGCCAATTGAGACGAATTTACAGCAAAACAAGAGACACTCTAACAAAAACTCTATTAAATCGTGTAACTCGTGAAATCAAATTTCCCTTAGATACATACAGAATAAACACGTACAGATATTACATCAGTGACTTTCAACCTGGGGATCATACAAAGTGGCGACAAGCGACAAGAAAAATATTAAAACAACAAATTCCTGTTATAAAAGTTAATAATCAATAGTAATATCTCTAGTGCATGCCAAAATTAGAATCAACTTGGTATGCAAGAGGGGTATTTTGCAGATTATTACACAAAACCGGTATACGAATTATGATTTAAAATTGATCTAATAATGATAAAAAACTCAAATTTTTTGTTTCTTGCATTTCTATTTCTAATTATGACACCATCTACGGGGTCGATAATTAGCACTAGGGAGCTTATCGATTGATAAGTTTCCCTAGGGAGCTTATCAGGTAATCATTTCGCATGATATCAGTCATGTGACAGTTGTGTGTATTAATCAAACATATAATTCAGATCAAGAAAAAGCTGACCTTTTTGGAGACAAGTATTCGAAGTGAACACTACTTTCCAAACAATCCAGGGTTAATAGTTCCTATTACACCGATTGAAGGTATATATTACATAACCAAACTTCCCACAAAAAAATTTTTTTGCAATCTTAAAATTATTAGAAAAGACTATCCTCTTCCGCCTCACTCAATTTCTAACAGACAACCAAATAGTACCGAAATTTCACTACGGATTCCGAAAAGAACATTCAACTGTGCAACAATTATCTCGCACATCAGAACTAATTGAAATCGGATTTGAAAAGAAGTTACACACAGCAGCGGTATTTCTTGACATCGTTCAGGCGCTTGACCGCATTTGTGTTGATGGGCTTCCATATAAAATGATTAAGGTAATGTTTTCAATCATATATTGTGTAGCACAAGGTCATTTCTCACAGATCGCACACTTCTTATAATAATTGGCTCTACTTTGTGAGAGAGCAGGAAGATTAGTGCCGGCGTTCCACAAGGATCTGTATTAGGTCCTATATTATTCAATATAGATCTTAACAAAAAATCGACGCTGAAAATGGAATATGGTATTCTTCTTTATGAATCCATCCTAAGACCGATAATCACACCTGCCTAGTCTGGACAGCAGCATCCAATAAGCAGTTAAAGAAGCTGTAAACATTTCAAAATGCACCTTGGTACATACGAAGTACTGAGCTACATCGAGAAGCCACTCTACCTACAATACAAGAATTTACTAAAAAATATTGCGAAAAAGTACTTCAATAGCATAAACAAGTGCACTGGAGCTAAAATGTATAACACTGGAAGAAGAGGTATACTTACTAGACTCAAAAAAAGACTGCCTTCTCTCTTCTCAAAGTAGCTCTAACAATAGTG
>OW679199.1:61273300-61369182 GCA_940337035.1 Agriotes lineatus | reverse complement strand
CTGTAATTTTGGGGTTTTGGAACGGTTGCATATTTTGTGGATTATCCGTCCATTGGATTACCATGATTCTGGTTTTGGCTTTGATTAGTTTGCGACCGAACTTTTCAATCTGTTTCTGTTGTTTTTAGTAGTTCTTGCAGTTCTATTCTGTTGTACTATGTAAGGGCGTAATAATCAGCAGCAATGTAGTATTTACCTACATTTCGCAGAACTTAATGCTGCAGCAGGCGTAATTCAAATGTGTTAGAACAAAGACAAAAGGGAGAGGTGCATAGACAAGTTATTATATAAAAGCCCGTGCTTTGCGAAACAAAATATTGTTACGAGTCAAAAGTCATTTATAAGTATTTACAACGTTAATTGCCCTATCATTGCTAAATCAAGTATTATCTACAATTCACACTCCCTAAAAGTCCTTATATTTCTTTGCCTTCAAGCGTAGCGCACAAATTTCATTCATACTCTCCAAATTAGATATTTGTCTAACCCCCCTCTCTACGTTTGTCCATGGCTTTGCTTATAGCCAGCTCTTTTTATTCCAACCGGCACTCCGTCGCTCTTATAGCATGGAAACTTTAAATTGGTTGCTTACCCTAGCATCTGGAAGCACTGGGCTCTCGTGCGATTCCGGGTGTTTTAATCAACAAGTTGTAAAACATAGTCTAAACCCACATGTGTTTTCTTGTTCTGCCGGTGATTTAACTGTCTGGATTAAAATTTAAAAATTCGACAAAAATTGACGAAGGGGTAAAAAATTATGAAATACAAGCTCTCGTCGTTTCTCCTATTGTGTCTCCCGATCTTCTTAGTCAGTACAATGGTAATTTCTTGATTCCAGAGACTTTGGGCTGTGTTTTTTAATAGTAACAAAATGCGTTTGTTCTTCTAATGAATAATAATAGTAATAATAATTTATTTGTTTTTATTTTTACAAGTAGTAATAAGAGCAACTATTACATATAACAAAATTAAAGAAATTGCACATAAATCTTACGTTAAGTATAGAAACCTCAAGATTCAATTCAGCTGCTGCCAATTTATGTTTTCCTTTTTAATCCCTGATCACAATACAATAGCGGCATACAGAGTGTTTTGTAATTAGCGTGCAATATTTCAGGATTCGTTGATCATTTTGGGTCGAAATTGTTAAGCGGGTGTTGACTCTTATTTCTTACACTTTTAGCACTATATAAATTAAAAATCATATATTCGAAACACATTTAAGTAAGTAGGTAAATGGTTTATCATAAGTGCCCAAAGTGGATACCATTAACGGCTATATAAAACACGGTGCGACGTAGTAAAGAATTTTCTGCTTCAAGTAGCTGTTGCGGATTCTCTCGTTTGGAATTGCAATATGATAGGTTATTATAATTAATGGCCTATCTCGAATAGGAAATGTTACCACTTCTGATGAAGTTCTATAAATCCATCTATAGGGGTAGATTGGTCCCCGTAATTTACATTGTGCTTTCTTTAAAGCTGGTTATGAGTTTTTGACTTCTGTACGGTTTCTCTCCAAGCTTTTCAATCTATTACCTTTTTCTTCCAGTTACAGATTTTCATTTATCTAGCCATCATATTTTTCGTTTTCCTTTGTATCGTGTTTCAGTCTACGTCCATTCTGTAATTGTTTTAATTGCCCTTCTTTTGCTCTGGTGATGGGTGATGTAACCGAACCATTGCAATCTCTGTGCTTTCGTTACGCTTACATTGTCTTCGCCATTTATTTCCTGCAGTAAATTATCATGAATTCTAGGTCTATATTCGTTTTGCTGTGTCCTCGCGAGTCCAAGTATTGTTTGTAGTATTCTTCGCTCCTAGATTTTCATTTTCTTTTATGGCGTATGTTGCCAATGATCTGATAACATTTTTGTATATTTTAATTTTTCTTGTTCTAGATATTTTTTGTCCTTCAGCATAATTTTATTGCCATAGTATGCTCTATTGTATTCTTTTCTTTATTTCGCTAGATCTATTTTTTGCACTATTTATTAGCACTCCTAGACATTTAAAGGATTCCACTTCCTCAAAGGTATATACTCTTTTTTGAAAAGCGTGTTTTATGTATGATTTTAGTTGGTATATCAAATATTTCGTTTTTTCTGTGCTTATCATTAATTATTTCTTATTGTCTCTCTTGCACCGGTCGTTCCTATTATATTTTATACCATCACTTTAAATACATGATAGATTGTTTCAAATGATTCTTTTGGATATACAGGTTACTAAAATAAATCTCGTTTTATTTAACCCCATAAAAACTAATCTATAATTGCTATATTCGGAGATCTTGCTAGCCAAGAAGTCGACCCTTTACGACCGACCGACCTGTTACCGTAATTCTCATTCAGAAACTTTGTTATATGACGGCCGTAATGCGTTGAAGTTTAATTCTGTTACGAAATTATATTTTGCCGAACAGCCAACGGAACATTTTTAAGACGGGGAGACAGGGTATTAATAAAAAAAATTGGATAATCGTTTGTACTGTCGGGCTGGCAGTTCTACAAATCCCAGGAAATGACCAATAATTCCATCCCAAATTTGCTTAAAATTCATGTTGAAAGTGTGAACGTCTCATTGACCATTGACAGAATTGAAAACAAAGATTTTGATCTTTTGATCAGAAAAATTAAAATTTTTTCTCCGTGTTAAGTTCATTTCTCTACCTTTACTAAACATATTTCTATGTATGTACCTACTAGGGATGTTCCGAATATACAAAAATTCGTATTCGCGAATACGAATACCGAATACAAATACTCTTATGAATATTCGCGAATACGAATACGAATACGAATACATGACCTTGAGTGAAAAATATCAACATCAACATCGTTTTTCTACGCGCTGCAAATTTTAGAAATAGTGTAGAAAATAGTTTTCTTTTTTATTTAATGTTATAGAATGATTAATATATTAAAAAATGTTTTATTTAATGTATGAATACCTGTTTTATATTTTTATTAAAATTCTTATCTATATTTCTATAATTTTAATGTCAAATACTCGTATAATATTCTTGTTAATTTTGGCGAATACGATTACGAATACAAATATTGAAAATATAGCGAATACTCGCGAATACGAATACGAATACGAGTATTCGGAACATCCCTAGTACCTACCTTTAAAAGTTGCTTTTACTCACATTTTCCAATCGTGTTGAATTATACGGACTAGTCGTTTAGTTGTTTGATGCTTCTTTAACATATATCGTATACCTTGGCGTTAGGGTAGCCCCTTTTTTCCAATTACCTCTTCTGAGGCGTTCAGGGTATAGTCTTTAAACCAGGTATCATGGATATCGTTTCGTTAATTTAAAACCTGGTTTGTTCACGACGTTTTCGCTCATTGATAGGCCCTTTTTTATTTAAATGTGCGTGTTGCATTTAACCACATTTTGAACGAAATTGTTGCGTGCATCTAATATTTCAATAAGTGTAAAGTACTTATCCATTTTTATTACATAATTAGGCAAAAATTGCTATCTTTGTGTGGTCCCAACTGCATAATTCCGTTTGAAGTCGTATTTGAACAGAGTAGCAGGTTTTACGCACTGAAATTGCTAAGTAAATTTCGGTTCTGGTTAGAATATCATTTAATTCCTGCCATTGCTTAGTTTTTAATACGTAAATTGAGATTAATAATAATATCTTAATTGTGTGGCACATTTATATAACTGTGTATCCAAATTAACAATTAGACCTATGGTTCAATGATTTCAATACACTATTTAACGTAAAAACGAAAATAAATACAAGGCACTATACCATAATAAAATAATCGTTTTTATTAACACTAAAATAAAAATTTGAACAAACAAATGATAAGATAACCTCAAGCACCAAGTAGGGACGACATTACGCCTTCAAAAAGGACTAGGCCTTGTTTCTCAACTTCATACGCGGGAAGAGCTTGCACTCTTTTGATCCAAGCCGTGATGTTAGGAAATTTATCTTCATCAATAGGTACCAAGACAGCAATAGACGTAATAGAGATAACTAAGTTAAAATCTGCTATGGTTGCACTATCGCCGGCAGCCCACTGATTACCGTCCAAAAACTTTTCCAAAAATCCGTAGGCCTCCGTCACCGCCGCAGATTTTGCAAGTGGAACCGATTTGGCTCCACTAAGGACGATAGGTCTCTGAAACACGGTATGTGATATTGAAGTTTACGGGAGAAATTTGGATACTTACGATTATATTTAATGCAGCGGGCCAGACCACTCCGGAATCGAAGTGTAGCCTTTGGTTGACAATTGCTTGCTTGTAGAGATCCTTGGGGTATAACGAGTCGTCTTTTCCATACTTTGAAACGAGGTAAACATTTATTGCGTGGCTGTCCCATATAATTTTACCATCGTCGTCCAATACGGGCAATGTGTGCTGAGGATTTATCTGGAAATGTTTAAATAATTTTCTAAATTGTTTTCACTTTATCTTTTCATTGATGAAAAATACTTAAACACAGTTAACAACAAGTTGTGTAATTGAACAAACATTTGCTTTAAGATTAATTTTTATATATTACACTTGAAGGAAGCGTTATCACGTTATCAGTAGAAGTATTGTTAGGAATGTGGGAAAGTTTAATGCACGAAATGGAAATATATTTCACCGATTTTTCTAAATTTGTTGTTTCATTATTAGTAAATGCCCTTCATGACTTTAGTTAGTAATACGACTGTTATTATGGATTTATGATATATGTAACAATTTTTTAAAGAAGAATTTAATTAAACCATGCAGTATCAAGTCGTCATTGGAAACAAAACATCTATGGATATCAGAATTTATGAAAACGCTAAGAATTTTTCAAGCACATTGTCCAAAATGTCTTACAATCTTGAAAAAAAAGGACAAAGGTAAAGGTTATTTCAATTTTCCCAACTGGGGGCGGGCTGCTATAGGGACCTTCCGTCCCTCTTCAGCCAAGAACGGGTAACTTGGGATGGGTGAGAGAAAGGAGGGGTGGAGACTGGAAGAAAGGTCAGGAAAGGTGGAGGTTATTAGGTTAGGTAGTTGACACAGACTGACGTAAAACCTAACCTGCTAACCTCGAATTTAACGTAAACTTACAGTGTCACCAATACATTTCAGTATTGCCAACTGATTCAGGCTATCCAGGGCCTGTTGCAATTGAGGTTTTAAAAAATCACACTGTATCAGTAGTACAGTGCTTTCAGAAATGATGTTGGTGGCACTGTAAGTCTATGTCAAATTAAAGGTTATCATGTTAGGTTTTGCGTCGATCTGCGTCAAAACTGACGCAAACAAAACCTAACCTAATAACCTCGAATTTGACATAGACTTACAGTGCCACCATCATATTATTCATACGTTGTATAACCATGGCCATTCAAAAACGTTCGATCATTTCTGAAGGCACTTTATTATGTAGCCCATAAACCCCTAGAGTTTTATAGCCATAAAAGGCTAGGGTTTAATTTTATCTAAAACACTGTCCAATTCGAGATTTGCAGGTTAAGTTTTGAATCAGTCAAATAACAAACAAAACCTCACCTACTAACCTCGAATTTGACATAGACTGATAATACACTTTAGTACTGCCAAACGTATAATACGAATCTCTCGGTACTTTCCAAATTATCACTAGGAATTTTCACGGATTTTAATACAATATGTATGTTTTTTTGTAGATATTTATTGAGTTGTTGGATACATTTTTGTATGGCACGCGTATGTTATTACAAATAATTCACCTGAGAAATTACCTTTCTCAGCCTAGCGGCCTCGAGAGCTCAACTTTTCTCTCGTGGGTCATTTGTAATATAACACATTTATAGAATAAATAGCTAAGTATTTGAAATTGTCTGATCTTAATTGAAAATCTAATACTGGTGTGTTCGATGAAACTATGTTAATCCGAGGAAGTAAAAATCATTGTCTCATATTGTAACCAGTATTTTGCCTAAAATTAGTTCCCCTGAAAATCTCCCTAAATTACGCCAAGAACAACTACGAAAGCGCATTAAAAAATCATAAAAAAAAATGCTAGCTTTAAAAAAATATATGTGTACTGCTATTTTCTACAGCACTTACATAACTGCAACTCATATTAACTGTACCATACTGAAAGTATATCGTTATATATTATTATTTTCTAATCACTCCACTCGAAACAGTTTTCCGATTAATGCTTTACTGTTGTAGAATTAGGTCGAGTGAAATTAGCATATGGTTCGTTAATTACTTTGCAATATTTTAACAGTCACGCTTTTAGTAACGTAGATCATATCTGTAAGAGGTTAGGTATTTGAGATAATACTACAAACTATAATTTGAACCTGAACTTCTACAACTCGGCGGCGTTAGTTTGTTTTGGTCGGTTTTATTTTTATTTTCGAGTACAAAGTCCCTGTCGCAGTATCGCCCCTACTATTTACGCAATATATTATAGTTTAGAATACATTTTGAATAAAACCAAGTTATAAGAATACTTAGAGATTTCCAACGATTAACGTTGACGTAGGTATAATAATAAACTGAACAAACAAGGAGAAACCGAAACGCTTCGTATAAACTGGCTGTCTAAAATAGACTGCCATATATTTATAACAACTAAACATAACTAATAGCTACCTTAAGAAATTCCGGTTTGAGATGCTCTCCTTTTTGCAACTCCACGCGAATTCGCTCCAAAGTAATTCCAAGAGCGTTAGCTGTGAGCAAAACCGATCTAACTGGAGGGCTTGGCTCTATCATGTACAACTTCGGTGCCATATTCGTGTTGCACTATTTCTCTCCTGGATTGATGAACGATACTGAGCGTTTGCCTTTACAATGTAGCTGTATTGGTTTGAATAACGCATTTATTGATGAGGATGCAAGATAATAACTGAAACGTGAACGGTATCCATTCGTCAATACCTATCATGTGCTCGTATGATAAGATATACATTTGAACGCTCGTTTTCGTTGTTAAGTTCATGTTAGTTATGGATGGAAGTTTGAGAGAAAACTGTAAACGAAGTTGCACTAGAATAATGATCTCACTTTACCTTAAACTAAGACTAATGTATATTCCAGTTACGATAGCAAATATTAATTCCCTTTAATTTACGTTTACACAACCATTTATACAGGGTGCTGCGAAAAAATGACACCGTCTAGAGAGATGCTCATAAAGCTGGGTGGTAATAAACAAAGTACTCTTGAGAAGTTACAATCCCTTTGTTTGTAGGGGGTGTTCAAAAAGTCTTTACGTCCAGGGCGCCTAGGGATTATAAATTGCATATCTGTCTCTATACCACCTAACCTTAAATAAAACGTCATTCAAAGCAACACCTTTCAAAAAGATTTTCATTATTTAAAATGTGATAATGTAGTGATAAATCAATAAATAATAATAATAATTTTTATTTAGTCATAAACTATTTTAAGATTTACAATTGTTTACATATTTACTTAACTAATAATTTTTCTTAACATAATCGCATAGTTTTTTTTTAAACTCATAGATATTTTTAGTTCCTTTAACTTCAATTGGAAGGTTATTATAAATTGTGAAGCCTTTATAAATGAAACAATTTTGGGAACTGTTTTTGTAAGTTTGGGTAATCTAACATTCTGCCTATTTCTAGTACTATAATTATGAATATCACAACCATAAACTAAGTTTTGGGTCATATGTTTAGGTAACAGGTTATTGACTGCTTTAAAAACTAACAACAAAGAATTGAAATAAATACGTTGCTTTATACATAACCATTGTAAACAATCCAGCATCGCAGAAATTCTTGTATATTTCGAACAGCGTAATATAATACGCATTACTTTGTTCCGCTGTTTTTGCATTCTAGCCAATTCTTGTTCTTGACATAAAAATAATATACTAGAGCAGTAATCGAATACAATCTTCTCTAAGCTATTTACATTGACTCTAAAAGACGAACTTAAAAAACTTTTATGGCATTAGGATCCATGTAAAATACTTGAACAACTTGAGATTTGCATTTGATCTTTGTACTCATTAACAGTGATACCTAACAAGTACTCATACATGATAAAAACACAATATTAGTGATAAAACCTTTCGTGAACGTCAAACGTCTCATTGACAATTCATAAACTAGAAAGTATTGTGTTGAATGTTGACATACAATTTAAGATCATAGATTATTTATATTCGAGCTTCGATTAATATCCATAAAATACATGGATACGTTGTTTTAATCGACTGTAAATAATTTCTATACTACATTATGTTTAGAATATCTTGTGTCAGCCAGCTATCATCGTTTCTGCTACTTTGGCTTCCGAGTTTTTCAGTTTGTACAATGGTAATTGCTTCATTAAGGCAGATCTAAAATCTTTAATTGTGCTGGTTGAGTGTGACGATGTTTGTTCGTTGTTAATACTAATAATAACTGATTTGCTTCTAGATTTAAAAGAAATTAAACACTATACAGAACAACTACAAAACTAATGAATGCCTCAAGGGTTCAGTTTGGTTGCTACTAAAAAGTAGTTTCTCGTTCTTCTTTGAATTCTTGATGACAACACAACAGACGCTCATATCATCGCAAAGCAAAATCAATAATGGTGGAAAAAAATTAAAAGTCAGACAGTTGGGGTCAGTTGGGTTTTCAATTTAGAACCAGAGACTGAACCACCTCCACTTCATAGATATAGAAGTGTATGTCTTAAAAGCATGACAAAAGTATTCTTCGTTTTGCTGTGTGTAGTTGTAGCAATTACACCTAAAAATATCTTTCGTTAATCAATATAAACGTTATTTGTTTCTTTTACAATGTCTTTATTATTCTGTGATGTTCTCTAGATACATAATCTTCTACTTTGAAGCAGAAACCATGTACTGCTCCATAAAAAATTTCTGTTTTGATTAAATATTACTAGCTTCTCACCTCATATGTTAATTATTTCATTAGAGACCTAGACCATAGTCCCCAACAATCTCCTCAGCCTTACCTTTCCCCACTTTTACGTTTAAGTTGTCCATTGTTAGCATTGTCACATAAAACACAACATTTGATGTACCTCTTTGCTAACGTACTTAACTTTAGACTACTATTTCTTTTCGTCAATCGATTATTAGTAATTTTACCACAACAATATTTAATCAAAGTATTAGTTGTACAATTAATTGTAATTTTCACTATTCTTTCCTCGTTATGATATAAATAAACAGATCCCTTGTGTAAGAAATTTTAAAATTAGCAGCAGCACTAGAGATACTTATAATCATTTAAAAATGGTTCCTCAGAATACTCAGATATTGAATATAACATTTTTAAAACACTAAATTTACTAGCGCATTGCCTGGAGACAACAACTCCCTATGGTTGAAATTCTTGGTTAAATTGTAATTATTCTCTACCGCAGTATCCACAGAATTATTATTACAAGAAGTACCTACTCTTATTACATTCAACTGCCTACTTTAGCCGACGTCACGAGCCCGTGGCGTCAGAGAGCGCTGGCTTTGGTTTTAGGTGGTATTGTATAAGTGCGTGCATCTAATATTTTCTGGGTGTACAGAAACTGTTTGTTATTAGCTAATCAAGCAAAGATTACTGTCCTTGTGTGCTGCAAATAATATGTTTATGTTTTCAATCGAGTTCTAAGTAAATGCTATTAACACGCTTTAGATATGTAGTTAATCGTCTTTGTAAAATTGTGTTATTCCTATGTACTGAAATTGTGGTTAGTGTTTAGGGTAACGACGAAAATAAATACACGGCACTCACCATAATAAAAAATTATGAATTTTTATTATCGCCAGAATAAAAACTGACACAAACAAGAGATAAACTAACTTTAAGCACCAAGTTTAGAGGAAATTAGGCCTGCAAAAAGTTCTAGGCCTGGTTTCTCAACTTCATACGCTGGAAGAGCTTGTACTCTTTTGATCCAAGCTGTAATGTTTGGAAATTTATCATCATCAATAGGTACCAAGACGGCAATAGATGTAGTGGTGGTAATTAAATTAAAATCAGCTACGGTTACACTATCGCCGGCAGCCCATTGGTGACCTTCCAAAAACTTTTCCAAAAATCCGTAGGCTTCTGTCACCACTGCAGCTTTGGCAAGTGGAACTGATTTGGCGCCAGCAAAAACGATAGGTCTCTGAAATACAAAAATGTATATTTCAAAATTGCTGAATAAGTTTCAATGCTTACGATTATTTGTACTGCAGAAGGAAAGAGCACTCCGCCATTGAAGAGAAGTCTTTGGTTGACAATTGCCTGATTGTAGGGATCCTTGGGGTATAAAGAGTCGTCTTTTCCAAACTTTGAAACGAGGTAACCGGTTATTGCGTTACTATCGCATACAATTTTGCCATCGTCGTCCAATACAGGTAGTGTGTGCTGAGGATTTATCTGGAAATATTTAAATAGTTTTAGGAGTTGTTTCCGATTTATCTCGTAATTTAGAAAAGTACTTAAATATAATTGACTAATCACGGAATGACTTCGAACAAATAATGATTGCATAACTTAACAAACATTTCAGATTAGTTGTTACACCCTACAGTTGAATGGCCTGTTATCAATAAAAGTGTTATCACTTAATGTATAATTTTTCGTCGTGAAATCTGAATTTGAAATTTGAGTATTACTAAGTGTTCACCAAGACCTAATTTGTTTTACGATTGTTATTATCGATTCATATTTGATGAAATAGAAGCATTGTTTTCGTTATGTGCAGTTTGAGTTACATTACTACTGTATTATATATATATATATATTGCAGTGACTGGCTTTCTTTATGTTTTATGAGATAAAATGAATAATTTAATTAGGGAAAATCACCACCATCGTTCAGGGTATTTTTATTGTCTTAAACTTTGCCTGTCAGTATTTTAGCCTTATTAAAATGAAATGTATTTATTATTTTTCCAATAAAATGGTTAATTGCCCCTTTCTATATTTTGTTAAACTGCAATAATAACTTAGGCTAGCTCCAGCAAAACACAAAACTCCTCTCAGGTGGGTTCAGATCTGAGCTTTTGAAATTATGTTTAGAAAATTTTATTCAAAGTAGCTCACATGCGCGATTCTAGTACATTCGATCTACACTCTCCAATTATTCATAACGTTACAATCTGACATTTGAACACAGAACGTCATAAGTGCAAAATAGCGTTTATTTCAATATTAAACAGTAAAATTCTGCGAGGAAACGCCAAGTAAATTGGCGCAAAACTCCCGCCTAGCAACAACTAATTCGATTTTGTTTCAGGGATGACTTCAAACGATGCTCGCAATTCATTTGTCTTGAACTTCCTGTAATGGCTGGGAATTCTTGCAAGAACCGCAAATGTTAGTGACGCCATGCAAATTATTCAAAGCGGGACAGTACTGGACGCTTGCATATGCAATGAAGCTCTTCCTCAGGGTGTATTTTACCAGTTCACTAACTTTCTCGGCTCACGAACACTCAAGAAACATTCGAAATCCTACCTCAGATCTGGCCAATTTTCGCTTCGGGACTGGTGGAAGGTGACGCCGTTGGATTTTTTCGCTTGCAGTCGCTTTCCTGGCAGCGAATCTTGCTCTAGGATGCTCGTACACACTCCCTTGTCTTGTTGGATTGGCAATTCCTGGCTTCTACAGCTTAAATGTTCCGGTATCGACGTTCGGAATTCTCAGGTGTCGGACCGCAGTCCACAGCCGAAGACGATTTAGTAAAATTGTAATTTTATATTACGGAAACTTCTGCTAACAATACCACAGCTGCCTGGTGATTTGTATAAATAACTGGTACACTTTTTAACTTAGTAAAACACTTTTTGATTTTAAAAACAAATTTTATGAAGCTCAAATTTTGCCCCCAAACTTTCAATTTTACAGCAATTGTTATTCTTTATTGACAAAAGAGAATCGCTTGCTTCGATTTCATTTACCTTTCAGCTTGCTTGCTTTTCACTGGCCCGTACTTTTATTTAATAACTATACGCTCATTCAGTATGCAGATAACCAACCTTGTGTGTTATTTAATTTCATTTAGTCTGGCTTTAAATATGCTCAAACCTATCATATTACTTATATTATTTTCCTCAAAATTCAAATTCCAACCTTCTGAAATCTGTTTTGCTTCTGCGTGCCTTTATTCCTCTAATTATGCTTCTTGCATCTCATTACCAATGCATTTAATAACTTCAGTTACTGTTTTAAATTGCCATTAAATAAAATATTTGAACTCTGTGCTTTAATTGACTTTGTTCAATGTTTATCACTACACACAGAGCCCAATTGTGAGTTTAAAACCATCTCAATATACAAACAATCAAATTTCTAAATTTCCGTAAACACTATATTAACGGTTCTACAACCTTTCACAACTTCTATATGCATGGAATTATACGATTTTAAAATAAACGGTAAGACTTACATTGGATGAAGTTGTTACTACGAAGAATTAAATTAGTATGAGGTTTACTGGATGTCGGCAAAAGCAACTACGAAACCGTGACGTATTACAGAATTTCAATAATTGATTTAGTATTCACAACAAACTGTTAAAGAAAATAAAAGAAAGAACGTACGATGATAAATCCTCATAATAGTAGCTTTAATATAAAACGTGTAACTGTTGGCGAATGAATAATAAAGAAAGCACTAATAGTATTATTCAATAATGTTTAACATCTATTTTTCGTACAGTGTTCACCTAACTCCAACTTATTAAATGTACCGTACTAAAAGTATATATCACTATATTTACTAACGACTCTACAGAACGACTAGCATTCTCTACATCTACTAAATCATAACTATTTTTACAGCCACATTTTTCATAACATATAACTATCTGCATGTAACTATCGTTTCGGCGCCGTTGGTTAAGTCATCTCCCTAACGCAATTTTATCTTTAATTAAGGTTAATTTAACTATACATGGTATTTGTAAATCGCTCGACAGCTCGAAACTTCGTTAAGAATAGAGATATTGAAAAACAACTTTATTTGTTTTAGATGCCAGTATGCAGCCAACAAATTGTGATAAATCAATTTACATGAGGGCTTCCTATTTTTGTGTAGTCATCCGCGACTTTGGTTTTTTAAATGGAACACCCATTGTATTTTTAGATATTTGAAATCAGCGCTACAAATGCTTTATGACAGAATATCTAAACTAATATTTTGGAGCTTATTATCTTTCTAACTAGAAAAAAATATATTTAGCTCCAGTAGGCCATGTATTACACCACTAAACGTGATTAGGACAAATGAAACAGTTGGTTACCGCTGAAACGAGACTACGACAATAATATAATTACAAGCACCGCTCGCACGGAGGGTGACGTGATTGGTGTAACCAAAGGTGCGAGCTGACTCGTCGGGAAGGTCGTAGGTTCTTTCGATAATCGTTACACCGGGCAAGAGTTTGATAACTTAAAGGAAGGTTTCATGCCTTAAGCGTCTTTGTGTCGGTAAAACATGACACTGCTTAAGACGGAAGAGGGCGAAGCCCAGGTATGTTGGCAGTTGCTCCAGCAGTATCCGTCCAGCACGTCTCATGTGGAACTTACCTACATGTGTTTTAAATGCAACAATTATTTTTTAATGTTATTTTATGAAGTTTTGGTTCTTTAAAAGCTGCTTTTAAACAAACTGGCAGATATGGTACATCGTTGGAAAGCTTTTTATTGCAGTTTTCAACTGTTAAATGAAACCCATATTGTTCCATTTAAATAACGATAATTCGATCATGAAGAATTTTTGTGGTTAAGTGCAATTTGTCTTGCATTTCTTCTTCGATTATTAGTGATACTTTAGCTGAATATATTTTAAATAATAAGTTTAAGCATACTATCATAAAAAAGTTTAGCGCTAATTTCAAATATATAAAAATATATTGGCGGTTCCATTTACAAACCACGGTCGTGTATCACTACGCAAAAATAGGAGGCAGTGATTGAAATGGATTATGACAATTTGTAGGCTGTATTCTGGCATTTACAATTTTTTTTTCAATATTTCTTTTATTATGAGTTGTTTAGCGAATCAGAATTACCCTGTATATAACGTACAGAATTACTGTCATGTTACTCAATTTTTGTTTAATTTGTGCAGTTTATGAAAGCAAGTAAACAAATTGTATTTTTTATGAACATCTGTAGAGTGGGCGTAATGTTCTAGTTTAGACAGGTTGCACTACCTAAAGTACCTTCGCCGAATTTAAAAATCCGCACACTCTCAGTGGCTATGTGTGCCCGGCACCCCTACACTGTGTAAACGGTATAAGGGGTTTCATATTATGTATGTATGAAGAACAAGGTGCTGCTACAACACCGTGGCCCCTTAATTTTGTTGAGTAGTTTATTATAGGTACTTAATAAATTAACACCAAATAATAGAAATTCTTGAATATTTCGATCGACTATCATTAAACTGCTTATAACAAACAAAATGTATAAATGGAAACCGAGACACATCGTATAAATTAGCCGTTTAAAAATAGACTGCCATACATTGTTAACAACCAAACGTAATCTAATAGCTACCTTAAGAAATTCAGGCTTTAGATGCTCTCCTTTTTCCAAATCCACCCGAATTAGCTCCAAAGGCACCCCAAGCGCGTTAGCTGTGAGCAAAACTGATCTAACTGGAGGGCTGGGATCTATCATGTACAATTTTGGTGCCATATTTGTGTTGAACTGTTCCCGGACTAAAGTGTTGAATGATACTGATCGTTTGCCTGCACATTGTAGATGTAGCTGTATAAGTTTGAATAGCGATAAGATACACATTGTGGCGCTCGTTTTGTTTGTTATATTCCTAAATTATAATAATCACGACTTGAAGTTTAAAAGATATATTTCAGTAAGCTATTAACGAAGTTACACCACGAAGAATGACTATTTCATTTGAAATTACAAATATGTCAACCATTAATTCCCATTGCTTTACGTCTGCACACAAAATTATACACGGTGCTGCGAAAAAATGGTACCGTCTAATGTGATACCCTTCTCATATAATGGATTTCTTAAGAAACTTAATTTTGTTTGTTCAAGTTCAAACTGGAGGTCAGAGCTGGGCAAATCACTTTTAAAAAGTAATTAATTGCTAATTACCAATTACTGCCCAATACAGTAATTTAATTACCAGATATTCAACTACTAATATGAAATAGTAATTCAATTACCAATTACATAGTAATTGTAATTGTACAACATCAGTTACTTTTTCAATTACTTCCAATAGAAATTATTGTCATATAGTTGTATTTAGTAGAAATTTGCTGCAAGTTGCAACTATCATTAGTGTCGTGTCGATTCGTAATCGTAATCTAATCCTTAATTTTTATATTTTGTTAACTATAGTAACCTATACACTTTATCACTCTTGAATGTTTTTTGATAATTAAATCTTGTAGCTACATGCACTGTTCACCAAAACCAAAAGTTTTTAGTTTGTTTTGATGTAAGATGTAAGTAAATAAAGTCAAGGATAACAACTATACAGGGTGTCCCAAAAAGAATGGGGCACCGATTGGGCTTAGGTTATAATAAACCGATTAAACTTAATATACCTACCAACGAAGAAGTAGAATCAGCGGTATGGAATTTCACTCAAATCATTCTGCTTGGGAAGCAACTCCTAAAATTCCTCTTATTAGAAATAAACATATTGTCCAATAACCATTAAAAAGAAAATTGCTGAAAGAAAAGGCCAAGGAGAATTTGGCCAAACACTAGATACCCTTCTGATAGAATGTGCTATAATAAAGCTTGTACTAAACGCAAGTCTCACTAAGGATCTGAAGAATAAGAGCTTTCAGGAGTATCTTAAAAATTTAATTCCTACTGTAGATTGAAATTACGTACTGTGGACGGCAACTAAAAGAATAAAACGCCAAATTCAACCAATCAAATAACACTTAGACAAGAACGGGCATGTAGAAAGAAAGTGTTTGCTCAACAAAAAAGTATTTTCTTTACCTTCAGACATAACACCCGAAGCAGAACCTGATATAAGAAAGTTTTTGGAAGTACCGTATCAAATCTCTCCATAACCAAAGCTAGTCACTGTTAAGGAAGTCAAAGAAACGATAAAACATGATCTAAACCCAAAAAAGTTCCATGGTTTTGAGTTACTAACTTCCTCGCAAGGGCATAGTCATGCTAACTAATCTCTATAATGCAGTGTTGCGATTAAGTTACTTCTCCGTGCAGTGGAGGGTGGCTCAAGCAATTTTGATACTAAAAGCAGGAAAACCACCCAACGATGCGGCTTCATTAAGCTACTACATTTATACGAGCAAGCTATTCGTCATGTTGAGGTACTGAAAGTAGCGGCAAATTCAAATTCTAGTTACTTTCTAATTAGCATACGGTAAGTAGGAAAAACAACGATAATGTCATTTAATTTTATCCGATTTAAAAATAGAATCTTTTTAAAATTGTAAAAAAATATTAAAAAATAATGATTAGACTGATTTTGCAGAACCTATTTTATTTATAACATTCTCTTAAATTACAATTTAAGCTTTTTTGAGATGGATGCAGAACCAATTTTGATACTTCTTTTAGTTTTACCGTCACTTTTAAATTAGTATCCCCTTATAGTGGTAAAATGTGTTAAAATAAGTACCAAAATGACAGAACTCAACAGAACTCACAGATACAGTTGACAAACGACAGAACTCACGGTTACCGATCAGCGCAGCCAACGACTTGACGCTAAAGTCCGTGTGACACAAAATCTAGTGGGATAAGCTTGCCTGGTCTATAAAGTTCTCTAGGCTACATATAGACCGATTAGCATATATCTATACCGGACAAACTACTTGAGAAGCTGATTGCCAAGAGACTTATGCTAGTCATTGAAGATTTAAATCTAATTCCAAAATATCAATTTGGATTTAGAAAAGAACACTCATCAATACAGCAAGTCCATCGAGTAGTTGGTTACATTAACCAGTAAGTCCTTCGATGGGAAACTGTGTTGTACGGCGGCCTTTCTTGGCAACAGTCAAGCATTTCATAAGGTATGGCATGACGGGCTTCTTTTTAAGTTAAAAAGTACGCTTTCGCATTCTTATTACATCATATTAAAATCGTATTTAGAGGAAAGATATTTTCAAGTAAAATATGAACAGCATCTCACGGAACTACATCCAATTAGATCTGGGGTACCTCAGGGCAGTGTACTTGGACCTCTCCTATATAGCCTTTGGGTCTAGGACAACTCGGCCCCTCCATCTCGACGCCGCCACTTCGGCGCCGCCATCTCGGCGCGGGGCCATCTCGGCGCCAGCCAACTTGGCGCGAGGCCATCTCGGCGCCGAATTTAAATTCGCAAACTACAGTGTGCACTACGTAAGAAAATTATTATAAACAAATAATAAATAAAGTGATCGCCAAAAAGCTGGCATCAAATGAAAAAAAAATATTTAGAATTTTTTGGAAAATCAAACACTAACGACCAGAGGTAATTGCAAAGTGATTACAAATGGGCTAAACAAAAGTTGTCACATGACTTCCGTTATCAGTAAAATTCAACATTTTTTAAAAAATTTACGAAAAATGCATTTACTACCCAAGGTAGGGACAACATTTACGAAACAAAGTTGTTTTCTGGCCTTGACATTGTTGAGTTAGCTAAAACTAACACATAATAAAAATCCTATGGAAATCTTGCTTAATTTCCGAAAAATTGTACTTTTTGGATTTACACAACTTCGAAAAACGCCATTTTTAACTAAGTAAAAATCACTCAATATATCTAATACGGGCTAAATAGGTTTTCGGACAAGCTGTCATTCTGCATAAAGTGAAATGTAAACGTTACCAGTATGTTTTTATATATAGATATATTTATATAGGTAATTCAATAAATAAATAACTATGACCGTCTCCCCCAGAGTTACCCTACAGGGTGATTTTGAAGTTGATTCTTTCCGTTTACCAGGAAATAAAGCTAAAAAAATAAGTATTTTTTTTATTTACCACTTTTCCGAAATATCAAAACTAACGGAGGTACAGGGTGTTAAAGTTTCAAATTAAAAACTAAACTTTGGCGCAAAGGCGGCTGGACAATTTTATTTTTGTTTATCTCTATTGTCAAGCAATGATCTGCCAACTAGTTTTCCATTGTAATTTTCTTAATGTTATTGCTGCAATAATGGCTCATGTTTATGACAATAATGAATGAGTGAATATGCTTATTATTTACTGGGAGTGTCGTCAAAATGCCGCTGCCGCATCGCTCTTATACGCGGAATGTGTGTGTAGAAGCGAATGCTAATAATTTTGATCATTTAAGTTAGATTAAGTTTAGTTTAATTTTCGTAAAGTAATTTTAGTTCATACTTTGAAACTGTAACACATTGTACCTCCGTTAGTTTTGATATTTCGCAAAAGTGGTAAATGGCTTACTTTTTGTAGCTTTATATCCTGGAAAAAAGAAAGAATCAACTTAAAAATCACCCTGTATATACAGTGTGTCCCCGGATAGGTGAAACGACTCTTGTAAAAGGTAAAAAATTCTCGATTTAAATTTTCATTTTTTGGGGTTCAGCCCTGCTTGGTTAAAGGCGAATTTCTAACAGCATTTCAGTTTTGAAAAATCAAGTATGCCTTGAAAGTTTTCAAAAAAACTATTTTTATTCGCAACCATATATGTAATGTTAACATTCCTGACCTCATCTAAGTGAGGGAACTCGTACATTTCAGCCCGCTACTTCCCGCACTCACTTCTCGCTCAAGTGCGGGAAGTGAGTGCGGAAAGTACATTCCCGACCGCTGAGTAGGTAGGGACACTGGGAATCTCGTTGATCCATTCATGCGCGTCACAACCTGTCGTATCATAATATAATAATTTTTCCAATTATTATTTAGAATAAAGTGGTTCCGAATAAAATAGTATACAAACCTCGAGAGGAAGTTTCCTTAGTCTCGAGATAATAGCTGATTTCGACGCTTCGCGTCTCAATCAGCTAACTAATCTTTCGACAGTAATGAAACACTTCCCATCTCGGGCTGTAATATACTATTCCCGCTGCTGATCATGTAAGTCAGTGATATAGCCTTAGTAACAAAACGTGAAAGTCGGTGATTATATTTGTTTGCTGGTTTTTCTTGACAACGGAACTTAATATTATTATTAAGTTCTTAGGATAATAAAATTAGCAACGCAAGATGCAAATTTACACGTTTTGTTTATAAATCACAAGTGTTTATGTGACATGTAACACTCACAAGTAACACGACTCACGAAAACTAATCTTGGTGGCAAGTGACAAGCCAAACGATTTTTTTCAAAAATCTAGGAAAATAAGCAGAGGGAAAAATATAATAAGATAACTCAGAATGTATCGCCTATTAACATTTTCGGCAGGCAACAAGCCGCGACTTCGTCTTGGCTTGTACTTGCCTACCTCAAATGTTAATAGGTCCTTACATTCCTTGTTACTTAAATAGCTATTTTGTACTCATGACATCAAAATGTATATTTCCCGGTCATTCCCGATACGCCGAAAGTTACTTTTCCCTCATTGCGGTGTTTTTTACTTTTCACCAAAAACTAGGGAAATTGTGTTTTTTGTAAATGTTTATAATATATAATATATTCTATTCAATTTACCACCATTTTTAGGCCTATTACGTTGGCCCATCTCCAAAGCGGCCCTCGGGGCTCCGCCCATCTCTAAGGGGACCTTTGGGGCTCCGCCTCTCTCCAAGGGGGCCTTCGGGGCTCCGCCCATTTCCAAGCGGGCCGTTGGGGCTCCGCCCCTCTCCAAGGGGTCCCTCAGGGCCCCGCTCCTCTCCAAGGGGGCCCTCGGGGCTCCGCCCCTCTCCAACGGGGCCCCAGAGGCTTCGCCCTTCTCCAAGGCGGCCCTCGGGGCTCCGCCCATCTCTAAGGGGGTCGTTGGGGTTCTGCCCCTCTCCAAGAGGGCCCTCAGGACACACACGTCTGGATCGTTCTCCTTTATTATATAGAGGATTGTCCCTGGTTGGTTTTATTGCGCCTGCAAACAGCAGAGGCGCTGTAAACGTCGACAAAAACTAACAGGTGCGTAGGATAGGTATAAAAGTTTAGTGATTTGTGCTGTCAACTCAGTAAATTAGTAAAACACTAAATAATATATTTTATCTTTTAAAATATTTTCATGTATTCGTTACAAAAAACATTGTACCTAACTCCTTCGGGAAGAATTTTCCCGAATTCGCACTACATGCAGCACTCCCTTCGGTCGTACTGCAAACAAAGTGTTCATTCGGGAAAAGTACGAACTTGTTAGGTAAATAACTATTACTGTAGAGTAGTGCGTCTTTTATGTAGCAAATACCACAAAAAGTTATTAAGAGAAGTTGTTAAGAATCAACATCTAGGTTCCTATACCAAATTTCAAAATCCTCTGCAACTTTGATCTCTCACATTATCTTTTATGTTTAGGTCCCATATCAAAGAATTTTACTTTTAACAAAGACGGCTATGGAAAACAAACATTTTTCAAAAAGTTTTTTACTATTTCATAATAAAAAAAAATGTTAAAAATAAAATTCTTTGATTTGGAAAATAAACATTAAAGAAATATTTGTCATATAGAAAGCACTTTACTTAGAAAATGGCGTTTTTCAAAATTGTGTAAATCCAAAAAGTGCTATTTTTCGAAATTTAAGCAAGATTTCAATGAGATTTTTTATTGTGTGGTAGCTTTAGCTGACTGAACAATCTCAAAGCCAAAAAACTTTTTTTCGCAAAATGTGTTTCTATCTTGATTAGTAAATGCATGCTTCGTAATTATTTTAAAAAAACGTAAAATTTTACTGATAACGGAAGTCAGGTGACAACTTTTGTTTGGCTCATTTGTAATCACTTTGCAACCACCTCTGGTCGCAGTGTTTCATTTTCCAAGAAATTCTCAATAATTTTTTCTTCATTCGATGACAGCTTTTTGGCGATCACTTTATTTATTATTTTTTTATAATAATTTTCCTACGTAGTGCACAATGTAGTTTGCAAATTTGAATTCGGCGCCGAGATGGCCTCGCGCCGAGTTGGCTGGCGACGAGATGGCTCAGCGCCGAGTTGTCCGGCTTCGATAGCCTTTATACGGCTGATTTTCCCACTAACGAGCCGTCACTCACAGCCACCTTCGCTGACATAAATATCCAGTGGTACAAGCTGCTACAAACACATCTATTGCTTGTATTTTTTAATGGTAGGAATTATTTCATGTCCTCAACAAATCCAAACATACGTATCTTCATCAGATACATTTCTTGAGTTTGATCATAACAATAAATATAAGCAACAATTGTTTGCATTTTATTCTACATGTATTTCAAAATTGCTGCTTCTTGCTTTAATTGCGCTTCTAAACACCATACTGCAAACGTATGCAAAACCTAACATGTGCGTAAGGCATCTATAAAATGTTAGTAATTTGTACCCTTAGTTACTTAACATTTCATTTTTCAATTTTACTACTAGATTGTTTTAACATGATTGTTTTATCCAGATACTAGGCCTTCATAATTATTAAATAAATTTGATATGTCTGTGCAATTTATTTTATTACAAACAACTAATTGCTGCCTCGTATGTACATATACAGGGTGTCTCTAAAAGGTCCGTACAAAACGCTAGCACAAATTATGATGGTCTAGCTCAGGCGTACTCAACCTGCGGCCCGCGGGCCGCATGCGGCCCGCCAAGCTTTTATGTGTGGCCCGAAACCCTCATTATCAGGAACATACTTTTGTAAACATCTGATAATGCAAGTTTTTAAAAGCGCGATAACAATGTGTCAGTCACCAAAATAGGGTGGGCGACACCTAGTATTTTGGAAGAAATGAACAGTAATTGTAGCGATCTTCTTTTACATACCTCGGTGCCATGGCTAAGCAGAGTAAAAGTTCTGGATCGGTTTTTTTCTTTACCACAAGACATTATTTTGTTTTTACAACAAAATAATAAAGTTTATAGTAAACTTGAAAATGGTTGATGATGGTGTCGTTTAGCTTTTCTATGCGACAAATATTATGAGGAAATACATAACCAAGTACTGCATAATTTTACAATTGTAACAAAAACTAAACAAGATGGTATTGACATTTCTTGATAAAACTATACAATAATTTCAAATTGTTTAGCTGCCTGATCTAAAGAATGTCAGAGCAGATCTCAGGATTTACGAAGCATTAATAATTCTCTGTTGCTTGTAGAAAATCCCTGGCGCTTAGAAACAGCAATTATTACACAACTAACTGCATTGTGATATGATTATGCAAAGCTATTTGACGAATTTATGGAGTTCGAAAACTATACGCATCTGGAAGTTATTTGTAAAGAAAAGAGAGAGGGAAAGGATTACGTGGAATTTTGGAAATTAGTGCCTGAAAAATACAAATCTGAACAAAAATTTGTCCATCTGCTGCTCGCTTTATTCGCATCAACATATCTTTGTGAACCATCTTATTCCAAAATGAAATATGCAAAAAACGTATACAGAAATCGGCTTACTGATTCTCACCCTGTTGGCTTTTCTCTTACCTTTAGGTCGATCTTTTATATTTTACTTCAAAAATTGTTCGCTATAAAAGTGTGCTTGGGGCTCGTCACTAGCTACAGTGAAGACGGCGTGTATCCTTTAGTAATGAAATGTCCAAATATCTGGGCGCAAACAAGTTTTATTACTCCCAAGTACACTTTTAAAAGTTAAAGAAAACTTATAACCTTCGCCATATATATACAGCACATTACAACCCTTGAATGAAAGAAGCAATTCTTTATATAGATTTATTGATCCTTCTGGTTCTGGTCTATTCTCGTTGCATAAAAGGAAACAATTGTCGACTTAAAATTTCTATCTAATCATAGTTCGTATTAGAAAACGGGGTACCTCACAAGTTTACGTTAACTTGACTTTCTAACTACTATATTTGACCATAATTCTAACTCACAGTTATATAATAGCTAGTGTACAATTCAGGGGTTATAAACTGTTCTTACTTTTTGAAAGTATGCTAAATATCACAAGTTTAACTTTACTTCACTTATCTCGTAATCGCAACGCTTGTGGAATCGAAGACTAGCCTCTCAGGAGTTTAATCAGCATGCCTCACCGTTCAAGAGGATGAGCTGCTCACCTAACTCCTACTCTGACAGTCGCTAAACGTCAGCTGTCATTTGACCGCAACCAATCGCCCGATCTCCGTAGTGAAATTATTATGAAGAGATGTTGAAACTAATGCGTTTCCTTCGCCCCGAACTTGTTGCTATAATTTCCAATTACGAAAATAGAATCAGATAGTTCCAAAAACATTATACATACCCTGCAATAACAGGCAAAAACTATGCAGCGAATTCTGTGGTTCCCTAATCAGTCGACGACTTGGAACTATTTTTTCATTAGAAAATGGTACCCGCTCTCAAAATCTGCCTCATGCACGCTTCGTTAGTATCCACATACTATTAACGAAGAACGAGAAATCCCGAGTTTATCACATTTTTATCACGAAACTCTTAATGCACAGCTAAGTTTTTCTCATGTCACCAATTCTAAAATAAAAACCTGTTATTAATTTTCCACTCGCTTTTTTTTTCTTAAAAACCTTTGCAACTCAAATATTAATTTTTATACGTTTCGACTGCGTTTTCCCAATTGATCGTCTATTCACGGCCATATATAATGTAAACTACTAACGTTAATACAAAGGCTTTTAACACGTAACAGCCTTGATGACGTATTGAGAGTAGCATGTAGTAATTATAAACCTGATTTGTCTAAAATAGTTAAAAGTCTGTCTCAACATCAAAAATCACACCTTTTTAAATAAACGCTTGGATACATTTACGGGTTGAGTTTCATTTTTTACATTATTATATTATGAGGTATGTGTACTATGTTGCGGCCCACTTAACATAGCAAACATACGTATGTAGCCCGAGAAGAAAAAAGGTTGAGTATGGCTGGTCTAGCTCAACTGACCTTAGTCCAAAACTTGATAGTTTCGAAATACATGAGGTTATTACCTTTTTTCAATTTTTTTATAGTTATCTTAATTATAGCAGAAACTGCATGAAATTTGGTATTAATGGTTTCTTTGGAAAGAGAAAATCAGATCTGAACACAATTTTGATATACAGTCGCGTTCATTAACGTGTTGATGTACAGTCGGCGCCTTAGAAATCGGGACAATACTATGATACATTTTGCGTGAATTTTTAAGTGTATAAACTGGGCTTTTCCAGTTGTGATGGTTTTAATTGGCATGTCAGATTATTTATTGTTTGTCAAATATGAAATGCCAGCTCACATTAATAAAGTAACCATAGCAAAAAAATTATAATAAATCCAATACTACAACACAACATATTACGTGTCCCGATTTCTAAGGCGCCGAATGTACATCATTTGTATGTTGTAAATATAAATTAATTACACAACGTTGAAAAACGTGTTGCATATGCGAATATTTTGAAAGTATACATCTAGGTCTACCTAGTTTATGATACAGTGCGAGGCTTTGTTGAGTAATAGCACAACCACCAATAAACGTACAACTGTCGCTGTACAACACAATTTTGAACACGGCTGTACATTGCAGATAGCCCCACCAGCAGCACTTCGCATACATACATACCCTTCATAACTTTTTTTATGCCTCGGTGTATTAAATTTCTAACAAAAAATTCTTATTCCCTGGCAATTTTTTGTCCAAAAAAGGTATACTTGGTAGGTGTCGCTCCGAGCAACCGTTTCTGAGATAATTGAATTTAAATGTCTTATTGCGTAGTGAAACTCGTTGTTGTCTCCTTCACAATACCTCCAGGCTTAGGACTGGTCCAAAAAATTTGGTGGGCCAACGGCTCAACAACAATTAAAATTTACACAGCAACGGGTTAACAATAATAAGCATGTAAAAATGAAATGGCAAAGAACAATAGGAATAACGCACAAAATCAATAACGAACTAAAGTAGAAATGTTAATTGTTCAGAAAAACTCTAAGTAAATGTTCACAATGACCTCCATTTTCAAGTACACAACGATTAATCCGACAGAGAAAGTTGCAGTGCACCCTTTCCACCTTCTCTGAATCTAACCGTAAAACGTTTACTGAATTTTGTATTCGTGCCACAATTTGCCGGTGTTTATAAGTCTACAGTATACCATTCTCTTTAAAAGTTCCCCATAAAAAGTCATTTAACGGCGTTAAATCCAGTGAGCGGGATGGGCAATTTGCAGGAGCATTATTTCCTTTGCCGATCTATCGATTTCAAAAAGTTTCATTTAAATGATTTCTAACATTTAAAGTGAAGTGTGGGGGTGTACGGTCGTGCATGAACGACATATTTTGTCTAGTAGACTGTGGAAGATCTTACAATAAATTTTAGCAAATTTACTGGGAGGTGTTCCAGATAATTTAAACCATTTAAACGAGGTGGTAAGATGACAGGACTAATTATAAATCTAACGATGATTCCTGCCCATATGTTGATTTTAAATTCATATTGATAATGCAACCCCTTCATTGCAGGAGGGTTTTCATCACCATAAACAATTTGTCACACCTTCTTGTAAAACAATACTCATCGGTAAATAAGTGTTTTATGAACATTTTCAAGTGCTTTCCGTTGATTAATGAATCGACAGAAGCCTGGTCTTAATTCTGGGTCGAGGGGTAGAAGCTGTTGTACTATCTGGAGGTCCTATGAATGCAGCAGCAGTTCTCTTAAATTCCTATTTACTATATCTTTAGAAACTCTAACTTCCAAACCTAAACATCTGGTGCTCAGACTTGGATCTCTTCAACCCGTTCTAAAATTTCTTCTTCAACCTCAGGTGTCTTAATCGTACGATCCCGTCCATAATCAACAGTTAAAACAGCAAAACCACCGGTTTCTCGAGGACGTCTTTCAATAGCAGCAAATGTTTGGTGTTTTAGTAGGGTCTGGTTCAACTGGGCGCCGCCGATTGTACTCCGCCGACTGGGCGACGGCCGACTCGGCCCCAAGTCAACTCGGTGCCAGCAGCAAAATAAATTCCCAAAACTAATAATTAAATAAAAACAACTCCACACGGCAGAAGGATGTTGGGAAAACTCCCCAAAAACTGTTTTTTCTCTAAAAATAAAACCTAACCTAATCTAACCTAACTTTTTTTTTTATGGAATGAGGGGGAAATCTTCAAAAGACTCTTAGGTAATTGTCCCGAAGGAGTGTCGGATTCGATTAGTAAAATGGTTCAATCGCCTACCGACTAACCTCCCCCCCCTCTTCGCTTCGTATGTCTCAACCGAATCGTCTTTCAGCATTGTTTCATTGGGACTTACTCCGTTTGTCTTTTAGTGTTGTTCCTGTTGTCTCGCCCTCTCTTGGTCTTCTTTTGTTTTCATGATGGCCTTTACTGCGGTCTCTATTGTGGTCCACTTTTCTTCGCAATCGAGCATAACGTTTTTTATGTTTCCCGTTGTCATTTCCTCTCCAATTACACGTGTCGCCCTATTTCTTATTTCTTGCCATCTGTTGCATTCCAGTATGGTATGTTGCGGAGTGTCCCGTTGCCCGCAGTACACGCAGCTCTCCGTGTTCGAAAGTTTCATTCTGTAGAGGTACGTTTGGAAGCTTCCATGTCCAGTTAGAAATTGCTTTAAGTAGTAGCTCACTTCTCCGTGCTCTCTTGTCACCCAGGATTTTACATCTACTATTAAGTTCCTTGTACACTCGGCCGCTGGTCCTTGCTGTCTCCATTCTTCTTGCCATTTACGGAAAGTTTCCTCTCTCGCTTCTTTTTTCTGCTGCCTTCGATTTGCCCCGTTTCCGTATGATCGTTCGGCCACTAATAAGTGGATGGGGATCACTCCAGCTACTACCTGAATTGCTCTCGTAGACGCAGTTCGGTAAGCGCTTGCGATTCTTATTGCTAACTTCCTTTGCACTCTTTCCAGCATTTTCCTGTATTTATTTAGGGCGAGAGCTGCTGCGGCCCCCTCCGTATTTTTAACTATTCTTTGTATCGAGAGATCCAAAAAAAACTGTTCCTCAGCGGGCTGTGGAAATTCAACGTATGAATAATATGTTGGTGACACTGTACGTCAATGTCAATGTTAGCAGGTTAGGATTTGCGTCATTTTGTGTCATAACTGACGGAAAACCTAACCTGATAACCTCGAATTTGACATTGACGTACAGTGTCACCCACATATTATTCATACTTTGAATTTCCACAGCCCGCTGAGAAACAGTTTGTTTTTTTGGATCTCTCGATATGTGGCACCCCATGTTCATATTTCTTAAGACATTGTTGGCTTGTAATTTCAATGTTTCCCATATTTATTTCTACTTGTTTTAAGGTATTTTTTCCAGATAGCACCACTATTTCGGTTTTGTGCGAGGCAAGTTGAAGGCCTTTCTTCTCCATCCACTGTTCAACCTTGAATATAGCCCACTCTATGTTCTCTTCAATTTCTGTTTTATTTTTTCCACACACCACCAGCGTCAGATCGTCGGCGTAACCCACGAGCGATGTTCCGTTAGGTACTTAGTTCCTGCCTTAGTACTTCGTCATAGTACAGATTCCACAATGTTGGGCCGACGACGGATCCCTGGGGGACTCCACATGTCATGTCCAGACTGGAACTCTCTCCTACCTGTATCCTTCTGTTTTGGAGGTAACTGCATATTGCGTTTACTAAATAAGGAACCACTTGTTTTTTTAAATTCTTTTATTATTCCCTCCCATGGTACCGTATTGAATGCGTTCCGAACATCTAATGTTACCAATACAGCATATTCGTTTTTGCTTCGTCTATTGGCCTCCATTGCTATATGCAGTACTTTTGCTATTGCGTCTACCGTGGATCTTCCTTCTCTAAACCCATATTGCATTTCTGCTAGTCCGCCATTTCTCTCTATTTCATCCAGAAGTCTTTTATTTAGCAACTGTTCAAATAGCTTTCCCATAGTATTTAGGAGACAGAGAGGTCTGTACGTCTTTCTTTCTCCTGGTTGATTTGGCTTTTCGATTAGTATAAATCTGCCTACTTTCCATTCTGTTGGAAAGTTACCTTCCTTCAGCAGCGAATCCATAACCTTACAGCACAGTTCTGGTCTTCTCTCTGTTATTGCCTTGACCACTTCTGGTGGTATTCCGTCCGGGCCCGCCGCTTCGCGCTGTTTCATTTTTTTCCTGCTTCTCTAATCTAATCGTTTGTGCACGTGGGTATTTCAACGGGCTTTACTTGCATTGCTGGCCATACCTTTCTTCTGTGACTTGGAAATAATTTGTGTGCCACCTGCCGTTGTTCTTCATCTGTCATGGTAAGCGGTGTGCGTAGACCCAGCACTCCAGTTACTATTTTATATCCTGTGCCCCATAAATCTTTGTCTATCTCTTCGCAGAGGGTGCACCATGCCTGCTTCTTGGCATTCTTGATAGATTTTTTAAGGGCTAGCTTTCTTTCTCTGTAGTTTTGTAATTTTTCTTGTTTCAGATCCTCGTCCGCATTATCGTTGTTGATTCTTGTTACTAGTCTTTTTGCTCTTAGGCAGGCACCTCGCAGCTCGTTAATTCCGTTATTCCACCAATATGCCGGCTGTCTTTTGGTATTTAAGCCTTTCTTTCGAAAGGTGTTATTGCATGCGCTTTCGATGGTGTTCATGAGTTTTTTAACTGTGTGCTCATAGTTTTCTTTTTCTATTTCTTCATCTATATTTCCTATGAGAGCTTCCATTATTTCCCTCTTGAAGATCCAGCCTTTCATAACATCATGCTGTTGCCTGAGGCTTGTTAGCTCGTCTCCGACTTCTATGTGTATGTTCTTATAGTCGCTTAAGTTTTTTTTCTCCCCCACGTGCCATCCTTTGATGTTTCTCACTATACCTTCAGAACATATAGTCATATCGATATAGGAAGTGCTGTTGTTTCTTTCAAAAGTCGGCGTATTGCCCTTGTTTAATACGCAGAATTCATATTGGTCTATCCATTCGGTCAATATGGCACCCTTATGGTCTTCTCTTGGGGATCCCCATCTGTATGCTTTCGCATTGAAGTCTCCCCCGATTATGATTTCCTTCTTCTCATCTCTGGTGTTTAGTCCCAGTTCAGTCAGGTATTGCTCACACTGTTCTGCATTCACATTCACATCTAACCTAACCTAACCTCATGGAACTCGTCGAACCGCATGTACTATGAGGCACAATTATTAGGAAATTCTTAAAAATTTATAAATTGTTTGTTGTAAGTAGAAAGTCTTCCAGCGTTTGTCAAAATAATAATATCCCGCTCAGAATTTAGTAAAAATTCATGGAAAATGTTGTGTTGCATTGTCCGCATATCCCTGTGTATAACTTGTCGACAAGTTGGGCTGGCACCCAGTTGGCTTGGTGCCCAGTTGGGTTCGCGCCGAGTCGGCTTGGCGCCCAGTTGGCTGTCTCCCAGTCCGCGGCGCCAAATCGGCGGCTCCCAGTTGTCTCTTGCCGTGGTTCAGTACGTCCCTATTTGGAAGTCTTTCTCTACATATTCTTACCTACTCCCGACCATTTCCGTGACAATAACCATAAACTAATACCATGCCGGTCATTTATGCGTAAGTGTAAGGTACGGCCATAGCGAAAAATTAAATGTTAAATTTTGAAATTAAACGATAAACGACTCTTTTGTAACCAATGCGGATACCAATCTTTGTTAACTCGTTGCTATGTAAATTTTTATTGTCGTTCGCCCATTGGCCCCACAAATCACTAATCTTTTATACGTCACCCTCGTTGATTAACAAATTTCGTCTTTATGCAACCTGCCAGCTAGCCAAATGTCGGCAATATACAAGTTATGGCCACTTCATGAAATTGGCGTTGGTTGATACCCTCTGAGAGATCACATATTTTCCCTTTCACGGGATAACCTTTATCCAGCCACAAAAATTTACCATATTTGATCTAAATTCTTGATAGGAGACATTTTTCTTATTCATATTGCCACATGAAGAAATGCAACAAAATATTTTAACCAAGTACAAACTTTCAATTTTGGAACGTCAAATCGTGTGAACTAGCGCCAATAGGCAAAATTTGAACACTATTGAAATAAATGTCAAAACAGCCTAGCTGGTAGGCTTTGTAAACGTAGCTAACGTACCCTAACCTATCAACGCAGGCAACGTTTCAGCTAAATGGGGGGGATTTGTTGTGGTTTATGTCTACGCTGTAGATTTCGCTTCCAATCCACTGATGTCAGCAGGAGCGCTGTTTAGTTGGAGTTCCTGTATATAAAATAATTGGGACATGTAGGGTGACTTGTTTTGGATCCACAAACCATGGAGTACCTGATTTTTGCATACTTCTTTCAACGAAAACAAATGAAATATATCTTTGCTACATCACATAGTCCTTGATTTGTGGATCCAATGGCTTAACTCTTAGTACATATAGGATCTGTATTTTTATCGCCTGCGCAAGAGCCATTTAAATGCTGCTACTTTTGACAGAAATCCTTCTGAGGTCTGCTAATGGTCATCACTAGTCTGAAACGTTATTTACATTTTGGTTGTAATTTTTTGCGTTTAAAGTTCTTCCTGATTTCTTTTTTGATTGTGAACCTAGGGCGTAGGTAAGAGGCGTTAAATTTTAAGAGAAGCTTGTGATGTGGAGTAGCTGCACATTCACATAATGTAAGTTGCTTTATATCTTTACCTAATTATTTCTAATTGTATTTTGATTAATTGACTGAAGACCAAGCTTCGCTGTTATAAAGCGTTTGTGAAGAATCTGCATCACTTAATCAGCAACGTAGACCTGCCAATCATATGCAAACTCCACGGTGCAATTAATAAAGCAAATGTTTTATAATTTTACTACATTCATCAGCCCTAAGATGGAACGGAAGACCAGTATTACATGATGATGACAAAATGTAATAACTCACTTTTTACTCTACGTAATAAATATAAAACAAAATTTGGTGTACATCTGTGCTAACGGGCTTAATTTTCGACCTCCATTTCTTTTCATCAATCGATTTTTAGTAATACCACAACAATATTTAATCAAAGTATTGGTTCTAGAATTAATTATAACTTTCGCTATCCTTTCCTCGCCATGATATAAATAAACAGATCTCATCTGTAAAACATTTTAAAATTAGCTGCAGCACGAGATAGCCTTATAAACATTGTAAAATTGGTCTACAAAATAATTTATTGAATATAATATTGATTAAAAAATAGCTATTTAAGTAACAAGGAATGTAAGGCCCTATTAACATTTGAGGTAGGCAAGTACAAGCTAAGACGAAGTCGCGGCTTGTTGCCTGCCGAAAATGTTAATAGGCGATACATTCCGAGTTATCTTATTATATTTTTCCCGCTGCTTATCGAAATTTTCCTAGATTTTTGAAAAAATCGTTTGGTTTGTCACCTGTCACCAGGATTAGTTTTCGTGAGTCGTGTTACCTGTGAGTGTCACATGTCACATAAACACTTGCAATTTATAAACAAAACGTCTAAATCTGCATCTTGCTTTGCTAATTTTAGTATCCTAGGAACTTAATAATAATATTAAGTTCCGTTGTCAAGAAAAAGCAGCAAACAAATATAATCAACGACTTACACATTTTGTTACTAAGGCTGTATCACTAACTTACATGATCAGCAGCGGGAAAACTAAATTTCCTAGCGCATTACGTCCATTAACTGCCTACTTTAGCCGACGTCACGAGCCCGTGACGTCAGATAGCGCTAGCCTTGTTTTTAGGCTGTATTGTATAAGTGCGTGCATCTACTATTTTCTGAGTACAGGAACTGTTTGTTATTACCTAATCAAACAAAGATTACTGTCCTTATTAGTTTAAAGTAAGTGTTGTTAGCACTTCGCGTGTTCCGAGCACTAAAATTGGTCAGGAAGTCGTAATTCTCTACTATCCTGCCAATATTTAGTTATTCGTCTTTGCAAAATCGTGTTATTTCTATGTAATGAAATTGTGGTTAATGTTTAGGGTAATGACGAAAATAAATAATCTGCACTATACTATAATAAGAATATGAATTTTTATTATCACCAAAATAAAAATTTACACAAACAAGAAATAAGGTACCTTCAAGCACCAAGCTTAGAAGAAATTAGGCCTTCAAAAAGTTCTAGGCCTGGTTTCTCAACTTCATACATTGGAAGAGCTTGTACTCTTTTGATCCAAGCTGTGATGTTTGGAAATTTATCATCATCAATAGGTACCAAGACAGCAATAGATGTGGTGGTGGTAATTAAATTAAAATCTGCTACGGTTACACTATCACCGGCAGCCCATTGGTGACCTTCCAAAAATTTTTCCAAAAATCCGTAGGCTTCTGTCACCACTGCAGCTTTTGCAAGTGGAACCGATTTGGCGCCAGCCAGAACGATAGGTCTCTGAAATACAGAAATTTATATTTCAAGATTGCTGAAAATTTTCAATTCTTACGGATATTTGTACTGCAGCAGGCCAGATCACTCCGGAATCGAAGTGGAGCCTTTGGTTGACAATTGCTTGTTTGTAGGGATCCTTGGGGTATAACGAGTCGTCTTTTCCATACTTTGAAACGAGGTAAACGTTTATTGCGTGACTGTCGCAAATAATTTTACCATCGTCGTCCAATACCGGCAATGTGTGCTGAGGATTTATCTGGAAATGTTCAAATAGTTTTATAAATTGTTTCCGATTTATCTCCTATCTAATTTCAGCTTAAGAGTAGGTGTTACACCCTACAGTTCAATGGCCTATTATCAATAAAAGTGTTATCAGCAGTAAATCAAAGTTTAACGCACTTAATGTAACATTTTTCATCGTGTTACCTAAATTTGAAATTTCAGTATTGCTAAGTGCCCACCAAGACCTAATTTGTTTACGCTTGTTATTATCGATTCGTATCTGATGATATGGAAGCATTGTTTTCGTTATGTGTAGTTTGAGTTACATTGCTACTGTATTTTATATACATACGAACAATTAAATTTCTAAATTTCCGTAAACACTATATTTACAGTTCTACAACTTTTTACGACTTCTATATGTTTTAAATTATACGATTTTAAAATAAAAGGTAAGACTCATATTGGATGAAGTTGTTACTTGGATGAAGTAAAACTTATCGCCCCATGTTTTATCTTTTGACTAGTATTTGGACCTCGTCTCCGCTGTATATGGTTGTATCAAGTGCGAATTTAGACTAGCTGCAGTTTAAGACATGTCTGTACTCAGTACAAAAATCTCTTGAAAGGAACTGTTATATTATCAGTTCTAAAAGGTGAAACTGCATTTTAAGCCATGGATAAAAGAAATACTCTTTGGGAAATTCATATTCAATTGGAATAAATCCCAGTTTATGCGTATTTTAACTATACAGGGTGTTTGTAAGTCGCTATACAGCTCGTAAGTTCGTTAATAATATAGATATTTTGTTTTAAATGCCAGTATGCAGCCAACAAATTTAGTATAGTAAAATTTTCGGAAAAACCCAGTCACCTTAAAAAAATTGACCGCGGCGATTCCTCTTGCCCAGTGGTTTAGGGTCATTAGACAAGTGTAAAACCAAAAAGCCGCCATCTTGAAAACAATTGAATTTGTTTTTTCTCGCGATCCATTGGTCACACAGAAAAAGTTATTGAACAAACAATATTGGAAATAAAATTCTACACATTTTTAGTCATTGCCGCGATACCGAGAAGTTGGTATTGCGAACGGTAGAGGGCGAAAAAGTTACCAAAAATCGGTTTCCGTCATTCTAGCTCTGTGGGGGTGGTTTTTTCCGAAAATTGCGAATGTGAAAGTTGTAGTGCTTTGAAAAATGTGGGCGAATCTCTTTTAATAATGTAATTGATTTAAATAGTCTCCGAGTGACAGCCCTTCAAAGTCCGCGCGGCACGGCGTGGGGTATATTCCGGCGCAGAAAAGTAACCATTTCTCTTTTTCGAGGTAAAATCGTCACGTCACTCAAGTAGTTTCAATGTGAATAAGTTTTCAGAACCTACAGAAGTTGTACACATTTTTGGTCAGTGTCGCGATACCGAGAAATTGGTATACGTAAAAAAATGAAAATTATGGGAAAGGAATATATTGAAAGTAATTTATTTTTGCATAAACCCTAAGATATTTTGTAGTTTACTCAGACCAGTTTTCTTTTTTCTGAGCTGTTCCTTCGTCTTGGTTCGGAGCCTAGGACACAGCCGAGTCATTATCGACCATGGTAGGAGGCTTGAACTTTTATTGAAAAAAGAGTTCACAACTTGTAAAGGTAACTCCTCTTCCGTAAGTAAATTATGACACATGAAAATTACCTATCGATAATCCTATAAATGGACGACTGCTGAAATAAACATTAGAATTTAAAACAACACTGATACGACTAGCCAGATAAAATTTTCACAAACATAGAAAAAAGTGTTAACTATTAACTTTTTGAGGGGAAAAATAATATATCTTAATCCAATTAAACCAAAAATTTATTCCAAGTTTTAATAACCAAAAATTGAAACAAACACGAACCTAACCTCTTTGAGAAATAAAATTTTGAAAATACAGAAATAAAATCAATATTTAATGAAATTTACAAAGAAAAATATTAATTCAAAAATTTTATTTGACCATTCTACAAGAATAGGATTGCAACAAAAAAAATTTAAAGATTGTGTATTGGTTCTTAAACAATTAACTACCTGACATCTCGAAAAGTATAAAGGGGGAAAATATACCTACATTAAAATAAAAAAAACAAATCAGAATTAAAAATCCAGAAGTATATTTCAATTATTTCCAACTATTCTAATGTTCAAATGGTTGAAGTTTTGAAAATTTTGAAATGTATAAAGTACTCAAGAGTAGTCGAATGAATCCTATTCTTTAACATTTTTACAATTTCAATCAGATTTACTATTGTAAAAGGCTATTGTTTTTAAAAATTGTTATTGTCTGATGAAGCTGGTATGCCAGCGAAACGTAACATTACTTTTAAATAAAATTTTAATGTGTAATTTGACAATACGAATCTCTTTTTGAAATATTGATTTTCAAATCGATTTTCAAGTGGCTAATTTTATACAAAACCAACCTAGCTGATTCATTTCCAATTTCAACATATTAATTGCTGAAACAGCTGTAATTCAAATATTTATTTAAAATGGTAAATATGATACATTGTTGGAAAGCTTTTTTATTGCAGTTTTCAACTGTTAAATGAAACTCATATTGTTCCATTAAAAAAACATAATTTTTAATTGTTTTAGTACGCCTGGTACGTTAATTTAATCATGAAGAATTTTTATGGCCAAGTGAAATTGGTTTTGTATTTCTTCTTCGATTGTTAGTGATTTTGCATATATCATGACCTACTTCAACCAAATATTTTTTAAATAATAAGTTTAAGCATGTTTTCATAAAGAATTTTTAGCGCTATTTTGAATTCGTTTATCTACTCCAGTGGTATAAGTAACTTATTACGTCACCCATTTGACACTATTTCCGTTACGAAGTGAAGCTCATTACATCACTAGTGGTGTAACGAACCTCCTTTACACGACTAGTGGTGTAATGGCTTTATTACCTAACGGAAATAGTGTCAAGTAAATGGCATAATGACATTTGCCTACTAAAATATTTTTGAAAATGACAGATCTGACACTTTTCTTAATGAACTTTTCTCAAATTTGGACAGTTGTAAATAAAATTTTGTACAATACATGTGTGATAATGCATCATTAATATACTTGTGTGCTTACATAAATCGTGCTACGCACTCTTTTGTAACTTACACACATGTATATTAATTATGCACTTATCCCACTTTTACAACAAATTTCTTCTTCAAAAATTTCTAATATGCTGTCTAGCAATTCACAAATACCATGTATATAACGTACAAAATTCCTGTCGTTCCTATTATTTTTGCAATTTTTATAATATACACCAGTGATTCCCAAAGTGGGCGATACCGCCCCTTGGGGGGCGGTGAAACGATCCAAGGGGGCGATAGTAGCTTCGGGTGCATTTGGGGGGCGGTGAATAAAAATAAGGGGGCGGTGAAAGCTTAGAGAAGGAAGAGAAGATACGAAGATTTAGAAAAACCGTTCGTACATATTTCATCTGTTGTGTAATATAGTGTAACATTATTTTCCAAATAAACACACAAAATACAAGTTACAGATTTATTTATTCCATAAAGACTATTTACCATTATTAAAATTCGTTTTCTACCACCACCACTAAAAGTAGGCCTTTTAGTGCTAGCTTTTTTCACTAAAAGTGGCGTTTTATAATTTAGCGTGTTTAAAATGAGATCAGCTGTTTACTTTTAGCACATGTGTTATAAAGTGAAGTGATGTTATAAAACTACAATTTCGAACTGGAAGTGAGGTTGTAAAGTTATTCTAGTTACTTCTTGCGATAGAGGTAAAGTGTTTTTTATATAATTAAAGCGTTATGTAATAAATAAAGTCAGATGTTTACTATTTTAATTACCTTTGATAACTGACTTTGACAGTACTGGCTCCACAAACATTCACCTGCCCGTCAAGGCAATCTCTTTATTATGACATAAATTATAACTGTCATAAATGCAAACATTTGTTAAATCGACATTTATGGATTAATAACAAAAAATTTAAGGTCGTAGAAAAAATATTGTATGCAAACTCGTGCTAAAAGTGTTATTGCCTCAGCCTTCGACTTCGTTTCATAATTTTCATGTCTCGTGCATAAACATCAACTTTTAGCACTTGTTGCATAAATAGCTATTATTCTCCGTTTCTTTAACTTTACTTTATCACACCCTTTAATTCACCATCCACAAAGTAAATACCATTATAATAAAGGGGTTTTATTAAGTATTCAAATTTGCTTTTACTCAAAACACAGGTTAGAAATTCGAAAAAAAATAGGCTATTTTCAAAATATCATTTTCGCTAGCAATAATAATTTATACCAAATTTCTATATGATATATTTTATTATAACATTTCATAATTGACTTTTTCAAATAATCATTTGATGGATTTCACTTTGGTTATTCCGATGGTCAGCTAATGCAAATTAAAATCTAAGTTCTGATGTTACCAAACAACTATCCCAACTAAATCAACTTATATGGTCGCACCTTTTTAATAAACTATTCACAATTTAACAGTAATTGTTGTTATCATAATTTAAACGCGTCAATTCGCTGGCTATATTTCTTAACTAAAACTAGCAAAAGCAGATACCTGGAGGGCACGTCTAGCTCAAGTCGAAGACGGCGTGCAGTAAATTAAATACATGGAAATCGGGAGGGCGCCAGCGAATCCAGAGAAACAATCAACCAGGTATCTCAAATGCTTTATCAGACGATTCGCAGACTGAGTTCTTATAATGGGCTAAGAACTATAGCTGCAAAGAACGTTATACAGCAACATTGAAAGAAACTACATATAGTTCTCAAGTATCACAGTTTAATTATAATCTTTGGCTCGGAGAAGTCGACAAATGACCCAATAGGGCCTACAGCAAGTAATACTTAAATTCTCATGGAAAATGCAGGATACAATAGGAGGAAAAGCCTCTCAATAATTTACAATTACACACTAAAAATACCTGAACGTACACACATTGGCATGGGCTTTTACTTTCGGCTAGTGCACAAGTTATCGCCTAGCTGGTACAGGTAGTTGAAATGTAGATCCGTGGCCTGGGGCAGTTTAATTCATAGGCTCAACATGGCCCGCAAAGGGAGCTTAGTGGATGTCCCTAGTATTAGGTGGGGCTCTCATGAGATTCACGGAGGCTCTGCTTTTGGTACCAGTGCTTAATAGCCCAGCATAACGATGGGGCCCTGATTAGTCAAAGGCGACCCTACACGAGGTTGCCGGAGGAAGAATTTTCTCAGCTGCCAAATTCCGGATCGTGGATTATAGCTCGGCACGTCAAGCCCGTATGGGCGTGCGAGAGGTGCTACCTTCAAAAAGGAATCCGCCAACAAGCGGGGCGCCTAGAATCGCCCAAAATAACGTCGTCTAGAGGAGAATCCGCCGAGGGCGTTTATTTTCCAAACATAACTAAATTAACCTCTTGAACGACTTCGAAGATGGTAGCTGCTACGAGCGGCACCAAATTTCCAACAGATAAGGCCCAAGAATGCCCCTCGTAACCCGGAAACTCGCCATAGAAACAAAAACTTATCGGGGAGAGGAACCATGTCCCTATCAGCGAACAAAAGTTCCTAACTCAAGAGCGCGCGGAATTTGAATCTGCCCACAGTTACAATTCGGAGAGCGCTTCCCATGAAGTTACAAAAAAAAGCAGAGTGAAGCGACAAATCTAACGAAAGCGCCATTTTAACGTAACATTGTATCTAATGTATCATTCACTGAACAATTCTCAAATGTTATGTTGTATAAATCCCCCCTTGTAATTTTTAATTGCTAATTAATTTATTCTTTCAAAGTGATTTCCTACCTAGAAATACTCTTATAGATAATTATCAGTACTACAATATCTTTCTGTTTGTTCGCTTAAAGAATATAGATTTTCAGGGGGCGTTGAGTAATTTTTTTACTGAAAAGGGGGCGGTAGGCCAAATAAGTTTGGGAACCACTGATATACACCATTAAAAAAAGCGGGTTACTTTCTTACCAACTTATAACCTTCTTATGGGAGTAAGTTCCATGTACGAGTTAATATACGAATGGGGTCATAATTTATACAGGGTGTTTCAAAAAGGTGTTTCCAAACTTGGGGAGGTTATAAAAGAGATTGCGATAAAAATTTTTTGCATATAAACCCCTAGTCGAAAATGAGCCGTTTTTGGCCCTGGAACAATTTTTGTCCAAAAATGTAATGTTATCTTGTTGATAGAAAGACTTCGATATTTAGTTAATTTTTATTAAAGATAACGCGAAAATAATAAATTTATAACAATGGTTCAAAATGGCGACCCTTAACCTCATTACATAAATGTACCCGTCGATTCATGGAATCGCGTGCCCGTTGTAACATATACGGATCTTTCTACACAAAAAGACAGGCTGCCATCACTTTCTCTAACAGTTTTTTTTGTGTGGCTACAGGGGTTTCATAGACGAAGGACTTGATGTAATCAAAATTAACTAAATATTGAAGTCTTTTTCTGTCAACAAGATAACATCCCGTTTTTGGACAAAAATTGCTCCAGAGCCAAAACGGCTCATTTTCGACTAGGGGTTTATATGTAAAAAATGTTTACCGCGATGTATTCTATAACCTCCCCAATTTTGGCAACACCTTTTTGAAACACCCTGTATATAACAGCAATGAGATAACATGATCAACAAAATAGAATGCTTGAGTAAGAAAGATATGACCATACGAAAAAAATATTTTAGTAGGCATGTTTAGTTGACAAATGTCATAATTAAAATGAGCTTCAAGCCTACTCGAATATTTGCTACTATGTTTATCTCTTTCTTACTCAAGCAATAAGTGTTATCTTCTTGTTCATGTTATCTCTCATTGCTGTTATACGAGTATATAATTATGGCCACATCGATATTTTATCAATCAAGCATGGCGTTGTAATGTTACCCTATATTTGTTTAGTTTGTTCACCGTTTCTAAAAACAACAGGTAAACAAATTGTATTTTGTATGAATAACAAAGTGCTGCTACCACCTCTTGACCCCCTATTCTTTTTGGTAGTTTATTATAAGTAGGTACGTAATGAATTATTTTAAATTAACACCAAATTAAAGAAATACCTGAATATTTCGATCCACTATCAGTAAAGTGCATATAACAAACAGAATGTATAAATGGAAACGTAATATAATAGCTACCTTAAGAAATTCAGGTTTTAGATGCTCTCCTTTTATCAAATCCACCCGAAGTAGCTCCAAAGGGACTCCAAGGGCGCTAGCTGTGAGCAAAACCGATCTAACTGGAGGGCTTGGATCTATCATGTACAATTTTGGTGCCATATTTGTGTTGAGCTGTTGCTGGACTAAAGCGTTGGATGATACTGATCGTTTGCCTTCACAATGTAGGCGTGTATGTTTGAATACCGATAACGCTCTAAATTTAAAACAAATATTGCAGTAAGCTACTAATGAAGCTATACCAAGAAGAATGAGTATTCCATTTCGCATTACAACTATTAATTCCCATTACTTTACGTGTATACGCAAAATTATACACGGTGTTGCGACGAAATGAGACAATCTACGGAGATACTATTCTTATAAAAAGGACAGAGGGTGATATGATTTCAATAATTTTCTAAAGGCCTCATATAACTAGAATTATTATGTCATCTGTTCTCTTTTTGATTGATTTTAAGGCTGATATTTTATTTTTCGTAGCAGTACTGCTGCTGTATGTAGTAATCGTATCTTCTTAGTCGTTACCTCATGAGTGAGACGTCCTGAAATCATTCATGTTATATATATTGTGTATTATCTGTTGTGAAAGCTTAAAAGCGGTCGCGGTGCGAATATAAGCTGTGGAAAGTTAGTGAAATTTAAAAGGAAAAGGCGGCGAATAGTAGTTAAAAATAGTGTAGCAAAGTAAATAAAGTGTGTGTAAGATAATTAGAGAGACAAGTAGAAAAAGTGTAAGGGGTGAGCAAGAAATTTAATAACAGCAGTGGATTTACCGGCAATCGAATAACTAGGTGGTCTAAAACAACCTTGCGCGCCAGCTGAGTACTCTGTAGAGGTCAATACAGTTTAAGTAATAGCAGGTAAACACAGCTGGCCAGTTTACAGAAGTTCAGTTAAATACTGATCGCAAGCATTGGATCTGAGAAAAATTAAATGGAGGAAATAAGACGAATCTTTAAGCAAATAAATGCCCAACTGTTGGTGGTTGTGGATAAGATAGACAAGAGTGTAGAAGAAATTAACGTATTGAGATAAGCGAACCAAAACTAAAGAAAACAATTATAGCACAGGATGAGAGACTAGAAGCGGTGGAATAGGAGATAAAGAAAAATAATGTAACAATACAGATGCAGAAGAAGAAGGGCAAGAAGAGTTGAAGGTAAAGATCACGGAATTACTTTAAAGAATAGGAGTAAACAGCAATATAAATGCAGGCACAGAGGAGATAAGGAATCCCGGAATTTGTAATGCAGAAAGAAAAGAGCCAATACTTGTTAAATTATTATTATCATGGAATAAAAAAATGAAAGTATTTAAACAGGCAAAAAATCTAAAAAGGTCAGATATATGGATTAACGACGGTTATACAAAACGAGTACAGGAAGACAGAAAAGTGTTGATACCCCATTTAAAACCAGCTAGGAAACAAAAGCGCAGAGCATCTCTTAGATATGACAAGTTGATTGTGAATGGAAATGTGTACGGAGCGGAACATGTTACAATTGTAGGAAACAAAGATAATGATGATAAGAAGCGTACGGTGAGTGATCGCAGAAAGTGATGAGTTTAATCAGCAACTGTGGAAAATCACAAGAACTATCCAAAAAACTAGTAAACAAACAGAAAAGGACGACGAAGGTCATGGTCATGCAGAATGCAAATAAAAGAAAACGCAGGAAAGATATTCGGATAGCAACGTGGAATGTAAGAACTTTAGTAGGGATTGGGATGATACAAAATTTAGTAAATGCAATAAGGAGTTACAAAATTGAGATTACTGCTACACGAGAAATGGGATTTAAGAATGAGGGAATTACATAGTACGAGGCTTATACGATCTGTCACAGCGCTGCGGTGAAGGGAAGATTTGGAGTAGGTTTCGTAATTAGTGAAAAATATAAAAGCAAGTTTATAGAGTTCACCCCAGTTAATGAGAGAATAGCAATACTGAGACTGAAAGATAGCTTTTTTAATGGAACTCTAATTAATGCTCACGCCCCAACGGAGGACAAAGAAAGCGAGGAAAAGGAAAGCTTTTACGCAACCCTAGAAAATCATATGCATAAAATAGGGAGTTACGACACCAAAATTGTGTTAGGTGATCTAAACGCGAAAACAGGAAGAGAAAAGGAGTACGAAAGTATAGCAGGCAAATATAGTGTAATGGTTTACTTCCCATAGCAATTCTGATTGCCTAATTAACTAAATGAATAACAACATGAGCACAGAATTATAGTAGATTATATTATAAGTGAAAGAAATGCATCATTATTTGCGAGTGAGAATTTTGAATCGCGAGTGCCCCAGCACGAGCGATACAATTTCTCACGAGCTTATAATGGCATTTCGCTCACGTGTGATATACGACGTTTTATCTTACAGTAGCAACTCTTGTGCCTAAATAGTTTGCGCAGTCAGAATATGTCGCAAAACAGACAATAGATAGTTACAGTAGCACCTATTACCATACATTATACAACTGTTTTCAGTTACTAAAATGAAGTTTTATTCACTAGTGAGTATAAAATACATTATACAACTGTTTTCAGTGACTAAAATGAAGTTTTATTCACTAGTGAGTATAAAAGATTTTTATACTTTATAGTTGTATAATGTATGGTAATAGCTACTACTGTAAGATAACACTTAATTTTAGTCACTGAAAACAGTTGTATAATGTCATGGCAATAGGTGCTACTGTAACTATCTATTATCTGTTTTGCGACATATTCTGACTGCGCAAACTATTTAGGGACAAGAATTGCTACTGCAATATAAAACGTCGTATATCACACGTGAGCGAAATGCCATTATAAGCTCGTGAGAAATTGTATCGCTCGTGCTGGGGCACTCGCGATTCAAAATTCTCACTCGCAAATAATGATGCATTTCTCTCACTTATAATATAATCTACTATTATCTTACAGTAGCGCCTATTACCATACATTATACAACTGTTTTCAGTGACTAAAATTAAGTTTTATTCACAAGTGAGTTTTCATTATTTATACTACTGGATTGTTGGTAGCACTGTCAAGCTATGACAAATTCGTAATTTTCAGGTTAAATTTTGCGTCAATCTGTGTCAAATAAAAAACAAAACCTAACCTACGTACCTCGAATTTGACATAGACTGACAATACACTTCCGTACTGCCAATACACTTTAGTACTGTCAAACGTATATCACAAATCATAGGCGACTAATTATAAATTTATTTCGCGACATATTCTGACTGCGCAAACTATTTAGGGACAAGAATTGCTACTGCAATATAAAACGTCGTATATCACACGTGAGCGAAATGCCATTATAAGCTCGTGGGAAATTGTATCGCTCGTGCTGGAGCACTCGCGATTCAAAATTCCCACTCGCAAATAATGATGCATTTCTCTCACTTATAATATAATCTCCTATTATTTATTGCAAGATAATCAGTACTTTACATTAATAGATGCACTTGATGTGAGCAGCAGTAACCAATAATTTGAGGGATAATAGTTATTTACTATATAAGTGGGATAACAGCATCATTAATATACGTGTGTGTAAGTTACAAACGAGTGCGTAGCACGAGTTATGTAAGCACACAAGTATATTAATGATGCATTATCACACATGTATTGTACAAAATTTTATCTACGACTGCCTAAAATTGAGAAAAGTGCATGAAGAGAAATGTCAGATCCGTCATTTTCAAAAACATTTTAGTAGGCAAACGTCATTATGTCATTCATTTGACACTATTTCAATTAGGTAATGAAGTCATTACACAACTCAGTTGCGTAATGAAACCATTACATAACTGAGTGGTGTAATGAGCTTTATTACCTCACTGAAATAGTGTCAAATGAGTGACGTAATGAGTTACTTATCCCACCGGAGTAGATAAAGTTTGAATGTAATTCATTATCACAGTACATAAATCCCGCTAAGTGACTTAACAAATCGCTTGCAGATGGAGTTTGCGTTTAGTCTTCAATTCAAAATGTTCGGCACCCGTCACTACTCGTAGAATATCAGTTTACAACGCTTGACCATTAAAATTCCGGCCCGGGGAAGATCCGTGTTTCGCTACCCTTGTTGTTCTTTGGGGCACGTCGTACCTTTTCGGGTTTGTGTGCAATTTCAAATGCTATCCGCACCCAACCTTTAGAGTGCCGCCGAGTACGTTTAACGCTAATGTTAGCGGATTTTTAACGGGAATAGACGTGAAGCTTGTATACAGGGTGGGTCGTTGTTGTCTGCCGTTTATCCCAACCCTAGTTCTTCTACGAAGGATTCTATTGCCGCAAGTCCCGATCTAGTTAGTCGGCCGCCCCTGTCGACCCTTATTACATCTCTTGGAAGTTATCGCTGTCTCAGGACACCTTCTTTGTTCGTGTGCATCTTCTACGGCGTCGCAGAGCACCCAATGCGAGTCTCCCTGCATTGCAGATTCAACAATCCAGTTGCTTGGCGCTTTCACTGACGAATTAAGGTATTGTGAAACTAGCTATAAGCAGGGTGACGCGCGAATTACAGTGGCGTACGTAATTTTGGAACATTCACCGCTTAATGCATGTCATTTTGGTCGTGTGTTTGTTGCACAGGGCAATATTGTGTGAAATTTACGAAACCTCAGTTACAGGCTAAATGGAAGCCTAGCTCCGGGAAACGTTGTCAGCCATCTTGGCCCGTTAAGTAAAGTAGTTCCGGGACCTAGGCGGCCATGGTTGTGACGCACGTTTTGACATTGTGGCATTTGGCCACCCTCTTGTAATACTGTTGACTAACCCCGATTTTATTTGATGTGTGTATATAAATTGTAACAATAGATTACCTATTTTTCATTTATGCATTGCATTTTATTTGTATGTGTATTTATTTAGCTGACAGGAACTAGGATTCTTGTCATGTTGTGTGTACCCCCTTTGTACAAGGCCCAAGCAACTGAGGAGAGAACACCACAAAGGTAGGTGTAAACATCAGCGCCTCCTAGGGTACGACGCGACTCGGCAGCGATTGGTTTTCGGCTTTTGGCCAGTCGTTAGCTAATATCAGATTTTCTATCTGCAAAGGCCGTGGCGCCCTTCAAACTACCTTTGTATCTTTACTATCAAGCACCCCGTTTGTGGTATCTCGCCCTGAACTGTACCCTAGAGTGTGAACTCCCCTCCCGACCGAGTTTTCTAGCCGAGGCATTAGGGTTGGAGGGTGCACGCAGGGGCGAGCGTTACTGCAAACAGTCGTTAGGGGTTTTAATAAGCAATTAATACTGTAACAGAGTATAGCAAATTTTTATTCAATTTGCTAATTTCTGTTCATGAATATTCTGTTATAGAACCTATTGCTTGATTTTTGCCATTTGAAGCCTATTTTCTTGCGCCATCTATTGAGGGAAGAAACTGAAAATGAAAAATCTCCTCCAGATTCTTCAACCAAGTGTCTCTTAAGGCTTTCGACGGTTACAAATGCTTCAGCTACATACATTTTATATATAGTGTCCCTGATGGAGTTCTTTACTGCTTCGTCGAACTCCGTTTTTTGTATTCTTCACTTTCTGGGTCATATTTTCGGTAAATTTTAAAGACAACGGGTCTAAGGTATCTGGTACTCCGTATGCCTAAACCTTGTCCACTACAAACAGACAAACTTACACGTACAAGTATAATCTGACAGAATAGAAACTTAAAATTTTATTAACCGACGTCACGTGACTCCGAATGGGTATAATTTTGATTATACAACTCATTATAAATTTGGCCAATAGTAATTGAGAATTTTACTTAGTTACAAGGTATAGATAAACGGATATACCCTTGACGACGTGGTATAATCACTTCGGTGTTTCGGTGGGTCCAACAAAGCAAAAATAATGGATAATAATAATCTAGAGCCATGATGTAATAACTGTCCATTGCAAATTTGAGGTTAGCAGGTTAGGTTTTGCCACTAACATAAACAGTGCCACTAACACAAACAGTGCCAACCTAAGAAATAAAATAATTTATTATTATCGGTCTATTCATTATATAATCGTAACGAATACCACTCGAGCAATCGAAAATAATGATTATTTTTCACTCGTAACTCGACGTAATCCTTAAAATAATCGATTATTTTCGATGCTCTTGTGATATTATAACTGACTATACCCTTAGTTACTTAGTTACTTAACATTTCGTCAAAATTTAATAAAAACATATACAGGGTGTTAGTAAATAAGTGCGACAAAATTAAGAGGGTGATTCTGCATGGAAAAATAATGATATTTTGTTATATAAATGTATATTCGCAAATGCTTCGTTTCAGAGCCACAGTTACTAGTTAAAGTTTTTCTTAAAAATTGATAATTTTTTTATTGCTCTGAAACCGGTCAAGATATGCAAATGAAGTTTAGTGGGTTTTAAGAGGTACTTATAGCACATTCTTTGATATGCAATTAAGAATTTTATATTCATCATTGGCGAGCATACGGGTAATGATCCCGATATTTTTATAGAAAAAAATGGTACGCCACTGAGATATTTTAAAATAAAAATTATTTTTAAATTTCTCGTTCAATTTGTGACAAAAAAGCTTTCTTGTCATTTTTTTGTAGGTAGCGCCATTTTTATGCAAAAAATAAGACATCGGGATCATTACCCGTATGCGCGCCAATGATGAATATAAATTCTTAATTGCATATCAAAGAATGCGCTATAAGTACCTCTTAAAACCCACTAAACTTCATTTGCATATCTTGACCGGTTTCAGAGCAATAAAAAAATTATCAATTTTTAAGAAAAACTTTAACTAACTGTGGCTCGGAAACGAAGCATTTGCGAATATACATTTATATAACAAAATATCATTATTTTTCCATGCAGAATCACCCCCTTACTTTTGTCGCACTTATTTACTAACACCCTGTATACGCCACGTGAATGAAACATTTAGTAACTCAAAAATATGATCTCACTCGCGCTACGTGCTCGTCATAGTTATTAAACTAATTTGCTGTCACTTTAACATGCATGTGAAATTTATTTTATTACAAACAACTAATTGTAATAATTCTTTTTCGACTACCATTTCCTAACATCAAAAGCATGTTATTGCATACTGTGCAATAAAAATTGTATAGCTCGCCCACTTCTGTCACTTTATTGCACACTGATGTCAAAACTAGTTATTAAATATAACGAGTTTTTAATTTAAACAATGAAAGCATACCTAACATGGTTTTGGATGAGTTTTCAATTTCCTCTGGCGATCCATCGATCTCGAAAATGTTCATTTAAATGATTTATAAAATTTAAAGTGAAGTGTGGGTGTGCAGATTCGTGCATGAACCACATACTTGTCTATACTGCGTCTCAGGGTGACTAGACAATACAGGGCCTTATGGCAAACAGCGATGCCATATGTCTCCACAAAAGTGTTCTGTAGAAAAAACGCACCGATCACAGACAAAACAAATTCGGCTATTGTAATAGAGACAGCTTAACTATAATCCCTTATTACCTGGTACGTTTTGTCAGTAGCATTCAAACAAGTTTATGAACAAAACAATTACGTACATCGCCCGTTGCATAGAACTGGCAACTTCGGAGCGAAATTCCCATAAGGAAAGCATTCCCTATCCTCTCCAGGCTGTCTTGTCACCCTGAGACGCTCTTTAGTAGGCAGTGGAAGATCATCTAATAAATTTGGCAAAGGAAGGTGTTCCAGATAATTTAAACTATTTAAACGAGGTGATAAGATGATGACCCATTAAATATCTATCAATGAGTCCTGCCCATACGTTAATTTTATATTAATACAAGCAATCCAGTGAGACAAATGTCTCATTTAAAAAAACAAAAAAGACCGTTTTTCAAATAGAACGCGTATTAAATAAAAACTGTACCCAGATCTGGAAGGTGTCAAAGTGGTTGCCTAACCGATCGACGCTTTAAGGCGCAGAGGGTCGCAGCTCCGTTTGGCTGCTGAAACATTTTTATTTAATACGCGTTATATTTGAAAAACGGTCTTTTTTGTGATTTCTCGAAAACCGGAAGTGTCACGTGACTGAAATTCGGTTCCTGAGCTGACATGACCATTCCAAACATATAACTTTCATCACTTTTTTCTCTATCTCTTACGGTTTGGCTGCTGAAACAGCGTCCCGGAAGGACCAGCGTCCCGGACGGACGGAAATCACGTGATTTCTCCAAAACCGGAAGTGTCACGTGACTGAAATTCGGTTCCTGACCTGACATGACCATTCCAAACATATAACTTTAATAACTTTTTTCTCTATCTCTTACGGTTTGGCTGCTGAAACAGCGTCCCGGAGGGACTAGCGTCCCGGACGGACGGAAATCACGTGATTTCTCCAAAACCGGAAGTGTCACGTGACTGAAATTCGGTTCCTGACCTGACATGACCATTCCAAACATATAACTTCAATAACTTTTTTCTCTATCTCTTACGGTTTCGCTGCTGAAACAGCGTCCCGGACGGACGGACGGACGGACAAGTCTATTAGATAGAGGCATATATCTAATACTTACTATATTGCTAGCGGCTATGAGTGGGAAACTGACCAAGGAAGTGAGACAGACAACCAACTCTTCAATGTATAATGATGAACTGTGTGCAAGCGCGGCGGCGTCGTCCGGCCAATGGGGAAGTGGGCAAGTTTAAAATTCGCTTTTAAAGGCGGAGTTCGAATTCTCACGCATGCGCACGAGACGCGTTGTACTCTAAGTGAGACTATGTCGGCGCCGTAATGTTTTCTGACGTTTCCAGGCCCTACTAGCAATATATGTGTATTATATATATGGATAAAGGATTGATAATGCAAAACCTTCATTGCATAAGGGTTTTCATCACCATAAACATGTTCATTAATGAATCGACAGAAGCCTGGTCTTAATTCTGGGTCGAGGGGTAGAAGCTGTTGTGCTGTCTGGAGATGGTATGGATGCAGCAGCAGTTCTCTTAAATTCCTATCTACTATATCTGTTGAAACTCCAGCTTCCAAACCTAGACGTCTGGTGCTCAGACTGGGATCTTCTTCACAAGTTCTAAAATTTCGTTTTTAAGCTCAGGTATCCTAATCGTACGATCCCGTCCATAATTAACAGTTAAATGAGCAAAACCGCCGGTCTCTCGAAGACGTCTTTCAACAGAAGCAAATGTTTGGTGGTTTGGTAAGCGTCTATTTGCAAATCTTTATACTCTCACCGACTTCCGACCATTTCCTTGACAAAAAACCATAAACCAATACAATATCGGTGCTTTCTGCTTAAGTTTAAGGTACGACCATAGCGAAAAATGTAAAAATGAAACATTAAATTTTGAAATTAAACTATGCGCGACTCTTTTGTAACTAATGACGATACCAATCATTGTTAACGCATTGCTATGTACATTTTTATTGTTGTTGGCCCGTTGGCCCCACAAATCACTAATCTTTTATCTGAGTACTGATGCAAGGTCTTGAGTTCGATCCCCGGTCCCGATGAGATTTTTAAAAATTAAAAATGCGGATGAAAGCCTGTACAGTATTCCATCATTCGGAATATTATGCGATAGCATTATTTAACTTCTGACATTTAATAACAGTTAACGTTTAACCTGTAATTGTATACGAATATAATATAACCTATATGCACTAATAACATTTTATTTTTTAGATTATTTATAATTGATTCTATTTATTAATGGTAGCAATTATTTCATATCATCAGCAAATCCAAACATCTATCTTCAGATTTTTAAGTTTGACTATAGCACTAAGTATAAGCAACAATTGGGTGCATTTTATTCTTTATAAATTTCAAAATTGCCGCTCGTTGGTTTAATTGCGTTTCCAAACACCAGAGGTGCTGTAAACGTTTACAATTTGGACCAGTCCTAAGCCTGGATAGTGTGAAGAAAAGCAAAGACGAGTTTCACTACGCAACACATTTAAACTCAATTATCCTAGAAACGGTTGCTCGGAGCGACACCTATGAAGTATAGCTTTTTTGGACAGAAAATTTCAGGGAATAAGAATTTTTTAACCGAAATATAATATACCGATCCACAAAAGAGTTATGAAGCTTTCGATGTATGCGAAATGCTGTTGATGGCGCCCTCTGCGATGTACATCAAAACTGTGGTCAGATTTGGTTTTCTCATCTCAAAAAATCATTAATACCTAATTTCGTGCAATGTTGTTACTATTAGGATAAATATTTAAACAAAGGTAAAAAAACATAATAACCTTGACGCCCTGTATTGCGAAAACTATTAACTTTTGGACTAAGGTGAGTTGGGCTAAATCGTCATAATTTAGTCTCGGGAATTTGTGCTGGCGTTTTCTACGGACCTTTTAGAGACACCGTGTGTATTTATAAAATACATCGATGTATCAACGATATTGATGTGTTAATACGTATATGCACAGTACACCGATTTATCCTTTATACCGATACAAAGATACATCTATGTTCTTCCATATCATTCATATAATATATAAGTATTTATAATTAAATATACAATAGATAAAACAATTTTAAGCACCAAGTATAGCGGCCGCTCGGGCTTCAAAAATTGCTTGACCTTGTTTTTCAACTTCATAGGCGGGAAGAGCTTGCACCCTCTTGATCCAAGCCGTGATGTTGGGAAATTGACCTTCATCAATAGGTACCAAAACAGCCATAGACGTAGCGGAAATAATTAAATGAAAGTCTGCTATGGTTACACTATCGCCAGCAGCCCATTGATGACCTTCCAAAAACTTTTCCAAAAATCCGTAGGCGTCTGTCACCACTGCAGCTTTTTCAGGTGGAGTCGTTTTAGCACCAGTAGAAAGGATATGTTTCTGAAATACATACATTGATATTTTCTAAGTTTTCTAGAAAAAATCTATTCCTACTAGTAATTGTAATCCAGAAGGCCAGAACACCCCGGAATCGAAGTGAAGCCTTTGGTTGACAACTGCTTGCTTGTAGGAATCCTTGGGGTACAACGAGTCGTTTTTTCCATACTTCGTAACGAGGTAAACGGTTATTGCGTGACTGTCCCATATAATTTTGCCATCATCGTCCAATGTAGGTATCGTGTGCTGGGGATTTATCTAAAAATATGCAAATGGTTTTATAAATCGTTTCCTATGAAACTCTTCATTTAGAAGAAAACTTTAAAATAATTGACAACTATTCGCAGCATACCTTCAAGTAAATAAGGTTGCATAATTCAACAGATATTTTATCTTAAGATTAGGTTCTATACCCTACAGTTAAATGGCGTGTTATCAGGTTATCAGTAGAAGATTGTCAGCACTGAGTCAAAATTTAACACACTTCATGTAAAATTTTTCGTCGTATTTTCTAAATTGCTTGATTGCTAAATACCGTGCACGATTTTAAATTTTTACAGTTGTTATTATACAGGCTGATTTTTTATCATGTAACAACTTGTAGGCAGTCAATCTAGCACACCGTTAACGGCGTACTGAGTGATGTGGTTAGCATCACACCTGCGACGACTGCCTTCCTTTCCCTACTTCCACAACTATGGTTTCGGTACCCAATTTTTAAAGCGACTGGGTGGGCCGCCCGCCAGTTGCCAGATGTGGGGATTGAAGCCCGTGCCGTGGCACCGCATCCTGAGCTCCCTAACTGCTCGCCAAACTGGCGAATGTTGTTACTGTTACTGTATTTTATGTAGCTACGGACCATTGACACTCGAAAAGTCAAGCGTTCTTTCCTGCATAATATTTAAAAGTCTTCTTTAATACTACATCTATAATTATATAAATTTTAATTGTTCGCCTTGTGTTGAAGGCTAACTCCAAGGGGTAAAACTCTTTGTCCCATGTATTTCGACTAAAATGGATTCCAAAGTGATCATTGAAATTTGGAGCAACTTCGGAACGAAACATATTATAAAATCTTAAAAATGAATTTCTTATTTGCAAGAAATTGATCAATAAAATGAAAGAAAGAACATGGTAACAGCTTTAGTGTAAAATGTACAAGTGTTAGCGGATCAGTTCATACCTTTTCAATATTCAATAGTCTCTATCGTTATGTTTACTAACTGCTCTACGGAAAATAGTTTTTGGATTTTTTCTTTTCTATAGTTGACACTGAGATCTCATACATTATTCGAACCATGATTATTTTTACCGCCACATTACATAAGATAATTAATACTCAGGGATTTTTATTATTTACTTCCAACTATAATTTGAATTTGATGATAAAAATAGCTACTGGTCGTTAGGTAACTGGTTTAAACGCGAATTACATTAGTAGAATAGCTTATTCACAAGAAACCTGCAGAAGTGATAACCGCTATCTTCTGCGAGGTGGCATAGTTTAGATAAGATTGTATCCGACTCCCTGACATTGTTGGTATATGGGAGGGAAACTCCCTTTTTCGTGGGAATTTTTAAAGACGTGGGAAAAGAAATTTTTTTTTAATTATCCCACTTTCGGAAGCAATTTTCCTATATTTGACATAACTCTAAAAAGGTATTAAATAACTACAACAATCTAAAAAAAATAAAAATGTAGGTTTTGCTCTAAAAATTAAATCAAAATTAATCTAAAAACATTTAAAACGTAGTTTTTATGAATTATATACTGTGGAATTAAGATAACTCGACAACCAGTCATCTAGCAGACAACGCCGCCAACTATTATTTACAATTTATTGCAAACAGTCAAAACAATGTTGCCAGGTCATTTTATTGTGCAGCAGTAGGATATAACATTAAAAAGCAGATGATAATAGCTAGCAATAGATTTTTTTATTACATAACAGGAAATAAGAAATAATTAGGTACACTTAATGCAACCAACCACATCTACATAAGTCTATATTCTGACTGGAGCTGAAAACTGAATATAATTAACTACAAATAATTGGACTACAAAAGTGTAGAATAAATTAAAGACTCGAGATTTCACCGGTAAATATTTGTTTAAAAATATAGCAAAAATAGCACTTATATTTTTAACTCTTCCTCATTCATATGCTGAATCTGAGTGACTATTTTCTATAGTAACCGATGTTAAGATTAAAAGACGAAATAAAATAGTTCCATGATAGCTTAAATTTAATATGCGTCCTCAAACCTAAATTTAAAACTGAAGGAATTAAATTGTACCAATTATACTCCAAAAAAGGAGTTTAAACATTTCTAATAAAAATATGTATACTTCATTATAACGCCCCCTTTCAATTTCATTTCAATAGCGCGTTATTGCGTTTATCATCTTCGTTCGGACCACTTTATATCTAAATATTGCAGCAAAAACTCAGGTTTATCGCAGCAAGCGTCTGCCTTTAGAGATAAACACCTGTAGCTTTTCCTGTAGCAGTATGTTTGCGAAAATTCGGTTCCGAGTAGGCCGCTACAAAATAGTGAAATCGCTGGATTAGTATTGATTTTTCAAGAAGCACGCATTGGGGGTAGGCTGAAGCCGTACTTGTTTTAAACAAACGAAGCCGCTAGAGCGTTGATATTTCGCAAACGTACACTACCATCGTTGGTAAGAATGCTCCTCTAATTTTATATTTGCATACTGATTCCGATATTTAGGCTGAACCGTCCCGCACCTTCCAATAAATGAAAACCGCTGCGGCGTCGTTTTCTACACAATCGACCGTAAACACCGTTGGTAAGAATGTTCCTTCTAGCTCAATTTCGCACACTAATTTTAATATTTAAACCAGTCCCTATGGGCTAACTTGCGACTAGCATGACGGCTAACCTGAGGGCTAACTTGGGGGCTCTTATGAGGCTTATTCAGTCCCCCGATTTCGCTTCTACAAGCTAGCCAGCAATTCCAGTTTACGCTTCCTGTTGCTGCTAGCTGTCCTCTTAACAGTGGCGACCTTTGGGATTCTAAGAATTATGCAGCCAAATCCGGCTTAGAGTCTTCATGGATAGATGCAACGCACCAGGATCTTCCCTGCCGCTCGCTGGATATTTACAACGAACTAAATTGTAACTACATGCCCTTCTCAGCGTTTTCTTGATCGACAAAGGCAAATGCCGCAACTTTTCAGATCTTACTAAGGCCTTACGAACTCAAATTGAAAAGTGTTTAATCACTTTTTTGGTTGAATCATTCATTAACGCTAAAGATCGAATACTTAATTATTTCTAAATTGCTGAAATATGCATGTATCTGTAATCTCAAATAAGCCGCGTCCCTTGGGCGTTGTGCATTTATGTCAATTGCGATAGCACAGGTGGTTGTCCTGAAGTTGTAAATTGAACTATAATTAGCAATTTGTGACTTGAATACTTGGAAGTTAATTCCTATTTTGGTTTATTAATTAATTTAATAGGCAATGGTCCTACAAACTTTATTTGCTGTTACATGGCCTAAGGACTTATGTATGTAATTCATGTGTTACTGCGACTTTTGGGTTTAATTACATGTCTCTATTGTTGTTATTTGTTTGTGTTCTTTCTGCAACACCTCTAGCTGTACGAGTTATCTAGGTATGCAGCAAAGCTCCCAATTAGCTAGTTTTGTTTTTTATGTTGTGAGTAACGACAAGGTGCCCAAGTTTAAAAATCATACTGTTCAATTATAAAGCCCGATGCATTTTTTTGCCTAGTCTTTACACTACGCCATACTCTGGCGAGAGTCAAAAGAACTAGCCGAGGCCTTGTCAACCCCTTGTTTAAGGGTGGTACTTCATGCAGCACTAATAAGTGAGTGATGATTACCTTTAACTCTTATATTCAGAAAGTTAACAGTTCGTTATACATGACATGTCATAATACACAACAATCGTGAGCACTTGACATAGCAAAAAGATGCTAAAACTAAAACTGCCAACCTTGAACGCTTGATTGAATTCTTACAAAAAGCATTTACGATTAAGTCTATGTCCACAAAATTTCTTTTTATTGTTTACTTTTACTTTTTGTTTAAATAATTATTAGATAAAATATTTACGTATTTTTGAAGCATTAACTCTGAGAAATAATTCTTATTTACTAGAATGATGCTTATTTTTATATTTATGTACATGTACAGTGTTTACGTATTAAGTTTGTTAGAATTTATTTTATTATGTTTAATTACCTGATATTTTATTTTAGAATTTATTAACCGTTTTCAAATTTAACACCAATAAGGGGGAGGGATTTTGACACCTACAGTGGGAATTAATTAGTAACGTAAAGGGAACTGCACTCCACAGCATATACCAACGTCCCTGACGTGTTCGCTTTCGTGCTCCAGTCTTAAACTGGCGTTCGTATAATTAAGTCCAATTTTAACGTGATTCATAGCAGAACGGCATAAAAACCTGTTTCAGATTTTTTTAAGGAAACTCGCGCGTTGTTTATAACTACTTGGTTAGTATTACATCACCCTAGACCGGTTTTATGTTTACTTAAGTACTTTAATTAGATAATATGTATTTACGAACTCTGTCGTTCCTATAATTTCATATTTGTTATGTTACAATTAATGAAATGTTGGATAAATATCAAGTTATATATATACTTGATGATTTCGATAGGATGGCATTTTAGTAGGAGTAACAATAAAAAACCGAACATACATTAGTTACTTAAAACAGACCGCCATAAATTGTTAACAATTAAACGTAATCTAATAGCTACCTTAAGAAATTCAGGTTTGAGGTGCTCTCCTTTTAACATATCCAGCGGAATTAAGTCCAAATTAACACCAAGGGCTTTAGCTGTTAATATAACCGATCTAGCTGGAGGGCTTGCATCTGTCGTGTACAACTTCGGTGCCATATTTGTGTTCTACTGTTGTTCAGCTGAAGCGTTAGATTGTACTGGACGTCTTGCTTCAATGTAACTCTACAGCGATCTATAGCGCACTTGTGGTTAGTACCAGGTTCTCAGCCTACACTAAGAGGGAAAGAGGAAGAACATTTACTGATAAGAATGCAATATGATAACAGAAATATCAACGATATTAATTCGTTAATGCCTATTATATATTCGTGTGATAAGATATATTTTTGGTTTGTTATGTTTATTCCGGTTTGGTTCTAAGTTAGGAAAAATATTTCAGTAAACTATTAACAAAGTTGCACTAGCGCCGTGATATATTTATGTTTTGGTCTTAAATATTCTCATTGCTTTACATTTATACAACAATTTATAAAGAATGTTACAAATAAATTCGATTATGCTCTTGTCATCAAAATATGCCGATAAAACCAAATGTGCCTTAGTAAACAGAGCACTCTTAGGATTTTTTTTGTTTTATCTACAAACCTCAAAAATTATTTATCAAATCAAGTTCAAACTTGAAGTGGCATGGTTTCAATAACTTTATAAAATCCTCATATAGCTGGAATTAGATCTATGTATAGGGGGCGTTGAAACGGGAATCTGGCTGCCTCGCCTGTATTTTTTATTTTTATGTTTACGTACATAGCCAGTTCGTAGTTGCATGCTCTTTTATACTTAATTAGGCTTAAACATTGTAACTTACCGTAATTGCATGTGCTCGGATCCGCTCCTGTTCAGTGAAGCTGAAAATAAGCCAATAATCGGCCCCGTCCGCCTTGCCCCAAGCTGCATATATACAGGGTGTTATGGAAATGAGTGCAAATATTTTAACCAGTGATAGAGCTCACCAAAATGAACAAATTTTCTATTTATGGCGTTTTTAATTTAATCGCATATTTTATCAATCATTTAGCTCCCCTAAATTTGACGAGAAGCTTGGTAAGCAAATCTAAGTTAAAGGTGAAAGACACAAGTATATTAAATTTGGCACAAAAAACATGCTGTCAATAACTTACATTACCAGATGTGAACTAAAGGTTTTCTCAGTACCTATGCAGTTTTTGTTTGTTTGCATATCAAAGAAATATTTTTTGTGTTTTGCACCATTAAATTAAAATATTATTCCATAGCCGGGTATGCATTTTTAGAGTAAAATCGTTTGTAATTGTAATTCAGTTTTGAGGGCGTTTTCGAAAAACTGATAAATGGAGAAGTTGTTCAGTTTAGCGAGTTCTATTACGAGTTAAAATATTTGCACTCATTTCCATAACACCCTGTAGTATGATCAAAAATGATTTTCATTTAGTATAGCTATGAAACAGTTTCCAATTTATGAATGCAACTGTAAGCCACTTAAATTCAAATGTTAAGTTTGACATTTAAGTGTCTAAATGAAACTCATTTTTAATCATACTTTATTTAAGTGGCGAAATGAATATCTCCTGGTGGCGAGTTAAATTGAAGCGGCGAAAAGCCTTACAGTAAAAATTGCTGTTTATAAATCTTTGTGGGTGCCACAAGCCAACATTTACATTACAAGTCAACGTCAATTTCATTGTGTACAGAGTAAGTACACATAGGCACACCTCAAAGGTGTTTGTGAGACGTTCCGGTTATTTCTTGTTCTAACAGTTCTTCTACAGCTAGAAGTGCTTCTGTAGAATATTGTAAGATCCCATTAAATAGAACATCTGCGTCTATACAGCCTTGAAGTTTTAATTGTTCTTAACTTTCTCATTTTAAAAGAAAATGTAGTACTCGTTTTAGATGAAGTTAAGTTAATTCGAGTAAACAAAACTCTTTGTCGCATGTTTTGATCAGTATTTAGACTAAAATCAGAGAGAGAACGTGTTTGCTACAAAATTTAGTCCGCGGATGGGAGATAATCGTAGCAATTAGAGAATATAGACCTATTAGTTCTTGTGTGGGTTGTGGATTAAAATTGAATTTTTTCTAAGAACGCCAGATGCAACAATATTTACAATTATTCCCTAAATGGCAAAGAACTTTCCACATAAACCTTCTGGAAGTCACGTTCCCAATAACGCTAACGGCACAAAAAACAAGCAAAAAGGCGTAATGGAATTTAAGAGTAATAACGTGCATACATTGTAATGGATTGCATATAAGAAGGTTAAGTTATTTTATTAAAACAGTACAAGGGTTTGATATTACATTAAAAAAAATATTAAAATATTTGATTATTAAATTACAAAAATGTATTTGGTTTTAAAAAAGGGATATCAGAATTATTTAGATGTTTTTTTAAATAATGGAATAGAATTTGAATTCAGTTGAACAATAAAAAATAAGAAACAGACGATTTCTAACGTGATTTAAATGTTACCTAAAATAGATTGGAATATTGATATAAAATACTTATTTCAAAACTGTTATTCAATATAGCGGGTGTTGGCTAAATTTTAAAACAAGAAGATTATATAATGAAGATATAGAGGAAATGTGTATGGTAGCGGGACCATAATTTGGAATACTGCAGGCATTGAAGTAATTTCTGAAATTGAATGTTGAACTTAGTTTATTGTTAATTAATTACATCATGTGAATTGGATAGCTTCAATAATTAAACTTTTAGCTGCTGATTACATCAACAGTTCAACACTTTTAATATTTATAATAACGTAATGCGTTGGTAGCACTCTTATTAACACTACACAATTAATTTCGTTATTTCAAGCTGTTGATAGTCAGATTACCAGCTGTGTTGCAGAGCAACATTGTATACGTGCACATGGAGTGGACACCACTTTTCAACTGTTGCCAAACCCCCCCTTGGTTCTCTTCCAGTGCCCCTTCGAACTTCACATTGGCAGACTTTAGAAAATTGCTTTATATTGCTGTAAGCGATGGTCATAGCGGTGTATTTTTTTTGCTTAATCCTAAAAGAATGTGATAAAAAAATACGTTTGTTTAGGTTTGCGCTAATGTTCACATTTTTTTCTTAATTTTAATGGAATGGAAACAAAGCTATTTTATTTTAAAATTCAAAGTTCGTTTTATCCTTATAGCTTCTTTAAATATGACAAAAGAAGTTACAATATTATAGAGTTTTAATTATTTATAGTATTTACAGTTAAACTTTACAAAAACTACAAAGTTACTCGCCAAAAGGAGTGCCATTTTCTTCTAGAAGGACAGGTGAGTGGTGACATGACAATTCCTTGCAGTGCTCGCACATTACGGAGCAATTCAAGCCCGTTTTTTTGTATCCACAATTATTTCCACATCCTGAATTACAGCTGCAAGATACTAGGCGTATTCTTCTTTTGTACATTCTCATTTACGTATTTTGTCTTACATATTCATTCAGCTGCTGGAAATTCTTTTCCTGGCGACGGCGACGTTTGTATTTGCAAATAAATTCTCAAACGATGTTGACGAGACGCTTTGAGTGTGTGAGGAATTTTGGCCAAGACAAAATGTGACCTTAATGCTGACCTTCAGTTAGGGTAATCAAGCGGAAGCAGCGAGCTTCGTTTTGAAATTTGAGTGTTGACTCATCCCATACAAGAAAGAATACAATTTTCTTTACTGATAAAAATTCTTTTCAAGAAATCGCTGCTTGAATAGAAATGTTCGCTGGCTCTTAACTTCAGGTGGCGATTTTATCAATTCAATGGTTTTGAGTTTTCTAGGTTGAAAGAACTGGAAGACAATGAACGAAACTCGCTACTTCCGTTTCAAAACCTTAACCTAAGTCAGCATAAACGAATTTTTTACGAAAATTCTAAATCAAACACATACATCTCGTCTCGTTTCGTCACCATCGTCTGAGAGTTTATATTCATGTTCAAACGTCGCTAAGAAATAAACTTTTAACAACTGAATGACGGTGAAATATAGAATACGTAAAAATGAATGAACAAAAGAAGAAAACTTTCAGACATATTGCTACTTCACTGCCTTTTGCCTCGCATCAACTTCTATGCCTTGTATCCTGCAGCTGTAAGTCAATTTGTGGAAAATATTGTTGATGCAAAAAAGCTGGCTTGAATTGCTCAGCAATGTGTGAGCACTGCAACATATTATTGTCATAACACCACTCCCGTGTCTTTCTTGAAGAAAACGGCACCTCTTTTGGCAAGCGACTCTACAGTTTTTATTGATTTTGACTGTATATACTGTAAATAAATAAAACTCCATAGTAATGTAACTTATTTTGTTACTTTTAAATAAGCTAGAAAGGTAAAGCGATTTTTTTAAATGAACTCTCTTTCGATTTATTTAAATTAAAAAAAACTGTGAACATTAGCACAAACTCAAACAAAAACATCTTGTAACACATTCTTTTGCGATAAAGCTAAACAATTACACCATTGCGACTATTGGTTACCGAGATATAAAGCAGTTTTCTAAATCTGTGAATGTGAAGTTCGAAGAGGCACTGAGGGAAACCACAGGGTATGGAGCTGAGAGTTTTGGAAAAATTTATCTCTTCTAGTGGTCTAACAACTGGCCAAAATTCAGCTTTCCTCTAACTATTTTCGACGTCATACCTTTATTTTCTAGGCTACGTGGTGCAAATCAATGACCGACGAGGCGTGACACGCGTATCAACCAAAACATGAACAGGAAACTTGAGGGTCATTGCATAACCTCGATGTTATTAGTCCTAAACCAGTCATTCATCATTCTAGCTGTATAGACCCGACAATTATCTTGTTGGAATATAAATTCCACAAACATATTATGGACGTGCTTTTTGAATCTTTGTGATTTTCTAGGCATATTAGTATAAAATTTCTTTGAAATTTCTAATTAATTTTAAACTTTGATAAGTAAATAGAGTCTGTCACTTTTTCTGATAGCAGGTAATCCATGGCGATCTTGTTCAATTTTCAACCCAACTTACATTTTAAAAAGAAATCCCAGATTTATTCGAACATGACTACATCGTATAAATCCGCTTTTTAAAATAGACTGCTATAAATTGTTAACAACCAAACGTAATGTCATAGCTAGCTTAAGAAATGCATGTTTGAGATGCTCACCTTTTGTTAAATTGAACGGAATTAGCTCCAGTGTGACGCCAATCTATCGTGTACAACGTCGGTGTCGTATTTGTGTTCAACTGTTGCCCGGCTGAAGTATTGAACGGCACTGTGCGTGTGCCTTCGTAATATAAACAGGCCTCAATAGGGCGCTTTAATGTTGTTAGTAACAGGTTCTTAGCGTATCAATAATAGGAAAAAGAAGAAAATTTATTGATGAGAATGTAAGATGATTTTTAGTTATCATCAACAATCATTCATCAATGTCTACTTATCATGTTCTCGTGTGATAAGATACACAAATATACTAGTTTAAACATTTTTAGTTAATACCGTTGTGTTTAAGAATGATCATTTATTTTAGGGTGTAATTTTGTTTGTTTTATTTTGGTATCTATCTGTATTTAAAGCCAATATATTGCTGTGATTTCGTTCCGAAATTATGACCTTGCTTATAAACGATCCTAGGTTTATTATCAAATAACAAGCTCAATCACTTACCTGTAGTAAAATCTTAATAACTTGAATAAATATTAACAATGTTGCAATTCAATTCCCATCAATTAAACGCACAATTTCAGTCAGCAATATTTATAATTTTAATTTCAGTTCAGCTAAAACAACACAATATGGAACTAATTGCATGTAACTTCTTCTTCCTCTTCTTGCTCTTATTATAGGCCAGTGGCCTGTTTTAACCTCAAAGTGGTTCTATGATCCCTCTTTGACCGAAGGCCGGATAGGTGGCCAGCCTTGCCCTCCGAAACTGAGGAAGAGTTCCCTTGTTTAGGAGTTAACGATTACCACAGGTGTTAGCATGGTAGCCGGGGAGCGTACGATTATTAAAATTCTTCTAGAGTCCGCCGGGATTCGAACCCGTTTCTGCTGCTTGAGAGGAGATCATTTGCTCGCGAGGCCATCCGCACCACATGCATGTAGCTAGACAAACAAAATTAATGTTAACTTAGAATTGATGCCAATCGCTTGCTATGATTAAATCTCAATTAATTAAGGCTTAATTAAATCAATCGCATTTTCTGAATTATGACAAAATTGCTTGTTTAACTACGCCTAATCGATATTTACAAACAAAAGCGCAAAAAATGACAAGAAGAAACAGCAAGAAGAGTTGCTAATGGAAGCAGAGACAGCAGCAGTGAAACATGACATGAAAACTCTATACAATACAACAAGGAAAATGGCAAATGGCAGAACGATATCAACAAACAACATTAAAGATAGGAAAGGAGTAGTACTCAAAGTGCAAGAAGATATTATCAATAGATGGATGGAATACTTTAAAGAAATTTATACTAAAGATGGAGTAAACAGAAAAATGATCACCCCGGAAACAAGGAAATAGTAAGAGAAGAATTAAACATAAATATAAATGCGATTTCAAATAAAGAGATAGAAAATGCAATAAAACTACTGAAAGCAGATAAAGCATCGGGATTAGATGACATACCAGGTGAGCTACTTAAAACAGGATCGCAGGCAAATATCAATTTCTTACATCAACTGTTAAACAAAATATGGGAGGAGGAAGAAATTCCCGAAGAATGGTCAGTAGGACTAATAATCAAAATACCGAAAAAGGGGGACAGAACTAATTGTAGTAATTGGAGAGCTATAACCATCCTAAGTACAACGAGTAAATTACTGACAAGAATTATACTGGAAAGACTGAAGGAAGAGATCATGGCGAAGCTTAGGGATAACCAAGCAGGTTTCAGACCACGGAAAGCATGTATAGACCATATAACCACATTAAGAATTATAATAGACGAAAGCAATGAATGGCAGAAGAATTTATTCTTTGTATTTATAGACTTTACCAAAGCTTTCGACAAAATAGACAGAAACATGATGTGGGAAATCCTAAAGGAATATGGAATACCTAGCAAAATTATCAGAATGATCAAAATACTATACGAAAATTATCGGGCGTGTATAATGCACAATGGAACGATTTCAGAGAGCATTAAAATCGAAACCGGAGTCAAGCAAGGGTGTATATTGTCCCCCCTTCTGTTTCTAATAGTAGTAGATTGGATAATGGTCAAATCTGAGGATAACAAAAGAGGGCTGACATGGAAGTTCAACAAAAAACTTGAAGATCTTGAGTATGCAGACGATGTCTGTTTAATAACAGAAAATAGCGAACACTTACAGAGCAAAGTAAACTTAGTACAGCAAAATGGAGCTAAAACAGGCCTAAATATAAATATAAACAAGACAAATACCCTGACCACAACCGGAAATGATAGAAGCCAGCTACTGGTACTGAACGGAGAAAAGATTCAAAACGTACAAAGGTTTAACTACCTGGGAAGTATATTAGAAGGAACAGGGGGCTGTCAAGCAGACATAAAATTTAGAATCGGCAAAGCACAAGCCGCGTTCAGGACACTGCAAAAAACTTGGACCTCAAATGAATTGTCTAGAAATACGAAGATCCGAATTTTCAATTCAAATATAGTCAGTGTACTTCTGTATGGGTCCGAATCTTGGGCACTAAATGAGAAACAAACAAAGGAAGTTCAAATATACGTAAACAAATGCTTGCGAAAAATATTGAAAATATACTGGCCAGAGGTAATTTCCAACTCTGAGCTGTGGAATATCACAGGTCAAGAACCCATCCATATAAATATTAAGAGACGCCGATGGAATTGGATTGGGCATACTTTAAGAAAGCCTAACTCGGATATAACAAGACAAGCGCTAGAATACACGGTTAAGGGAAGAAGGAAGGAGGGCAGACCCAATTTGACATGGAAAAGAAATGTATTAAAAGAATGCAAGGAGATGAAAGTAACCTGGAATGAAGTCAAACAAAAAGCAAAAGATAAAGACACTTGGAAAATCTTTGTGGATTCAATGTGCGCAAACAGTGATGAAACAACTGAAGAAAATTAAAGATTAACCACTCAACAAATTGGTTGAAGTTAAATTTACGTGAACAGTGCTACGTTAAAAGCAATCAAAGTTATACAAAGTGATACAAAGAAATTAAATTAAAGTGGAAGCAAAGTGAATAGTAAAGTTGTGCATTAGTGCAAGACCGACAACCTTGTACTAATTATTCAAACTGTCTCGAAACGCCGATGGCGACCTATAGTTCTGCGGGACTGAAAGGATTGATGATGATGATGAATCGATATTTATGTTATCTTGGATTCTTGTGGCTTAAAAATAAATGATTTTAAATAGAAAAATTTTTACTTACAAACTAAAATCTACCGAGCCTTTATTAGGCAATTATAATCGCTTGACTGCGGCTTTTGTTTTTGTTCTATTCTGTACAGAATGTAATAAGTTTTCTCACTTACATAAACTTTGGGCGTTCTAGCGAATTCTCAGATGATATTAGCTGGCCTGCAGTTCTACTTATCTCGATGCGGGTACAACTTTCTCCCCCATGCTTTGCTTTCACCTTAAAATTCGCTGAATACGGCACTGCACTCATACGGCAGCTAAATTGTTGTAATTCGTTGTAATTTTGTTTTGCTTTATTGGGGGCTCGCAAAAGCTGGTGATGAGCTGCACAGCCTGGGATACTCAACAAATGTTTTACTTTTAATATTGTTATATTATTGCTTTTGTACTCACTCCATGGCTTCTGGCACTAATGTCCGATGATTGTGCTAATTAGTATTACAATAGACAAAGAATTATGTCAAAAATACAGGTTTACAGATCGAATTTGTTGGAGTTGAATTTTAACCGACGCTTTTTTCAAACAGTTTTTAGGATAGAGGGAATTTCTTTCTGTTTATAAATAAACAATTCCTTCAAGATTTGCATGGCAATCAACAAATTGTAAGTGCTGCGTGATATGTTTCTTCAATATTTCAATAGTCAGGTTAAACTTTTTTTTGTACTTTAGGTTAGAACTGTTATTTCAAGCAAAACAACTCCTGGAGTTCCACTAGCGGTTTTAAAAGCCAGATGCAGCTATAATTCCAATAAGTGAACTTATGCAAATGCAGTACTTGCTATACTAATGCTTTAAATGAAGGTATTTGGATGCAGCTAATTGTGTCAAATAGGGACAATCGGAGCATCTCAGAGCTGTTCGACTTGCTTTTTTTGTAAAATGTAGCGCTGACTGCCTTGCAACGTTGATATTGCCTTATTCAAAATACGACACATCTAAATGGACAATTTCCTTGTGCTGAACTACAACTTTAATGTTGCTAATCGCTTAACTTGTCATATTTCCTCGCCATACAAATTTTGCGTAAGTACAATCATTATTAAAAATGATTCTGATCACATGAGTGATATAATCGTTTGTTTCAGATGCTTTTATCTGTTAAGATACCAATATAATTCTGTAAGACCATTAAAGAGTAAGCTATTATTCTTGATTGACCTTTTTATAATTGTACTTAGTCCTAAGCTATTAACTTTTAAGTCATTCGATCGTTGTGAGAAATTATTTGTGATACACTGAGTGTGAGCAGATTGGTTTACAAGCATTATGCACCCTAAAAATGTGATTTTCTTATTAGAAACTTATTTACATTTAACCAAACTTCTGATTTAAGATTTTCTTCAGTTTTTAAACAACTTTATTAAATAATATCTTTCACAAAAAATGTAAAATAAGTCAAGTCCACATTTTCTAATTTTTAGAGCCCTCTGTATATTTTATCAGAAGTATTACTTACCACTGTTTATGACGTCGCCAGACAAGCAACCATTAGCAGCTCCTAACCAGCTCTTAAAGGTTGATTCGCTGGTAAATTAATCACATACTGAGGCATGCTCGGCTGATGTATTTTTATTCTTTGTGCATCTTTAAATATTCGTAGCAGTTTATCTACTTGTATCAGCAATGTTTATAGCGGTCAACCGACGGTTAACCTAACTATTTGTTCTGCTTGATTATACAGAATGATTGTAAATTAAAAGCCAGTTGCATTTCTTTATGATAGATAAAAAAACTTTATTTTGAGAGTACGAACAGAAATGCCCGACTTCCGGCTAAATCGGAAGTTTAATTATTTTTGGTGTTTCTGGAACACCCTGTATCTTTTAAACTAATAATTAATATACAATTATTATAAACAACTACTAACCAGCTATATGCCTAGGGTTAATAATTCACGAGCTATTAGCGTTTAAAGTTATGTAGCCAATAGCACTTTAAGCTGAATACTATCTTAAGAGACTACGAAAAAATGACAACTACAAAATCAACTGTAATTTATGTTAGTCTCAAAATGTTGCATTCGTTTGAATGGATAGGTGCCTCATTGAAATATGCGAATTATCTTTGAAATGCGGCAACACAATATCTTCATTAGGAAATTCCCTATTTCTATTTTGCCTACGTTTAGGATTTCCTGGACTTGTAAAAAAACTTCCGTAAGCTTGTACTATCGTTTCCAGCAAATGTACGAGGATGCGGCTGTTGGTTCTTTGGGTAATGATTTCGATACATTTCAGCCAGGCGTTGAGAATTTTTCTGACACAAAAGCTATACCTCTAGCATATTCACGCATTCTTGATTGGAAAACGATTTTATTTGTAACAGATCTGTTCAAGGCAATCATATTTTGACAGATATTGAGCATTCATTTCTTTGTATGTTTGTTTGTCTCTCATTATTTTTATGCCCGTATGCGATCAGTTTTACTTTAATTAGTAATACTCTTTCTGTATGCATAGAACACTTTTAATATTAATATCTCGTTAATTATTAACTTTAGGTTATCTTTAATTAACAATTTTCTAAAGATAATATCCTAAACTATTAAATTAATTTAAAAAATACAGGATGTTCAATAAGAAAAACCAAAAATAATTAAACTTCCGGTTTAACCGGAAGTCGGATATTTCTGTTCGTATCCTTTATATATTTGGCACATAAAATCGTATAGCTTTCCTATATCAAAGTTTTTATCTTTCATAACAATGCAGAAATTCAACTACCCATTAATTTACAATCAACCTGTACCTTAACCCATTTTTAACAACCGTTTTTTAAAAGTTTTGTGGTCACAAGTATTTGTTAAGATATTGCATTTAGAGATTAGTTTTCCCAAGTTCACAAAGAAATTTGATGTAACTTCTTTGCTCTTATTCAAGCTGATACACATACACAGATAACAGAAAAATACTTAGGACAATAACCAGCTACTACGTACAGTCGTGTTAAAAAATGTGGTGTACAGAGATAGTTGTAAGTTTATTCATGGTTGTGTTTTTACTCATTAAAGGTTCACACCGTATCATTAGCTAGGTAGACCTGAACGTATACTATCGAAATATTTGATGAACAATACTCTTTTGAACGTTGTAAAAATAAATCACATTCACAAAGCACAATTGCTGTACAACACTTTAAAGAACACGACTGTAGAAATAAAATACATCGACAAAAACGGATGTGTTACAGCGACTCTCCTATAGTGATGTCTATATACAAAGGCTGTACTGGATCACATGAGTATAATGCTATAATAAGACTTGGTACAATAAAACATCATACTTTACTATTTTACTCCAATAAAAATTTACAGAAGTAAGAAATAATATATTTTAAATTTAAGAACTGAGCCTTGACCTTAGTCGTTCTTCAAAAGCTGCTAGACCTGCTCGCTCAACTTCATAGTAGGGTAGGTCTTGAACCCGTTTGATCCAAGCATTGATGTTAGGAAACTGTATTTCGTCAATAGGTACTAAGACAGCGATAGACGTGGTGGAAGTAATTAAACTGAAATCTGCTATCGTCACACTGTCACCGGCAGCCCACTGACGATCTTCCAAAAACTTTTCCAAAAATTCATAGGATTGGATCACCGCCGGAACTTTTTCAGGCGGAACAGATTTAGCACCCTCGTGAATGATGGGTCTCTGAAGTTTAAAAATTGGTACTTTCAACATTCTTGAAAAATTACATACGTACGATTATTTGTCGTGCAGAAGGAAAAAACACTGAGGAATCGAAGTGTAGCCTTTGATTAACGACTGCTTGATTATAGGGGTCCTTCGGGTATAACGAGTCGTCTTTTCCATATTTTGCAACGAGATAAGCGTTTATTGCATGACTGTCCCATACAATTTTGCCGTCATCGTCTAATGTAGGTACCGTGTGTTGGGGATTCAACTAAAAATATATTCGTTAAGTAGGCGTGTTTAAATCCAGGCCCTTTTGTTTTCGATTTAGCATAAACATTAACTGAATGTATTCACAAAATATAAAACTGAAGCAAATATGTAGCTTTTCGTCTAAATACCGGGTGGCCATAAATATCTGATATCACATTACCTTTGGAATCAACACTGCTTTATTAAAGTGATGAATCCAACTAAACTAAATGTCATTAATGTCATCACAACTAAAATTCCTATCTGTCAAAAATTATTACCGATTGCAATAAGTAATGGAATTAGAACAGGAGATTTTTATAACGAGTCGTAGGCTAAACTGCAGAATCCGGGGCACATTTCCCTCCTCTTATTACATTTTATTGCATTACATAGGTATCACTTATAATAATGCAGAAGACTAAAAGCCGTGTTTACACAACTAAAAGTACTATGGTTGCGTTCCACCATTTCTATTTTCGGGTTTTTGTAAACAAACTTCCCTTAACTTTTAATAGCGATGTTATCAGAGAAAACAATTATTTATTTTGCCTACTTCTTGTGTTTTTTAAAACTATTGACTCAGCTTCGAAGGCAAGTCCACTTTGGTTAATTTTCATATCTGCCTACTGAACGCTGCCAAGCAAGCAAGCAACGAAATCCAAGTAGCATAGTGTAAAAGCGACTCCAACGTTAACGCTACATAACCTATATTTCTGCAAATTTTTATGCTTGGCCTCTTCGCCCAGTAAAATGAAACAAGCTGGTAAATCATAGCGGCAAGCAGCAAATCAAAAAACCTCATGCAGAAAAAGCCATCCATGAATGCAAGTGGGCGAAAGAAGTAACTCGTACTCGCAAGTATAGTGTGCATTGAGCATTGTTCTTTTATATTTCTGACTCAAGTTTAACCTACAGTTAGTAATGAAGATGTTAAGAAATTCCTAGAAGATAATCGAATCACGATGCGCTCCTGCGAATCCCTTAAACCCAAATAAGGAGCAGGTAAATCGTGCTGTTATGGCAACTTATGACCGATGTGATCAACGACGACAGCATGTCCATCGAAGAATGCCGCAAACTCGAAAATGATACTAATAAGCAAGCAAATTCTGCTGTGTGGTACCAATACAGAGCTGGTCGAATTACAACTTCAAAATTTAAAGGCGTTCACAGAACAAAACTGGAAAAACCATCCCTGTCCTTGATACGTTCAGTATGTTATCCCTTAGCAACTCGCTTTAAGACGACGGCTACAGTTTATGGTTGTGAACATGAAAAGAAAGCCCTACAAGCTTACACTAATAAGACTGAGAAAACCCACATACATTTTGGTAGCAAACAATAGGTCTATGTCTAAACTGACTGTACCCACAGATTGGGGCATCTCCGAGTGCTGGTCCAAGTTCAGATGACATCCCCATAGACATGCGAGCTATAGGTGTTGGTTCAATTTCCAGTGACATTGTAATGGGCACCGATGATGAAGAGGTTTGTATTTTTGTGAATTATATGTTACAATGTTATGTACCTATTTTGATTATGGATTGCAGCTATGGTGTCACTGTAGGAAACCAGACGACGGCGAACAAATGGTAAAATGTTCTGACAGAAAATGTAGAATAAAATTGTACCATTCAGCATGCCTACAATTAAAAAAAAATCCTAAAGGAAAGTGGTTATGTGAACTCTGTAAATATAAATAGAATTATTTTGTGTAAATATTTTGATTGTTTATGTACATTAAATAGCTTCTAAATATCCTTGATACTTTATGCATTAAAATTATTTTTCTTACTTAATTTAGACATTAATTATTCTTTTATGTTGTGTAGACAGCATGTGTAATTTTACTGATTGTTAATGTAGCTTACATAGTTTCGAAATCTTGATAAATAAGTGCGTTTGATTTTTTTGTGATAAATCGGTTCCCGTTAACACTACATGAAAATAATGTAGACATCTTTGTAAGAATTTTGAATGTTCTACAATTTATGTTCTATTACTTTTTCGCGTAGGAGCAATATTTGTCGAGATATCGAACGCGAAAGGAAAGCGTGAAAGGGTTGAGATTTTTTTTTCGAGCTTCTGAGCTTGTGTCTCATTTCTCTTTCTATTTAGCGAAAAGGTAGCCATTATCAAACTTGTAGAGGTTGAAAATAGCTTCAATTTGACCTATTATAAATTGATATGCGACTAAAATTACGACTTGTAGAGCGGGCCAAAGTTGTCAAGTTGGCGCGTAATTTTTATTTCATGTATCGTACTATTACGTAGATGACAACAAATTTCATTGCATTATTGGAATCATTATATTTCATCAAGTAGATAGTATACAGCATTATATGACTGTATATTAATAATAATAAAAATAATAATAATAATAATAATAACATGTAAGGGCAAATCGGTAACATACAATAGATACAGCAAGGGGCCTAATACCGAGCCCTGAACAACATCTAAGTTTATACGGACAGTGGTGGACGTTACATCATTAATTTTAACAAACAGTTTTCTGTTAGTAAGAAAAGATATCAGCCACATAAGAAGTGGGCCCCGAATGCCTAAGGAACATAACTTTTTTCTAATGCATTCCACATTCACAGTGTCGAATGCACGCGATATGTCGAAAAATTTTGATGCAACAAATTTACCGTTATTCAGTTGCTGATAGACATAGCGGAGCACGCTAAAACTAGCAGTTTCTGTAGATCTGAGCTGTCTGAAGCCGTGTTGTGTATCGGAGAACAGATTGTATAGTCAAAATTATACTCATTCGGAGTCACGTGACCTTTGTCTGTCACTGTTCATCTTTAGTAAAATAGATGAAATGGAAGAAATTTGAAAAAAGGCATGTCGATTCATAAAATTAATTTTAAAAATTTGACGTTTCTAATCTGTCAGATTATATTTTTCGTGTAAGTTATTGAGATAAGGGTAATAAAACCTAAAATTGTCGAGCCGAAAACTGGAAATTAAAAGAAACCATTGGACATGCGGTATAACGAGCAGTCACAACAATTAATTTGAATATTATGCGTTGTTTTTTATGAAGAGTACAATATTAATAAAAGTAAATCAACAGTTTCACCCTCCAACGCTGTTCGCCGTGCTTCTCTTGCGTTAAATATCTCGGAAAGCACAATTTACCGGAAATATGAGCCAGAAAGTGAAGAATGCAAAAGCGGAAGTCGACGAAGCAGTCAAGACACTATATATAAAATGTATGTAGCTAAAGAATTTGTAACCATAAAAAATCTAAAAAATGCTTGGTTGAAGAATCTGGAGGAGATTTTTCACATTCAGTTTCTTCCCTAAATAACGGGTGTTCATAAACAGTCGTCATCCCAGTAGGTTTTGACTTCAGAAACGTATGTCTATTAAAATTGAAAAAAAATGCGCTATGACAGTACTCAATGACGTTTCATGTGTTGCACGAATTAATCAAAGACATAACATTTTGTTTTTCAAAGCAACTGGGATGACGACTGTTTATGAACACCCGTTAGATTGTGCAAGGAAATAGGCTTCAAATGGCAATGTTCTATAACAGAATATGCATGCACAGAAATTAACTTAAAATTTGCTATACGCAGCAGGTTTTTTTACGACATGTTATGTTTTCTTTAACCTGTAAATTCAGTTTAATTTCATATAAGAGAATAAACCCGTAGCAATCTTGTTTTAGAAATTGGCATGTCTGGATAACCTACAAAACGGAATGTCATTTATTTCCCTAAAATTGCATTTTTAAGAATCGACATACGTATAATTACTAGATTATCACGTGACTCCGAATGGGTATAAATTTGACTATATTTATTCAGGAACGATACCATTCGATTTGCCACAACTTTTTCGCACACTTGGAAAAGACACTCAGAACTGATAATTAACTAATTTTTTTAAATTTTATTTAAAAAAGTAGGCTTTTTTTAATTAATTTCGGTGTGTTAAGTGCCACTTTTTTTCACTCAGTGAATGAACGATTCTAATTGGACGTTTCCTTAGTTACCAATTGACGTTTCCTTAGTTACCAGAACTGACCAACGCACTTGACTAAAATGAAGGCAAATACAATTCTATACAAAATAGGCTTGGATTTGAATGTTTAATGAAATTTTAAAAAATCTTATAGACAACTCGTGTTAGCGTGCTTATTTTTCACGCGTGTGGAATATTAAACTTTGCTGCGCCTCGTTTAATAACCCTCCACACTTGTGAAAAAAAGTTGCACTTGTAACACTTGTGGTCTAAATAACTATTCATACTTTTGTAGATATTATTAATATTATTATTAAAGTAAAAATAATTAGATTAACTTTGTTAATAAGATTTATTTCATAATTATACAATTATAGGAGGGCATAAATTTACGAGGGCACAAGAAACTGTTAATATCTGATCTACCACAGCAACATAGTCAGTTTTCTTTTTCGTCAGGAACATGGGCATTGTTTCGTGAAGAACTGTATTTTTTTGACGAAGGACTCCAATATTGCGTTTGGCGTGTATTCTGAAAAAAGATATAGGTAGTTAAGATAATTATTGTAATAATATACTTGCACTACCTCACGCTTGCTATATTCCTGGTTGATTGTATATCCCTTGGATCGAGCTGCCGTATCCTTTTTAGAAAAGCAGGCGTAATCACTGTGGCCATATGTAGTCCTAGGGAGTCTTTTATTAAAAAGCCACGATCTGTCAATACAAAATCTCCTGGCAAGAGATTGTTTAAAATCCCACAATCCTCTGTTAGACCTTTATCACTTATTCTGCCACTATATCCATGTGATATAAATGATATTGATCCAGGAGGAGTGATGCCTATTAGTACCTTTACCGTATTATGTTGTTTGTACGTAGACCATGTAGTACATTGTACTTCAAGGCTACTTGATTTTTCCACTCTCGTCTCAAAACAATCGATTATTACTGAAATCTTGTTGCCAAATGCTACCTTGAAGCATTCTGGCATTGATTTAATCACCTGATCTCATTCAGGCCAAATAATAAAAATTTTCATCCGATGATACATAATATTTAATGTGGTATAAAATATTCTGGAAATTGTTTGTACGCTGACGTTAAACATGTATGCCAATAAACTAAAATCTAAATTTAATCTAAGTTTTATCACCGTTATCAAAAACGTGCCTCTAAGCATGTTTTACGTACTGAATTAGGAATAACAGTAACGGCGTAACTGGGGACTTGAGTTACCACATTTATATTTTTATGACGCTCAACGCCTCAACGGCTTAAACCTGAAAAGAAACACAGATTGCAGGCAGCTGAAAATTATTTCGGTGGCGCAAATAATTCTCACATATAATCTCATAAGAGCATTAATTCTTTCCGCCATTTTTGTTACTGCGTTCCAACAACGTCGTATTAATTAGGACGCCTTCCAGAGGCGAGCGTTTCCTTTCCAGAGACTTTCCATTTGAAAAAAATTTTTTTTAACTTTTCCTTACTGCCAATCTCTAGCGTGCTTTTAAAACTTTCTTTAGTGCAACAAAAGTTATTAAATTCGTTGTACATCTTAAATGCGGCATATGCCGCGGGTTTCAGCTAGTGTATGTATAATCTGTAACCTCATTTACCTTGCGGTGTAGAGGCTGGTGCTTTATGCGCTGGCATCTAGCAGTACAATGCTCAACTTGCCCCGGGTTCGGGATACAGAGTTGGAGCGCGCCTTTGGTGCTTGCGCAGCAACCATTGTGTGAGTTGTGTGTCTTGGTGATGTGTTGACCTTGTTACTCTATCTCTTAGGTCTGTGGTTCTGAGTAGAGCACAGTTAATTTGGTGCCCAACTGTGAATGGTCTCACTGAGCCCGATTCTAATCGCCAAGGATGCGGAAAAATTCCGACCCCAGCGGGATTCGAACCGAGGACTTGCTTAATGCAAGCCTGGCGCTTACCCATCTGCGCCACGCAGCTTCTTGCATTACATAGGTACCAATACTTATTGTAATTGAAATATAATGCTAACCAACATTTATAAGTAGCTAATTCCATGGCTACCGGGATCTCAGATATTTATGGCCACCCGGTATATGTTTTGATACCGATGGCGATGTGGTATATAACGTATTTATATGGCTCAAAGATTTATTTCATTTATTAACTAAGATTTCTAATTCTTTTGCTATTCATTATATTAGGGAGATGAATTACTTAGCCATTTTATTTTAAGTAGTGAGCATACATCTCAAAAATGTACAAAAATATTCGTATTATTTCAAATTAATTAATTTAGAAAATTAAGCAACGATACTTAATTCTATATACTTGAAATTAGACTAATCAATTGCACTAAGATAAAATAAATTCTAGTGAATAACAAAACATAAAAAACCACAACAAAATCAGATCGTTTCAACAACGCACGTCTCCCACTAGGATTGTTCATTAATAACAAAATATTTCTATATTCCTTCCATAATTCTTAAACTTGAAACTACATATTCCCACTTTATAAAAATCGCTTTCATAATTAAACACTTACCTTAATAAATTGCGGCTTCAACTGTTCTTTTTTACTCAAATCCATTGGAATTAGCTCCAGAGTCACTCCAACGGCTTTGGCTGTTAATAAAACTGATCTAACAGCAGGGCTTGCGCCTACCATGTACAACTTGGGTGCCATTTTCATAAATAAAATAGCTGTTGTCGGCGCAAAATATCAGAAGCTACTAACGATGCCGGTTCAGAATGCAGCTGAACAGGTTTGTGTAATGAATTCAACCAATGGAGCGGTATGGCCACATGTTAATGTATTATATATTTCATGCAAGTCGTTTTGAAAATTACACTAAGTGGAGCTTTTAATTGTTCCCTTTAGAAGTATCTAAGAGTTTAATAAAAATTAATGTAATGCTGATACATTTTGAATTTCTTAATTTTTTATTATACAAAGGCCAATAAGAAAATCATCTGATTTCATGGGAAGGAAGCATCGCACGGAGCGTAAAATATTACTGAGAAGAAAATGCCCACTGTTAAAATGTATCCACAACGGGACTGCTGTGAACAAGCTATCATTGAGTAGATTAGCGAACAAACCTTCAGTGGTGAAGATGACACTTTAAGACGAAGATGATCGTGATAGATAATTCACAAGACAGCGATAATGCTGAAAAAGCGGCAAGTTGATACCAGATTCTTGATATGTCGGCTAATTCTCTGAGAAATTAAATGACTACCTAGATACAATTGCCGACCAGACTGTTCAGTGGAGATGGCGTGGAGTTCATAAGTACTAAGGTTAATTAAGAATGAAAAACGGGCGCCAACAAATCTTTGAATTACGACAGGTATCACCGAGAATTCGTAAACTCAAGGTAGTACAATATTCTGAAAGAAATCTTATAAATCCAGTAACATACCACATAAACAAGATAATGTACTAGTATTACATTATAATAATCACATAATAAATAGCATACAGACCAGTACAGGGTACAGGTAATTATTTTCTAAATATAGGCCAAAAATAAGGTTCTCCTCAAAACATATAAGCTCAACTGGACTTGCGAGTAGGTTAAAAATTACAACAACTTAAAATGTACAAATATAAACTAGTGTAAGTACCACCAACGACAGATTAAAAGTGTAGCGGATACTAAATTAGGCTCCGAGGATGAAAATCATTAAATATACCAGTTTACCTGCTCACATGGGACCTTAGTGTAGTTCCAAACAAACTGTAAATGACGGAAAAAATCCAAATTTAAAATCCACGGGATTCTGAGGGAATCCAGGCGGGACCTACAGCAATGCAGATAATGTACTCAAAGCACCGGATCACTGTACACAGCATTCAATTTGTGTTAAAAACGGGAAACAATACATGTGACATACATTTTCTTTCGTGAAGCTCCTAGAATCACTGATGTATGGCCAAAACAGGAGAACGGAAGCTAACCCTAAGGTTCGACCCAGAAATGTTGTATTCGAGGCAGCGAATGAGTCAAAGTCGTTGACTGCACGTGGAACTGCAAACCTCACAATAACAGCCGGGGGATATTTGGGGCTCCGAACTATAAACTAATAGGTTTAACTCATTTTAGAATCAACAGATTCGAAAAATCTTGTACTGCCCAACATATTTACGAAACGGGTCATAATATTACGGAAACTGACCTAAAATGGTAAAGGCGTTAACTTCAACACAGCAGCTAAATTCATTTGAAACTATGACCATTTTTAAAAATCAAGATAATAAACGTTTTAACAAAGATGGAGGCTCCATCGCCTACTCTGATCTTTACACTCTATTGACCTTGACACCTGATTGGTCGCTTAGAACACGCTTTCCTAATCCCACAGTATAAATGGCATTAGAATATGCGGGAGTGCTGACTTTCACTGATGTAATTTTGTGAAGAGCATATCTTCGACAAATTTTATCGTGTTAGTTGCTCTCCAAGGATATTCAAAATGACAGCTTAGCTGTCAAAATACGTTTTAACGAATTGTGTCTAATTCAAGCCACAGGCTCCAGCAGTGTTTTATTTTATGCGTTTTTAGACTAAGCCCTCCCATTTTCCACTGTACCTAGCTGAGTGCATATTTTTAGTCTGTTACATGCCGTAAACGAGTTTTCCCAGAATGTAAGAATTTTGAATAAAAAGCATCGTCACTAATATCTTTTACGTTGTGTGCCGAAATATCGATAAGGGGCTTGCAGTATCTCATCTTGTTTTCCTTCATAACCTTTGTTTGCAATTCATGAACCGTTTGAAAATTCTATTGTAACATTTGCTATAAATATTATAATTTTCGATTTTTCTCACAGATTTTCCGTTAATTTGGACTTATTTGCATTACTTCGTAGCAATTTTAATCGTAGCTAATTGAGGTATATTCGTAATTTTTATAGCCCAATTAATAACTGATATTTTGAAGCGCTTGAATTCATTACGTTAGAATTTCGAAAAGCCTAATTTTATTTGTCATAAAAATTATTTGGTTACCAAACTTCACCTGAAAAGCAGCCCAAACGTTTGAAATAGAAACATTTAGAATATGTATCTACAATTCTGAAAATTCTGAAATTTCTTCGTTTGTAAAAAAATATTGTTTTAGTATGTAAAGTAGTAGTAATTTTGAAAATATGGTCAAAATTAGCTGATGTATCAGATTTATCTCTTGCATTTTGGTATCACATGGCGCCTTCTAGTCTATGCACTACGGTGGACCTTTTCCTACCTTGTTCAGACGGACCATGATCTGAACCAAAACTATTTTAAAAATAACTATAACCAGAATTTTAATCATATTTTTATTGCGCTGATGTTTATAATATTCATTAACATATTGAATTAGCATTACTACATTTCATTGTATGTATAGAAAATTGGCAACCATGTCGCATTACGCATTTTTAATTAAAGCACACTCGATGTTTTATATATAAACTACTTATAAAATGAAATTATCGACTGCAGTGCTACATCTAATTATAATACTACGGTGTTCGCAATGATCTAAACCCTAATTAAACAATTTTCTGAAACTCTGCAACCCTACACCATTAGCATCCCGGTAATAAGGCAACGCCTGTATATTTTTTATCCAAGCACAGACCTTTGGAAACTTGGCCCCTTTGATGGGAACTAGAACGTCCGCAGACGTCACGCTTGCTACAAGGCACAAATCTGCAATGGTCATAGTTTCGCCGGCAATCCAAGAGCCTTCTTCTAGGAAACTTTCCAGGAAGTTATACGCCTCTTCAAGTGCTTCCTTCGTTTCTTCCGTAACCCCTGGTTTGCGTCCGTATTTGAAGATCGGTTTCTAGGGAAATTCGAAAAGAAATTATTTGGCGGCCTGTCAAAAATATTGTACAAAAAAGTATGGAAAGTCTGTTTTAGCTCACTGAAACAATTGCAACACTCGCCTTTGGCTCGTGCTCTGAGTTTCCCATACTAGTTATACAGAAATCGGTATCATTATATACTCACGCAAGTATTGCGAATGTTGGGATACACAACGCCGGTGTCGAAGTGCAGCCTTTGATCAATTTTTGCCCGCTTAATTAGGTCCTTGGGGTATAAAGTGTCGTCCTTGCCATACTTGCCCACTAAGTACGCTGCGATTGCATGGCTATCCCATATTATCACGCCGTCGTCGTCAAGGGTGGGAATTGTGTGTTGAGAATTCAACTGAAAAATTACGAATTTATATATAAAAACGAAATAGAAAGAAATCTATTTTATGCTGGATTTCATGATACTGTGAATCCAAAATTAAAATTAATACACAGCATCAAAGCTCGAGAACAGCGAGAGGCATAGATTCGGCTTAATGAGAAAAAACGTACAATCAAACTTTTCCAATTTCGCTTTGTCTTAGCCTAAACCGGTTGAATAAGTTGAATAGCTTTTAACTTTTTTCATACAATTTTACAAATGAGCATTATAAATCTTATTCAATCCACAAAATTATTTTTATCTATTCACAATAATTTGGAGGACCTTCTTAATGGCATACATATTTCAGAAATCTTGAATTATTGGTGACAACAGTTTGAAGCAGCAAAATTCAGAAATTATGCTATTAGTTGACCATTTTTATCAGATAGATATTGTTAACCGCTGAACTCTCCGAAACGCAATAACGATCAAATAAACTGACAACAATCCTGCAACACTGTAAACCAAATAGCGAAGTATGAATACCTACAACAGTTCCGTAATCAAAAGTGTTCAACGAGCGGGTTCAGCTACTCCGTAGGAGGGAGTGAGTTACCACTAAACCCATTAAAACCAAAACCAAAACCCAGGCGCAAGAACTAGATTGTTGAACAGCTCGCAAATCTAAGTTAAACGATTTCCCGGTAATCGCAACTTACAATGAAGGAGAAACCTCAAAATTACAGTTATGAGCTCTTTGGTAAACCTATATAGCAAGAGCAAGACATGAATGTGGAACAATTAAAACGACATTTGTTTCCACTACAGGCAGGTAACTAATATAAATATGTAAAAATGCTGTATTTACAGACAAGGTACGTACGTAATAGAGTCAAACCCAATACTAACCCCGAGTTGAGTATACGCTGCGTTTACAGCATTACGTTTGTAATTTATTATTTTAAATGTACGTTTAACGCACAAATAAGGAGAACCCACGGTACGTAGGAAATACGCACATACTTATATACTTAGACGCACCGATACATTGTTGAATTGCTGCAAAAATATTTATTCAAAATATAAGGTAGTAGCTTATCTGTTAATTCCAACCTCAATCAAGCAAACCAGCTTCAATCTTGTCTAGGTGCTGGGTGGGATGGAACGAACGTAGTTGAATGGTGTAGACTACACAAGCTCAACCGTAATCACAATCAAATCATAAACTCGAAAACTAAGATGCTCAAGCTCACAATAAAATCCCAAAATCTATCTACAAAGAAAGCCTTCAAGAGTAATCCAGAAGTCTTCCATACAAAGTTGCAAATCTTCCAATACGGAGATATGAAAATATTACAATATGTAAATCTATAACACCAAAAAGCCCTGACAGAATATAGCACCATTCGCGCACAACTCAGAAACAAATCGGAGTAGGCTTAAATTAACAATTACGTTTGCTATTACGTATCGATGCGTTGCCTAGACGCTATAATGTAAGTGAACAATATCACTGAAACAAAATGTAAACAAAAGACGCCACCGGAAAAATAACCGAATTTATTTTAGGATAACGTGCATCTGGCCTTAATTTTCTACTCCGTAAACGAATGTTCAGGCCTTTATCCGGCCACCAGCAGCTCTCTTGAAGTCTGGGCTCCCTTATTATCGGCTAGCCTGCCTTGCATGCCTCCCGATGACTCGCCAATGTGTTGCTTGTCGTCTGATTACTGCTCGAGGCTCCAATCTCAGCTCCCGTGCCTACAGCTAGGGCTCCTCTAAGATGCACATGGTTGCTGCTTAGCCTGGGCTTCAAGGCATCCGCTTCTTATTGGACCACAAACAAAGCTTCACCAAAAATATCCCAAAACACAGCTCAACACGTTTTATAATCTGCAGAGGCGCAAGGAATGAATACAAAACCTCTGCAGTCTATCCAACAATACTGCACTAATGTAAAAACACTCCGTAATTGAGAAAGTTCGTATTTATTACAACGTTTACTTTGATTTTTGTGGGAAACCAAAACACACACACACGCAAACAAACACGGCTTGGCTTGTAACTCCCCCATTTGTTTTTTCATTGTTGTTTATTTTTTCAAAGCTTGCTATGATTATAGTTTCATTCTTTAGTTGAAGCTAACACTATTTTACAGTTTCAAAATCGAATTACTTCAAGGCTAATGCTATTTGTTTACAGTATTAAATTCAAAACCATAGCATTTATGGAATATTTTTTAACATAATATTTACAATGCTTGAATTATTTTAATTCGTGTCATAATTGTATATTAGCTTAAATTAAGTTTACTGCCATATATTGCCCAAACATTTGTCTGTGGGTAATAATTCCAGTTTTTTCCATTACATCTTATTTCTTTGTATCGTTATTTTGCTTGTTTATTATCATCTTTTTACTTTTTGTTGTATTTATTTCCATTTACATCTTTTTAAACTCTTCTTCCTATACTTCTACTAGCTTCCGTATTTTAGTTTGAGTGTCTGGATGAGTACAATATGGTCTGCATACATTACGCAGTCTATTCTTACAGGTCTGAAGTTCTTGAATCCTGCTGTTATTTTTGTTTTTTTTTTGTTCTTGTTTTTTAATATTAATAGTAATAGTAATAGTAAGGAACTTGGAACCTTGATCCCCTTGTTTCACTCCCTTCTTTATTGCAAATCCCCCTATTTGTTGTTTATTTATTGCAACTACACAAATAGCATAATAGCGAAAGTTACAATCATATAAAATCGTAGGGATGAGAGGGCATAACGTTGATTACCGGTTATTGATATTATTACCTAGAATTTATGTATCGCACAACACAACTTTTATTGTGCTTATCAAAAACAAACACTTTTGAAGATAAAATTGTTACTACTTCACCTAGATACTTTATATTTAGTTACATAAACCAGGTATATTTTTGTCTCTTCTGTAATAGTACAAACATTCGCAATTTAAATAGTGTATAATGGACTCCCACTTGGCCACATACTAATGGTTTATTTTTTACGTTCCGCAGATATATTCTCTGAAGAAAAAAGTGAATAATAAAAGTAAACAACATTTCTTTATTAGAAACATAGTCCTCGTCGTCGTTGTTAGTCTTGTTAACATCTTCCCTTTGCATGGGAACACTAGTTAACAGGTTTGATAGAAACAAAGCACGGAGTTGCTTAAACACTGGCTGTCACACAAATAAGTTTTGCTTTAATAACGTTAATGGATTAATATTTTCTTAGCTTAATAAAATGAATGCATTTTTGTCCGAAACGTTGCCATATCAAGCTTTTTATTTTTTTTTTAATGTGCTGAGATAGCTATAAACACCATGTAATAACCATAGAAGCTTTTTAGAAATTATCATTGTAAGAGCACATACAGTTTTTACATTTAAGACGAACTAACACAGAAAATAGCTATTTAAGTAACAAGGAATGTAAGGACCTATTAACATTTGAGGTAGGCAAGTACAAGCCAAGACGAAGTCGCGGCTTGTTGCCTGCCGAAAATGTTAATAGGCGATACATTCCGAGTTATCTTATTATATTTTTCCCGCTGCTTATCTAAATTTTCCTAGATTTATGAAAAAAGTCGTTTGGTTTGTCATCTGTCACCAGGATTAGTTTTCGTGAGTCGTGTTACCTGTGAGTGTCACATGTCACATAAACACTTGCAATTTATAAACAAAACGTCTAAATCTGCATCTTGCTTTGCTAATTTTATTATCCTAGGAACTTAATAATAATATTAAGTTCCGGTGTCAAGAAAAAGCAGCAAACAAATATAATCACCAACTTACACGTTTTGTTACTAAGGCTGTATCACTGACTTACATGCTCAGCAGCAGGAAAATATATGTATATTAATCACAGAGTTGCTGATACAAAAGATGTAGTTTTGAACTACTGTATATCTAAATAGGTAATAGCTCAATACTATATTTACATAAAATAAACATTAAGATTGCGGAGTATATATTATTGCTTTTAAGTGGCATAGATAAACGTGCTTTACATTTCAAAAAATAAAAGTCATTGTTCAAACTAACGTTTGACCATAAAATAGACAATTGTGTGAAGTTTTAAGGAAATTAATTAAACCGCAAAGCTAGTTCATAATATGTAATATCTAACCTATATTTACTCAACGTTCAGCATTGGTGTTATATCACTAGATCAAGTTGCAATGTATTGGTTGCAAGCCAGGAGTTATTGCAGACGTTTGTTTTCAATTTACGTCAAGTAAATCACTGGGTCACCATATCAACTAGAATAAGCAAAACATGACACAAAAGTCTGTATATAATACATTCTCTAGCATTGAGGTGCATTCATTTGTGAACTGACGTAGGCTACATATTTCTTAAAGGGTAGTTAGGCCTGGCTACTCCATTCACATCTTACCCTACAACTCTTCATCCCTTCAACAAGTTTCAACCTTTTCAATAAAATAACCTGATCCTATAAATCTACAAGTTACATTTCTGATGTGCTTCCTGAACAAATGCAAGAAATCGAAGGAATTACACAAATTCAAGGAAGAACGCAGACACATACCAAAACAATGTATGTTCAAGCTGCTCATTAGGTATCTCGCCACACTACAAAATTAACAATATGTCTCTGTCATCAACGAATGAATTATCAAATTAGCAATTAACAAGAACAATTTAGCTTTTTACTGGAGCTCCGAAAATACCCAATGAGGAACAGGAATTATAGAACCCTACAAAAACTACGTTATGGTATGATATAATATTCTTATTATTGTATAACAAAAATTATTGGACCAGTGTAAGTTATTGCAATTTTCTACTTAATAGTACTGTAATACTTGTTTATTGTTTACTGTACAATGTATTGGCAGCCTAACATATAAAGAAACAAACCAGACGCTTAAATCAACAAATTATTTTTCAACTTAATCATCCTGAACAGCAATATAATTTTCCATACGATGCTTAAGCACAGAAATTCCCTACAAACAGGGACTTTATTAAGTCGACATCAATATTGGACCACCACGATGAGATGCATCTTTGGAAGATTCTCTTCTATACTTAAACTCTGTTGACCCCTTTTTGACCGTACTGTGAGAAAGGGCAGACTCACCTTATGTAAATACGATAGATTTCAAGAGGCGTCATTCTTTTTGAACAAATAATTATTTACTGCACGAATTTCACCTTTTTCCATTTTACGGAACCTAACACGTATTGCTTTACAAAACAATCAAGAGCAGAGCAACCACTAAATTTTGAAGGGTGTTACTGAAAAAGACGGCAATTGATTTTTAAAATGTCTAAGCCTTCTATGTTAGGCCACGAACACAATGATCGATACTCGTATTTAGTGGTGCCGCCGAGGCGAGATAATTCTCAATCTCGTCTCGTCTCCTTTCGAAATTCGACATAGATATTGACGTTTTTCAATATCGAATATTCGAGTCGAGATTAACGAAATTCTCGAATATTCTTGATCTGAACAGTTATTCAGTAGAATTTTTTAAACTCACATAAAAACGAAGCAGAATCGGACTCTCGTCTTAGATAGAGTTGTTAGACATTAAGACTTCATGGTTGCCAAAGGCGGATTGGGAAATCGCAGTGGGCTCGGCGCTCGATCTTTTGTGACCGTTAAAGTCTATGGAAATCGAACCTAGTTTAGGACCAGCTCTACTGCTGTGGCTGTTCAAATACAGTGCCATAACTATTACCCAGTTGTTACTTGGCTTTCAAACAGTTAAGACGTGCCTCATCGCTGTCTTTGGTGAGTGAAAGATCAAAGCGCTTAAATTAACTAAAAATTAATTTAACGAAGCTGCAGTTAAAAGCAGTAACTTAAACCAACGCAAAACGTAAGTTATTTTTACCATTAACAAAATAACTGGAAATATTAACAATGAAAACTCAATGGAAATTCAAACGCAAAACAAGCGAAAATCGGATTTGTTAACACCGCCACTTAATGAGGTGCAAAAACGCTACGCGTGGACCCCTAACATTCCAACACACAATAAATACGATGTACTAACTAATCATGAAGCAGGCCCAAACGATAACCCCAATGATAACCAAAGACAACACATTAATGCATGCGACAAAATAGAAACACAGATAACCAAACCCAAAATACCGCCTATCTACCTTCACAACGCCATAAATCACGCAGCACTGACCGCAGATATTGAGAAACTAGCAAAAGGCGAATTTACAACCTTCTGTAACACAAACACCTTAAGAATCAATCTAATCAATGAGGATGACTACAGAACCTTGACAAAACACTTCAAAGATAACAACATCAAATTTCATACCTTCCAAAATCCAATCAACAAACCCCTCAATGTCGTTATTAAAAACGTACCACTATCCGTAACCGAACAAGAGATCTTTATTGAACTTAGCAAGACCGTACCAATTATTAAAGTTACACGACTACTAACAAAAAACAAACAACCATTGCCAGTTTGTGCAGTCGACCTAAATGATAATGAAAACGCTAAAAAGATATTTGCCTTAAAAACAATGTACCACTCAATAGTCACAGTAGAACTGTGAAGAAGGCCATCAAATATCCCACAGTGTCATCGCTGCCAAGGCTACGGCCACACCAAAAACTATTGTTCACTGGATCCGCGCTGCGTTAAATGCGGTGGTAGCCACCAACATCAGCAATGTAAAAAAATATCAGAAGAAACTCCCAAATGCGCCAACTGCGGAGGCCCACATCCCGCAAGCTATCGCGGCTGCAGCCACCACGTCGAGTTAGTGCAAAAACGATTAAAAAATAGCAGTACCAGCAACCAATCAAACACAAGATATAACAGGAACTATTTCGTCAACCCAAACCGCTCATATGCAGACCAAGTACAAAATTCTCCAATAACCACCCCCAACCCTAGCAACCCAAACCAGCCAGCTAATTTGACGACATCACTCAATGCAAATAACATAGCCAAAATCCTCATCGATCTCCTAACCCCTTACTTACCCATAATTAAAAACTTTATCACTAGCACAGTTCTTCCTTTACTCCTCAATGGTCCCTAAATCTCAGAAAATCATTGAAAAACTATCAATCCTTAACTGGAACTCCAATGGCGTACTAACTCAAAGATCAACTCTTATTGCATTCCTCGCCAGGCATAATATAGACATCGCGTGCATCACCGAAACCCACCTGGCTGAAGTAGACACGTTTAAAATTCCAGGATATCAAGTGCACAGGAAAGACAGAAACGCCCGAACAGCTGCTGGCGGAGTGGCTATACTCATTAAAAATAAAATTATCCACAACCCTATTCCCGACATTGACAAGCTAACTCTAGAAACAATAGGAATTAAAATAAAGCTGAATGGTCAAAACCTTACATTGATTAGTACCTACAGACAACCGAACAAGAAATTAGTGGAGGAGGACTTAAAATCTACCTTTAACACAACTGAACCACTCTTAATGATCGGGAACTTCAACTCCAAAAATCAATTATGGGGATGCCGAGCAAATAGCCCAGAGGGAATCAAGATGGAAAGCTATGCGGCAAAATACTCCTTTCAAATATTAGCCTTCCAAAAATACACATACTACCCTTATCGTCGCGTCGCGATCACCAGCCGGACAAACTAGACATAGTATTACTAAAGAATTTTAACAAACCAATAATTCAAAACGTTGTAGAAGAATTAGATTCAGACCACCTACCAGTGATAATAACGTTTTTCAGCACGCTACTGGTGGCGCAGCCAGCACCAAGACTTATAAACGGGAAAATTAACTGGGAGCAATTCCAAGACAATCTAAATGAACAGCTGAAATGCCCAGCCAGAATTAACAACAACAAAGACATAGACATGGCAATATCCAAACTGACAACAACAATAACCGACAGCGTGTATAAGGCAACACTAGCGCCCAAAAATAACAAAAAACCAAACCACTATTATTTGCCAAATGAAATCACAGCACTGATTAAAAGTAAAAGCCAAGCCAGACGGGAATGGCAGAGAACCAGGAACCCGGAAACTAAACAACTACTAAACAGATTAACACGCAGATTAAAACGCAATCTGGATGAGCTGAGAATTAACTCATATCAAAAATATATTGAAGAAATTCGACCAGGCGACATTGGAATGTGGAGAGCTACCAAACGCATATTAAAGCAACGAGAGGATATCCCAAATCTAAGAGTGGATAATGCAATACTTGTCACAGACGAGGAAAAGTCAGAAGCCTCTGCTACCCACTATGAAAAGGTATTCACTCCAATAACAGCTTGTGCCCCAAGTCAGCTAGCACATACAATCAATCACATAGAAACCAATCTCCCAATCATAACAGAACCGATAATTCCCTCCTTTCCCCAAGAAATTAAAGCAATAATTGACATACCCCCAAAGAGAAAAGCCCCTGGGCATGATCTCATAACCAACTCCATACTAGCACAGCTCACCAATAAAACCTTAAGCTACCTAGCAACCACATTCAACGCATGCCTTAGGCAAGGATACTTCCCAAAAACATGGAGGCAGGCTAACATATTGGTATTTCCCAAACCAGGCCAAGACAAAAAGATGCTTAATAGCTACAGACCAATAAGTCTGCTAACCTCACTCTCAAAAGTTCTGGAGAAGATCATCCACTCTCGACTAATGAACGAAATAACGCCACTCAACATCTTACCTCCATTCCAATTCGGATTCAGAAAATCGTACTCAACACAACATCAACTCCAACGGATTTCCGAAGAAATAGAAAAGGGCTTTGAAAACAAATGCTACATCGTAGTAGTCCTCATTGATGTAGCCCAGGCCTTTGACAAGGTCTGGCTCGAAGGCCTAAAAAGCTAGATAATCAAGATGGGAATAGCCAACTATCTAAAAGCCATCGTAATAAAAAACTATTACTACGGGAAGCGCATTATTATGTTAGGCGTTACGCAGTCGCAAGTGCCTAAATTCGATACGCACATATATAAAATTTGAGAATCTAGGTTTTCTAGTTTGAGATTGAGAATCGAGGTTTCTAGAATTTTCGAGTTAGAGATCGCTAAAATCTCGTCTCGTGGCAACACCAATTGTATTGTAATAGATCTTAAATACTTCATGGGTGTCATTATGCTATATACATTATACCGGATATATCAATACTACACGGGTGCGTTCTACAGATAAAAATCAATTAAAAAAATTCTTATGAATAGGTAACCATAAACGCTTGATTTTAGATAGAGATAATCACTTATTCGCCTATATAAAATTAAGTATAATATAGTTATTTGTATATATGGGCACTGAAGTTCTACTTTTTAACACAAATGTGGAATTTAGTTAATAAACCACATGAGGAAAAAAAGGAACTTCATTGCCGAGGGGCGCATTATGTTTTCTAACATAGAAATCGTGAAATTAGAACGTTTGAACCAACTCTTGTAGGTTAAATTGACGTCGGTAGACGTTTATGTGTCACACCTTCAACGTCAGAAAAAAACGTAAAACAATAGATTATTTCACTGCGTGTGTATTTTAATGCCAATTGCGAAAAAACATTTTTTGACGCCACTGCCACTAATGAAATTTTACTTTTTAGTCTAAAAATTAAATGGTTCGAAATAGTAATCGTGGTGTGATAATTCTTAATCTTAAATCATTTAATTATTTTAATCTCGAATATTTGTGGTATTTTTAAAGTTTTTGGATTTCCTTACGATAAAAAAAAAGGTTTCCATTCAAAGTACTTGGAATCTTTCAGTTTTACAGGTAAATCTTTTACTGATCTACAAGATTAGAGCATTGAGTGTGTAATGTACCAAACATTAAGATTTTTAAATCGGACTGTAAGCATCATTAAAATTTACATTACCTTGGAAGATTTATGTGATCGGGAAATCTAAAAATTCTACATATAAAAGAGTCATCAGATATTGCAAAAGAAAAATATAAAGTAGAAAAACAAAATGGGATAAAAACCAAACTACCAGAAAGATGTGGAAAAATTTAAGAAGAGGTAACAGAAAACAGTCTAACAAAAGTGCCAATAGAAAACCGAACTTCAGAGAAAAAAGGCGCTCTACGAAAAGATGACGTGATTTTTTCCAAGGATAAGAATAAGAGAAAAAGGAGAAGAGCTTCAGTAATCAATTTCAATTTAAAACAAGGTAGTACTATTTCTTCTTTAATTAAAATTAATACTGTGCTAATAAGTGTTACATGAAAATGTTGCTTTACTGGATCGCATTGCTACATAATATTAAACAAAAACGTACGCACGCAAAAAGAAAGAAAACGGTCAAAGAACTCTGGAAGAAACAAATACGTTACAGTGAAAATAATACCAATGACGTTGTCTCTGCAAGAGCTGTAAAAAAGACGGTATTTAGCAAGCAAAATTGATATGTTCCAATATACAGGGTGCCCAACTTAAATGTACGCAGCTTTAAGCAGATGAGTATGCAGCACATATTACATTTCAATGGCGAATGGTGTATGTGTTGCATACTCGCCTGTTTAAAGCTGCGTACATTCAAGTTGGGCACCCTGTATATATCCGAATACTGACAAGCATCCTCGATGCTGAAGAGTTCGGTTACATGTTATTCATAATCTTCATAATGCTCTCGGTGCATGAATAACTATTTTAAGCTGCACGAATATCATATTACTTTGCGATAGGTAGCTTTAGTAAGGGGTATTAGAATCTGCTTTTCCCATGAATTTGAAGAGTCAATCACATATCTCTTCCTAATTAACCAATAATGACCAAATGCTATTTTTTAGTAGCTGCTAGTAGATGTCAAAGAATTCACATGCCGGGAAAGAACCAATTCAAAAGCTCTTGTATGATAACGTTATAATAGAAGTTATGGTAATTTTTGTTATTCACTTGCTGTCCAGTTAGAAAGCCTTGAGATGTATTCATTTTTCATTTTAAAATAGTTCTTCTAGATCTTTCATTTAATTTAATGTACACACCACTACTAAATTATTAATATCCGTTATTTGACAGTTAACAGCATGAATCTGCTAAAAAAATGGATAAAAGAAAGCCTTCTAATTTCTAACCAAAGAAAACCTGGAATTATTTCTTAGCTTATGTTGCTAGCCGTAAAATCTATTTTACATATTTAATTGAGTAACTTCTGAATATAATGAACGTAATGAAGAACACATCGATCATTATTTATAAGTTTACATTTTCAAAATAATTTTATTTGATCATTTTCATCGCCTAGTGGATATGAGATAAAAAAACTGCCATACTGTCTATATTACTAACGTTAATTACGAGTATAATAAAGTCTTTGAGAACTCCAAAGTGGTCTCCCTGGTTTTTTTCGACCCCAGTTATTTTTACTTCCTCGTTCTAAAAGACGAAGGGAGCATTATAATCACAAAAAAATCTTCCGAGATTTCTTCAGTCTTCAAGTTTCGGGGCCCCTAGATGACGAAAAGCAGTTTTTCTCAATTCCAACTGTCTGTCTTTCTGTTAGCTGTAGAACTCGAAAACTATTTGTTGGAGAACTACGATATTCTGTATGTAGATTATTTATCTACCTGGCATGAAACCGAGAAAATTTCTAACAGATATATACAGGGTAAACATCTTAAAAAATAACATTTTGTTTGGTTTTGCGTCGGTAATTTTTTTATTTGAAACTGATTTAATTCGCATTTCTAAGTGTTTCCTTTTATTGTTTTAGTATTATCAAAAAATATTTTCACCACCTATTTTCCTTTGATTTTTAAAATTGTTTAGTATCACATCGTCCACTTGCGAGAAATGTTCTGAGTAAAGCTCTTTACGATTTTTTAAATTTTTTTGTAGTTTTTGTTAGTCTGCTGAAGAACCCCATCATTCAATATATTCTTACATAGAACAGATCTTCATGATTTGGCACAAAACACGATGCATAGGACGCTTGAAGTGACCAAACCCTTTGAGATAGCGATAACGAGTTTTTACACAAAAATAGCTATTTATGTATCAAGTTGAAAAACGAAAGTATTTTTCATACTAGACGTAAAGTTCTACGAGCGCTAGCGGCCCAAACCGGCCGGAAAATGTACGGTATTTGGACCAAATGTACCAGTTTGATAATATATAAATATAAAAACGTACAGAAAGGTGGGCGACCTTTCTGTACTGAATCAAAATTAAATGGATCACTTCACACTAGGTAGAGTAAAATTCAAATTTCATAATGAAATGTCATAATAATAAGTTGTCAGTATCAATTATGCATCCATTTTGGCACAGAAGTTCGTAAATATGTCTCATATTCGCAACAAAGGAGTTTTATTTCATTCTAGAACCATAATCTTGTTTATTGGCCCTCGATAGCCAACGTAAAATGGCGTTTATGGCCCTTGTGCCTATAAAGTTGCTAAGCAGTATAACAAGCACCAACAATGAAGTATAGCAACACCAACAATCTGCATTTATAGCACACCAAAAATTCACAGCGACATCACAACGATGACGCAGTAGACTGTAGCCAAAATACTGAATCCTTGAATTTTGTCTATTTTGAGAACCATAATAAAATAAAACGTTGTATGCACCACGTACATAATCACGATTTTAGCTCACGGGAAATTTAAAGCTCTCCTATTCGCGTCGCGCTTTAAACATTCCCTCGTACTATAATCTATTGATTATGCTTTTAATACATAAATAGCTGTTACACACTGTTTTATACCTAAGAAATTGTGTACAATATATTTGTAATGGCGATTTCAGTGATTCAAGTCAATCTGACTTTAATAGGGTGATGTAGAATAAAATTAATATTCTTCCTCCTACTTCGACGCCTATATTGTAACTGATACTGACAACTTACTTTTATGACATTAAATAGCTGTTTTCGCAATGAAATTTGAATTTCACTCTATAAAATATGACACTCTAAATTTGGTTTATTTATTTGTTGACGTACTTTGCTCAATCGATTATTATTCACTTTAGCACAAATGTTATTCTAAATATTGGTTGTAGGATTAATATTCGCTATTCTTTCCTAATTAAGTTAATGGTACCCAAGAAAATTAACTAAATAACCCTCCTGCTACGTCCCGGTAATTTGGTTTAAAAATAATTTTTAGTCTTATTTTGAACCAAATTACCACCTCCTCTGTAAGAAATTTCACAACCGGCTCTGTCATAGCTCATATAATACTAATGTAATTTGCATACCTTGTTAGCAAATCCCCATGAAGTGACAATACGCTTATTTCACAACCAGCTCTAACGGTTATTTACATGTTTATTTGGACAATACGAATGGTAAATCATTCACAAGCACACTAACGCTCAACAATGTATTATTGATAATTACAATAACGATGTTGCTACGATCTGTACTCATAGTTTACGTCACGTCGGCGGCCATAACTGGCTTTCTTTACCTGACGTCACCAACCAGTGACGCCAAAGGCCTTTCTTTAGGTGTTAGTGACACAGCTGATCTGCTTACGTTTATGTGACAATTACGATTTTGACGACTTTGATGTGTTAGATAATTGTTAAATATTAAATAGTGGCTTTTGGTTTGGATAATCCCATAAATTAAAATCATCATGAATGAATAAGGGGATAATTTTTCATTATTACACAGGTATTAAATTTCCTTCGTCTGTGTAGATTATTGTTATTATTAATTTCTGAATACGAAAACAAAATATGTCCGGTTTTGGTGTATACGAAAGGCGGTACCCCTCCCATAGGAAAAACGCAATTTTAAAACTTAAGAAAGATCGACTAGCTGTGGTCATATAACATAGCAAGGTTATTTTTTTATGTCCGCGCTACGAAAAAAATCTTGGGAAAGATGGTGGCGCAGTCACTCTGTATCAAGTTTGAGGTTATCCGGTTAGGTTTACGTCAGTCTGTGTCAAATAACCAACAAATAAAAATCAGATATAGTCATTCCTCCGTAATAAATTTATAACATTGCCTATTCCCTATGTACGACATTTCCGTTTACACACTGTATATTAGAAAATAAATTGCAATTTTGCTACGTACCTATTTATGGAATATGCACTAAAAAGCTTGTTGTGTCAAAACCCGCTATCAATATCTCAAACAGATTAGCCATCACAAGTGTCTAAACTGAGCCACTTTTTTGCAATTAACTCCCTGTAGTGGAAGAACGGTTGAAAATAGCCCCATGTGATATATGTTTAATTAAAAACATATTTAGTGCAGTACAATCTAAACAGACCAGATTCTTAAAGAGCAGCATGCCTTTTATGTAGCTACAGTACTATAAAACTTAATTCCAAAGCCAAAACTCGTCACTCATAATTTGTATACGACGATCCTTTTAGAATCTGGTTTATTAAATTCTATTTGAATAAGGACCAAAATGATGCTAAAAATCAATGTGACTATTGAAATTACCAAAAATCCTGGGGAAGAAAGTAACAAAAATACTAATGAAGAAATTTCTGTTGAAATCGACTTACAAAATTCTTCTCATAATTAAAAAATTATATTAAATATTTAACTAATCATTCTCCAATAGCGACGGTAGAATAAAATAAGAAAACTATTTTCTTGCATTTCTTCATTCTTCATTTACTTGGATCCATAAGAGAAAATATAATTATGTTTTACCGATGAAAGGTTTGATTTAATTACAAGCGAGAACAAGAATTCGTGGATAATACTACAGAAAAAGAGAAACTACATTGGTATTATTTTAAAGAACGTATTTATTTAACTGTGACAGTAACTATACAATATAAAAATAGTGAAAACTAGTTGCAAAAAAACCTCAACACGTCCAGCTATGTAACACAAAATTCACGTGACCAGCTAATGATTAATACTAATATTTTGTTATGGTCTTGGTACAGAGGTTTAAAATCAGATTAATAAGGTTAAAACAATACAGTATTAAAAGATGAATTTAAGTATGAAATAAATATCAAAATTATTAAAATGTATTTGGTAAAGAAAGGAAATAGAATTTAAAGTTCAACTGAATGAAGCTGCATTAGAAACAGTAGGATTTTAACATAATTTACCTATCTGATATGAAAAGAGGAATTAATAGCAAATACTTTTTCGAGATATACCATTTAACATAGTGGGTATTAGACAAATATATTAAAGTTTTTATAGTGTGTTGGACTATGAAATATATGCTAATCTAAATCACTGAGGAGTTTTTTTATTATTATTTATCAGTAGGTAAGTAAAAAAGAATTTGATATAAAAACATGTAATACAGTTTGTAAGCGGTTAAAATTATGATAATAAACCCTTTATAAAAGTTTTAAAAAGCTGTTTGGAATATAAAAGGGTTATAAATTAAACTACAATTGGCGTGGTGTAAATAAAAAGTAATCTTCAAAAGATTAAAAGATGCGAAGAAGAAGAGGATTAAAATAAATGGATGTGGTGAGAACGCCTAAGTAATACAGTTATAATCTACAAAGGGAAATTTCTGGAAGGGAGTACTGATCTGAGTTTATTGTCAAATTACATTGCATCATCTGAAGTGGATAACAAGGAATGGTTTTTATTGGAAGTAGTTTACATCGAGATTGTTAGCAGAGTGAGCGTTTTATGGGATGGATAGAAGGTTATTGTTTAAAGTAGTACTAATTCGAAAACCTTGTCATTGAAGTAACATATTATAACTTGCAACTGGCCGAGGTTCGTGATACTAGGTAGTCGGAGGCTTGAAGATTTTGATAGGACGACGTGGATGGTGTTTGGCTGCTGGCATTGCAGCTAGAAAGGGTTGGTAGGTGCCTTGTCGTGTTTTGGCCAGGAAGTCTTTGAGAATCTACGTTTTTTTTTGGCGGAGTTCGTGCAGGAATTGGTTTGGAGATCTTGGTGAGGTTGCAGGATTCGTTGGGATTGGAAGAGGAGAGTGTCGAGTCAATTAAAAGAAGACATAATACAGGTATTTAAATAAAAACTGAAAGAAAATATAAAAAGAGTGAAGTGAGGTAATTTTAATTAAGGGATTACTTACCAGTTGATACTGTTGAATGACAAAAATGTAACGAGAAAGTATTTGTAATTAATTTTGCACTAAAATAATTTAAAGTCACAGGTGACAGACGTACGAGTTGTCATAAAATAAGAAAATCAAATTTCAGAATAGAAGCAGTCTAAATTATAAAGAATCTGACCTGTTTCAGTCAATAATCTTGATAATCCATAATTATAAAAGGGCAAAAGAGTTAATTAAAATTCAATTTTAAAAAAATTATTGAGACTAATGTTATAGGTATGATTGATAAAAGCAGTATTCATGTTTGTAGTTTGCATTTTCTCAACTAACTTTTTAATGCCATATTTAATATTTTCGTTATTAATGAACGTAGGAAAAAAATATGCTTCACTTCTACATTTTATGATAAATTGGAATATAGAATAGGGTTTAGTAATTCAGTTAGTTTCATTTCAGTTGTATTGAGTTATTTCCCGAGATATAAACGTTAATATTCAAATATTAGGTAAATACTTAGAAACGTATCTTCTGAAAATCTGGAGACACATGCTCCCCTGTAGCTAAATCAACATTGATTCGTTCCAAAGTCACCCCCAAAGCCTTCGCAATCAACAAGACAGCTCTGACAGGAGGGCTTAGGGGTGCCATGTACAGTTTTGGTGTCATTCCTATCTTATGTTGCGAATTCTGCTCGCTGCTTTGAGAAACTGAGAAAATTTAAATGCCACCTAATGGCCTTTGGAACCAGGCCAGAAACAACATTGTTGACCATCATCGTCCCATCAACGCTGATAGGTACTTCTGTAAGTGCGAATGATGGGCACCGTCAATTAATTAAGAAGAATGAGCCCCTCGACAAGGCAAAGTGACGTTTCGTATAGAATCCTTTGAATATGCTAAATATTGATCACAAGGTCATGCTGTCAGCGTTGTAGTTAGGTGACAAGAATGACTAAGCTTGTAATTTACCCCTCGGGCAAAATGCTTTAATTGACACAAAATCTGTTTTCTATTTTAGTACCTCAACACGTTCCCTATTAATAGATCAAAGCAAATAGTCGTCAGATAAGATAATAGTTGAGCGAGCCGAGTGCGATCGGCATTTTTCCAGTACCGTAATGCAATACGTTTCACATGATAACGAAAAGTAGGGACCTAACCGATTACTTGTCAGAATTACTTGCCGAAATATCTATAATTGGATTTACCCACTCATGTAAAGCCATCACATGTTTATTATATAACATTACACACGCACGTTCAAGCCTTCAGTTCGCACAGCCGGTGTGTTGTACTTACAACGTGACCTGTAATGGCTCCAAAATTGTACATAATAAACAGAAGCCCCCCTTCGCGAGCAGTCATGATGACTGCCAAAGCGATAGGGCTTCCTTTGGATATAATCCGTCTTGATTTTACAAAGGGCGATAACGTAACTCCGGAATTTTTGAAAGTGAGTACGTCTCCTAAGCTGTTGCTTTGTCTAAAGCGCATGGCTTTATGGGTTACAATTTTAGATGAACCCCCAACATACAGTACCAACTTTGGACGATGATGGGGTAACAATATGGGACAGTCATGCTATCAACGTGTATCTTGTTACGAAATATGCAAAAGACGATTCCTTATATCCGAAGGACCCCCATAAACGAGCCATAATCGACCAAAGACTGCATTATAACTCGAGTTTTATGTACGCTATCCGTAGATTACTATGGGTAATTATTTTGTTCTTAAACTCTTAATAATAATAATCTTAGCACAGATTTTTTCCATTCGTAGCAGTTAAACCAGGACTCGCGCGATCCTGTAATGTAGGCAACACACATTACACATTTCTATATTCTCTTGAAGTAGTTAAAGAAAAGTACAAGTTCTAATATTTAATATAGTTTATTCTGATACCACTTTTCTAAAGTATGTTGAATATTTTTTTGAAATGTGTCCTAGTCCTTAAACATATAGGTATCTTAAGAAAGTTTCTTAAATCACATTCCGAAATTATTATTTACTCTCAATTTTTATAAGAAATTTTAAAAAACAAACAATTTCATATACTATGGAGTCAAACAGTGACATGAAGAATTATGACAGTT
>OW679199.1:61008958-61273200 GCA_940337035.1 Agriotes lineatus | reverse complement strand
CAACTTCGGTGGCATGACCAATTATTTCATAAAACCCGATAGGAAAAACCTTAGTTGATTGATATTTGGACTGCGTGGGGACCATGAACTGAATCCACCCGACCGATCCATTGTTGCGCAAAGATGGTGTCGAGATAATCTCGTACAGCATGACTAAAATAAACGACAGCCGTCATGCTTAAACCACATGGTATGGCGCACATCCAAATGAACATCTTCGAGGAGCTCTGGCAGAACTTCTTGTAAAAACTGCAAATAAGAATGGCTATTAAGGCGTGCTCGTAGATAATTCGTAAGGCCCTATTAAGGTGTTGTCAAAATGCCAGCCCACAGATTCAAACTAAAACGCTGCCGAAAGCTACTCTGGCGAATCAGGTGCGGATCAGCCCACATGTGCGAATTGTGGAAGTTGATAATACCATTCCTACCACTCCTAGTAAAATAGCAATCACCCGTCAGCACTACGTATATTGGAATTTCTGCTGTTTCTCTATTAGTGCGATTTAGCAGCCATTCACAAAACTGCTGCGGCAGCAGATAATCCGTAGGAGAAACTTCAACTTTGTAGGAAATTTGGTATGTACTTGTAGTTGGATTAGCATCAACCATTTCTAACCATTCCCTCCACATTCACCCCATGTTGATTTGGTTTGACGCAACCATGACCTTTCTTAGGTTGCCCTCCGCGTTGGACTACTCGAAGAAAATTATTTTCGGAAGACGTTTGACGATCTGGAAATTCTTCCGAATACATACATCTTTCACGGGCAGCGTTTTCTTCAGTAGCTCCATACATAATAATCGAATCTACATATACTTCGTTACTGTGGTTAGCCATTTGAGTCGAATTAAACACTTAATAGCTGATGTATTTTAATGTTGACGTTTAAATGAATTAACACTCAAACAAATATCTACTTCTACTTGTTTTTTTTTTGTTATTATTAAAATAGTCAGTGGATCTCCATCAGCGAACACCAATTTTTAAGCATTTTAAAGAAAAATTTAAAAAGCCCTAATTTTTTATATTTAGTTTTTATGAATTTTTTAGCTCAACATTGTTTAGTTAACTCTCAAATATTCCCTGATTGAACTTAAAACGTGAATTACTACCCCAGTTTGTAAAGAATGCTCGTTCATTATTCAACATTTGTTCGTGTTTGGCCAGAAGTTTATTAAGAAAATAACTTTATTTTGGTCCCCTCTAGCTACTTCTTCAGTCTTTTCCGTACGTTATGAAACACCCTGTATATAAAACAGTTATAAGAAAAGTACAAATAGCTGGACAGAGATCATGTAAATTCAGAATGGAGAGAGGTACGATATAAAGCAAAGGGATAGCCTAAGCCCGCTCCTGTCTATAATACTAATAGACATAATAATAAAAAACAAAAGAAAAAATGGGGAAACTAAACATAATAATTGGATTTAAAAACCTAGAACAAATAAAAGTGAACAGTTGAATGTACGCAGTGATAGCAGCTGACACAGATAATAAAATGCAAAAACTAGTAAACCTATGGGCAGAAGAACTAGAGGAACTGAAAATAGAGGTCACCATTAAGAAATGTGAAACAATGATAGTAAACCAAGCAAGGAAAGTATCAAAACGGAGAAATAAAATGTAAAGGGATCAGTGTGATAAACAAAGAGGTGCATCACACCGTCACAATACTGACGGTCTTATACGTCAGTGAAAACTGGACACTTCAAGTAAAACACAAGAGCAAAATAACAGCCATAGAGATGAAACGTTTAAAGAAGATAGCAGATAAGACAAAAGTGTTAATAACAAAAATAGCTACAGATGTTTAAAGTGATTTCCTCCATTTTCCATACACAGCTCCGTTTTGTGTTCAGTATTAAACATTCTGTAAAAGTTAAGTCATTCTGTCAAACTTGTATAGGTTATATTATTAAGTATTATCCACATACTTGACATCCGCACTGTCAGTGCCAAATTTTTAAAAAATGTCTTGACTATACTTCCAAAATAATGTGTTTTTTATTAGACTCTACATTAATTTAATTGTAAAAATGTGAAAAATAGCAGTGGTGCCAACATACTTTCAGTTTGACAATGCGGATGTCAAGTAAATGGATAATACCTTTACTCATTAGTGCCAACATAAATTGAATATTAAAAAAATCCACAGCCCTTTAAAGGATAAAAATTTTCGATCATACGGTAGGACTTCATATCTAGTATATTAGATTTTAGCTTTTTCTTAAAACAAAACTAGATACTAGACATTACAGTACCACCAAGCACACAAAAACCCCGGAAAATATGTGAACTAAATTTAAAATTCCAGTAAGAAGAACTAGAGAACCAATAAAAAGCAAGCTTTAAGGAGAGGTACATTTAAACAAAAAACATAAATTTCACTATTGTCACTTACTATTGCTGCTATTGCGCCAGATGGAAGTGTCTAATAATTTCCAGGTTTCTAAGTGCTGTTGTTCATTAGTTTGGTTGTTCTTTGCTAATATTTGTTAGTATTGCTTTTCTTTGTTAGTTCTGTTTATTATTGTTTACCTATTCGTCGTTTAATTTTGTATTAAATTCTTTCTAAAATGCTACCTTAAATTGCAGTTATATGTTTATGTAATACTAAATTCCTTTTTAATATAGGATTACAATGAGCTACAAGAAAGCTTGTGCCGAGGGGGAAACAGCTGAAGATTTATGGTGTACACATGCATGGATGTATGAAGATTTATTTGGATATTTTGGATTTTTTCAGATTTATTTGGATTTATGTGGATTTATATGGATTTATTCGGAATTATTCAGATTTTTCGGATTTATTTAGATTTATTGTGGATTTATTAAGAGATTTATTGGCCAAGTTGGTTCTGCGCATGCCTGGGCGCATGCGCTTATTGCGGTTGGTTTACCTGTTTTCTTGGCTGTCAAGTGTCAAACTACGTCGATATTTCTGAAATTTTGTATGGGACCATAATTTTACATTTTGAACAACTCTTACTGATGACATTTTGTTCTATTTAAAACAGAAAGTGTACTTTACCTGAAAAAACAATTGCTTTTATCTACCGCTCGTGAGGGCTTATGAAGACCAAACCAACATTTTCGTATTAAGATTTTCGATTCAGAATTGTACAAGGAATATCGCTACCTGGAGCTTTTGTGTGAATTTGTATACACCCTGTATATTATAGTGTTGAATAGTCTGTGTCAATTTATTTGCCTGCGCCAATGTTTTGCTTTTATTATTTAGATTTATTTATATCAAACAACAATGCAATTTTTGGTGACATTTCTCTGTCAAATTTGTAAGGATTCTTAATGGGCAAAAAATATGCAACTTCTCCATTAAACGACTTCGCGTTTCTTGCAGTTTCTAAAATGCCAATACTGCACATTACGAAGTGGACACCCTGTTCATAAGCTTTTCTTCCAGCACGAGACTTGAATACCCTTCAGACTGATTATTCCACTGGAGATGACCAAGTTATTAACCGAGCTGTCAACTTAACAGAGGAACATAAGCTAGTGTCACACACAATTAAAAAATGGCTTATTGAGTAAATGTAGTAACAGTCATCAGCGTGATTTTTTAAGCAAATTCCAAGAAATTATGTTTGAAATTAAATTATCAAAGCTCGACCAACTATGCTGCATAATTAAATTGTACTGCAAATCAGTGTACAAAATTTTTAAATCTGCCGCTAAGAAAAATTATTCGGAAAGATGGATATATGAATATATCCATAAACATTTGAATGAACATTTAAACGAAATGGGCAATAAAAGAAAAGAAAAAATCCGTGGAAAGACTATTGCCTTCCATGCGAACGACGCTATAACAACGGATGTGACAGCAAAGAAAGCTCAGCAGGAGTTAATGAATTATATTACAGTTACTAAAGTTAGAAACTCCAAGATACGGATTTTAAGCAACCAAGTAATTACGCATGTCCAGGTTCACACTCATGACACTGCTCATGGCAACAAGAACGGGTCCGAGAAACCACCAACTGAATGTAATGGTAATGAGACTGACCTACATACTGTCAAGTACTGTGAAATAAACGACAATACAGCACCTAACAAATGGTCGGCTGATAAATATTAGAGAACTGAAAGTAGAAAAAGAAAACGGGAAAGTCAAGTAGATAATCAACCACTTATTACCTCATTTATTTCTTTAATCAACGAAATAGACAACGTCACTGGAAGGATCGTGAACGAAAACGGAGAAATCGGCGCAAAATTGAAAGCCACGTTAGAAAAAATATCAGACGAGGAGTTCAGCAAATCAACTTTTAGATTTTGGTCAAAATTTCGGCTGTGACGATCCCAAAACAAATAAACTAGTAGGTTTTACCTTACCACTAATCGATGGACTGCCCAAAACTGATGAATTTTTGGCCACTTCGGCGAAAAAAATTCAGGAAAATTTTTCCCAAGGTATCTAGTCGAATTATGCCTATCTTGTAATGGCTCAACCGCTGTCAAAAACCTGAACCAGCTTATTGCCTTTCGGTGTTTGGTACTGACAATGCATTTAATTCTAATGCTGTTCTACAACGTTGGCAAAGTATAAAGTTGAATGCAGCAGTTGGTAGCAGCAGCATTTTTAGATGCAACTACAGATATCAAGAAGCGATTGCATAACATTTGGTATTGCGTGTTTTTTCTCCGAATCTGCCGAACATGGCTTACTGATCATCCCAATTATAAGCTCGGTAATAATTTTATCACTGCGAACTGTTACACTTGTTATGAGCTGAATACTCATACACTTAGTAACATCATCGTTAACTTCCGAGGAAATCTCCTGTTAACTAATGACATGTTTATTCACTGGCTCTTCAGTAACCAAACTTGCGAAAGAACGTTCAGAACCACTAGATCCATGTCTTCGACTTTTTCGACGGTAAAAAATTATAGCATAAAGGGCATAATTCAAAGTTTGGATAGAATAAAGGCAGTCAATAATATTCTGAATGATTTGAAAGGTATGTTGGTTTTTCCGAGAGAACAAAAAAAGGACTCATTCAGAAATTTAGAACGATGTGTAACTTCTGATTTGAAAAACATAGACGACGATTGCATAAAAAGTATAGTAGATACGGCACTGAAAGATGCCATACCACATACCACCATATTGGCATGGTTGTTACGCAAAATAGCTAGAATAATATTTCAATACCTCCAGTTTCAGAGAGTTTGAATCAAGGTTCAAATGAATGTGAAAATCAAGCGGAATGCGATTCAATCGACGACTCAATAGTTATTGTCACAAACAATGATAATCAGAAAGTTATGAACTTACGGCCAATAGACCCTCAAGATGAAGAAGGCCAGGAAGAACCTCATGACCTATACAAGGATGTGAGTGATATTTCCTTTTTAGGGGTGGCGAAGACCTGTTAATGGAAGATTTTTTCTCAAATTCCCAGAGTCTGAAGATGAGGTTGAAATGGGACCACTTGTTAAAGTAACTATGGGCGCTAAATCTGCTGTCATTAAAAAGTCATCTTTATGTTAGCTTTTGGAAGAATCTAAAACCAAAGTCAGTACGGATCGGTTACAGAGATTTATTACTACTTCGAAATGATTGGATTCCAGAAAGCAAAAATCAACTCCAAAAACGACTTCTAACACAGACACTTGGCGAAAAGGTAAAATTCGCGGCAGAATTACAAAGGAAGCAGGACACAGAATCAGCTGTGAAACTAAAAGAAACATTCGAAAGAAAAAATGCGATGATGAGAAAGTATCCGAATATTCTTCACATGAGCAAATGAGCATCAGGTATGATAATCATTATCATTGTTACTATTCCAAAGTTTTACGAATGCTTTTTTGTAATTTTTTTATTCCTCAAGTATGATGATAGCACAGACACTGAATCATTCTCCGACAACCTAGATGATTTGGAGGCCAGGGCTGATGACAAAATAATGCAGCGATCGTGTAATGATCTCAACGAGGACCTAGACGAGAAAATGGATGAACAAGTTACAATCATACACAATAAATTCTATGCAGTTTATTATGCGCAGACATGGCATATAGAGCGCATCAGTGAAATAAAAAATGAAAATAATTATACTATGACATTTTTAAAGAAATTAAGAAATTGTTTGTGTGGCCGAGAAAACCTGATATTACAAATGTTGATAAAAAATACGTATTCTTCCGTCCCGTTGAGTTTATTTCGGAAGCATCATTTACATTGGATAATTTGCAATATACATAAGAAGATATGTAAAGCATATAATATGATGAAATATTTTTTTTAAGTTTTCCAATTTGTATAATTTGGTTGATTATTATTTGTTGCGTATTATTAGTTGCGTTAATGTTGTTTTATATAAATAAAGAGAAAAGTTATGTACAAATGTGATTTTGTATGAACCTGACAAACTTCCTTCATGAGAACGTTTAATATCAGTGTAGTAATTAACATAAAAAGCATTTTAAATAATTTCTCAACATATGATCATTTTGGTATCTCGCAATTCATGTGGATTTATTCAGATTTATGTGGTTGCATTAGATTTATTTGGTTATTCTTGGATTTTTTTAGATTTATTAGGATTTATCCAGATTTATTTCGGGGTATTGAGATATATTTGGATTTATCCGGATTTATATTGATTCATTCAAGCTTTGCTAGGATTTATCTGGATTTTTTTTTCTTAAAATTGGATTTATGGTGTACAAAATTCTGGCAGCTGTTTCCCCCTCGGCTTGTGCATTCAGAAGTATCATTGCAAATGCCATAAAGTTTTTTTATGAACAGAAGACTTCTGGAACGTTGATATTTCCGGTAGAGCAATCTATAGAACTAGCAGCCGCATGAACTGGAAAACCAACGTCTCTGATAAAGAAAGTTCGTAAATGGTATGTTACAGCAGGTAATAACAATATTATTTCTTAGCATTGTCTTTAAAAAACTTAATGCGGGTAATACTTTAGTCCGTACTTCTTCCAGGCACTACTTTTTAACATCTCTGAAGAAGAAGAAATTCAAGAGAGACTTTAAGAAAATCATTCGATTCTGATTTGGGAGTTTTGCAAAGATTGGTTCATGAAATGTTCACTGTGGAACATGAAGTACCGAGTTTAAATGTATTAGTAAACAGAATGAATGAAAAAGTTAACTATACTGGCGGCCCAGAAGCTAAGAAAGCATCCCAAATAAATAGGCTTTCGTTATAACAAATTTTGTTACTAAGGAAAATCGCTCATGGAAAGGAGTGACGTTGTAGCGTGGCGAGGTATTTAAGGTAAATAAATACAAACGAAAAACTACGAGTGAACAAAAACCTGTTTCGTTCCTAGACGAAACATATATTCATCTTAATTGCGGAGTAGGAAAATGATGAACCAGGTGTTTACAAAAGTTACATTTAAATGACTCTTTAGTCGGCCCATTGCAAACGAGAATCGATTACAAGCAAGACCATTATAAGAAGAATATACTGTATTTGTGTCAGCATTCTTTCTCTCTTCAGCTTTTATAGGCTCTGAGACTTTGTATTTTTTGCATTAGGCTTTAGGATAATTGATAATTGGGAAATCTAATATATTTATATTATAGAATCTGTCAGTAATTTATTATCATAAAAATATGTATTGCATTCTTAGTTGTTCTATGAACTATTATTTTTGTTACAATAAATTTATTTAAAAAGCAGTGGTTTAGTAACTTAAATACTGTTATATGTAAAAGGCCTCCAATAATTTTTAAAATAATTTTTTTTAATTTCCCGAGTTTACGAATGTTTACTATTTTTCTACGGAGTCTAATTGTCAAGAGGAGTTAGCGCCAGTCTCCCCTACCCGGGGTTTTTGTCTGCTTGTGGCACTGTAGTCGCATATAGGTTACACTGACTGCGATTAATTTGAGGTGCCGGCCATTTTGAGGCGTTTGTGTTACAGCCTGCATAGACAAATATAACAATATTTCGCTTGATTTCAATAATAGAGGCAGCGGTTGTAAATAAACAGGCATATTAAATGTAGAGAATAGTATTTTAAGCAATTATTCTCACTTCAGCTGATAACAGATCTCCTTTAGATGGTTAACATCAATTAATATTTGCACAGGTGTTTATCTACATATAACTCCGATTTTATAAAAAAAACTGTTTTTAAAACGGTGATACTGAAACTAACAATAATGGTTTTCAATTGACAATGTCTGAAATATTGCTGAAATATGGCTACAAATACCTGTGTAAACGGCAGGAGTCTGTACCCTGTTCACTCCATTTGTTACACTGTGATAGGCTTTGCATGTGCACTTTTTAACGGTGTCAGTGACATTTAGTAACAAAATATTACTAAAGTCGCAATTATTGCCTGGTTAAAATTTAGTTTGCATTCGTACTTACTTTATTTTTGTGTATAAAATAACACGTGTACATCAATAAGGATAGAATATTTATTTTGATGCTTAAGCCGTGTTTAGTAACTGAGCTACTTTAGATAAGTTATAAATTGTCATTGTCTTATTTCGATATTAGTAACTTTTCGTAACTAAATATGCATACAGTGATAAAAATATTCAACGTGACATTGAAACGCCTCAAAATGGCGGATTTTAAAACAACCAATCAGAAACAGGACCAAAATTGACCACACTGTCATTAATATAGCCACTGTAATATAGGTATATCTCTGTCTAATGCATACAAAGCCCATAAATTGTTTTTAGCTCGTTTGATTACCTATGTTCTAATATATACACTTGAGTATCAACGATGGCTTTCATTGTACACCTGAAATCAGACGACCCATAGAAATCGTTAGAAACTACTTTAGATACTTAAGCAAAATATGAGCGGTTTGAAATATTACACTTAATAGTAAAGAAAGCGTTAATCGAAACGCTGGTAATGCTGATATTAACTATACTACTTTATGTTACAGAAACGTATTATACGAAAAGAAAACGTTCGACGAATAAATTCCTTCGAAGTATGGTGCTATTAGAAATTACTCAGAGTATAGTGGACGAAAAGAAAAACTAATCTGTCTATTATTAAAGGGAATCTTTCCTCATAAGCACATCAGATTATCTAGCCTCATGCACGGACGCATCACGAAATACTTTGGTGATATTCAGCGCCGTAATTCTAATACACTAGAGAGACCTGTTGTACAGGGAAATGTACAAGGCTATTTCTGGATTTGTTGCGCATATCTTGACGTGAGCCTTGAGTTGCCCTAAACGCACTTAATTAATACTAAGGTAAAACATCTCTAAAAGGTCTTACCCAGAACTTTCCCCGTCGACATTGTGACACTAAATAATTTTATAAATCAAATTAAGTTAGGAGTAAAAATATCTTCGTTTCTAATAAATTAAATAAATTTTCAAATAAAAACAATCCGTTACCGGAGGAATTTGTACAGCGGCTCTTGCGACTGCGAATAAAGCAAGTTGACTAATTTCTAACAATGCTATGGAGACCTGTTCATATCGTTCCATTTCAGCAGGCTTAACCTTTACTCCGGGCTTGTCTTAACTTTCGTGTGCGAGGTGCGTTTCAACTAAATCATGCAATGGAAAATTAATTATATTTTTTACATCAATAAACCAATGCAAATAACTCTGTCACAAAAATTCCTTGATTCTTTCTGACATATTTTATACGCTGGATGTATACACTTATCTGTAATCGTTTTCAAAATAAGCCAATGCTAAAGTTTATCCTGCAAATTCCCCGTACGCTTTATTTGAACAATTTCTATAGTAGTTGTTAAAAGTAATTTTGAGAGTAATTTGATATCATCTGAATGTAGAAAGAATACGCTTTCCACTAGTTTAAGAATAATCGAGAAATATTCAAAACTAAGCTTGTAAATGCGATGTATGCATAAAATTCCTCTATTTTCAGCATCGCAGCCTCGCGAAAAGATTTGCGCATTATGCGGCTCCCGGATTAAAAATCAAAATAAGTTAGGAGTAAAAATATCCTCATTTATTCTCACTTATATTGGTGAATATCTAAATTTTAAAATTAATATTTTTATGCACAGTTAACATTATCCAATAAGTTTTTAATACTAAACGGCGCGAAAAATTATTCTCTTTAATTTAGTACCACTGCCTTTTTTTTCATAAAAATTGTGAGCAGGAATATGCATAACCGTGATAAGCCATGTAAATTGCCTATGTTCAGAGGTATGACCAACGCCCGGTATAAAGAATGCAATATTGGTACAAGAAGAAACCCAGGTGCAGTATGGTGGAGTGTGGGAACTATCAACGACATCTATAGGTAGATACATTTGGATGCAGCTACATCAGGAGATGCTGAAGCTGCCCAATTGAGCTAAGCGTTGCTGTTTGGGGTGGGAGTGCTGCTGCCAGCTGTGAAAGATGTCAGTAGAAGTCCAGGAATGACGCCTGTACGGTAGGCATAGCACAACTACTAAAGTGTGAAGTAATTGGGTGGAACTACAGAGGTATGTGTTTATAACACATAGAAATTAATAGATGAGCGAATAAACAATTAAATAAGGAGTACTTACCTATTTAGGTGTATCATACAATACGATTCTTATTAAACTTAATAGCATTGAATGCAACATTAGTTGGATATAATTACAAAGAATACAAAAGAAAGCAATATTAACTAATCATTTGAAATTCTAAAAATAAAAATAAATTATTGAATTTGAATAGATAATATAAAATATAAAATAATAATAAAATCGGTATAAGTAACACAAGCTATGCATGCACTGCAATATGTATGTAGGTATATCAGTACGAGGAATTGCCTCTTTTGCATTCAACATCTGTACATAAAATAATAATATATCTCAGTTTAACTGTGCCACATGTGTGTTCTGTTATTACCTTAACAAGGTATGGCATATCAGTTTGTTTGCATTTCATAGAGGTAATAACTGTTGAGATTTCATCTTCATTGCAAGTTAATGATACTAATAATACCAGAATAGTATATTATTGGTGGTTGAAATAAAATGTCAACGTTAAGAGTGGTTTTTTCAACGAGCGAAGCGACGTTGAAATTTTATCAGCCACGAGTTGCATATACTATTTTTTATACGAATTGTTAAAATAAACTTTAATAAACCATTGTAGGTCTATGTCAAATTCGAGATTAGCAGGTTAAGTTTTGCGTCAGTCTGTGTCAATTGAATGTCAAACAGTTTAAAATTCCAGTAATCCGAACATTTCAATATCTAGTGGTTGAAATGCGATTTGAACCACCGGAATCAATGTCAAAATGACTGATTTCAATGCCATGAGTAGAAAAAATTATTTAAATCGATAGCGCCTGTATTTACTTATATTCAGAGTGTTGACTTACTCTCTACTGCCGGAGTTTAGTTAGCGGACCTTTGAACGCAGTGGTCACGGAATCATTTTTGAGTATTCACAATTGGCTATTTGCCTTGATTTGAAGGATGTTATGATAGTTATTGGTTTAGTTTGTTGCTACTAATTATTAATTATTAGAACATTCAACGACTAACAGCCTATGTTTTGTTTATTTTATTGACTATCGTAGAACGAGGTGACTATCACGTATGCATGGAAATGCTACGAGTTTAATTTTAATATGAATGCATGTTTCATCCAAGGCTCAGTAATGGCCCGCCTAAGCAGAGATGGTCTATTTATACGATGTGCCCCATTTAGGGGCGAGGGTAATTATTTAAATTTATTCGAAATATTAATCTCGGCTGAAGCAAACACCGGCAGCTTTCTTTTGTTCCGGGTTGTTTTCGTGGTTGTAGCGCGATAAATCAGCATTCCGGGAGCTTTTTTCTAATTTCTCAAATAAAGTGGGCCCAAGAAATTGAATCATTGCGACGTCAAAGAGAAATGGCAAGCAGAAGTTTCGGATGTTCCGGGTTCAACCGCTATGCCGCGGGGCCGTTCCAGACACACTGCCGATACTAAACTAATTACATCATATGTAGCGGATTCTGCTCTTCAAATTAGGTTAAATGTTCGCTGTTTGGCGGCGTAATGGACTCGACGCGAACCGAATGCACGGAGGTCTTTAAAAAGTATATGTAGCGGGTTTTGAACAGGAAATGCTCCTCATACTGAATTGAACTTATAGCATTGTTGCGATGACCATTTGAATAACGATTTAAATAAGAGGTGTAATTTAGAACTCCAGATCACGGTATTATATCCTGTTAACAACTGAAATCTTACCTTTTGTTTCTTTTATAGCGTGTTTCAAAAATTAATTTAATTTTACTTTATACGTGGTTATTTTTTTAGTATTTTATGAATTTATTGGTAACTCAAAACATCATATTTTATTGTAATTTCGTTGCGTTAGTAATAATTTGGTTAAATTCATTAAATTTCTTAGGGGTGGTACGTTCTTACAAAAAGGTAACTCTTTTTGTTAGTTTCTCTAGCTGCTTGTTTTAAATGTCGTTTTCAGTCGTTAAGGTTTCTGAATAACATTTATTGTTAATATTAATAACTAACATTGCCACTCTTGCTTGGAGGGTTAATTTTTGGGAACAACATTTTAAGATGATGCTGTAACAACACACTAATGAAACTTATATGTCAAACCGTGACGCAATCTTCTAATTTCCATAATCACCAATCACAACAAACTAGATATAAAAATATGAGATGGTTTTGTGCTCTCAACAATTCTGTTATCCAATTGAATTATAATTTATTAAAAATCAAACCGAGGTACAGAATTAATTACTTTAATTAGTGCAAGCTTAGCTTACTTTTATTGAGATAAATGCACTGATGGGTGCAGCTGAGTTTCACATTTTGAGGCAAAGTAACATGAAAACCTAGTTCAAAAGAGTTACGTTCCTGAGCTCAGATCTGACGATTGTAGCATTAACGTTTGCAGTATTACGTTTGTTATTGTACGAAATGGTTTGCACAAGTACAAAGTATGAGCATTATAGTCGTCAGAAAGTTAGAACCAGAATGGCAAAGTAACTAAAGGGTATAGCAATTCAAAAACGAAGTAGGTTAATCCAATAGTGGTGGTAAAGAAAAAACGACGGTAGTCTTAGGTTATGTTTAGACGCACGTAGAATAAATCAAATTACCAAACCTCAATATGAAAGCCCACAAACAATTGATGGGTCTCAAGAATTCATTTAGGCTTATTCCACTACATGGGGAATCAAGAAAACACACAGGATTTTGCATAGAAGGGGAAATGTTCTATTTTAAAGTAGTGCCATTTGGTTTGACAACTTCATGCGCGGCTTTAGTAAAAGCCATGCAACAAATTTTGAACAAATATGATGAATTCTGCGTGCATTACATAGATGATGTGTTAATATTTTCACAAGACGTGGAACAATATATAGTAAGTACACTTAGAATTAGTTATAAGAACGTTAAATGAAAATGGGTTGAAATTGAATTTAACAAAATGCGAGTTTATGGAGCAAAATGTTAGCTACTTAGGCTACGAAATTAGCAACAATGGGGTCACAATCAGCGATAAACGCATTAAAGATATAAAGAACCTACCTCGCTCCAAGAATCTTAAAACTTTGAGAGGTTTACTTGGCCTACTAAATTATTATAAGAAATTCATCGCACACTATTCTGAACTAACGTTGCCGTTAGAAGAGCTATTGAGAAAGGATTGTAAGTGGATTTGGAATGACGAGAGAGAAAGGACATTCAAGACTTTAAAACAAAAAATTCATGAACGGAATATTAGTTAAATATCCGAATTTTAAGGATAATTTCATTCTACGAACTGATGCATCTGAGATGGCTATAGCTGCTGAACTGATACAACACCAAGAAGGAATAGAAGTGCCTATTTGCTTTATATCACGGATTTTAAAAGGATGCGAAACCAGATACACCATTGCCGAGAAAGAAAGGTTGGCAATAATCTTCGCAGTCAACAAATGAAAATTCTATTTAACAGGAAACCGATAACACAGCAGTATCATTTCTTAAGAATAAAACATTCCACAACGACAGATTGTACAGATGGGCATTGTATTTGCAACAATATGATTTTGAAATTAGACACAGACCAGGAAACATGAATGCGGTAGCCGACTTCTTAAGTAGATAGGACACAGCAAACAACCGAAAGCAGAAACAGTTATTGATAGGGATAGCGAAAGTTTATCAAGGAGGGAGATTTTCAAAAGAAGATTTGTTAAGTAAACAAGAAAATTTAGAAATTCAGCAGATAAGAAAATTAGTACAGGAAAGTCCAGATCAGGAATACAAAGGTTACAAAATCACAGAAGATTTATTAGTAAAATTATTGAGAGGTAAAGAATTGTTAGTATTATGCAAAGAAGATGCAATCAACATAGTGTGGGGGAAGGAAAACTTGGTTAATGTTCCGAGAATGTTTTTACACAAAGAACGATATTAATTAAACACTTCACAAATTATTGCAAAGTTTGTCAATTTGCAAAAGAGAAAAATCATATAAACCAAAATTTGATTAAAAGCATACGAATAAATGAACCTTTAATATTAGTTGCCATCGACTATTTAGGAAACCAAGTACCAGAACAATATGGGTACCGACACATTTTAATCATGGTAGATGTGTTTTCAAAATACATAAAATTATATCCAGCGAAGAACAGCAACACCGAACATGTAGTCAGATCTGTTGAGAAGTTCGAACAAGAAGTAGGAAAACCGAAAAAGATACTAGCAGACAATGCAACCTATTTCAAGAATGCCAAGCTAATCGAGAACTTAGAACAGAAGGGAATTAAAACATATTTCTGCAGCATACGACATCCGCAATCTAATGTGGCCGAACGTTATATAAAAGAAACAATCAAATACCTACCTGAGGATAATGACTCACGAACATCACAACAAATGGGTCCAGTACCTACCAAAAATAGAAAATTTTATTAACAACATCCCGAACAGTACAACAGAAGTAAGCCCTGTAAAGTTATGTAAAAACAGCATACCTGCCAGACCTTGGAGAAAGGAAGAAGATGCGACAGAAGTAGAAGAATTGTTGAAGAAGATAAGCAAACGTGTGAAGAAAATCCAAGACAGATACGAAGAAAAGCAGGACAGGAAGGTGAAGAAACGAACCCAGTTCAGAGTAGGAGATCGTGTCATAATAAAGAAGCTAAAGGTAGGCGGTAGAAAAGAAAAGACTTGTGCAAAATTGTTAACTGCTTATGAGGGTCCATACAAAATAAAACAGGACCTGAGTGACGGAAACATATATGAATTAATGAATGAGCACGACAACAAAATCAGAGGACGTTTCCACGTTTCAGCAATTTATCCATACAACAGTAACGATAATTAGCTTAGAATAGGTTAGCTTTTGCAAATGTTGAGATCGTCTTGTGTAATTTAGGTAGATTAGAATAGGTTAGTCAACATTAGCTTTGTTAGATAATTCAAAGTTCAGATAGAATTAGAGTGTCAGATCAGGCTAATTAAAAAGTTTGAAGTCATGAAGAAAATTTGTGAGAATTAAAATCACAACATATGCAATCGACGTATGACAAGTCATGCGCAGTGATTTCAATTATCAAAAATTGGGGAAAAATATGAGATGGTTTTGTGGTCTCAACAATTCTGTTAGCGAATTGAACTATAATCCATACAAAATCAAACCGAGGCACAGAATTGATTATTTTAATTAGTGCAAGCTTAGTTAACTTTTATTGAGATAAATGCACTGATGGATGCAGCTGAGTTTCACAATTTGAGACAAAGGTAACATGAAAAAGCTAGTTCAAACGGGTTACGTCCTTGGGCTCATATTTGACGGGGTTTTGGAAGTGCGAATGCAGTTAGATTGTATCTGACGATTGTAGCATTAAAGTTTGCAGTATTACGTTTGTTATTGTACGAAATGGTTTGCACAAGTACAAAGTATGAGCATTATAGTAGTCAGAACGTTAGAACCAGGATGGCAAAGTAACTGAAGGGTATGACAATGCAGTACGAGAATTAGAAACGTTGCAAGAAGCAACCGACAAGAAATATTGCAAAAGAGCAACCTATGAATGGCAAGGAGATGAATCGGAAGAATTTGTAAAGTGTAACTAAACTACAGAACGTAACAGTGCGGTTAAAAACACAGTGAAAAGAGCAGAGTAAAGTGCGTTTCTCACCTAAACATTTACTTAGCCTGCAAGAATTATTAATGTTATCAAAACTTTATTCTGTAAGTTAAGAAAAAGGCTGAATTTGTTAATAAAACACATCCACTATAGTAATAGTGTTGGTTTTATTTAACCAATGAAGTGCAGGCCACAATTTAGAACCAGTTTTCCAGTATTAAAGTGCTGTATTTGGTGTAAAATCGTCTTCGATAAAACCAGGCAAGTGGTGATCCAGGTTCGGCTACGTTTGGGAGTTCGATACCACCTGCAGGAGCGAGTTGGAGCCAAGTTGGTGACTTCAACACTTCCCTCCACGCAGTACATTAGGCAATAATCCGAGACACCAGGCGTTTTTCAGCCGAAAAAACGAGTTGGCGTCCCCTGAGAGGTGTAAGCTGCATCGAAGCTTCGATAAAAACCAGGTATTTCCGCAAATTCTATCACCAAGAGCTTGTTTATATCTCTGGGGCAAGATTGGGGTTTCCACTACACATTGCCGCAGTTCCTGATTGTCCAGAGCGTCCCAGAACCCGGAGATTAACGTGGCGTTAGTAGAAATTGTAGAAAGTACAGAAAAATCGTCCATTCGTTTGCAACTAAAAACAAATTAAAGTTGGCGTCAGTTATACTTGACGAAAGAACAAAAGCCGTTAGGACTGTTGCTGTGCGAATTTAAACATTGCCTACCTGCTGTAAATTTGCCGATTTTGGGATTGTTTTGAATCAAATTATACCTATTTGTACGAGGCACACTGTTTCGTGTTACATGTCAAATTTTGAGGTTAGCTGCTGGAGATATAGTTGTGGTGCGTTCACAAGTAAAAGAATCCTAATAAATTGGAGCTACTGACATGAGTTTGCTCTACACAGTTTTTCTAATTTAGCGACCCAACCCGAGAAAGACTTTTGATGTTCATCGGAGCAGCCTGATATAATTGCAGATAATGAAAATAAGAAAAGGGCACAAAAATCGTTCAATTTGCAGTAAAATCTTTGCATTTCTAATAAACCTAAGATCGGGCACACACCACTATTTTAAATTCGTGAATTTAGGAGCATCTCGTTTCAAATAATTTTTCGTTTATTAAAGGCAAATTCGCCTAATGTACGGGCCATAGTTCATTGTAATATATTACATAACAAATCTCGAAAGTGATATATACAGGGTGATTTTTAAGTTGATTGTTTCCGTTTACTAGGATATAAAGCTAAACAAAATAAGCATTTTTTCATTTACTACTTTTGCAAAATATCTAAACTAACTTAAATTATATGTTCAAAATTATCACCATTCACTTCTACACATACGTTCCGCGTATAAGAGCGATGCGGCAGTGGATTTTGACGACACTCCCAGTAAATAATAAGCATATTCACCAATTCATTATTTTCATAAACATGAACCATTGTTTTAGCAATAATATTAATAAAATTACAATGGAAAACTAGTTGACAGGTCATTGCTTGAAAACAGATAAACAAACATAAAATTGTTCAGCCGCCTTTGCCCCAAAGTTTTTAATTTGAAACTTTAACACTCTGTACCTCCGTTAGTTTTGATATTTCGGAAAAGTGGTAAATGAAAAAAATGCATATTCTTTTAAGCTTTATATCATGACAAAAGAAAAGAATTAACTTAAAAATCACTCTGTATATATCGTGCGAGTTATGTTTGAAATGAGGCTGAGCGTAGTGAAGCCGAATAGCTAAAACACGAGCCTACGATACATGTCCCTAGTTTTCTCACGATCACAGAAATACATTTTTGCAATTTAATGAATGGCAGCTTTATTGTGACAACTGACTGTCAGTAGTTTTTAGGTTAGACTGACATATTTAGCCCACTGTATAATTGTGAACTGTAAGCTATTTTTATAACCCATACGTTTGTTATGAAAAGGACTGGTGAATGATGTAATTTTTCCTGGCTACTTTACTCTATGGGAACTGTCAGTTTCATATCTTGTCATGGGAAAATGTATTTTCAGTAAACCAGCAACGTATTTCATAATAATTTCATAGAATTTCGTAATAATTTTATCGACTCTGTTTTCGTAAGTTTTGTAATAGTCAGTTTTTTCCTAGAAATAAGAAAACAATCTTTTTCGAAATGAAAAGGTTGCTTGTAAGCAGGTTATCCAAAATCTTTAAAAAATGGAATTATGAACACATTTTACTTGGGTAGATTAGGTGGGAATAATATGAGAAATGAGAGCGGACATCAAGTTTTGGTTCAAACTGGGAAAAGCGGCCACGTAGGCAGTCGAAATCTTCAAAACTACCCACTCGGTAAGCTCTTATCAAATCAGATCTTTTTACTTGCATGCACTTTCGTATACTATTCGTGCATCAACTTTGTTATATAATCATTTATACGTTACAAATTTCAACTATGGATTTATTTTGCATTCATGGGGTTGGTATTATCAATATATTTCAGTCTATTTGGGTCGTTGTTTCGAATAAATGTACTGTTAACGTTTGAAAGTAGCCGTGTTTGTTTTTCTTTGCTGTTATGGTAAGTTGTTGAACCTAGACCCTATTAAGTATCAATGTATTTCTGTTTACGACAACTAGATAAGTTTATTGTTTATGCCCATGGTTGACCTAGTTGTTTGAAATATTGGCTAGTTACGATGCTGTTATTGGACAATTATGGTTATTGGTACATCATACCCTACGTTTCTATGTATGTCATACTAGTGCATTTTTTAAATTCAATAGAAATAATTTGGATTCGCGTCCAAATATTGTGGTAAACTAAGAAAGTACAATCTTTTTTGCTGTTTTGGAAGATATTTAGAGTATTAAGTAATTAGAAGGTATAAAGAATTATTATCGGCAAACAAAACGTGTTTAGAATTTTTCAGTGCATTTGAGATATTCTTGATAAACATTGAAAAGCAAAGCGGACCGAGATTTGAGCCTTGTGGGACATCGGGCAGTACTTTATATGTCTCAGATGCTGCTTTCTGCCGATTAGAGATAAAAAAGGATAGACAATATTGGGAGATAGTTTACATATACTTAAACATTCATTTTATATCTTTAATTATATTTAAGCGAAATCAGAAAAGATATTTGTGTTGACGTGTTTAATTTTGGAAATTATTGAGTGTTTCCGAAGAGTTCAGAAATATATGTGTTGCAAAATTAATATTCTTAATAGTGTAGGAAGCTTTGTAAATCATTCAAGACATTCATAATGCTTCTAGGGCCTTTCAAATAGCTCAATCCCTGGAATAATGTCGACATATGTGAGCGCTCGTTGTTTGGGAAGACTGGAAAACCAGGCAGTTAAAACTTACCACATTTCCATGGAATACGCAAGGGAGAGCATTTAATTTACTTCGTTGTTTATTTATTGACATGCAAGTGAAGCAACAAGCTAAAAAGTTTCTAGCATTGACAATCGGTGTCTCTTAATTGTTTTCCTATTATTTCAAAAACGTAGTCACCACAGAATAATAAGGGATAATTGTGCAATACGTACGTATTCTCATGATGCGTAAGAATTCTAATCTATAGATGCTCTGGCACATCTTATACGACGTGTCTTCCTTGTCCACTATGGCAATGGGAACCTGTAAATTAGTATAACAACGCAGAAAAAGTACCTATCATCGTATGATTAGGCAAGAATAAAATCAGAATGATATGCCAAGTCTGCAGCTTAAACTGAGGATGTTCGCAGCGCAAATGTAGTAAACCACAAATTTGAATTGTCCAACGCACAATTTATCATCGGCTTTTACTTATGAAAGAACTTTTTTACATTATAAAAAACAAGTGCAAGGAAAGCAAAACAATGGTAAGTAGCTATGAAATAAATCCCACACAGAATAACTTTCTGGGTGTCCGTATAGTGTTGACTCTAGTCAGAAGTTTAAAGTAGTCTGAGAACTCTGAGAAGTTTAGCGAACTGGAACTTTTGTTCAACCAATGAGTTATTGAGTACAGGCTAGTTCGTGGAGGTCGTGAGATTCCGCTAGTGCTTACGCCGCGTCGTGTTAAAATTTTACCAGATATCGTTTTGTAGCGCAATCTTGCAATTTATTGCACAAGCCAAAGCACTTCCGACGGTCACTTAGCTATTGGCCTTAGTTCTTTAAAAGTCTATTAGTATTTAACCGACGCGACGCGTTGTGAAATTTATAGGCTTTCAGATTCTGTTTGTAGGAAACAGTTGCTTTGGCTGTAGCTGCTGTTTCTGGAATTTATTTTAGAGTAACCAGTTTTTGGACTTTCCGTTTATTTAAAAATATCATTTCAGTTCGAAATTGCTTTGATTCTGGGAGTCTATCTAGTACATTTCAATAGAAGTTTTTTTACACAACCGATTTAAGTGTTGGCTAGTTTTGCTTTCATAAAACAGTAATCCCGTTATACTGTTATAGTACAGTAAAATTGTCGTTTTACCTTAAAAAAATTGCCCGTGGCGATTCCTCTTGCCCATTGGTTTAGGGTCATTAGACAAGTGTAGAACCAAAAAGCCGTGCCCCACCCCCTGCCAAATACCCGCCATCTTGAAAACATTTTGAAATCGTTTTTTCTCGCTATCCATTGGTTTGCACAGAACAAGTTATTGTACAAAAAATGTTGGAAATAAAATTCTACATATTTTTGGTCCGTGCCGCGATACCGAGAAGTTGGTATTTCGAACGATAGAGGGCGACAAAGTTTCCAAAAATTGTTTCTCCGTGGGTGAAAATCTATAACCTCTTTTCCCAGGTATTTTCTCTGGACGCCTGCTGTTCTAAACGTGTTACAACTTGCATTTCATTGCATTCTACGCATCAGCTCGGAGTAAAACTTCATGGAAAAACGTTCTGTTCTGTTTATACAATATTCCCGATTACTGGCCGAGCTGGCCTCAGTTGTTCCGCAATGTGCAAACATTGCGGCGGACAAACCTGCTACAACTCAACCAATCCTAAATCAGACAGCGAAGATGAAAATTATGAGTTCAAGCAACGCTCCTACCATGGTGGATAATGACTCGGTTGTGTCCGAGGCTCGGAACCAAGACGAAGAAACAGCTAAAAAAACTGCAATGTATCTTATGGTTTATGCAAAAAAATAGCTCTACTAAAACAATCTAGAAGCCGTCTGTTGAGCAGCCAAGGTCTCTAGTGGAACGTCAGGACGGGAAATGTAGGCACCTGAACTGCTTGTCAGACGGGTTAAAATTACGCTAAAAAGAGTAAATTCTCTCTGAGAGGATCAGCAACACGGAAAGCACCGCAGCATCAAATAGTGAGTGCGTTGAAGTTATTTTCTGTACAAAAACGACGTTAAAATGTAGAGCTCATACATATTTAATTAAAGAAAAATGCATTTTTTTATAAATTCTACATAATACTTGAAAAATGTTCCACTTAACAATTGTTTTAATGGTTTGTAAGCCTCATCATCTAAGGGTAATAGCTAATTTCCAAAGAGTTGTTTATATCACTTTGTTTTACTAAAAGTTTAATGTAAGGTAAATTGATTTGTTGCCTACAATTTAAGAATCAGCATAGCGACCAGATTGTTAATGAATTTCATGTATGCCGATGTGACAATTCAATTTTTTCTTTATCTGGCTAGTAAATTAAAGTTTTTTTCCCTACTTGTGATTGATTTATTTGATTGTATTCAGATAGCTCGTATTGTATTAACTTAATTTACGTCAGTAATCTGAAGTAAAGAATGCTAGGGTAAGTTACGGATTCATTAATAAAACATTATAAAAGAAGTTTTTTATTAATTAACAAGCTATTATATTGAAGCGATATCATAGCAAGAACCTTAGTCTTTGTTAAATTCATTGTTAAAGCGACCTTCTCTGATACTGTTTTCAAGTTTGAAAGCATCTCTTCTAATTCTATTGAATTATTGCTAATCCACACAATGTCATATGCAAAGCAGAAACGGTTGAGGTGTTGATCATCGATATTGATACCTCTATGCTCCCAGTTTAGTTGTTGAAACGGATCTTCAAGTGCTAGTGTAAACAGTTCCGGGGAGATTGTGTCTCCTTGTGTTGCTTCTCTTCTTCTTCTTCTTCCTCTTAATATAGGCTGAGAGCCTGTTATTTCCACACATTGAGTATGGTTTTATAAGCCATCTTAAGCCTCGGCCGGGGTAGGTGGCTAGCCTAACCCCTTGAATTAGGGAAGAATGCCCTCACAGGGGTCACGACCACCAAAGATGTTCGTATGGTGGCCGGGGAGCGTTCGATGTTACCAATGTATGGGTGTGGGGCTTGAACCCACTACCTGCCGACTGCTGGCGCAAGCACTCTACCAGCCGGCCACACGCTCGCGTTTTACTTCTCGTTGGATAGATATCTTGCGGATCGCTTTTTCGTAAATATGTTTAATTAGATCTTTATATGGTAGGTATATTCTTGCGTTGTCCATTTCTTAGAATATGGCCCACAATTAGTCAGAATCGAAAGCTTTATTATAGTCAACGATAACCAAATGTACAGGAATGCTGTATTCGTTATACTTCTCAATTAATATTCGAATTTGATTTATATTACTATATCCTCTACGAAACCTAGCTTGCCCTGGACGCTAATAGCTGACAAATTTAATAGTAATTACTCAGTTAGTAATATCTTTCGTGAACAGATGTCGCCGAAGAGCCATAGGTCGACAATTTTTTATGTTTAGTTTGTCGCCCTTTTTATACAACAGGATGACTTGAGAATTTTGCGAGTTGTGGGAATTTTTTCACTTTATAGGCCCTTCATCATTCTATTATTGCAGTATCTTCTAAGTGGACCATTTCTCGGGTAATACCATCTTAACCAGGGGCGCGCCAATGTTTTATTTGTGAGAGAGAAAATATGATCTTAGACTGTAGATCATTTGGTTTCGGATTTACTGAAGAGTATACGTTTTCATAAAATCTTTCATTTATATAAACCACCTCATTTTTCTCTTATTTTGTTTCCCCCATTTTCACTTGTCTGTTCGAATCCCGGCAGACTCTAGTAGGATTTTAAATAGCGTACGCTCCCCGGCTACCACGCTAACACCTGTGGTAGTAGTCAACCCCTTGTACTCCACCCACATTTTTATGTCTTTCTTGTTTAAACACCAAGAGTGACTTGACTTACGTGTGATCCTTGTTTGCTGTTCTGGTCGTCTTGTCTTACTTAAACCTACTATGTCCTATTTTATATGGGATAGTTCTTCTTCTAGTTGTTCTAACCGATGGTTGAACTGCATAGTTTGTGTATTGAAGGCCGCTACGTATAGTTGTGTTGCTTTATAGGCTGAAATGGAAAGTGGTTGGCAGACCTTAGAGGTGTGGGATTTTGAATTATAATTCTTTGTCATCTGGAACACAATACCGTTTGTTTTAAAATTTACCATATGAGGGTAATAATCTTCCTATATAATCTATAATCTTCCACGCTGGCCGGATTGGAAGATGGCTGATAGGATCTAGAAAAACTAAGAGGTGGGATATAGGTTGGGATATGTGTTTTTCGAATGTAGGAGATGGAGAAAACCACTAACTCACGGGATTAGAGTTGGTAGTCCTGAAGTAGATAATATATACCCACTACCGCTAGATGAGTGTAGAGTATACATAAATGTTGCAAAATTATTGATAACGTACAGTTACTTCAAACATCAATTGCTGTTGATATATAATGTTGACAACATAGCTGTCACAGGTATGCTTCTAATTTACATTATCGAGTATTTTTAATGCAACAGGATCTTATTTTTTGTATGTTTATGCTGAGAAATGAAAATTTTCCAGTGATGTTTGGTGCGTGTAATGAAGGTTCCCGTAATAAGAAAAAAAAAGAATAATATTTATTTTGAATTACCTAAAGCATTTCTGAACAATACCATTTTCTGGACAAGTTTGTTTCGCATTTGCAGTAATATGAAAAGCGGATTTGCTTTTCCTCTTCTACGGAGAAGTATAGTTTATTATTCCAACACCGTTTAGATGATATTGTAACAGTAGCATTTTAAGAATTTTATTTTTACTTCTGTTTATTTTTATTTGATATTGAGTTAAAACGTAATAAAAGTAGCAGACGAGAAACGTTACTTTTAAAATTTAAGCACCTTTCCAAAGCAGGCCAAGGTTTCCCAGTGCGTTGGTCGGATTGGCGATGGAAAGAACTCGCCGTTAGCAGAAGTGTCCCCGATGTGAATTATAGATAGATGAATGCTCAAGCACTGCGAAAACTAAAATTTTCAGGGAAGCTTACAATCTAAGCGGAATATTTGGCATGTTATCCGATAAAATATGTAGGAACCGAGTGAAGTCAGCGGCTGGAGCCGCTCTGTCGGCGGCCGATTGTCTTGAAGCATCCAATCGATCCGAAACTCGACTGCTGCACTGTTGCCCATTTCTTGTGTCATTCACATCAAAGTCGATGATATTTTTCGTCGAGTGTATAAACCCTTAATGGGACGCAGTTTGGAATGCGAGAGTGCAGCGTCTGTGCACAAATCGCTGCAGCGGCGCATACCGCATTTCACGCCAAGCAGGGTTTATTTACCAGAATCCGAAGAGGTGGTGAGCAAATGCTGAATGGAGCAACTAATTATCTTGCGAATGGCAGGATTTATACAAGCACGGGCACTTGTTGCGACAACTTTTGATTAGATGGCTTTTTGAAAACTTAACGTTCGGGAATTGGTACTATTGTGTTTGTGTTTGTAACGTTTATTACCATTTTTGCGCTCAAAAGACTTTTATTATTCGTTTATTGGGGAGTGTTCATTTGTAATTACAGTTAGCTTTTGTAATGTTGCGGTCGTATCATGGAGAGAAAATACTTCAGTCAATTTTATCTTCTGGAATTTTATAAACTGATAAAACCACCAGAAAGGATATTGTAGAAGAACAAATGCCTGAAATTCTTCAATCCGGCTTTGGCAATCGTAGGGTTTTAATGGTCGATGCCCTTGCAGTGGGGATGCTATCAACGAGGATGACAACGAAATTTTTCAGTATGACTACAATAAAAGTTTTTTTTTTATTTAGGAAATTATAGTGCTGAAACTACATGGTCTTATAGCACTTATTATAAATTAACATGAGTGGATACATTTTACAGTAAATGAAACACTTTGATTTCTTTGAGATATAGCATTAACTTGTCTGGATCGAAGAATATGGCTTGGAGGTTGGTGTCCGCTAAGAATTTTGTTCTTGCTTCGGTGAATTTGGGGCAGTCCAACAAAAGGTGTTGTACAGTTAAGGTGGTGTTGCACTGTTCACATGCAGGTTTCTGGTCTTGTTGTAGGAGGTAGTTATGCGTCATTTTAGTATGACCAAGTTTAAGACGTGTGAGGACTGCTTCTTCCTTTCTAGTTAGTTGGTTATAGGTTGTCCATTTGAGGGGCAGAGATGGTGTGTAACATGCTTTAGTTTCGGCAAATTGGGTCCATTCTTCGTACCATCTCCTTGTAATCTTGCGTTTTAGATGTGTTTTAACGTCTGTTGTGGGAGAGTGTGTCGAACTGTAACTATTTTGGCCTGCTGCTTCTTTGGCTTGTTTGTCTGCTTCATCATTGCCGATGATATTGATGTGTGATGGAATCCAAATGAAGGAAATCTGTTTATTTTTATCGAGGAGTCTGTGTCGGATGGTGTGTATTTCTTTTATATATTCATGATATGGATATATGTTTTGTAATCCCTGGAGTGAGCTTAGGGAATCAGTAACAATTATGAATTCATTAAAATTACTGTTCTCGACATATGTGAGGGCTTCTTTTATAGCATACAATTCTGCGCTATAAATAGATGTTATGTCCGGTAGTTTAAACTGAGAGGCTTGTTGTTCGTGTATGAAGGCACACCCAACTTCGCTGTTTATTTTGGAGCCATCGGTATAGATAATTTGTCTATTAGGGTATTTATTTAATATTTCGTAGAAAACATTTCGGTAGATTATGGGATTGGTAGAAAATTTCGGAAATTTTGCTAGTTCTAGGTATAAATGAGGAGGGGGAATGATCCACGGAGTTGGAAATGTAGATGTTGGTGGAAGCGAGTATGATGCTTCGAGATCAGTAAGAATTTGACGGGCTCGGATGTTGAATGGAGGTGATATTCGTTGCGATTGGTTGAACAAGTTTTGAAATAAGGGTTGTTTAATTAGCTGACTATTCGGATGGTTTTTATTGGCTAGAATTCGAATACTGTATGTTGTTAGTTGATTTAGTAGTCTATAGTTTAGTGGAAGTTGGCCAGTTACTGCGTACAAATTTTTAATAGGGCTCGTGCGATGTGCTCCTGTGGCCAGCCGTAGACCATGCTGGTATATGGAATACAGTGATTTAAGTATAGTATTCTTTGTTGAGCCATATATACAGAGGCAATATTCTATTTTAGATCGAACGAGCGTATTTACTATACTAATCAATGTTTCTGAGTTTGTTCCCCACTCTTGATGTGATATAGCTTTGACGACATTCAGGGATGTTCTGCAGCTATCTATTGTTCTTTTGATATGGGATATCCAAGTTAGTCGACTGTCCATGATTACTCCTAAATATCTTATCTCTGTAGTATATTGGAGTATTGTATTGTTGAGTTTGAGAACAGGTGTTATAGGGTGGTGTTTTTTGGAGAATGTAATACATTTTGTTTTTGATGTTGAAAATTTTAATCCATTTTTATTTGACCATTCATATAGTTTGTTAATAGCTTCTTGTAGATATTTTTGAAGTAGATTTGCGTTATTGGTGGAGATATAGATGACAAGGTCGTCTGCGAAAAGTGATGCTTGGATATTATTCGGCAGATTATCGAGAATATCGTTTATGGAGATTAGAAAGAGGGTTACGCTAATTACCGAACCTTGGGGGATTCCGTTCTCTTGAGTTTCTTCATTCGACATAGTGTTGCCAATACGCAAAATAAATTTTCTGTCTTCTAGAAAATTTTGTATGTATTGAAGTATTCTTCCCTTAAGTCCCCATTTGAGAAGCGTTGAAAGTATTTTTCGTTTCCACACGGTGTCATAGGCTCTTTCAAGGTCAAAAAAGACAGCTGTTGTCTGTTCTTTTTTTACAAATGCATTTTTTATAGCTACTTCGAGTTTACTTAAGCAATCTAACGTGGAGCGGTTTTTTCGAAATCCGTTTTGGTTTTCGTTGAGCAGATTTAGTTCTTCGATATGTGTTACGAGCCTGTTATTTATTATCCGCTCTAGTAATTTACAAAGAGTTGATGTTAAAGAAATTGGTCGATAGCTGTCCAGTTCGCATTTAGGTTTGTTTGGTTTCAAGATTGGGATGATGATAGACTTTCTCCATATTTGGGGGAATACACCTTCTGTATATATATGATCAAATAATTTAACCAGTTCATCTTTTGTGTGTTCTGTGGCGTTATTTACCATTGAATAATGGATGTTGTCGATACCTGGGCTAGTTTCTCTATATTGCGATAGAGCATATTCTAGTTCATGTTTTTGGATGCTCGTGTTATAGTTTTCGTTCTCAGTTTTTGGGAAAACTAGTTTTTCTTTTTCTACTTCTCCTTTTCGAGTTTGGAATGCGGCGTCATAATTTTCAGAGCTTGATTTATTTCGGAAATATTTTGCTAGGGTGTTTGCTATGTCTACTTGTGATGTAATTGTTTGGTTGCCACTGTTGAGGCCAGTTATCTTAAATGATGGAGAGTTGTTGCCATCCATCCGTTTGACTTTAGTCCACATTTCTTTGGTTGTTGTGTTTGAATTGATCGATTTAACGTAGTTTTCCCAGGATATTTTCTTGTTTATTTTGATTATTCTTCTTGACGTAGCTCTCATTTTTTTGTAGTTAATAAGGTTCTCTATAGATTTGTGGTTTTTGTATTTACCAAATGCCTTGTTTTTATCACATATAGCTTTTTTGCATTGGTCATTCCACCAAGGGATTTTGTATGTTTGGGAGGTATTCTTCTTAACTGGGATAAATTTTGTTGCTGCTTGGACGATTGTTGAGTTGAATCTTTCTATATTATCGTCTATGTTTCTTGTATTATAGAAAGTGTATGGATTTTTATTTAATTCTTCTCTGTAGGTGTCCCAATCTGCGTTATTTATTTTCCATTTTTGGGTAGGTACGTTTTCAGTGTTGTGTTTTTCATTTATTGTAATTAATACAGGGAAATGGTCGCTATCGTACGTGTTTTGTAATACCGACCACGATAATTTTGGAGCTTGTTTTGGGTCACAAAGAGATAGGTCAATAGCAGAGAAAGTATTTGTTTTGCAGCTAAGATGAGTAGCTTCTCCTGTATTTAAGAGGGTAATGTTGTTTTTGTCTAGGAGTTTTTCAATTATTTTTCCTTTGCTGTTAGTTTTGTTGCATCCCCATATAGGGCTGTGTGAGTTAAAATCGCCTACTACGATATAGGGTAAAGGGAGCTGTTCTATTACATCTTCAATTTCAGTTGAGGTCACTTGATAATTAGGTGGAATGTATATATTACAAACGGTGAGCATATATGGGGAGTATATCTTTATAGCAATGGCTTCCAGTTCAGTTTGCAAATTTATTGGTTCTGAATGAATATTGTTTTTAATTAGTGTAGTTACACCACCACTAGCATGATCTCTGAGGCGATTTTTACTAAAAGGGATATATCCTTTAAGGTAGGGCTGCTTATCCGCTTTCATATGCGTTTCCTGTAGGCAGAGTATGTTAGGTTGGTGATCCATCAGTAGTGTCTGTATGTTTTCTATATGGGTCTGGAATCCGTTGCAGTTGAAATGGATAATTCTATAAGTCTGTTTTGTTGTATGCATTTTGAAAAGTTAGTTGGTGGTTATTAATATTCAGAAAGTTCATTATCTGGGTCAGAACTTGCTGGATCACTTTCGGTTGATATCGTTTGAGGCAATCCTTGTAGAATGATGTTCCTTATTCGTGTGAATCTATATTTAATCTTTTTATTGGTAAGTAGAGGGTAGATGTCTGTTAAAGTGTTTGTTATAGGCTCGATTTGCTGCGAGTATTTTTCTATTGTCTCTAGCGGTGTATATTTCATATCGAGTATGAATTCGGATAAAGTTTCTAGTGTGAATTGAAAAGGGTGTTGATCTTCTTCTAGCGTTGTTTTTAAAGGTTCTAGTAGTTGTAGTATTTCGGCCTTTTGTTCTTCGTACGCTTCTTCTTTTTTGTTGATTACTTTTTGTTTTTTCTTATCCTGTTTTCTTATTTTTTTAGTTTTTTTCTTTATGGTGAACGAAGCAGCTATCGGGGATTTGTCTTGGGATGTTGGCTCTATTTCGGCTATCTGCTGGGCTACATTTTCCGAAGAGTTTTCTTCTATAGACGATCTTGGCCTTTTTTGAGGATTGCATTCTGTATGATGGGTTTCATTTGATTCTGCTGGTTTGTCATTTATTGGCGGGCAGAGCGGATTTCCGCAGTTTGTTGCAGTATGTCCGTTTTCTTTACACAGAAAACATTTCATTTCGTCGTCCTGTATGAATATTCTATTGGTCTCGTTTTCATTGTTGATTAGGAGTGAAGGCGGCAGGGGTAAACTTTCTTCGGAATTAATATATACGAATCTTCTATAACTAACAATGTGGGAATATTCCGGATCGGTGAAACCTGCTTTAATTAGATAGATGGGGGAGGTCATTTTAATTCCAAGGTCTTTGAATTTGTTTTCTATAATATGGTTAGGGATACAAGGGGACACGTTTGAAAGGATTATTTTCTTACTAGGGGTTAATAATCTGCGGGTGGCTACTTGTTTGTTGTCAATTGTTATGATTCGGTGTTCTTCAATAAGTTTATCTACTACTGATTTCTGACTTAGGTAGATTCCGATTCTTTGGTTAGAAATTCTAGATGCTGCTATAATATTCTTGGGCCCAGTTATATTGCCTATTGCAACTATGTAGTCTTTAATTTTTACATCTGCTACTGAGCTCAAGATTATGCCCTGCTCTTTATTTGGATACACAAAAGTATTTCTTGTTACATTCGAGTACGTTGGCTTTACCACAGGTGTGGCTGTATTTGGGTTGATAAGATTAGTGTTTTTGGCGATCTCACTCCTTTGGTTGGGAGTCTCATCACGTTCATTTAGTTTGTTAGACATTGCTGTATTGCTGGTTGCAGAGGTGTTAGTAAACATTGCTAGTTTTAACACCACAAACACGAGCAACCCTCCCCGTAGAGGGTTGCTGGTTAACTGTAGCCGATATCTATAGTACTTTATATTAGATAAGTGTACTTGCCAAACGTATGTCCAAGAAACTCGTATATCACATACAAAACAATTAAATTCGAGAACACAGTACACTCGCGTGACTGCCAAACACGGCGCTCGCACAAAACCTCACAATAAAAGTTAAGAAATTGTATATCTGTTTTGTTGTAATTATTTAGTATAAATAATCTCCCATGTCTAGGGAAGTTTTCATCACGATAGTTACTAAACCTATATATAATAATAATAATAATATTTATTTATTTTGTATTTACAAAATTTGATCAACAAATAAGTACAATAACTAAATAAACAAATGAACAATTTCCCTCACTTAAGTTCCATAAAGAAACTTGTGCGTGAGATTTAAAAACTATATACACAACACTCCCGAGCACCCAAAATATGTACATGCACCTATATATATGCTAAGGCCGATGGCCAAAACCTGAAAGCAAAACAGAGTACGACTTTAATCAAATATTTTATGTAATTCTTGTCTTGGATAGTTTAATAGCCATAGTTTAATTTTATTTATATACCAATATATTAGTTTTGTGTGATTATTTATTTATAATGTGTTAAGTAATTTACAAATAAAAAATCATGTATGTATGCATTTACCCAAACCATGATTTCGAAATTGCAACGTGAATTAATTAATCGATTGAACTTGCACCAAATAATATGTTACATCTTCGTCGGACTGTAGTAAAAACAGAATCACAAATATGTCAGCCAAAAAAGCAAATTTGAGTAAAATAGGTGGGAAGGATAACGCCACCTACGGACAAAATTTTTACGACAGGTAGGAAGGATTAAGTGTATCTCTTTATAGTTATATGAATTTCAACTACATTTAATACTAATATTAATTAAATTAATAAATCGAAAGTGTTTTGGGGAATTCACATTGGGGTAAGTTGATGTTCAAGTGTGTTGATATTCAGGTTTGATTGAATTAATATTCGAAGGAGTTATCCTTTCGATGAGTTGACTTTCGTGTGAAGAAGTGTTCGGTTAAATGGTCTGCAGCTGAATAAGTAGATCATGTATGTGAACAAATAATAAAGATATTGTTAATTAAAGCTAAAGTACTGCACCAGCCTTGTTAAATAAGTAATTTACTCCGTATTAGAATAATGGAACAATCTACACTATTACCCTCGGGCTAGCTTCGGAGATGAATGCCTGCCCACACTTCGCATTTGGTATTTAACCCAATATTGTTTTCATATTTTGGGTAGCTTGCCTTGAAGACCGTTTTATGGCGTGATTAGCAGCGCAGGTGACCTCATGGGTGATGAAGTCGACACCGCTAAAGGACTGAATCTGTTAAACAAAGAACACAATGCGGCTCCTGCTTCGCCGTACATTCACCTTAGTAACTCAAGTTAGGTACTTAGGAACTTAACATTTACAGGTGCCCAACAGACTTGTCTTGTCACCATAGTGCTCAGAGGACACAGTGTCAAGACATTTTCAAACTATATGATTGTACGGCTATTAAAGTATTTTTCTAAATTACGACCCCGTGTGTATATAGGTTTTTCATATTTTTTAGCTAGAATTGAAGCATTTCGTATTCTATGCAAGTTTTAAATGACTTTTAGCTCACGCTGTATAGGCCGCTTTAGTTGGCTTGTGTACGCTGGGCCAGGATTCCTGGAAGCAAGCGTGGATGTGTCGAGTCCGGCCGCTGCGAACGGGTTCTGAATATCGATATTGTTGGCAGACGCGTTCTAGAATATTCCATGAGTTGTATTTAACGAACAACGCCCATGAGTGCAAGAGAGAGAGAATGATTAGTTTAGCTCGGTTTTCGTCTGGCCGGTGCACAGCTACAGCGGCCCCTGCCCGTTTTTGCGGCGTGCTGTTGGCAGTTAGCATCCGGCTCGTGAAGAGAGCAGTTTAGTTTTGAGGTGTGCGGCCAGCGTTCGTCTGCCCTTTCGGGAGTGGGCGTCTGCTTGGCGCTTTCGAGGATGTTTCCCGTCATTAAGATTCCTGTCGTATGTGCCGTTCGTGCCATCAACCCCTTGTGGGGATTATTCCGAGAGCGACTACCCCTGGGCTAATTTTAAGTGCGAGTCCTGTCGCATTTGGTCACATCATTGACTCCTGTTTGGGACCCTTGAGGGACGGCACCATCTTCGGGCCCGTTTCGAGTTTGTTAGAGCCACCCACTTCATTCCGCGACTTTGGGATACAAGCCGTTGGCTGGACGTCGCTTCGAACATCTCAGGCGAAGCTATGTGATAAGGTATTGTACTAGTCGTAAGCCGCCCATGCTAAGCATGAGTGTGCACTAATTTAACATTTGTTGTGTCACCCCCTTTGTGCATTAAACAAGGCGAGCACCATTGTTATATACAGAGCCTTCTGCCAACATATATTCTTTGCGCTAGATTTATTATCGCTAAGCATGAGCGTGCGCTAAGTTAATATTTGTTGTGTTAACATCCCCACTTTTGTCACGCCTTGCGTACTAGCCATTTTTGGTACACCGTCTTCAAGTATCCTATTTGTGTACCTTATTTATGCACTCCATTTGTGTACCGCATGTGTGTTTGAAAGACAATAGACTCACTTTGTGTTGCATGTTTATTTTTAGTGTAACCCATCTGTAGTGTCGTCACCCGATTGGAGGCTAGTGTAAGATTGATGTAAATCGTACGCTGAACGATCCGGTGAGCGCCAAAGTAGGTTCAAGCGCTCCAGCTGCCGGCTTCAAGGAGTCTCAAAGTTGCACCCATATTCTTTTGGGTTTCTGCCAAGTGTAAAGTTGAAAGCTCGTTCGCTTGCTTTCCGGTTCCTCAGTGGGTTTACCTGTGCATTCTCGTTTATTGTGATGGAATTGGGTGGCGGTCAATCAATTTACATCTGTTTACCGTTCATTGGGCCGTTGCCGCCATTTCTTGTTATGGGCTGGGCAACGGTCCTATGTGAGTTACATTCCCGATGTCGTGAGACATCGTACGCGCTAGTCGTCTAGATTTTTCGTGGCTTTTCGTAAATACCGTTATGAGCTGGAGCGTTGTGGTAAATGTCGTTTTGATCCGTAACAACAGTTATAATTATTTGTTTTCTCAATTCTCAAACATTCATAGGTCATAAAGGGTTCCTAACGTATCGTGTCAACATATGTTTAAAGCACACACACCAACATTATACTTGGTACTCAAAAGCCATCAACTTTATCACTCCGCAATGCTTAGAAGTCTCTAGCTAGACTTGTCACTCGGCAGTGCTCAGAGGGTACTCTAGGCTTGTTACTCTATTATCAAACAAAAGTACATACGTCTCCTAATATTGTACTTGGTACTTAGATACCATCCACCTTGTCACTCCGAAGTGTTCAACGGTCTTTTACTAGACTTGGCATTTCGCATTGCTGAGAGGGTACTCTGTCTTTTTACCCTACTGCCAAATACATGCAATCAATTCTTTTCTGTAGCACTTCTCAAGCAAAAAAATAGTGATCAATCAAGCTTTCAAACAGCACTGCTCACTAATCACTCCTTAACATGGACCATTCTTGACTAGGTAGTACTTACCAAAAATAGAAAAATTATTACTCCATTTTGGAACAGGGGGTGGTTGGAGCAGGTGGGGGGCTGTTCGTCGTCGCTATCATCGTTCGTCGACAGAGGATCTGGTTATAGACGAAAACGATCCTTTGAAAGAACGTGAACGTCTGCAATTTACAGCTGTCATTTGGAAGGATCTTGGCAATTCTTACAGAGCCAAGCATGACATAATATCCGGCTTGAAACTTAGATTCAGGTATTCGCGTTGTATCAAAATGCTCTTTTTGTTTTTCTGCGGCATAGTAAGTTTTCGGTTGTTAAATAAATCAGAATCATTAGCGTCATCGGGCAAGTGAGACAAAACTTGTAAATTACTATTAGCCTCAGCCAAGCCAGTCATAAAATAAAAAGGGGAAAATCCAGTGTCTTTCTGGACAGTGGTGTTTAATGTTAGTGGCACCTTTTGCAATGGGCCCGTCCATTCTGAGTTTTTCCTTTCTATAGTTAGCAAGTCAACCACGGTACGCACATACCGCTCAATTTGACTATTCGCCAGCGGCGCATCAGTAGTCATTAGTCATCATGTTTTCAATATACAATTCTTTTAATAGGTTTAATAAAGACGCGCTAGGGTAACTGAAGTATCGGTCTGTGATTAACAAACTAAGGGCCGGTTGCAGAAAGCAATGTTAAGTCTGGTGTTAGCTAACATTGCGTCAAAGTGAACAAAATCGCATCAAATTTTGTTTACTAATGTATTAGTTACCATAAGCATTTGAGATTTGATTCGTTTTTGTTCACTTTGACGTCGCGTTAGCTAACACCAGACTTAACATTGCTTTCTGCAACCGGCCCTAGGTGTTCCAAAAGCGCACAGATGTGTACGAAAAACTGGAAGTGTTTTATTGGCCGTCACCGTTTTAATTGGAATTAGTTGTAACATTTTTGTAAACGCATCAATAATTACAAACACGTAGCGAAAAGCATTTGAACTAGGAGGAAATAATTCGGCAATATCGCAATGTATCTTGTGACAACAAATGTGTTGTCATAACCAACGTGGCAATTATCATCGTGACATAATTTTAAAATATTAAGTCGACCTTCCCTTAGGTATAAAAACCCGCAATGAATTCTTTCTAGTATTTTTATAAAGAATGTTATGTTTCACCGAATAATCGTCGGCCTAGGTAGTGCCATCATTCACCTCTTGTATGAGATTTTGAGATTCAGGATCTTTGGCTTGAAGGACCTCGAACCAGTTCGGACTATCAACCAAATGAACTTCTATAAGATTCCTACTTATATAATTAAAGTAGGGTATGTTACGGCATCAAAACGACTTAACGACACCCACGCGGTGCGAGTATCGAAAGACTAGTTAAGTCCGGGAAAAGGTGGAACGCTCGCCCTGAGACTCGTCAAAATCAGGCTAAAGGCCTGGCTGGTACTCTCAGGGAGATGGGCGTGGTTCAAATGGTACGTCACCGGGCAAGCATGGCGTGACATATATAGGGTGTGTCGAAATAAAAGGGTGCCACCAGGCCTGTCTCGGGGTATACACGTTCAACCGGACCTGGACGGTTAGACGGAACGAAAGTACTCGGGGTACTATGTCAGAAAGATGCTCGAGTAACTGTTATACTCGAATTGCTACTTCGGGAAAAAATACTTGAATAACTATTTTGAGAGAACGGGAACTCGGCCTCAGAATCCTCGTCGTCGCTGCGGCAGGCGTCATCAAACCTACTTGTGTCGCTCCAACGCTCAAGCTTCGTCGTACATCAATCGTTACACAGAAAATTTATACTGAAAGAGCATGCACAGATTAGCCGCAATGATAAGGCCGTTGTGTAAATATTCGTCTATTGGTCGGACGTTAATAAATGGGTGATTTACAAGATTAGACTACACTTAAATATAGGACCCCAGCTGGAGAGGCGCTATTTATCACTAGTACAATACATGCGTAACATTAGTTAAATATGCCACATTCGTGAACCAAAAACACAATCTTTAAACTACGCCATACAAGTAACAGATGATTGATTGGGAATGACAATGATCGAAATACGTTAAGTTTGCGGCCAAAGCACATCAAATTCGCGAGCACAGTATGTAAATTTAGGTCAACTAAACGAAAAATAATTAGTTACAAATGGTTGCACAATATGGACGTTCATCGAGCGTGGGAAAAACGGTTGCTGGCGGCATGCCTGCAGTCTCGACGTCGGAACGAAAGCGTAGGAGGCAGTGAAATGCTTGCAAAAATCCGCCCAGGAGGGCGACAAGTGTGGAATAGCTAAAGACGGTTTTAAAGTACAGACCGGCTGTTCTAAAGGCTTAAATGATTAATTGTATTGCTGTAAGCTGCCAAAATGACCTGACAGGTAGCCTTTTGCCTTTTCGATATTCCAGGTAAGGGAAAAATCTTTTGAATAATCCCACCAGCGGGCAATTCGGCTGGAGGTTAACATGTATACTATCTTAAAAGTTGGCATATATTGTAATAGTATGATGCTTACAGCAATTCTGGTTGCATTGCTAATGTACAAAGTATGAAGAATGTTCAAATAGGCTCAGAATCGGTATTCTATTTATTGCAACAATAGGTCACTAGTAAAAATTGATAACAGTATCGTGAGGGTTGCGTCCAGCTTATTTTTCAATATCTGTGCTCGGTATGGCAGACGTCTTTAACTTATGGTGAATGACAGTTTAATTTTGTAACGCCAAGACATGATAGTGAATTTGCCTAAGTACAGAGGTGTTGTTACCATTACGGCGATTGTAAAAGAAGTAAGCAAAGGCCAACAGCTTCTCAGCCGGAGCTGGTCGTGGGTAAAACAAAAGACTCAAAAGCTTTAGCTAAAAATTAAATATGGGCGCCAAGTAGCAAGTAACCCAGCACTTTGTTAAACAAAAAGTACACTACAGAAGGCGCTATTAGCCAAACCTGAAAATAAAAAGGTAACGGCAAAGGCACAAATCAGATACGCAGGCAAAGATGTCAAGGCAGTATAATTCCAGCAAACAAAGAATACAAGCACAATTAAAATACACACAAAGTATACGGCAAACCAAATCAGCATATTACAAAAAATATATATCACAGTAAATTCACAGTAATTAAGCGTTTTGCTAAATCTCACCAAAATATTGACATATAGATTTATATAAACATTAAGGCGTAGTTGACAAGTAGGTTCAATTCAATTAAATAGTTAAACGAAGAGCAATAAACTGATTGCTATGAAATAAAAGTATTAGAAATTACAAGTTGATTTTTAACTTGGCCAAATGCACTACTGAATAAAAAACGGTCGATAGCATCGTGGCTACGATACAACTATTATAATTGAAGAATTTAGACAGGCTAGTTGAATCCGATCAACGGCCCAACATGCAAGGTTTAACTTTATTTCACAAAGACGCCTACATGGTATTCAAGATCTTGCTTCCAATCATAGCGCTACAAATCCGATAGTTGACTAAAATGCTAATCAAGCTGCATTAAAATGTCGCAAGCGAAACGTCTAATGAAATTTCTTGCAAAAGCAGGGCGCATGCTAAAAGTTGTATTCAACCGTATATTAAGTCACTAAATTATCGTGAAGATCGAAAATAAAACAAGACTTTTCATGCAATTGCCGTACAAAATAAACAGTACCGTTAAAACTTGAACGGGGCCGGAGACACCACCGTTCGGATAATCTAAAACGCTAGAAGTTAGTTAAAATGATCTACCGTAAAAATTACTCCTCAATGAAAAATCGCATAACAACTACGTTACACGGGTGAGTTACTCGCTTAAAATACGCAACATGATAAGTCTAAAATTTACTGATCACAAGAATGAAATACAATGGGTCCCGAAGCTCGAGTGGCCAAAGCTATAATAAAGCACAACCAAACCTTGAGAGAATTTTCCCAAGCTGCAGCAAACATAGAAAGGGGGCTCGAGGGACTGCAAGGCGGCCAAGAGTGGAAGCGGACGACCTGCAGGTAACCCGTCGAGGAAGGTCGCACAGGGATTCACCTGAGCTCTGTATTGTAGGCGCAGGACTCGCCAAACTCGAAACGGCAGCTAGGGGCCATCTGCGTCGATCGTTCCCAGGTGCAGATGCGCTCGCAAGAGGCGAGATATCCGGCAGCCACGGGAGAAGCCGTCAGTACCGGAACACCATCAAACATAAGGACGCCACCAAACAAAAACGTAGAGCAACGAAAGGTACGTCACCAGGTAGGAAAAGCTGAAAAGGGACAACACGCCATAGAACCGAGCTGATTAAACTTAATAACACATGCCCGTTGTAGTTGTTTACGGCTGCATTACGCCAAGAGGAAAAACATCTGCTTTGCCAAAGCAAAATCCAAACGCGGTTTGGGCTTGGAAATTATCAAAAATACAATTCTCGGGGCCTGTACTAAAACCTCCGAGGAATTCCAACCAAACCAGAAGTAATTTCACAAACAAGATGCCATCGAACAAATCCAATTAAGGTATTTAGCTCGTAACAGTGTTTCGAAGCGTCATAGTAGTTTTATGCAGTGTGTAGTATTCATATCATGTCAGTAACTAATAACGCAGCTAAAGATTTAATTAGGCAGTGTAACAAGGCACAAAGATGCACAGAACATTTGAAAAGCAGCCTGAGAACTGTACAAGACTACAATGCAGTGCTAATAAATCGTGTACCAGTGTTTATTAAACTAAAAGTGAAAAAAGCAGTCAAAGTGAGGTTAACGTGTTTCAGAATGACATTTAAGCAGAAACAGTTCATAGTTAAGGATAATAGATTGCAATACGTACTTAAAACAATTGTTAACTTGTTGCTATGCAGACCCAGATAGTGAATTCTTTGTTGTTGCCAGAAGCTTGTTTGTAACATTGGCTCCCAGTTTTGATTTGGATTCCTACATAAAATGTTATAATTTCTACCAGTTGTTGAGTTTAATTTATTCGCCAGTGTGCAGAGCCTAGTTGTACTTAATTTTAGTAGAGTTTCAAAGTGCAGTCTTAGAGAAAATTGATCCTGAAGCTTCACTCATTTGTGTTTGACTTCGAAGCAGGCTGCTGGAAGAAGGAAACATAGTGCAGCATCTAGAGGGGCCCTTATTTGTGGTATACAAGAAGGTAGCAGCGTTCCAGAACTCAAATTTTCGAGCTGGATTCGAGAAGGCTGGAAGATGATAGAAGTGAGCAGCAACGTGCAGCACCTAGGGAAGACTTTACTTGTTCGTAGTCCAAAGGCAGCTGACAACTGCAGAGAGCGTTCCAGAAGGAAATTACGAGCTTGGCGTCATCCCATTTTGCAGAAAGCGAAAATCGATTTGGCAAGCAAGCAAAAGAATTGCCAGTTGGCGTCACCTATGACGTAAAAAAACAAATACAGATTAGCCAAACAACTTGATTCGTTAAATTGCATTGTCATTGTTTACCTGAGGTGAATTTATTAATTGTTGGCAGTTTGCGTTCAATTGCGTTGGACTTTTGTGTATTCGATCAGTTCTGTTTTCCGTCAATATTTGAGGTTAACTGTCACTTATTAATATCGAGCATTTGCATACTATGACACAATCTATAAGGTGTTATAACTCAACTACTGCAAATTTTGGAGTTCTCCAAAGCTAGCCGGCGCATTGAAATACGTTGCCAATAAATAAATTATAGTAATATATTGATAGTTGCAATTAAAGCTCAAATAAAATAATCATAAGTTTAATAAACCATGAGATAGGCAATTTATTCATATTAAAACTGAATTTATTTGTTATACTTATTTTATTTGCTTAAAATAATTATATTATCACTACAAAATTATCACCATACAACATTATTATTATAACAATATCTGTAATTTAACTTATGTATGGATGTATTATCAATACCCTAATTTTACCTTGCGGTGTAGAGGCTGGTGCTTTATACGTTTGCGTCTTGCGTTACAATGCTCAATTTGCCCCGGATTCGGATTACACAGTTGGAGCGCACCTTTTGTGCTTGCGCAGTAACCATTCTGTGAGGTGTGTGTCATGGTGATGTGTCAATCTTAATACTCTATCTCTTAGGTTTATAGTGCTGAGTATAGCAGAGTTAATTTGGTGCCCAACTGTGAATGGTTTTACCGAGCACGATTATAATCGCCAAGACTGCGGAAAAAATCCGGGTCCATGGGATTCGAAAGTAGGATTTGCTTAATGCAAGTCTAGCGTCTTCCCAACTGCCCTACCCGGCTTCATGTAAAAATAACCCATTAAGTTCATTCATATAAAACTATTTTTTTTATAGTAAATGCAACACCAAGCAGTGTTTGTTAGCATAGAATTTACATGTTTACCCCCTCCCCTTCCCCCCACATGTCAAAATAGGGTAGTATTATCGTAAATTCAGGACAAGTATTTAGATACCACCTGCTGCTGAAGCTTGAAGATGTTGAGGCAAACTTACCAACAGGAGAAGGGTTTTTTCCTGGACAACGGGAAATCTGCTCGGCCAAGAAATGACTTATCTGTTCGCCGCATTGTTATGCACTAACCTGCAATTCGAAAGTATACGTTCAGTTTTTCAGTTAAGGTAAAGCGCATTAAAGTAAAGAACTGTTATATTGGCCACAACTTATTTGATGTTAATCAGATGGATCTCAGGTGGCTCAAATTCAAATAAATTCTACAAACTGGCAAATTTTGGCGACCTCAAATCGACCTGAACATGTAGAGAAGGAGCCCTAAATTAACACGTATAGAAATGCGTAATTGCGACGGCCAAATTCGGACGGTTCAGATAAGGCTTCTAAGTCGGTATAAGTATTCTAAGTAAATAATACAATGGAAGAGAACACCGTCTAAATTTATTGTTCGATGAAGGGAGCTGAATTATTAAACACGATTTCATTATCAAACGCTCAAACGTTAAGTGCTTGCGACATGTGAAACTTCAATATGGCATAAATGCATAGATTTGATAACGCAAACACGTGGTTGGTGTTCGATTTCAAACAGCTCGGTTTTGCCAGTCGAAATCACTGTTCTTTCCTTGGCCATCTCAGAAGAATTCGTTGCTATGTGTGCGAGGGAGGAAAGTCCACCCAATCACGGCAGTGTGAGCAGGCTAGAGGACTCCAAATTGGTACGCATAATACAGAACGTTTGACGAGGCGTTAGCAAAACGTCAATGTTAGTGAAATTGTGCACATTGGATCTGGTTTTTTTTATATCCAATAGAAATCGATATACCAAGAAGGTTGGCCGGTAATTTTACAGGATCTCCACAAGTGAAATACCCAATGCTCAGGACACACACACAGTTCGTATAATTTTAAGTTGAGTAATTTCGAGATCTCGCCCGAAGAAAAGCGTTTTGCAATAACGTACCAGCCCCTCGCGCCCCTAGCTGAGAAGATCATCAAAGAAACTTCACACGGTCGCATATGAGCGAACATTCGAAATGACCTAACAGTTTTCAAAGATTTTGGAGGTTTGGAATATTATCAGCATGATAGCGATCTCAAGAAAGTGACAGTAAGTCAAAAATGCTCTCACCTAAAGCAATGGCCGAGAACTGCTCTACTAATTTATTACAGCTAATCAGAGTTCTACTGCTTTTCTGCAATTTGATTATAGTCGCATTTTACAGCCATGCAAGCGGCACAATTAGCTACGGTAAAATAAACTTCAAAGCCTCTATAAAAGCAGCGTAAAATGCTAGTTTATGTATATCTTTAATATCGGCGGAGTTTAGCATTGCCGCTTTAAATTAAGATCGCTAACGTAATAAACTGCTTAATTGTGCGCAAGCAACAAAATGAACATTGCGATATGCAGACACACAAACAGTTTACTTCCTATTTATTGCTTCTACGGACATAATTCTCTAATCTAGCGTTAAAGTCTTGTGCTAGATGCTATGCGAGCGCTTTATTCTCCTCTAAAAGTGTACTAAATAATATAATGCCTTTAAAACCAAATTCGTATATATTCTCAAGCACAAGAAGAGTTCTCCTAACCTACATTTACATATTTATTTTATAAAGAAGGTAATACGTAAATAGTTCCGTTCTAAAGTAGCATACAATTTAGTTTGTAAAGTTTTTCTTAAAAAGTAATTTTTGTGTAAGATGTATATAAACGATTAAATGTTTACACCAAACTACAGTTTCACGTAAATAGATAACAAATGTAATGCAAGCTGAGGTTAATTAATTGGAAGAGCAGAACATTTAAAGGTACATTTATTTTAGTTAGTTTATTACTTATTTCCTGGTTTCTTGTATAAGCTTTCTACCGGGGTAAGTAAACGTAGAAAAAAATCCAGTGACAAGGCAATATGTTAAAGAAATCCTGAATGGCAATGGCGAAACGGTTATGGAATTAGCTTGCCAACATCCTTTTAGGTTACAAGGTATGCTTTGATCGAAGTGGTTCTAACTTACAAGAAATGATATATTGGTAGTTCTGGCATATAACGTAAATTAAAAATTACCGATTTGATTAAACGGGGAGCAGAATCTGGCTGTGAAGAAATTCATCAGAATTCTGAATTTATAGGTACGAAAACAATAACCGAAATCACTTTTTCAGTAATTCAATAGTATCGTTAGTAGTTAGTTGAAGGCAACGTAAGATCATGAGCTTTCTAATAAAGGTATATCTGAAATAAGCTTCTAAGGGTTCCCACCTCCGTATCTCTAAATTGAAAATGTAAACTTTCTGTGTTAAATATAACTATACTCCGCTACAAAAAGCAAACTTTAATGATTGACGCATCTTTTAGTGAAAGCTAATTAACTCAATCTCAACCAAAACAACTTTTTAATATTCATTAAAATGACGAGCAGCTGCAATTATGTAAATCCAGGTACATTGTCTAATACCCTCTAAATCTAAACCATACGTTCTTTGATAAAAGAAATAACTAAGATATGAGAGGTAGTTTTTTATTGTCGGAAAGGATATCAAAACAAAAAATTACAGCTTTAACAAGTAACAACCTTATTTTTCAATAGTTTTCGTAATTTTAAATACAGGTATAACACCGTTTCAATAACAACTTCAATCGATTGTAAAACTATTTGCTTCTTTTCAATAGCTGCTATAAATTCGTTTTTGTCCGTATAACATTCTCTTAAGGTTTGGAAACAAATAATCACTGGGTGCTAAATATGAACTATAAGAAGCCGGTTTAAGTTCTTTGAAGTCGCAATTAACAACGGCAGCTTTAGAAAGTCTTAACCTGTGTACTGATGCATTGTCGTGCAACATCAAAACATTATTTTAATATAATCTCTGAGGCGATGAATTAAGTTTGTATCATACTCTCTGTTAGATTATTTTTCGACCTCTTTCGTTTTGCTCAAAATTACGTTTATTTGTCGCCCGAATTCTTACTGATTACGGCCCTGTACAGTTACATTTAAATTGATATTAGCAAGCACTTAGGTGTTTGAAACGTTTAAGCTTCGTAAGTGATTTTCTTGGGACCAAATATTCCGCGGCAACCGTTGCCCATTGAATCATAATTCTTTGAATCGAATTCGTTGTCGTCACAAATGACTTATTGGTTTCGACATCCGGCGCGCCAGCGCCTAAATAGACCCCTTATCTTACGCAAGGTCAAATTGTGGTCTCTTTCTTTGCAATCAGTTTGGAAATTGCTATTCTTAGAATCTTGTTGTAGATCATACCTTATAACCGCGTAATTCATTTTGTGAATACTGCCGTGCGTATATGAGCGTTAAGATTTTCTTTTATAAGGCTATTGTTGCACAAGGTTGCGTGGTTTGATGTAAGTTTGAGATGGGACATGCTTGTTTGCATTGGCAAGAGAGAGTCGATTACATGACAACGAGGGGGTGCGGCGCTCGCATTTTTTCACGCGTAGGCCGAATTAAGCGACACTTCATTACCGACTATTGTAGTGGTAACACGTGTGGTTTTTCTTCAGCCCTCGGCGGAAATTGTTTTGCCGCCGAGGGCTGCCTCGATTTGTGTTCTTGTGGATTTTTGGAGTGTTGCTAAAACCTTCGAAGTTAACAGGTCATCTTAGCAACGAGCCCTCCCGCGGGGCGTTGTGTGTTCGGCGGACGTATTTTTTCGGGCGACGTCTTAATATTTGTTTAACTCAACCCAAGAGTCGGGAACGGAGTTATTTTGCACATGGTTGCACATCTAGTACAAGACGCCCTATGAAGCCCACGTAGTTTTCCCATAGTGAGTGGGGAAACGTCTGCTTTTTGCAAATTTTGCTACGTTCAGCCGATCTCGAGTTTTCTTTCGTTCCCGGGGGGGGGGGGGACCGCATTCATTGTGAATTTCCTCTGCCCTCTTTTGGACCGCTGTCTACCGTTCCACAACCCTTGGGTCTACCTTGTTCTACACTGCAGGAAGCAATCACCACTCCCAGCGTCCTCTGCAGCATCACCGAGGCTTGGATTTCCCATAGTCTACCATGCCTGGGCTAAGGTAAAATTGTACATTGTTAACTATTTCTGTTACGCTTATCCAGTGCCGGGTGTGTTATTATCATTTGTTGTTGCGCAGTGTGCCGAGTAACGAACATTGCGTACGTCTTTGTATTTTAATTATGTCAGTTGATCATTGAAGGCGGAAGCTTTACTCCTGCCAATATTTTAGTTGTTTATTCTTTGTAACTCTGTTTAGACTAAGTTAGTTCTTGCGTGGGATCCCCTTTTGACCTCAACTAGGGTGTTACCTTTTTGATAGCCGACTTTTGGCTTGATGTACTAAAAGTTAAATCATTAAATCTCATTATTGGCTAAATTAATTATTGGTTTGATTTAAATGTGTGAACCTATTGAGTCTTCAACTAAAGACGGCTTTAGCCGAGTGTAATTTCATGTAAAGACCAGAGCATGCGATATAACGCGTAAGCCCTTAAGATTAGGGGTGTTTTGTATTTTGTTATTAGCTTCCAGAGCGGTGGCCATCGAAAGTAAGTGACTTCGATTTTTGTGGCCACCCTACGTTTGCATCCGGCGTCGGTGCAGCTGACGAGTGACGCTGGAGTGGTGTAAAGCAACCTGGAGGACTCCTTCATAGCTACGTGGTATTTCTTGTTTTCGCTGCGTTAGCAATTCTCTGTTTAAAAACAAGTGGCGCTCCGAGCATTTTCCCCATTTATGAATTGAATTGTTAGGGATTAGAATAGGATAACCCCTGTCGGTTTCGTTAAGTTTGTCGAACCACGCCTTCTCGAGTAAGCTAGTTGAGGGTAACAGAAGCCGAGCATCTGCTTCGAGACATTTTTAGATCTGTGTCCTTTAGGAAACCGGCAAACCCTTCTAAACCTAACCCGCTCTTTGACGTTGAATACATGCAATGTCGATTCATTAAGATTATACCGTAACATCTCCCCATACTGTAGTTTTCTTAAAATAATCAATCAGAAATATTTACTAACAGTCCCAAACAACTGTTGCCATTATTTTTCCTGCAGAAGAGGTAACTTTAAACTTTATATAAGGCCTGGAACCGTTGATATGCTACTGCATTACCTCTTGTTTCGATTCAGGATCATAATGGAGGAACTAAGTTTTATTTCCGGTAAGAAATCGGTTGATAATGAAATCGTTCATTTTCACAAAGCTTTTCACTTACCATGCCAAAGTACTTATTTCCAATTCTGAAAACCGTGGTTTCTGCAACTTCTAATAAAGCTGTTCATTGCTGTTTGTTCAATTTTGTATCGCCCAATACCAAACACTTGTTATTCAATGACATCGGAAGTTATCACCAATAAAGCGACCTGGGCGGGCATTATTGTCCAGTGATTCTCGACTATGTTTAAATAGTTTTTCCTACTCGGATATAGTTCAAATAGAAGGGCAATCATTCCCGTACACATTTAGCATTTCTCAAGAATCTTTTCTTGTTTTGTAAGAACTTTTATGACAATTTGGTATTTGATTTTATATATATTCATGGGTTAACAGTGCAAATTAATAAAAAGTGACAGTAAATTAATTTAATATTATTTCATTTCTCTTGTAAACTGAAATGGAGGTTGCCAAAGCATATGTGAAAAAGTCGGGCCCGTATGAAATGACCCTTAGACCACCTGGACACCCGAATACAGAATAAAGAAAATGTCTTGACGACTTTCGAGCAATTCAGCCACGGTTTCAAATAACAATTAGCACACTCAGACGGGAATGCGCTAAATATTTACGTTTGTTAAGCGGTCCCTTCTTAAATATATCAAACACAAGCGGTATAAACGTTATATACAAAATGGGTTAGATATTTAAAAATGTTAGATTTTTCTATATAAAAAAGTAGTCTTGTTTGAAATCTCTGTTTTTGAGAAGAGCAAACCTAAAGGTTGATTGAAATTTGGTACTTTAGGAGGCAAGTCCTTCACTATTCTTAGAGCTGTAGTCTTATTTTGACGAGTAGTATCACTCCTTCAAATTTGTTCCCCTTGTTTTAACACCTTGTATATAATAAATTATATGAGAAAGGAGGCCTAAGAAGCCATGGAAGTTCGAAATTGAAGAGAAAAATAGATTAAAAACACTGAAGTATCGTGTACAGGAACTGCCGAGACCAGTAGTAAATTGAATACCGGGACGCACAAATAAGAAAAATGGATTATTATTTTCGTTGAGTTGCAATTGACCAGCAATCAGCAGAGAGCATGTTTTGTGAGCTGAGCGATAATCGTCTTGTTCCAAATCGGCCGGGCACGGGGCCGTCTATTTTTAGTGTTGGTACACTCAAGTTAAGGGTTTTTGCGTTTATCATGTGAGCGCACGGTTGTGTAAATACAGCTGTTTGTTGAAACCACGCTGTGCTATTTTGGCACATTTACGACGGTTGTCAGATCTACTCAGCTTCCTAAAACGCAGGCTACTATGTTTGAAGTTTCGAATTCTTTCTATTCTTGAAGCACCACGGAAATTTTATGTCAAACTCTGATCGAATTTAAATACATTTAAATGGTATCCTTGGAGCTGTTCTTTTTACTTCCGTTTTCGACACACGAGTCCCATTTGCAAGCCGGCAAATCTCGCTCAATTTTGGCGGCTAGTAAGTTAGTAGATCGGCTAAAATTTTGCACGATGCTCGGAGTCTGCGACTTCCTTTGATTTTCAAAGTTTGCCGACAATTGTTACAGTATCAAACTGCTTTAACGACACTTACGGATGGGTGAGTGCCGACTACTAAGTCTGTCCGGGAAACGTCCACACTTACCCTAAAAATTGCTACAAAACAGGCTAAAGGCTACGGCTCGCATACGCTCAGAGAGATGGGCGTGGTCCTAGAAACGGGATACTACAGGGCAAGCGGGTCGGTATGTATAGGATGTTACAAAATAAATGGTCGCCACAAGTCCAGTAGGGAAAGCCAAACGGGGTAGGATTCTCAATTACTAACTCTGTAGACAGAAGTGTAGCGACAAGAATGCCAACCTACCGGCAACGCTTATTCAACACGGTCGGACCTCACCTTACATTGATCTTGACACAGTGATTAAGTCACCCTGTAAACAAACATGCACAAGAAGAAGGGAAAATCATAAGTCATTTATAGTTAATATATCTATTAGGCCGCATCACATGGTGGTCGGCATGTACAACAATCTAGCAAATTATAGGGGTAAATGCTAAAACGAATGAAACCCAGCTGGGAGACGCCTTAACTAATAACTATTACACACAACTAAGACGGACAATAAGTTAAATTCAATTATATTTAAATGTCGGGTTACGACAAAACAAGTTTATTACGCAAATGCTAATTTTGTACGTGAATGTACCAGGCTTGAATGAAGCGTCGGACGGCAAATATGTGAGTTTTAATTACAATGCAAAGCCAGCTTACGACAAATAAGTTAATTATACAAATGTTGAATTTGTACGTGTATGTACCCAGTTTGAATGACGCGTCGGACGACAAATATGTGAGTTTTAATTACGATACAAAGTCAGCTTGCGACAAACAAGCTTATTATGCAATTGTTAAATTTGTACGTGAATGTACCAGGCTTGAATGAAGCGTCGGTCCACAAATATGTGAGTTTTAGTTACATTTAGATACAACAAAGCGCACATTACCTTAATTAGTGGATTGGCCTCAAAGCGTGGCGTTGCTTGTTGTAGACGGGCGACGGTTATCGCTGTTACTGGTGTTGACGTGATGTGGGTGAAAGCAGCGGCGTCCACTAGATCCCCTGCATTATTCGCGGGACGATATGTGCTCTGCCCCCTTGGCAATTTCAAACATTGGAGTGGCCGGTAATTAGCTCACTCAGGAGAATCCCACCCAAAAGACGGATTAATCAGGCCAACGGGCCTCCGTAATTAATGAGTGGCTTAAGCCAACAAAGCGGACATAACCAGTACTGCACCCCGAAACACAACAGCCCACTCTCACTACCTGTCAAGCACCGTCTGTCTGGAAAAGCGACAATTAAAGAAGTCACGAAATTAGCTGTATCAGCATAAAACATCGGACGCCTCTACACCGAAGCGTGAAGGCGCCCAGAAACAATTCACGCTATGCGACTACATTCTCTGGCGGCCAGACTGAATTGAATTCTAAAAGACGTCAGCCAAGCTTCACGCCCGACGCTCTGTCACGCTAACAGATGTGTTCAATAGGAACGCGGAAAGTCTCGCCTGACGACGATGAAGCAGGCCGCGAGCGAGCAAGGGCGACGGTCTCTCGCCCGCTCCCACGGGCTAAGTTTTGAAAATACTGTAACTAGTGCTGTTAAATGCGACGGGACCAAAGTAAATACGACTGCATAGAGATTAGGGCGAAACGCTACACCTTTAAGCAAACCAAAACCCACGTGCGTGTCAACTTTAGAATTTTAGATGTAAATAGCGGAAATTATATGCGGCGAAATTTAACTGAAACGGAACCTATATACAGGAGAAATCGTACACTTTGTACTGAAACTGTTCGAAATGGTTACGTAGCTATAGGTATTAAAGAAAAATAAAATGTCCTAACACAATAGAACTGCAATTAAGCTAAGTCATTTATGGTTTTTTATTATTATTACATATGTTGTTAATAATCAATTTAGGGTATGATATAATGTGCTAGAATAAGTTGAACTTGTTGTATGCATGCGTAAATTACCTACCTACCACCAAATTTTATGTGTTTTGGGGCATATTTTAGTTAGTAGTGCAGCAACGTCTTTAGTGCTATGTGCCAGTTTATCGATATAGCTTGCTTCTGTGGGATCTGTAACGCAGACAAACATTAATTTACTAGCTTTACTTATTATGTCATGTCACGAGCAGATAGATATTTATTGTTCGTTGTAATCCTGATCTTTAAATGAATGTTATGATCCACTATCCTAATAGAGTCTTCAGATTTGCTGTGCAATTTGTATTTTCACAATTTTTAAGTCAAATAAGCATCTGAAGAGATTTACAATTCATAGCTGGAGTTGGGCATCGACCATATTTCCCATTGCCTAGGGCCTGAAGGTTTTCCATGATACAACCTCCAAGTCCATCATTGTCATCAACGCACCGTGGTGTCGCCCTAAAATACGACATATAATTTTACCGGGCGATGACAAACGAAGATCCATTTATTATCTATTCGAAACTTCTGCGAAATAAATATCTCTAGCAAAAATGTATTACGGTAATTGGTAAATTTCTTGTGTAAGTAAAATGTACATGAAAAATTGTGAGAACAGGGCCTTGCAAAGCCTGAATTTCAACTAAATGTTTGGCGACATTACGTTAATAGCACATGCAAAGTAACACATATGGATATTATTTATACTTTATCTTATATCCAAGTACTATCCAAACATTATGTGTAGACGTAGAGCAAAATATTATGCTGAAAAACAGTATCCCTCTTAGGAAGGTATTGAGATCAAACGAAAACTTTCAATGGATTAATTTAATTCAATATTGTCTTTTATTTAAAATATAAGTTCATCAAAATCATAATTCAAATTTTTGAAAATCAATATTTAACCAGTGGGCTGACAAGTTTATTCTTGACGTTTAAGCCACCATAATCCTGTATATTAGATATGTGTTAAAATGAACTGTTAGCTTGCCTATCAGGCTATTTCATCAATATATCAGCAGAATGTGGTTTCACATTTTTAACCTTCCAAGAATTTACTAGAAGTTCTATTATTAAAATTTTTGTGGCAGTTAAGAAAGTCCCTTGACGTAACAGCCGCCGGTAGCGAGCGATTGAAAAAGGCCTTTAAAGATTCTTCCCCATTTTTGAACAACTTAATTTAATTCTCCTACCCAAAAAGGATTTGTTGGCCAACACATAAAAACGGGGCAGGACACAAAGCATTTAACGTGGAACACAACGAAAGCAGCCTGCAGGAGAAAATCGAATTTTTATTAGCGAGCTCAAAAGGAACGGAAGTAAAGTAGACTTGACCTCCGCTTTGATTAGCGAGAGGATTCTGGTAGCAGCAAAGTTCGCGTAGCGAAATAAATAGTTGCATCAGGCTGAGGCCCATTTTATATCCTACTGCTTTCGGCTCGCGGTTAGGATTTACATGCATACGTGGAAGGTGAGGCAAAAATGAGGCTGTCAGGAGTCAATATTGGTGCGACTTCCCCGATTTCTGCAGGTGACAGCTACAGCTTAGGACGCGGTGTCGCATTTCAGCGATCTGACAGACACACAATAGTTCACTAGATGGCGTATCGGCGGATGCGGAAGGCCCGCAATATGTACTTAGGATTACAACTTTGACCTGATTGCGGTATAATCAATACACGATTTAAGACAACATTTGCTCTGGCCAAGTTTTGCACATCACAAACTGTAAACAATCGCTAAGTAAGGGAATTGTCGAAGTGCAGACTGGCGGCGATTAGAACTTTGTGCGCATAAATTAATTTAGCGTTAATGCGCGGCTCAATGCAGTAGGGGTGCCAATATAACTAAAAGGGAGACACATAACATTTGTATTTTACAGTCATAGTCAACGCGTTATTACTTACAGATTCATTGAAAATATCGGTATCCAGCATGTATTGTCGCATAATTAATCTTTAAAAGTTTTAAGATCATCAGCAACAGAACGTGAGTTCGACCAATATTGAGCATTTATTCAGGAGCCCATATGTGTTTTCTATTCAGTTTTATTCCCCTCAAATTGTCGCAATTGTGTAGGTTTCCTTTTTTCGGCATTTTTATTATAAATTCTTTCTTTTAACCCTAGGATAAGAATTTATCTTCGTTCCAAACTTTCTTCGTTAATGGCGAGTATAGCGAGATAAGTATTTGCAGAGCTGTTAGCACGTCTAATATCAACATTTCTATTACCAAGTGATTAACACGAACTGCTTTCCCTGACTCCCGTTGGTGGTTTTACGATAATTTCTAGTACAAAAACTTCTTATTTTGGTGGTGAGTAGAATGGGGACAGAAATCCCCCACCACTTCCCCACTACTTTTAATTGATTAAGCCCTGTCGGCATAATCAATTAAAAATGCCTGGGGCCGTGGCTGATGTAACAATTAAAATGCCTGGGGTGTCGGTCATTTTGATGTCGTCACAATTAAATTGCCTTGGGCTTCGGATTTGTTGTCGTCACGTAAATTGCCTGGGGCGTCGGCCATTTTGGATTATGATGCTAGTGTCGTTTTGGGTTTCAATTTTGCTCGCGCCATCTTGGATTTTGAATTAGTCACTCATATTTTATTTTAAAAAAATCTGGTCTTCGCAGGATTCGAACCTGCTGCCTTCGTGTTGCGAGTCTTATAGCCTAACCACTGAGCTATAGAGGCTTGTTATAACTTTCTCTTTCGAAGTCTCTCACTACTATGCATGCTGTTTGAAGTGTTGCTCTGTATACGTCACGCTTCGCACTTCCCCCTCTCACAATCATGCTATCTCCCTTGCATTCGTTTATCTTTGTCGTACGGTTCTGTCTTGCACGTTCTAAAGGCATCTTTTATTTAAAAACTGCTATGCTCCATGCAGGTTTCGAACCTGCTGCCATCGTATTGCGAGTCTTATAGCCTAACCACTGAGCTATAAAGGATAATTATAAGTTTCTCTTTCGAAGTACTATGTAAGCTAATTAAAGTGTTGCTTATATTTAAAAAAAACTTGGCTGCTCTAAGTCGGATTTGAACCTGCCATCATTGTATTGCAGTGTAACGTAATTTGAAACGAAAGTTAAATATTGTAAAATAGTTTCTAATTTATTAGTAATGGGTGACCAACAATGATTGAATGTGCCACCTCCTTCAAATAAAGCTATTGTCCACTTAGCACAAATAGTGATCCCAACTATTTCCAGTGGCGTACAGGTGGGTATTTCAGATTGGGCGGGAATTTTAAAAGCTGGTGGTATATCAAAATAAATATATTAGTGCAACATTTTAAATTATACATACTAGTGCACGTTTTGTTACACAAAAACTTAATAAAATTTAACAAGCATCTTGTAACTCCTCAACCGTATGCAAACGATTTGCATACACAACATTTTTAAGATGACCAAACATAAAGGAGTCGAGTGGTGTCAAATCAGGCGATCGCGGTGACCATCGACCTGTGCTTATTAGTCTATCCTGGAAATATTGTGATAAATATTCTATCGTTGTCCGAGCTGTGTGAGCTGTTGCACCGTCTTGCTGGAAATAGCCATTCTGAAGCTCATCGTCATGAAGCTGTTCAATAAAAGGTCGTAAAAGTAACTTTTGGTAGTTTATCCCATTTATATTATCGTTAAAAAAAATTGGTCCAGTTATCCGCCTTCTTGACATGGCAATCCAAACTCCAATTTTAATTGGATGTAATGTAGTTTCACGAAAAACATGGGGATTTTCAGTAGACCAGGTTCGATAATTTTGGGAATTCACATACCCACTTAGATGAAACCATGCCTCATGACTAAAGAATGTTAAGTCCAAAACATCGTTGTCATTCAAGTTTTCGTTAAACCAGGCGCAGTAAGTTTGTCTCTTTACAAAATCGACTGGCAGCAATTCTTGTACAACAGACACTTTGTATGGATACATATGCAGCTTTTTTCGGCAAGCCATCTGGCATGTCCCATACGAAAGCCCTACATTTAGTATACACAATCAGCATTTAGTAATAAAAACATATTATACAAATTACCAGTTTGATCAGACAGTCGCCTTAAAGATTTATTGGGGCTTGCTTCCAATCGCTCCTGAATATCGTCTAAGGCTTCTTCATTAAGCGCAGGCCTTCTGCCAGGAGATTTACCCTTGGGGACACTGCCAGTATTCCGAAATCGGTTGATTATTCGACGAACATGTTGTGTAAACGTTTCATAGCTAACGTCATTGTTTTGGAATTGCTGCTGGAACTCGGCGAAGCAATGGGCTTGTGAATACTGCCACACACCATTTTGGTCACGTTGTAAAGACCGAAAATAAGCCTCCAAAATAAATATATTGTTTTCATCAGAAAATATGATTCTAACCTAAAATTATTCACATTTGTTCGTATTTAAAACAGCTCTGTAAATTGTCTACTTACCAGATAAAGCAATCAGATACACAGTTTTAGTCTTAATAAAGACTGAGTTTATGTGAACTATAGAAATAAATTCAATAATTTACTAGTGTCAACAGGAATGACAGATCCAAAATTTTTATGCGCGCGCATATGGTAGCCGAGGATGAAAGTTTTGATAAACAACATATTCACGTGGGTTCTGGAATACATTATTGATAACAATGCAACCATAGCAAAGTTGCGAACCCTACAATCATTGTTGATCACCCAGTATATGTATACATATTTATTCACTTAAACATTAATAACAATATATGTTCCTAATATAAAATATTTGTTTTATTTCAAAGCTAAATAACGTTGAATAAGTTTAAAATGATACAATACTGTGCGTAAAGGTTTTTTACATAATTTTCGTTACAAACTAAATTATTTCCAAACAAACTTAGAAAATCTAACATAGACACATTATTCATTCTAAAATATAAATACATTAAGCAATAAAAACCGCAAACGTTGGAACTAAAATCTTGCAATATTTTAGAGCTATAAAACCAACTTTTTGAGTTTTGATGTATACATACAAGTGATAACCGGTAGGAGCTCGTCCGAATGAATCAAAATATTCCCCATAATCATTCACATCTATATACACAGCATTCCAGTGCTCTCCAGGCCTATATGAAGTATCTGTATTAACAATAACGGCAGCAGGTCTTGATATTCTTGTAGGCAGCTGATCACAAGCAGAAACGTGTCGCTGCACAATCAAGGGACTCGGTATTGATTGCAGTACTTTTAGAACTTTTCTTGTATTCATTACACCACCAGTTTGACAAAATTAGGATGTTTTCCAATGCACAGACAGGTGAAAGGATACTGTGGTTGAGGCAACGTACTGCTGTAGTCCTTTTTTTCAAACTGTTTAAAGATGGACACTGCGGATCCTCCAAATTCACGACTTTTTTATTTAGATAACTTAGAACTTCGCTCTTTACTTTACCTTTGACGTATACTTTTTCAAAATTTTTGAGAAGTCTTGCGAGTTCTATTTGAAAATCGTCAAAGTTTACTGATCCAGAAGACCAGTCTAGTCCGTGATGTTTATGTTCCAATACTTTACTTCTTTTTGACGTTATAAGGCAGTTTTACAAATTTTTAAGGAGGTTTTAAAACAAAAATTGCTAGATGATTACCATCTGCAGAGATAACAGCTACTTCTTTCGGAATAAACTGTTTATTTTCACCTCGGAAAGCTTGCAAGTCTATGAATGCAACGTCCATACTTAACAGAGGATTGAGCACAACTGAATTTTAACAAGCTGTTGTAGTGTTTTTAACTGCTGAAATCCACTATCACATTTCTGTGTTTGTCAATTTCTACAACATTGTCGAACTCCGCATAAATCAAACAATTAATTGTTTCTGATAGAGCCTGATCAAACCCCACTTCAAGACGAAGAGATCCGTTTTTAAGGAAGTTCCAGTGTGTAGCGACATTTGCAGCCAAATCAGGTGTTAAATCGAAAGCGAACAGGCAAAAACCGTGTGGGTATTCTTCACGCTTTATTACATTACCATAATCGAGAAAATGAATTCCTGACCCCGAGAATAATGAGTGGTAAGCTTGAACAGATGTTCCATTTTTTGTGAAATCTGGCTGACGTGGTTTTGAAGGGATTTCTTGGCCGTCAATGTATGGAGAGAAATAATTGATTTTATAATTATTAAAATTAAAAAGGTTCGAAGCATAATGACCGTTAAACATTCTATTTCATACGAAACCTACAATGCAACATTTCGGTAATCGCCCCAGAAACACATTATCTAAAGATCTGCTTTGCAATCCTGACGGAATGGTTAAAACATTAACGTCGGTTCGCGTAATTGGATATTTGGCTGACGTAGTTTCCAAAGTTTTGGTGTGTGCTTAGTATGGATGGGTTTATTTTCATTTTTCTTACGAGTAGACTGGCATCACTAATTTTCACTTTGAATGTAGATTCCTCGGCGGCCATTAAATTGAAAGAATCTCTGGATCGGATAAACTGAGCCTTCATTGTAACACCGTTGATCAGACATTTTTCTTGGTTAAATAAATCTGAATGCACGTGACCCATCATTTCAACTTGTTTGCTTGCGTTGTCGTTTTACAAGACCTGCACTAGCCGCAGTGATGACACCCATTTGACCGGCCGTGTCGGTGTACCATAATGAACATGTTAAATGGGATGATTTAGCAGAGTCGCCGTAGTTCAGCAAAGTCTCGATATCAGAACGGTATGCATATGTATTATTTGGAGGACTTACTAATTTTTGATTCAAATACACCTCAACTTGATTAAACATGGAATGCATCCAGTTATTAACAGGCCCCACAAATTCTTTATCGGTTAATGCAGTATCATCCTGTTTAACAATTTTAGCTGTGATATATAACATCGTCTGACTTAAATCAATGTAATCGTTGCCATTTCCAGGGATAATAAGTTCGCTGGGTGCATCGTCATTAAGTGAAGAAAGAGGTTTGTAAAAAATACACAGGCCATTTTCAATACTCGTTTGTGTTGCAGGTAAAGCAAACAAATCTAATTCAGATTTGACGCACTCACAAGGGTGTGCATGCAAAAACGCCATTGATGAAAAAACTAATCCTTGGTAAGGGAAGTGGGAAACCTTAATTGGATTCTTCTTTGCAATTTTTCTTGTAGACCGATTGTGATTCAGTACGCGCTGCCTTTTATATCCTGAACCATCCATTAAGGTATATATTTGGCGATCGGCTTTACGGTTGAGACTTTTTCCGGCTTCCTGTACACGATCGTGAAATGCTTCTTTTACTGATCGGTTTTCAACAACGTCCGCCAAAATGTTGGCGCCAGCCCTTAATGCTTTTTTCCCAACAACTCTCGCTCCTGTTTTAAAAGGAGGTAAAATACTGCGATATATTCCACCAAGAAAGCTGCCAACGCCATGGCCCTTTTGGTAAGCAGAACCTCTGTAAATAACACCAACCCGAGGCCAGCTTGGTCAGCGTAGTATCTCTGATAAGGACAATGCATAGCATCTATTGTATTCTCTTAAAATGTAGTTTTAAACTCAACGTCCCAAACTCGAATGGCATCACTGCTCCTGTCTCTGTTCTCATACTGCCTTCGAGATTTCCAAATTCTCTCTTCATGACGTTTATATAATGAGTTGGTGAAAATATAGAGTCTTTGTGACAGCCGTAATTATAATTATCAGCCGTGACATTAACAATACGTAGAAGTGGAGACAAGGTATCAGCCACCAGCTGAGGCTCCACGATATCACAGTAAACAAACATTTGTGACAAACCAATCCAGATATTCGCAGGGTGATTGGGTACAGGATTTTCAACTATAATTGTATCAGGTTTATAACCAAGCTGCAATGCAAGCCGTTGCGAAAATCCTAACATTGTCAATGAAGCTACATTAATTTCAACAGACACTCGTTTTGTTAAGTTGCTGTATTTAAAATGCAGCATTTTTTTTAATATTTCCTGCGTGTTAATTTCGGTAATTATTTGATCAATGCTTTCATAGTTACCATATTGAATACAGATCACATGCCATCCATTATATTTATAATAAATCTGTTCGCGGTCGCCTCTAAAATATGCATTAGCGTTCTCCAGGACTTTTTTCAACTCATTATATGTTTCTTCTACACTTTGCTCTTCCGGTGTTTCTAATCGGTAATAGATAAGATTTTCTGAAGCTGTTACAGCCAAAAATGAGCATGGATATTGTACTTCGGCAATCCCCGTAACCCACCGCCCTAACAGATTTATTCGCTTAGGTAGTTGTGTTGTGAATTGAGCTGTCGTATTATTTGGAAAATAATTCATGGAACTATTACTCAACAAAGTTAGATAAAATTTGTCGTTGGTGTTCATATTTGTTGTAGGTCAGCGGCAGGAATCCACGAATTGAACGTGTCGTTATAATTTTTTCACTTTACGAAATACTTTAACACTTAATCAACTTTAAACAGCATCTTATTATTATCTAAAGCCACAGGCTGTAATTCTTCTTCGTAAAAAACACCCTCTGTGGTTTCGTTATTTAAATCAACTATTTTGTACACAGGTGGTTTCCTGTTAATCACTCGTTTTATTATAAAAATTTTCCCGCTCCAGTTTGTTTCATAGCTTTTTTCGAACGTATGTTTACTTCTGGTGATTCTCACGTGTTGATTAACTTTATACTTTGGCTTTCTCCTAAGTCCCAAGCCGTTTTTATACAGATTGTTCCACACTTCAAGTACGTTGCCACTATTTACATCCAAAGATCCAACCTTAATAGACGAGTGATAGCGACTGTTATACGAAACCAGTAAATTTTGTAAGACGTCCAAGTATCTGTATGAGTTAGCGTATGTAAAATACCACCACATTCGAGTTTTTAAGGTTCCATTGAATCGTTCAACGACCGAAGCTTTAACATCAGGATTTTGAGTAACATAAAAATCTATATCATACTGTTTGAAAAATGTCTGCACAGATTTAGCCACAAATTCTTTTCCTTTATTATCGTTATATTCAACTAAGCTTCGCGTGTCACACAGATCGGCCTGCCACAATTCGAAAATGTTACTAACAACGTACTTGTTTCTAGGAATTTTTTTCCTAACAGCTTTGTGAATAGTATAGGCATCTTGTTGTTTTATCCAGTCTTCTACTTCTAACCTAGAGTGGTCGTTTTTCACAGAAGAAATTAACGAGTTTGCACCCGAAAATCCTGAGGGATTTGATAGGTCGTAATAAAAATCGTTTAAAATCATCGAAATATTTTTAAAGCTTAAGACACTCCCAGTCCAAAATTGCAGCCGTTTTTGAAGTTGATGGGCGCTTCCTTGGAGACGATTTTCTGATTGTTCCTGTTCGATGGGGGTTCCTTTTCGGTGTTTTCGATGTTTTTCTGGCTGTACTTTATTGCTGTGGTTTTGAGGACTTTAATTTAGATACTAAATCGGATTCGGTATTATCAGCTTCCACTTCATATTTCCATGAGTCGTCAGACTGTTCTGTCACATTCGGTTGTTTAGGATGTATTTTAGATAAAATAGCTGTGTTTGAAATAGATTTACCTTCTATTGGTATTTTGATTGATTGCCGTGATTGTTTAGTGAAATGAAGATATCTTTGCAACACCTGGTTGTACTTCAGCCATTTATCGTGATCGGTTAATTTGGATTTTAAAACTTTATGCATTTCCTTATAAAAACGTTGCGCCAGTTCGGGTGGGACGACCAACATCTTGGTAGCAGCATGTTCCATATTGCTTATTTAAAAATAGAACTCAATGCACCAGTAATTAAAGGGGCCAGAATCAATGGTAAAAAGGCTCTACCTTGTTGCACCAGTATTTTTCGTTTTTTTATAGGCTCCCCGGCTTTGACCAATTTCCTAAGAACATTTTTATGACGAGTAAGTTTCGATTTTTGGCTAGACGGTAAAGGTATTTTTTTCTTTATAGTTTTATACACACATTCACAAACACAATGAATTTGCTTATCTCCTATGACTTTTAGTATTGCAGTGCGTTCTTTCGGGCCTAATTTATGCAATGCACGAAGCAATTCTGAATTCTTGATTAAGTCTCGCGACATTACTATTGAATGATTGTAAATTGCTGTGTGTCAGCTGTTTTATAGTCCTTCTTTGGAATATAAATATAACACGCACCATCTTGTCTAAAAATTGACGTTCGGTATCGTGAAATGTCTGGTGTGTTCCGTTTTAAATCGAATAACAAATAACCGTGAGGCTTAGTTGTTGCATTTTCATATGCTTCCTGGAAAAAACGAGGATTTTCTGGACAGATCTGTCTAGCTAGATGATTTATTTGAGCTCTATCTCGGGGGTTTTTAAAAAGAAAATATTGTAATGGGCATTTAGGGAGATGTCTCGCTGACCTTTTCTTTGATGGAATATGTTTTGAGTTATAAAAAACACACTCAGATTACGGTGGTGACATCCCTTAGTAAAGATGTCAACAAGGGAGCAGTTCGCTTCTCTCATTAAATCATCAATTATTAAGAGAACTGGTTCCGATCCATCAAAAGAATCCATATTAGAGAGACGTTGTTGAAATTTTACTAATGTTCTTAATTCTGTGTACAGAGGTTGCCATTCAGCGTAACACCAGACAATTTTTTTGAATTTTACATTGCAAAGCTTGGCAATATTTTTTAAGAGATTAACCACGAAATACAATTTGCCTGAGCTTGACGGGCCTGCCACAATGGCTGAAAACGGGTGTGAAAACTGGAACTCCATTTCTGATACACTTGTTACAACAGAGACGTAAACAGACTAATTTAAAATTATTGTTGCAGCTATTCTAACCTAAAGTTTTGTTATAACTAAAATCATGTAGTATAAGAATATTTTATTTAAAATTGCTTACATTGTTTGATTAAAGTAACTGCCCCTTTTGTAATAATTGCATTCGTAAGTTCTAAAAATTACTATATTATTTATTTCGAAAACAATATATTAGAATCAGACAAGGTAAACAGCTTGCATGGTGATGGACTTTGGAAGAGAAAGTTATAACCATCCTCTATAGCGTAGTGGTTAGCTTATAAGTCTCGCAACACGATGGCAGCAGGTTCGAGTCCGAGATGGAGCATAACAGTTTTTTAAATAAAACAACTTTAGAACGGCCAAGACACCCGTACAGTTAGTACGACAAAAGACAGAGACAGGTTCAAATCCAACTTAGAACAGATAAGTTTTTTTTAAATATATAGGCAACACTTCAAAGAGTACATAGTAGTGATAAACTTTGAAAGAGAATGTTATAACCATCCTCTATAGCTCAGTGGTTAGGCTATAAGACTCGCAACACGATGGCAGCAGTTTCAAATCCTGCATGGGGCATAACAATTTTTAAATAAAATATGGCTTTAGAACGGTCAAGGCAACCTTACAGTTAGTACGACAAAATATAGAGAAGTGGTTTCAACGAATACCAGAGAGATAGCATGATTGTGAGAGAGGGAGTAAGTATACAGAGCAAATTTAAGACCCAAAAATGGCGCGAGCAAAATCAAAATCCAAAACGGCACTAGCATCACGTGGTTAATTCAAAATCCAAAATAGCGACAATTCAAAATTTAAAATGGCTTCTTAAAACAAAATGGCGACAATTCAAACTCCAAAACGGCACTAGCATCAAAATCCAAAATGGCAGACGCCCCAGGCAATTTAATTACGTGACGACATCAGCCGACGCCCCAGGCAATTTAATTGATTTTGCCCCCTTTTAAAAGTGGTGGGGGATTTCTGTCCCTATTCTACTGCGGTGCATCAATTTCGTCTCTATCTACATCCATAGTCTTTGATCTGCCCATAGTTTTAGATGCTGATGAATGGTACTTAACACTTGTCCCTATTTACCAGTATCTTGACGATCAGTTTCGGTTTACTTCTTTCTCTGACCTTTTTTGTATTAGCGAAAACCCCCTTTCTGTCGCCTCCGCTTGCGACAGTTTCTGCTTTCTCAACTATTGCTTCTTCTCTTGCCTTTTTTAATTTTACTTTTGATTACCTCACTCACTCGTATAAACTATTCTTGTTAGGCATTCTTATATCTCGGCTCTCGGCATTTAGACCCTTCGTTGATATACTCAGAAAAAAATATGAAATAATATTGGAATTAAAGGAGTGGGAATAGCAGATAGTAGTTTAAAAAAACTACGACAATTGAATCACCAAAAAGTAGGCGTAATGAAGGACAAGAATAAACTTAGAGCAACGAAGGTATAAATATTTTTATATTTGTAAAACACCCATTCAGTGAAATTGTTATTAAAACTGGCCAAGATTGACCAACCATTACCTACATTTTCATTAGTTATATCAAAAGTGGTTGGTATTTTGGTGAGTATACTTTGATATGCTTGTGTCAATATTGTTGTAAAGATTCACGAGACCAAATTTCTTTAAAACTATTCCGACAGCGGGATAGAAATTTGGTCGAGTGGTATTTCTATAACAATATTGGCAAAAGGATGTCAAAGTATACAAAACATATCTGCAAGATTTTATATAAGATAGTCATGTTATATGCCCAGTCTTCTAATATTTTCTAATATTTTTCAACATGTGTTTTGCGCTAATTTGTAGTTCCGGTTCTTGCGAAAATCCTCGAATTGGTCACAAACTATCTTATGGTGTTTAGGGTACTTTTACTAGTCATTTTTCAACGTTTTGACGATGTTTTTCCAAGAAAAGTACTCCCAAAACGATTTAATTCTATTTTCAGTAAAGCCAAAGTGAAACATTTGACAGTTTAATATGAATCGGTGAACAGATCAAATCAACAAAGGAAATCTGCTTCGCCAACTAGACGACGATGAAACAAAAGAACAAAAACATCTGTTTACCGAAACGCCACGATCCTACACAAATTTCAAAAACCTTTGCAGAAATAAAACAATAAATTACGGCATGCCAGTTTAAAAGTACAGAGAATAACCCCCATAAAACTTCATGGCAAAGGGACCGAAGTACAGAGCAAATTCGCCGCAAGTGAAAATCGGGTTTAATTAACAAAAACCCTCCTAATCAATAGTGCGCCCTAACGAAACTACACATGCATGGTACCTATCGATAGGAAAAATTAACCGCCATCCAATAAAAATACTCCCAAAATCGTGGACACGGAAACAAGCCAATTAATACAAGGTACTTAGTATCAAAATACAGATAAATTCAGCGCGCAAACAACAGAAGCAAGGAGAACTTTGAAACGCACATGGTTAGGCCAGTAAAAATAAACATATTGAGGTAAATTCATACACAGAGCCGGGGAAACAAATCCTTATTTTAATTAAAGCCAAACGACATATAGCAAATGGGGTATAAGTAGAATCGGCATTTCAACGGCCAGCTATTGCGACACCAATCAAGGCGCTAATATGTCGCGCCACGGAAATAACCGCGGAATTATTAAATACGATAAAAATAGGCAGTCATCCCTTCTCTTCCGGCCAATGAGCGTCCAGAAAGCTCAAGACAAAGGACCGGGCTCCTTTAAATAGGCAGACATGGGCAATAGGAACTCACTCAACCCAGGAGAGTCCAACTAACTAGAAGCCTCTTCAAGACCAACCATCACCACTCAGCAGCCTCCAGCCTTCCAGGACAGTTCCATACTCAACCCAGGAGAGTCCATCAGCAGCCCTTCAGCTCCAAGACCACCTAGCAGCCTTCAGCCTTCCAGGACAACTCAGCCCAGACCATCCAGAAGCCATCTCCAGTAGCAGCCCTCTTCAGGACCTCCAGCCAGTTCCGAATTCGCCAGCAGCTCCAGGAATTTTCCAGGATCCGCCTGCAGCTCCCGCAGCTTCCAGGACGAGTCCACAGCCAGTCCGCTCCGAGCCAACCTTCGCCCGCTCGCCATGGGCACCCCCAGGTCTGCTGGGTAGGCCACCTGCACCGACAGCAGCCCACGTCGCGGCCCCGCTGGCGACGGACCACCCTTCCCCGGACTCCCCCAGCGGAAGCCCGACCTTGTGCCCCGACAACGCCCCGCTCCAGCCGCCGTCCCCGAGAGGCCTACTCGCGCCGCCGACGTCCCAGGAGAACCTCCCAGCGCCCGCTACATGCTGTGCACCGCACCGCTCTCCGGAAGGACCGGACTGCGTCCAGGCAGCGTTCCCCGCCTCCGGCGACTAGAAAAGGCCGCCCCATCACCTCCCGCGCCACCAGCGCCCAAGTCTAGACGACTCTTTGTGTATATATTGCAGTGGTATGTAGCCCTCTACTCAGCTCTGATAGCAATGCAAAGATATTAAAAATAATGTCACTAAAGCACAGAGTTGAGGTAATGCATACAACTGAGAAATTCCGTATAATTTATCAAATCATAACCACAATGGCGAAACTTGGCCATTAACCCTCCATACCCGTTCAAAATTCAAAGACATCAATCAGTACCCGCACTGGTCTCGCAGTCCGACACCCCTTTGCCACCTCCATAAAAATAATAAGATATCTTATGGCATTAGATTCTTGTTCACTAACGTCTTCCTAATCAGATATTTCCTGTTCAGTGTCACTGTTCATTTCCCTAATTTCCAATAAATTATTTTCGTCAGACGATGGCACATCTTTATAAAACGCGTTGTCGACATCCTCCTCCGCTATTATATCTCGCATCGTCTGTTCTAGTCGCACTTGTTCTTTCTCATAAAATCTGCCATGACTATAATAATGTTTTAGTATAACAGTGTTACTAAAAATGCAAAAAATACTTCCTTCTCCTCACATTGGTCGTATATCAAAGGTAAAAATAAAAACAATTCGGGTACCCGCTTCGGTCTCTGAAACCGAAATTATAAATAACTTTTAAACCACTGCACGCACGAACTCAAAACTGCATACGGATCTTCAATGGCAATATATAGGAAGGTAGTGAAATGGGCGGTAAACTAACGCTGGCACATTAAGTAATATAATGCATCATGTATTTGCTCGGTCTCACAGACCGTAAACGGGTACTGAAGGGTTAACATTGAAAGTAATTGAATTAATAGAAAAATATTGAAGCTCAATTTTCATGTAGTGGAGTCAGTAAAAAATAATTTTAAACATAATATAAAAGGTTTGGGCAATGTAGAAACCGAACCTAAATTTGTTAAAACTGGCACAATAGTTCAAAATATGCACAGCTTAAAATAAAGCGTTAGCTAATAATATAATAATTACACAAAGACGTGTGTTATGAGCTTTTTTAAATAAGGTAAGAGAAGAGGATAAATGAATAGAACATGGTGCAATAGAGCACAATCTAGAAGAAAATTCTGAAATAGAACATTTATTTATTATTGAATAGAAAGTAGGCGGCTAAGCCGATACAACTTTCATCTGTGTTGTGTACATTTAACAAAACAAATATTCTATACATGATAACTTAACAAGACAACTAAGTTCTGCAATTAACAAAAGCAAAAGAAAAGAAAATACAAATCAACATGAAAAACATGAAGAAGCGAAAAAAGAAAATAATTTTAAAGAGAAAAAAAAACAATTATTTTAAGTAAATTTTAAACTATAGGTATAGACTGAAGTTATCCAACACGGATTGTACATCAATGTGCAAATGCATTTATAATATTTTAAACTTGTTTAACGCTAATTTAAAACTTATTCATATGGCGTCCAAGGAGTTTTCGAATGAATTTACACTTGAACTCTCGACTACACAGACAGGTAAATTATTCCATAATCTCACTATGCGATTTGTGAAAAAGTATTCCCGCACAAGTTTGAAAAATCTGTCACAATGCAGTTTAAAATTGTGACCTCTCAGACCATCATAGTCACTGAAATTGAGCATGTCTCTTAACGGAGAGTTATAATACTTGTTGACTATTTTGAAAGTTTCAATAAGGTCGCCCCTGGTACGCCTGGATTGCAAAGTTGGTAAATTAAGCAACGATAACCGATGTTCATAGGGTAAACCTCTGAGTTCAACGGGGATCTTCGTGGCTCTTCTTTGTACTCGTTCAATAAGATCGATATCCTTGATGAAGTAAGGGTTCCACACCGGTGCACAGTATTCTAAGTTAGGTCTGATGTATGTTTTGTAAATTTTCTTAAAATTATCACTCGATAAATGTTTGAAACAATTAGACACCATGTAGATTAATCTGTTAGCCTTTTTTGTGACAACGGTGATGTGTTTGGACCACTTTAGATCTTTCGTTATGATAATTCCTAAGTCACATTGTTCATCCACAATATTTAATGACTGGCCGTTCAAATAATAAGCTAGCTTAGGATTTGTTTTTCCAAGATGTAGAATGTTACATTTTCCCACATTTAAAGATAGTAGCCATATCTCACACCATTCACTAATGCTATTTAAATCATTTTGAAGGACAATATGATTGTTTAATGGGGAGTTATATAGTTTAACGTCATCGGCAAACATGTTAGTTGGAGATGCAACATTATACAGTAGATCGCAAACATAGATCAGAAATAGTAGAGGCCCGAGCACTGAGCCTTGCGGTACTCCACTTCTAACGTCAAGAGTATCCGAAAGAACTCCTTCTATACGAACTTCAAATCGGCGATTAGTGAGAAAGTTTTCAATCCATTTCAATAAGTTTCCCCGAATTCCATAATGTTCAAGTTTGTGTATGAGACGGCGTAGAGGAACACGATCAAAAGCCTTGCTAAAATCTAAATAAATCACATCTACTGGTAAATTTGAGTCTAGCGATTTTGTCCAGGCGTCCAAACTCAAAGAAGGTTAGACAGCACCGATCGTCTGGGTACAAAACCATTTTGGGCCCTCGGTATAACATTGTTGACTAACAGAAAGTCCGTTACATGTTTAGCTATTAATTTTCCATACATTTGCATAATATTGACGTCAGACTAACAGGCCGATAGTTTTGCATATCGAGTTTATTTTCGTTTTTAAAAATCGGGACGACTATTGAATTTTTCCAAGTATCTGGTATAAAATTCTCCTTAAGCGAAGAATTTATGAATTTCGTGACGTCGTATGCTAAATTCTCAGCGGAGTTCTTTAATAGAACGGCTGGTATTCCATCCGCACCTGAACTAGACTCAGCTTTCAAGGACTGTAACTCCTTTAGCACTTCATTCACGTTAAATTCTATAGATGTTATGGAGTTCGAAACACGATTTGTTAGTATCAAGGGTGGTGGATCTACTGGTTCATTAATATATTGATCGTAGAAATAATTTGCAAATAAATTTGCAACATCTTTCGGATTTGAAATCACTTGTCCGTCATTGTTTGTCAGAACTACCTGGGGAATTTTAGAAGAGAGTTGGGAGCGCATATATTTATAGAAGTTTTTTTCACCTGATTGAATCACCTTGTTCTCGTAACTACTTCGAGCAATTCTGAGTACCGTAGTAAGTTCATTTGAATACTGTCTATACACTCTATATTTCATGGGGTTGACGGATGCCCTGTATGTATCCCAAAGCTTTCTTTTGTGTTTAATCATTTTTTGGTGCTCGTCTGTGATCCATGGTTTGTTATTTAATGTCTTCTTCTGCTTGGTCGTAGGAACAAAGCTATCTGTGATATGTTTAATCTTAGTGTTGAAATTTGCCCAGATTTCTTCTGACTTTACGTCGTCGCTGATCTGTTCAGAGCACGAATCCAGGTATACAGAGATGTCGTCATAATTTGCCTTCCAGTAGTTTTTCTTAGTTGTCTCTCTTATTAATGGTGTATATGGAAAACACTGATGGATACCAATTAGGCAAACATGATCACTACAGCCTATTGGTGGGTCAGTCACTAGGTCACTGAAGAAGTTTTCGTCCATAGTAAATATTAAATGTAACACGGATGGTCTATCCGTATTTCTGAATCTTGTAGGCTTGGATATATGTTGGTGAAGGTTTGAATTTAGAAAAATATCGACGAATTGGGATGAGGGTGAGTTATTGTCTGGAGCTACTGGGTTTGGCCACTTAATGCCAGGGAAATTAAAATCACCAAAAATTGCAATATTGTTAAGTAAGGAAGCTTCTCTAAATATATGGAAAAGCTCTGCATCGTAATCTTCGTTTGCATCAGGAGGCCTGTAGATGCACAAGAAAAGAATAGTTTCTTTGTTAGGTAGAACTACATTTACACCCAGACATTCTACAGTATTGGACACAAAGGTATTACTCCTGCTTGCTTTTAAGGAGAAGCCTTCAATTGTGGTTTTTACATATATCAGTACGCCACCACCTGATCTTTGATCTCTGTCTCTTCTAAAGACAGTAAAACCATCGATGTGAATAAGCGAATCGGGTAGGTTAGCATTTAGACATGACTCAGTAATTAGGATAATAGTCGGGTTTGTTGATGAAACGTATAGTTGAAAATCGTTAAATTTGGCCATTAGCGTAGCAATGTTGGTATACATAATTTTTATGTTCAAGATGCTTATGTTATTTAATAGTTTTTTTGTTTGGTGATCGTGGGAATTCCTCTGACGTATTTGATGGTAATGTCGTTTTCTCCTTTGTCCTGGCGTGCTGTGAGTTCGGCTTTAATTTTGTTAAAATAATCGCGCTGCATTGGTGTTCTATCGGACTGGATTGACACTTTGGAGGTTCGAGGTATTTTCTTTTTGTTTCTAAGAATTGCCAATGCGTCACTTTCGTTTCGTAGTATGACTTTCAGGGGCCGTGTTTTGCCGTCGGCGTTTTTTCCTAAACGAATAACTTTCACTTCATCTACATTGATGTCCGCAACCTGTTTTATAATTTCAATGCATTGTTTCTTATCATGTGCTATTTTATCATTCACATTTTCTGCCGTAGATTCCTCCGCATTGAAAATTATTACGTTGGAAGCTCTTCTGCGCCTTTCGTTAATTTCGTAAATTATGGACTCCGTAATTAGATTCTGATTAGATTGCTCAAGTTTTACAATTTTTTGCATTGCATGGATTGTAGTGGTAGGAGTCAAACAGTGACATGAAAGAATTATGACATTTTTACGACTGCTTTATTAACACTTTTGCAATTTTAATGTCAAAATAGTAAAAATGTTAATTGGCAACAATGCAAGCCTTAAAAAATCATAACCACAGATTGAAAAAAACATAATACAATTTCGTCATGTCTAGTTAATTCACATGTGTACCAAGAAAAATTACCCCCAAACGTAGCCTGCTGGAGGAGGAAACATTATGAATGTATTACACTAGGTATTGAAAAATTATATTCTTGGCTTCACGATTTTAATTCGTCCCATTTCTGTCTTTCCATTTTTTTACTAAATGCTAAGATTATCAATTATTACCATAATTTCGTTTATTTCATTTTGTAACCGTAATATGACTTTCATAAGCAGTAGTATGGTAACACCAATAATCTGCATAGAAACCATAGCACACAAAAAATTCACAGCGCCAGCACAACATAGTCTGTAGCCAAAACACTGAATCCTTGAATTTGCCCATTTTTAGAACCAGAATAAAATAAAACGTGTGTACCACGTGCATAATCACGATTATAGCCTTCCGCTTCGCGTCGCGCTTTAAATATTGCCTCGTCTCGTAATCTATTGATTATGCCTTTAATACATAAATAACTATTATGTATTAAGCAAAGCTCCAAATATGAAGTTGTCGACCGTTTTTCTAAACGAGTTTTCTGCAAAACCTGTGAACATATACGAGCGTGTAGAGATCGTCGCGTTAAGTGAGGCATGACGTCAACCGTAAGAGATAGAGATTCGATTAATTTCTCAGCGCATTCCAAGTAACTAATAAACTGACAGAAATATTCGAAATTTGGTTCGTTTAAGCTCAAGATGTGAATTTTCGGAATAATTTTATTTATTATTTAGGCACCCGTCCTGAAAATCATGCATTACTGTACAATTTTTAGGCCAGAAAATATTTCTTTACAGGGCTATTTTGGAAAATTTACGTTCTAATTGGTTTACAACATTGGTTGACTGTGGTTACTAAGGAAATCAACTGCAATTATCTCTAGATTTGTACAAAGGTACGAAGGTATAAAACTTGCCTAAAAATTGATGTACGTAACTCGTCCGGAAACGCCCTCTACAGGACTTGTAGGCTTTCAGGCCTCGCCTTCAGCATTGGCCTGAAACTTTCCTACGCGTCCTGTAAATATGGTCTTTCTGGACTTGTTACGAAAACTACTAATTACCTTACTATTGTGCGTTAAGGGATGCATCCCAATTGCTTTAACTTTGTTAATGCACTTTCCTGTCTAATTTGTGAATTTGATATTCAATGTTCGCTAATGCCCTCAGCTCCGGCGGCTTAAACACCTTTTTTAGTACAACTACTAGTCAATTACCTTTTCAATGATACTAATATTCATATCTTTTTTAGTAATAGTAAAGGAGCTATTTAAAAAAAATAATTCAGCAAATAAAAATAATCATAGGTTGAGTTGAAGAGCAAAAATGGGCCCTTCAGTTATAGTATTTAACGATATTAAGCCGATATCCAGCATATAACGGACGAGGATAAATTTGGTTACCTATAAGCCGATTAGATCGAGGCTAATAAATTATCTCAGTCAATTACTGTAGATAATTTGGTAGTGTAGCAACGATTATAACAGCAGTAGCTGTTAAATTTTAACGGTTTTTGCTGTAATGGGTGATATTTCTATCAAGAAGATACTGCTGATATAGCACAATAATATGTAGGTATTACAAAAAAGTATGTAATGAAAATAATATTTTCGCTTTACCTACTTAATCTACGGATTACGCAGGTATTCGATACTATCATTATCTGACGTCTGTTAATGTGTGCAATAGTATGAAATAAAAATCTGTAAAGGGCTTTACACGGAACTTTCCTCGTGCGAATTAGTTCAATTTGCAAATTTAAGAAAATAGTCCCCCGGTATTCAAACTCCTTGCTCCCAGTTTCTTGTCCGCCGCTAAAATAATTGAGCCACGGGCGTGTTCAAATTGGACGAGTTTCTGCTGCATTATAAAGACACCATACTATTCTGTCCAATTTGTGATGTTTACCCTGTATCTGTTAGGTCTCATTTTCGCCAATGATAAACCTTCAACTATGTGCAAATCATTATTTTTGTGTATTTCTCATTTAAAGCAAAAATAAACAAAATTTTATTTTTTAAGGTGCTCACCCTGCATATATTTCTCCGAAATTTCCTTGGTTTTATGCCAGGTAGACATATACTGTGCATGCACAATATCGTCTTCCTCCAACAAATAGTTTTTGAGTTATACTGCCAACAGACAGACAGGCAGGCAGGCGGAATTGAGAAAACCTGTTTTTCGTCATCTAGGGACCTTAAACTTAAAGATCTGAAGAAATGTCGGAAGGTGATTTTTCCGTGGTTACAATACTTCCTTCGTCTTTTAGACGAGGGAAGTAATAAAAGTTTTCAAGGTTATTTCGAAAACTAATATTTATTGAGCTGAAGAAATAAATGAAAAGCGAAATATACAGGGTGTCTCCGAAATATGTGGTCAGTGCTTAACCCCAAATAAAATAAGACAATTTAATTCAACTTACTTATGCCCAAAATTCTAAATTCACTTAGGTCAGTCTGTAATCTGCTTGAGAGTTAAAAAATTATAATTTTGCTGATAACAACAGAACATTTGTTACGATTTGAATTATATTCGGTACAACACTTCATACGTCTAAGTCATATTTTGAGATGATACTGCTTATTATCGGTGGACTACTAGTGGATGAAACACAGATACTAACTACGACACGTATTAGACGGCAACTTTTTAATAGCAAAACCAAATGCTTTTTTCCAGGAAGACACATCGATTAGTAGTTTTTTTGTGTTCTTTTAATTCTAAATACAATAATATCTGTTACGATTTAGATACAGAAATTAAATTCTAGGCGACTGCACCTAATTTTTTTGAAAACAGGTGAAATAAATGCCTAAAAACGAATTCTTCGCAAGTGAAAATTTTGAAACTAAAAATTTTGAAAATATCAAGGAAAAAATTAAATTTAATCTTTTAATGGTGTTCACACTCTATACATTGGGTCTAAAATATACCTATTTACGTCAAGGATAAAAACCTAAGCTATATGCAAAATAATACTTTTATTTAGCTAGTAGTTCTTGAGTTAAAAAAAAGTACTTTTTTGCCTTCACCTGACGGTCTCGACTAAAAGTGTCATTCTCATGCGCAGCAAAGAACTCATTTCACTAACTTGATACAAAAATAACTATCTTCTACTATAGTGCAAAAATGACAACTTTCTACATAGTTTCTTACGTCAAAAGTTTATAGTACTCTTATTTTTGGCAAGCGAGTTACATCTTCGCACGTTGCCATGGCGGGTTATAATACTATGTACGATGGGAGATTGAAATGAAATCCACCTAATTAGAAGACAAACGATTTAGAAAAAAAAACGACAATTTATTTTTCGATATATGACCTTTCAACACAGTCCAACGCTTCTCCAATAACGCGATACCTTCAAAAAAAAAATCCTTAACTTTCCGTACTTCCTCGTCTGAAGAAAATCGACGTCCTCGCAAGTGCTTTTTCGGCTAAGGAAAGAGGCAATAGTCCGACGGGGCTAGGTCTAGGCTGTAAGGGAAGGTGTCGTAACTCAACAAAACCGCAGTTGTTGATATCTTCTTGAACTTTGTAAGCCTTGCGAACTCGGCAATTGTCGTGCAGTTTTTTGGGAAAAACTATGGGCAATGTTTAATTTTTTTATTGTTTTTTTGTAGACATCTGCGGTAATTGTAGACCCCTTCTAGATATGTTCAATCCAATGAATGTTCGCATTATTTCACAAAATTGTCGATTTTGAATCTCGTTTTGTTGGGGGATCCCAGTGGAACACCCACGTTTCATCGTCCGTTACAATTTTGGAAAAAATGTCTTGGGCACAAGCTAAAGCCACCAAATTTTCTTCGCAAATTTCTTACTTGTACAACTTGTGTTCAGGAACCAGGATTTTCGAAATCCAGCGCGCTGATACTTTATTCATTCCAAAATCTTCAAGAAAAATTGTAAAAACGAATGATTCCCATATTCCTATTTCATTTGAGACAACCGAAACTTTGATTTTTCGATCTCTCAATTTGTTGACGTTTTCTTCGGTCCTTGCCTCCGCACGTCGTCCACTTTTGGACATCTCGAATTGATTCTCTGCTCCATTTGAACAGTTTTAACCAGCATTTTATTTAAAAATATAATTTTACCATATACAACTGTCATACGTTCGTGTATAATTTTTGGCTGGTTGCATTCTTTTTTCAAAAACTTTATCACGTTGCTATGCTCTGGTTTTAATCATTCATTTTCGAGCGTTTGCAGCTTCACAAAAATGATTTGATCTACACACAACTTGACAGATACTCATTAAAAAGTTTTAGCAACTTGACAGTAAACCACTTTCATGACAGAGCGTTTGTTCATGGCTAGGTAGATTTTATTTTAATCTACCCTCGTATATTAAAACACGTTTTTCCGTAAACTTGAATGTCAACAGAACCTAAAATATCTAACACAATGTGAAGGAAAAAGTGTCATCGAACTAAGCTTTTATAATATTGTTACGATTGTAGAAGAAATAGCGTATGATATACGTATCTAAATGCCCTTAAAGCACTAGCGACGTTAAAAACACAACGCGAAGCGGAGTGCCTTTAATCTCGTCGCATATGCTTTAAAGGCTTAGCTGTACACTAATATCATAATATAGTATTAAGATGAGAGGATAGTTGTCTAGTGATAAAAAGTATACTTTTAAAGTACGAAAACTTTCAACAATCTCTTCAATCACGCAGCTTTGTATATTTACATTTCCTAAAGTGCGTAATTAAATATTGACTAAAGACTTAAATATATTCTGTGCCTTTCTTAGTTACTCGGAAAATGTTAAGCGTTTCATCTAACTTAACCAAATGTCAATCTCTTACCGTTTATCAGATCCCATGTTTAACACGACGATCTGGCCACACTGTGTACTTTTTTTGCAAAATCATATTCATGAGATACCAATCTTAATATAAATCTGTTTTAAATTTTAGAGACCTATTCTTCGCGGGCAGGCAAAGTCCGTCCCTCCAGAGAAAGCTGAGCTTATGATTGAAAACTATGAATTTTTAGAAAAGTTTTTGGAAGGCCGCGATTGGTTTGCAGGGGACAATGTAACCTTGGCGGATATATGCCTAATTCCAATGGTAACTTTTAACAACTTGCTGGTGCCGATTGAAGAAGATAAATTTCCTAAGCTTACTGCATGGATAAAGAAGATCAAAACTCTCCCGTACTACGAAATTAATGAAGAAGGCCTGAAGTACTCTCAAAAGCAGTATGACGACCTGCGAAATGCTTGATGTTATTCTTTATTTTATATGTGAAGCACTCATTTGTAAATGCCTAATATAGTTATTGTTAAATAGTCTACATTTTTTCGTGACTCGTGATCAGAAATTATACGCGCTTATGACTTTGAACGCTGATATTTTCAAAACCTTTATTTATAAAAAAAATAAAAAAATTTCAAGTCGTTCACAGAAAGGATAAGATAGCATAATCTATTCATAATGTTTTAAAATATCAAATCACTGTATGTGTCAATTATTATAAAAGAACCAGTATACAAAAGAATTATTTTATTCAATATCAAACCTTTCTTCATTATTTCCATTACGCAAACCACAAAATTGTTGCAGAGCAGTAGTGTTGTTCAACAGCATTACTTGATAACTTTTACTGGTATCTTATAGTTCTTTTTTTAAATGTATGCTAATTTAACCTGCTCTAAATTAACAACTTCGAATATTTACAATAAACACGTTGTCTTAGTTGCAGTTGGACTACATTCGCTGCTATTATCACCCATATTGGTTTTCCATTTTATAATGTGCATACTTCCTATAAATAAATAAAATTAATTCCTTCAAATGAATCGCAAGATGCTGTTTAGTATTTCATTTTTTGATACAGGAGAAATACAAAGCAAGAAAATCAACATAAATATATTACCAATTAATCAAAACAATAATGGGAAAAAAGGAAATTAGTAAAGAGAAAGCAAACTCAGAGTATATAGCACGATAGCACTACCAAGAATGTTATATGGAAGTGGAATCTGGCCACTAGTGAAAAAACAAGAAAACAGATTAACGGCACCGGAAATGAAGTACTTAAGAAAGGTAACAGGAAAAACAAAAAGGGATGAATGTAAAAACGAAGCTATAAGGGAAAGTCAATCAGTCTGAAAATAGAAGAAAAGCACCTGAAGTTGTATGATCACGTTCTTAGAATGAGCCCAGAAGCACTAACAAGAAGGGTAGCTGAATCAAAAAGATATGGGAACAGAAGAGTAGAAAGACCAAGAAAGAACATGGAGCAAAGAATGGAAGAACTGACACAGAAAAGAGGAAAAATAGCGAACTAACACAAATGACAAAGAATAGTGAAGGAAATGGGTGGAATCTCCGCTTCAGCCGACGCCGTAGCAGCATAAGGCATCTTAAAAAATGGAGGCCAAAATCAGTTTTTGGCGTATAACTCGATTTCTCTAGATGTTAGAAAAAACATGTTTGATGAAAAGTTGAAAAGGATAAAATTTGGTACAAAATTTCTTCTATATTTTTTGTCAGACTAATACTTTCGGAGTTACAGGGCCGAACAGTAGGGTGAATTTTTTTAAGTCTCGTGTAAGCACGATTTTTACGGTACTTTTCACGAATTATGTATACATTATCCTACCTAAAGTAGTTTAGTGCAGTAAAGTAATAAAAACATAGTCTATTAACTCGTTTACACACCACGCAGGAGGTAGAGTTGAGCGGCGCGTTATTTTTAACGTGATTTTCCCAGTAGGCCTAACCCATACTCCAAACTTACATGCACGGTTTCTGCCGTTTTGTACTATGAGATATCCCTGGTTCATCATGTTTACTACCTGTCATATCTTGTTTGTCTCACGTCTCTTCCAACCTCCACTCCAACGAATTGGGGGCTGCTTCTGACGTAGCCCGAGCAGTATCGAGTCCGTTCATCTTTTTTTGCCAGTTAGATTGCTTAGGATCTTTTTCTCTAACACACCACATCGCCACTTGTTGATACACTTGTCGACAAAGCTGCTGTGGGTGGCAGGCACGAGGGATTAAGTTTGTGTTTGCACACAGACTTCGTAAAATGATGAAAGAGAAGCGAATCCAATGTGTCCTTTTCAAACGATCCATCATACAGTGCCAATAAAAACGCTACACCAGCTGCAGCGAGAGTATCCACATCTGCTTCGAGTTCTTGGAAGATTGCTATAGTTTCAAGCAACGAGTTGTTTGTATACAGGAGACTGAGCAACCTCAATTTCCCTTGGTTAAAAAGGACAGACGTTGTGTCACAACCACTGATTGCATGTAAAAACAAAATCTTCTTTGGAACAGCTTTAAACAGTGGCGATTTCGTTTCGTTTCGCATGCCTTCCTCATTAAATAGCGATATGGGAAGAGGGGCGAGTTCAAACTTTATCTTTGTAATTCCTCATCGCTTTTTTTGGCGATCAGATCATCGAAATAACAGGGGATTGATGAAAATAGCAATATTATCAACTTTGACATTGCTGTTAGCTGCTCCTAAAAAGCAGTGCATATTTACGCTTAAATTGTATCGAACCAAAATTATTATTGCCCAGCCTTTGCCATAGCCGCAGCTCAAATTTCTTGTGCCATGTGGCAAATTTATGTATTAAGGCCAACTGTTGATGGAGAGCAAACTAACGGATTATGTTACAACAGTCATTCTGCATTCTTTGCGACATCGCTATGGACACGTGTCATACGCCACCACTCCTATACAAACAACAGATACAGTGTATATCACTGTATAAAGAGTTATATAGTAGATTAGAGATTAGACTACTCTAGGTAGACTAGTTTGTGGAAAATTGCTCAAAAGTAGTATGGTAATGCCGCCTTTACGAGATTTTCAAGAGTTCGCTCTTTGACTCGGGAAGTATTAGTCTGACAAAAAAAATATAGAAGAGATTTTGTAGAAAATTGTATTCTCTTTAACTTCTCCTTGATTACTCCAAGGCTTTTAATATGCTCAACCATATGGTACTTGATTACATATTAAAATATATTGGATTTGATGAAGGTGCTGTTAAGCTTATATCTCTTTTTTAAGTCATAGAAGCCAGAGGGTTGTACTGGACGGAGCAACATCTGATGTAGTAACTCTCAATAAAGGTGTTCTACAGGGATCCATTTTGGGACCTCTTCTATATATAATTTATACTTCAAATTTTTATACAGCATTAAAACATTGTAATTACCACTTTTATGCAGATGACACCCAAATTTAAAATGCATTCGCTTTGAATGATCTGGACAAGGCTGTTGCATATATTAATAACGACTTAAGTAATTTATTTAAGATTTCTAGTGAACATTCACTGAAAATTAATCCTTCAAAGTTATCAGTTATAATCTTTGGCAAGGAGAACTTTTTTTTTTTTTATTAAGAAATTTTGTTTGTGCCTTAACTACTAGGTCTTATGGCACTACATTTTACAGTGGATGTTAAATGTAATTAAAAACTTGTATTTCTTTAAGGTAACTAATTAAGTCTAGTATCTTAAGTAATGCTTCTTGAAGTGATGTTCCAATAGCGTATTTGGACCGGGCTGCTGCAAATTTAGGGCACTCACACAGTATATGTTTCACTGTAATGCTCACTTCACATGTATCACAGGTGGGTTGAGTGGTTCGTTGAAGCAGGTAATCGTGTGTGATTTTTGTATGGCCGATTTTGAGGCGATTTATCACGGTCTCTTCTTTTCTGTTGAGATTCGTATTTTCTATCCATTTGAGGGGGAGTGGTAGTTTGAAGTATGCCTTTGTTTCTGCTATGTCTGTCCATTCTTTATGCCACTCAGTGATTATTCGTTGTTTTGCGTGGGTTTTTATGTCTACTTTTGTGGCAAGTTCTGAACTGTGGGTGTCCATTTGGGTGGCTTCTTTTGCATATTTGTCTGCTGTTTCGTTTCCATATATATCCATGTGTGATGGGATCCATAGATATTGTACGTGTTTGTTCTCTGATTCTATGCTGTGTGTTATGTTCTGGATTTCTTTAATGTACTCGTTTGGTGAATACATATTTTGTAAGCTTTGAAGGGCGCTAAGAGAATCTGTAATGATGGTGAACTTATTCGCCTTACAGCTCAGGATGTGTACCAGGGCTTCTTTTATTGCGTACAATTCTGCACTGTAGATGGTTGCCATATCGTGTATTCTGAATTTCTTATTCACTTGGTCGCATAAGAATGCACATCCGACGGAGTTGTTAAGTTTTGAGCCATCGGTAAATATTTCTTTGGTTTTAGTGCGCGAGAGTATTTCAAGGAAATGGGTTTTGAATATCCTGGAACAGGTAGTAGTTTTGCAGAATCTTGTCAGTTCGAAGTTTATTTTTGGAGGATTGATGGTCCAGGGAGGAGGACGTTTAGGTACTGGGGTAATTGATAGCTTTATCTGGTATTCAAGAAGCAGCTGACGGGCTCGAATGTTAAAGGGAGGTGATATTCTTTGGGATCGGGAGTAAAGATTTTGTAATTGGGGTTGAATTATGGAGTTATGCTGAGGGTGGTTTGAGTTGCCGGCGATTTGAATGGTGTATGCTATTAATTGTGTTGAAAGTCTATGCTTCAGGGGAAGTTGTCCAGTTAATGCATAAAGGTATGCAGTTGGGCTTGTTCGATGTGCACCTGTAGCAAGTCGAAGGCCGTGGTGGTATATGGCATATAGTGATGCTATCAGTTTTTTGTTGCTGGATCCATAAATACACAAACAGTATTCGATTTTGGATCTAATGAGTGCGTTGACTATCGTCAATATTGTCTGTGTATTTGTTCCCCAGTCTTGATGAGATATGCATTTTATAACATTGAGTGATGTTCTGCAATTGTCTATCGCTTTCTTGATGTGTGGTAGCCAAGTCATTCTTCTATCCAGTATAATACCTAGGTATTTAATTTTTGTTTCATATTTAAGAGCTACATTATGGAGTTTTAGAGTGGGCGTGTCAGGTTTATGTTTTCTTGTAAAGTTGATACATTTTGTTTTTTCTGTTGAAAAACGAAGACCATTTTCTTTGCTCCATTGTTGAAGTTTTTTCAAAGCTGTTTGTAAGAGTTGTTTTGTGACGTTGATGTTATTATGAGAAACAAAGATTACGAGGTCGTCAGCAAATAGCGGTGCTTGAATGCCTTTAGGTAATGTATCTAAGACGTCGTTTATTGCGATGAGGAAGAGAGTTGGACTGATTACTGAGCCTTGTGGTATTCCATTTTCTTGCATTTGTTCTTTTGATAAGGTGTTGTTTACACGGACCCTGAATATTCTATTTTTAAGAAAATTTTGTATGAATTTAAGTATTCGTCCCCTAAATCCCCATTTGATTAAATTTAAGATTATTTTGTGTTTTCATGTAGTATCATAAGCTTTCTTGAGGTCGAAAAAGATAGCTATTAGTTGTTCCTTTTTCAGGAAAGTATTTTTGGCTTCTGTTTCTAGTAGACTTATGCAGTCTATTGTAGAATGATTGTTTCTAAATCCGTGTTGGTGTGGATTGATTAGGTTGTATTCATCTAGGTATGTATTTAATCTGTTATTAATTATCCGTTCGAGTATTTTGCATAGGACTGATGTTAGAGAGATAGGACGATAGCTGTCTGCATCATCTTTAGGTTTCGGAGGTTTTAATATAGGAATAATGATAGATTTTCTCCATAGCCCTGGGAATGCATTCTCTGTCCATATGTAGTTAAATAGGTTCAACAGTTCTTCTTTTAGTTGGTCTGTGGAGTTGTTTATCATTGAGCAGTGGATGTTGTCAATTCCTGGGCTTGACTCTCTTGTTTGTGTTAGTGCATATTCGAGTTCCTGTTTGGTGAGAATTTTGTTGTAAGGTTCATCTATAGTATCTGGGATGGTGATTTCTGTTTTTTCTGTTTTCTCTTTTAGGATTTGAAAATCTGGATCATAGTTCTCGGAACTTGAATTTTTCTTGTATTGAGTTGCTAATATATTAGCGATATCTTCGGGTGAGGTGAAGGTTCCGTTGGCAGTTTTCATTCCAGTTATATTAAACGATGATGTCGAGCCGTTCATGTTCTTAACTTTTGACCATATTTCTTTTGTACTCATGTTTGAGCTTATGGTTTTGACATAAGTTATCCATGATTCTTTTTTATTGTTTTTGAGTGTTCTTCTTGCAATAGCTCTCGCTTTTTTATAGAGAATAAGGTTTTCTGTCGTTCTATGCCGTTTGTATTTTTTGAGAACTTTGTTTTTTTCCCGTACCGCTAGTTTGCATTGCTCGTTCCACCAAGGGACACTGTATTTTTAGCTGCGAGGGTTTGAGATTGGGATGGATTTTATGGCAGCTCGGATGATTATGGTGTTGAGTTCATGAACTTAAAAAAGAATATTAATGCTAAAATACTTATTAAAATAGGCGACAGTATTCTACCGAGAACTGATTGCATCAAAAATCCTGGCCTACACATTGACTCTAAACTACGGTTCAAAACCCATGTTGACAGTCTGAGATCTCGATCACATTACAAATTAAAACTTTTATACTCTAGCCGTCACATTTTAACTACAACATTTGCATTTAAAAAATCTCTGTCATTCTCTAGTGCTATCGCATTTTAATTATTGTGATGTTGTTTATGGCCCTTGTTTGGACTCCCGCGATTCAATAAGAATCCAGAGAGTGCAAAATTCATGTCTTCGTCTAATTTTTGGCATTAGAAAGTATGATAGAAGATCCCATAAGCTAGTTGAAGTTGGTTGGACAAACATGAGTAGTAGGAGATATTATCATAGTGCCTGCTTCTATCTTAAAATGTTGTATCATAAAACGCCTCCATACTTATACAATAAAATTGGCTTTCGGACAGATCTCCACCACTTAAATTCACAAGGGATTGCTATGTATACCATCATTCAATATTGTCTTTTTTAAACGATCGTTTGGTTACAATATTGCAAATTTCTGGAATGGTGTTACATGTCAAGAATTACGCTCAACTACTCCCGCTACATTTAAAATCAGGTTTAGTAAATTCATCCATAGTAGAAAATAAATACAAGGTATTTCATTGTATTTAAAAAGTTTTAAATGTTCTCGTCGAACTTAGTGGATTTGGGCTTGCTGTTAAATATTAAATATTATATGTGTATTGTGTATATATGCAACAGTAATTAGTTTAACCAAATAGTTATTTTTATGTTGTTGGTGTTCGTTAGATTCAGAGGGAACAACAGTTGAGGTATTTATCCTATCTCACTTTGTACCTTTTGATCTTGATCAATAAAAGCGTTATTATTATTGTATGACTTTCCATAAACACATCTGCCTTTTTAATAATCAAATTATACCATGTGTATTCGGTGACTGCGCAACATAGGAAATTGTCAAACACTTTAACTATTTATTTAAGTAACGTCTTAATCCTGGTGGCAATGCGGAGCAGCTCCGTCATGCAACAACTACATATTTCTTCTTACATCATAATCTTCCTCGGTCAAAGCTTACATACTGGAAAGGGGATATAATAGTATATTAAAGTATGAGTGGATAACAAGGTCTTTAAAACACGCGCGAGTTTTCGAGCACGACGGCGTAGCCGGAGTTCTCGAAATAGAGCAAGTGTTTTAAAGACCATTTATCCACGAATACTTTACGCTATTTTTTATTATACCTCCAATACTGGAAATAAATTACGCACTAAAAACTTAGAAATAATTTTTGTCGTGATAAATCGAGAGGGCATAATAATATTGCTACTATAGTTACGAGAATTATTTACGTTTTTGTCGCGTCCATGTCCGTTGTTGCATTCAGTCGTTTCCTTGACAACCTTTAAAGCTCGGCGAGTTTTAATCGCCTGTATTCGCACGCTCAGGCGTGCTTTAAACGGCGATTCTGATGCAGGTATAATAAAAATAGAATTTATTAGCTTTTAGGATATTAAAAACACAAGTTTTGTTGATACCCAAATTTCTTGAAAGAACTCTGGCTAATTTAAGGATGTTCAATTACCAATGAAGCACTGCCAGCTCATTTTCTTCGTTTGTAATCTATCTAAGTCTGGTTTTAGGGTTAGAAGACTGTATTCGCCTAACTTCATGACATTTTTTTTAACTAAGTTTATTTGATGGGCGTATTATCTTCGCGAATCTAATAATGTACGGAAAATTCCTAACAATCAAGAAATAAGGGTGGTTCCGCTGTCCAGAAGCTGTAGGGCAACGAACGAAAGGCTGGACGGATGGCCACGCCGCGCCGCTATCAACGTTTTTGTATTGTGTTCATTCTTGTATTTTAGTATATTTAATTTACGGTTTACCTTGTAATTAATTATAACCAATAAAAGTATTAAAACGGATTTAACAATCTGATTCCCCAAAAGCCGATAAACAAGTTAAACTACAGATATGTAATGAAGAAGTTAGTGCTTCATGATCATATGAGCTTAAGCAATAGTTTCGTGAATAATGGTAGAACCAAAGAGCATATAATTAGAAGAGACTCAGCGCTGGGCAGTATTAACGTATAGCCTAAAAACACTCCCGTCCGCTAGGCTCCCAGATCTTAGCCATCTGACGGTAGGGATCCCAGTTAAACATAGCTCAGGAAATTCGATGATCTCAGAGCACAACCATGATTCTAGAATCCTTTCCTTTAAACTGTCGTGCGATGTTGCCAAGGTTAACACAACCTTCGAAAGATAATAACTTGGGTTACAAAACCCAGGTAGACAAAATTCCCCATTGTCTCTTAGCCATTACATTGAAAATAAGCCGATTATAGAAATAAGTACATAATTCCTGATACGTTTGCATCAAGCAATCATTGCTTTGACATATAGTAATTATTTGTTTTTATCATGGTTTTATTTGATTTCGTTGTTTGTATATTTCTTTGTAATTGCAATAGCAAAATAAAATAATTAACTCAGTTTCCTATTATCACCAATAAATTGATAGGCAGCTATTAAAAGCCAACTGACAACAAACGATAAACGATGTGGAGTCCCTTTTGTCCCTTTGTTTTGTTTATTATTATAATATTATATCATTCGTACTGAAAAATCTAATTCCTGGGATTTGTGAATTTATACGGCTTCCGACCCGAAAAGAATATTTTGAGTGGACATCTGGTGGTCACTTAAAGACAATTATTTCTTAAATAGAATTGCATAATGTATAGTTCTTGAACATTCCAAAGTTATTTCCGTTCATCGTTGCATACTTTTTAGTCTTATGAAGTTAGGCCATATCAGTTGGTGAACATTATATTACAAGGTTTAAGTAATGAGATGTAAGACAATATCCAAAAAACATGGCAACATAATATAAGTTATTTGCTAATACACTCGCTCGTATTATATGCACAAAGCAGCTGGCAGCTGTTGAGGGTGCTCCGAAATGTCCTCGAAACTTATATGGGCATTACGGGATAAAGCGCTGTTACTGCAGAATGGGCGATACATCAGTTTAAATGTAACGCAAAAGTTCACGATGTTGCAGCTGAGACCGCCGTAAACTCGCGGGCTTATCGTCATATTTACAAATGTGCTTCCGAAATGTAATGCAATAGGAGGATGAAGGCAGCCACAGCGCCGATTTCAAATGTGATGCAAGCTTTGATATTGAAAATGAATGTCAATTCAGCAAATACATTCTTATATTATTGCGTGCGGTGTTTAAATGTAGGTCATATCGGTTGCAGTTGGAGCTTATTTGTTTATCATAGGTGATTTCGGTTGTTTCGTGCAGTTTTATACAAAAAAAATGGCGGAGAATAGCATAACTAAATAATATTCTAAACATAAACTTTAAAACCCTACCGTTAAAAAATTATAATAAAAAACCTAGACGACCTACACCGGTATTAAATTTTAACCTTGACATCCACAATTTAAAATATATTTTCTGTGGACATTTACAAGAAAACCAAACGGATTTGTGGATGTTATGCATCAAACACTCTGTTATTTCCATTATTAAATAAATGATTATCGTGTTCCGTTTCTTAACACTTATATACATTTGGTGTTGTGTTTGAATACTTTTTGTTCTGTGCATATGGCGCTTCCTTTTGGATTACTAAAATTAGAAATGATTGTTACCTATATTTGGATTATCGGCAATTTGACATGGTCTTGGAATTTTACTACTGATAGTTCTACAGCCGAAACAAATAAACAGCTACTTAAGTACAATTTTAATGTTTTCTTAAATTATACAGTTAAATTGCTGTGGTTGATAATGTGTGCTGCTTATATATCAGTCAAAAGGTTTGAACATCTAAGAGTACCACTCTGAATGAGATAAAAAAAGCTACCATAATGGCAACTATGGTAAAATATAGATATGGGTGAGAAATAATATGATCATACAAAATCAAATAAGCTAGAATACAGTTTATGATGTTTATATGCATTAGACAAAAAGCGACATCCACATTATCCAACACCAATCCGTATATATCTATCTGTACAGCTTTCCATAGAAAAGTCGTAAGTGGTTGCGCAGGGTCTTTTTTTATCGCAGTGACTATCTATAGTTATGTATTTTTTTATTGGTCGACTGGCATTTCATCCTTCACTGTATTCTTGCACCGAACAGATCTGCATTGTGTAGCAATGCCAGTGTAGTTAACGAGTGTAAGTGTTTCTTAATAATTAATAATACACAGTGAGTGCACTCCAGAGTACACGCAATTTTTAGTATTGAGTGCACTTCAAACGGGGAAAATCTAGGATCGCACCTCAAATTACCCACTATTTTATATCAGAAAATATAGTTTGGAGTTGTAGAAGTCCTGTAGGAAAAAATTGGGAACGTGAATTTGCCTTACTGGCGCAAATAAGCTTAGGCCCGTTGAGCTTGATAGGTTATTTGCAGTCGTTGTTATTGTTGTAATACCCTATACCGGCAATAGATTAAAAAAAATGCGTTGACGTAAGATCAATGACAATCAAGGTTTGGAGTGCACCCAATACGAAAAATTGTGTCCACTCTGAAATGCACCTAGCAACAGCGTATACAACAGGCCCAAAAAGACCCCGCGCGACTTGGAGGGTAATTTTATTCCGCTAGGTTTAAAAATATTATTTCAATGATAATTTTGATTTAGCTTGTATAGTTATTATGGACGATTGAGAAAAGAAATGGCTACTTACTAATGCAGAGTTACACGAAAATCGTAGGGAAGAGATAACGAAAAACCCAGTGGAAAAAGTTCTGATGAACTTCATAGTTCAACTAATAAATAATTTTATAGTAAAGACGCAGACGGTGAGAGGAAATGAAAAAAAATAATTTCCATTTATGTGGACCCATAACAGAAATATGTTTTGTAAAGACAGGAACAGAGCTTCCTAATTTATTTTTATCGATAACGCATTCATTCAATCAAGATCAACAAATATAGTTACTTCTAGAATTCGTGGAAAATACGTCGGAGCAAGAGGCAAACGTTGAAATTAAGGCTTTCTATATTCTTTCCTTAAGAACGTTTCCAGTTAACAGTAACATAAACGTACTACATAAAATTGCTGAATAAAAAAATATATTACTAAAATATGATAGATCTAAAAATGCCAAACACGACCAGTTATATAACTCAAAACAGCGCAACCAGTTAAAGGTTAATACTATTGCCTATTTTATTCGTAAGCAAGTCAAAAAATTGTAACTTAAACTATTGAAACAAGCGCATTTCTACTTTGTATTTTCTCCACTGATTTATTTTATTTATTTGATTTCACACAGATATTTACAATATTTATTTCACACATGAACAATATTAGCCACATGAGCTTAAGCTTGTGTGTGGTTTAAGATAAAAATGTTAAAATAAATATTAGTATTATAAAAATGAAATTTTAAAAAATATTAAATTTTTACAAATATTCAGGTAAAAATAACAATCAGTTCTGTTAGTAAAGGGTAACAATCCAAAGACGGTTAAACAATTATTTTTTTTAAGTTGCGTTTGTAAGTTTCTAAATTATTTAATAATTTAATATGAGTTGGTATACTATTAGAAAAAATTGTACATAAATAATAGGCATGGTTTTGAGAAGTGGCTTTATTAGTTTTTGGTACAACTGCATAAGATTTAGATTTCAACCTTGTTTCATAATTAGGTGGTATGTATGTAAATAGATCTTTGTGTTTAAAGGAAAAAATTGCAAATTTTTGTAAATACAATTGTCAGTCAATATTTTAGATTCATTGAATAATAATTTTTTTTTTAATAAAACCATAAATAAATAAATTTTGAGTCTATATCAGATGTTAGTGTGACATTGTTATATTAAATTTAAATTAACTTTTTTTTTAAATAAATAAACTGTTCTACATAGCCCCAAGCTGTGCGTAGAATCGGTGTTTTGTAATTTACCGTGAATATTATTGGCTATATCAAGTGCAAGTCCTATGTACACTTACTATTTTATAAATTTAATATAATTAAAGTTAAGCAAACAACATGAAATGAAATGCAAACAAAAAACACTCATACGCATGACCCATATCTACTCTAGTTACATAAAATAAAATAAAATAAATCTCTACTGAATTCTCCTAAGCAGATGTTCTGATATTTCAGGGTGGTTTATGAAATAGTTTTTCAATGTTTTTGTAAACATATAAGGTCTACTTTGTTTTACTTCGCTTGGAATGTTATTATAAATGTTAGGCGCCAAGTAGCTAAAAGATCTCTGCGAGTATGTTTTGTAAAAGAATGGAACTTTATAAATTTCCTGTTTTGATCGCAAACTGGAGTATTTTTGAAATTGAAAAAATTTACTCTTAAAAAAATATTTTACACACTGTGGTGCAATATAAACTTTTTAAGTTTAATATATGTAGGTCAATAATTTGGTGGAGTATTTGTGGTTTTTCTTAAATATAATTTTTAATATTTGTTTTTGTAGTATTTCGAGTTTATTCAGATAACAGTTTGCTAATCCAACCCATGAAATTATACCATATTTTATTATTGACTGCACTAATGCAAAATAAACACGCTTTATTGTATTTAATTTTAATATGTTTCTAAGTACCTTAAATTTGTATATAGCTTTTCTAATCTTTTTCACAAGTTCGTCTATATGAGCTTTCCATTTCCGATTAGCATCAATATGTACTCCTAAGTATTTTATATACAGGCTGATTTTTTTATCATGTAACAACTTGTAGGCAACCCATTATGAAGAAGCATGCATAACTGAATATTTTGATTTTGATTACAGTTAACCTTGTTTTGTGCTAAAAATTCATAGAATGTAAACGAATTTCAAATATATGTTTATTATGGAGTTGTGATAAGGCAAATTGAATAAATTTTCTTTTATTTACATTGAGTGTAAGTTTTTCAGAATTTAATTTGTGATTAATTATTGCCATACTGTTTTCCATTCTTCCAACCAGCTTGTCATGGTCCTCAGCAGCAAAAATAACAGCAGTGTTATCAGCGTAAGATATTATTTTGGCATTAATATTTAATTTAGTTAGGTCATTGATATATATATTAAAAATAGAATAGGCCTAAGTACAGTTCCCTGTGGAACACCCATTTCTACAGTTACAGTACTACTATTTTTACCATTGGCACACACCGATTGTTGCCTGCCTGTTAGATAATTTTTAAATAAATCATAAGCTAAACCTCTAATTCCAGTACTATCCAATTTGCTAGTGTGTAAGAGAGATAGGGCGATAGTTAGGAACCTGGGTTTTATCTCCTTATTTAAAAATTGGAATAATTAAATTTGATTTAAAATGACTCGGAAAAATACCTTTGCGAAAACACATATTAATTAAATGAACTAAAGGTTTTATAAGGTGCTGTCCAATAATTTTAATAGTTTTATTAGTTATGCCGTCTGATTCAGAAGAATTTGAATTTTTAAAAGATAAATAGAGTTTAGATTGTAAGTTTTTCAAAAATGCAATCATCTGCGTTACCAATTCCGCTAGACATATCAACAGCCACATCCCGGAAAAAAATATTAAAGAAATTGGCTTTATTTGCATCATCAGTGATCAAATTATCAGCATTATCAGTAATGTCACCTATTACAGGAGTATTTTTAGTAGAATTAGTTGCTTCATTAATTATATTCCAGGTTTTTCTCAAATCCCCATTTACTTACTCTAATTTTGTTTTGAAATAATTATCTTTTGTTCTGCATATTAATTTAGTTATATTATTTCTATAATTACGATAATAATCACGCAGCTGAAGATTTTGAGGATTTTTTATTACGGATTTGCTTAACTTATCTCTCTTTCTTAATGATACTAAGATGCCTTTTGTCATCCGCGGTTTATTTTTTTATTTTTATTTTTAGATGACATTTCAATACTTGTTTGTGCATGACCGATATGTTTCTTCTATTTGTTTAAGAATATATCTACCGCAGGATTAATTTTATTAGATTTAATTACTTCAGTCCATGTTTCATTAGATAGTCTATGACTCAATTTATCATAATCAATAAAAATTTTACTTTTATTAAGCAAATCTGAATTTAAATTCGATAATGTTGTATTGTCATTTTTGACAAGTTATCTAATTGGGAAATGATCAGTAATCGCAGTTTCAATTACTACTGAAAATAACTTTTGAATTAAATAATTTTCACATTAATAAAAAAAATATCGATGCAAGTTGCTGAGTTGTCCGTCACTCTGGTTGGTTTTTGTAAATATGTAAAGAAGCCAAATTCAAATATTCTGCAGAAGTATCAAGAATGCCGATATTGATATCTCCAGCAAAAATCTCAAACTGCTAATTACAGTTCTGCATGATTGTTCTGATATCTAACAAAAAGTCGTGTCTGTTGCTGGAAGGTGGGCGATATGTCATAGTGATGTCATAAGCTATATTATTAAGCAGAAAATTTAATCGAAAAATATTAACTCCCAAATTCGTTTCAATTATGTTAGCATTTGCATTAATTGTTTCCTTAATATACACAACTACTCCATCATTTTGATTAAAATTTCCAAAATTGTAGTAAATTCTGTAATTGTCTATTTCAAAATTGTTAAGGTCATGTTGAATGTTCCAGGTTTCTCTTAGTATAATTACCTCGAATTTTGTCTTTAATAGCTAGAAATACAGAAGTAATTCATCATAATTCTTGTTTAAACTTCTGATGTTTAAGTGAAACAACGTTAAAAGATTGTCACGCTCAACAAATAGTTTCCTAAATTGTTCATTATCGCATACTATAGTTTCATTAATTCTAGAAACCACATCAATGATTATTATTATTTATATCATAATACCAAAAATATTTGTTACAATAAACGTAAGTTATACGTCTGTTTAATTATAATTTTATAATATACACGGTAAATTTATAATTAAGGAAGTACTGTCAAAATGAATCCAATAAAAAAAACAGAAAAAGAAAGAGATAAGAAAAATAAGTATTTATTACTATAAATTCAAAAAAGTAACTTAAATAGGATTATGTGCCAATTAGGTGATAAATAATATTAACTTAGCATAGTACGGCATCAAAATAAGTAGAGAGAAATGTTATCTTCAATATTATAAATTTTTTTTAAATTAAGTATTATATAAAAATCGAGGATTATTTTTAATTTAGATATTAAATTAAATTAAATAAGTGCAGTTTATATGCCCACATTTATACAAAGTTACCAATTAGTAACAGATTAAATAATTGCATTTATAATTAAAATTTAAAAAAAATAAAGGATTTAAATCCCCACACACCCTTGTTTCATAATTATATGTCCACATACACACGTGTTTTAGTTTTAATGCACCAGTCAGTGTTCTGGTTATTAATGCACGTAAAAACACTTTATTGGTACAATATTTTATTACAGATTCATAATAGGATTGAGCGATTAATTTCGTTTAATCTCAGTTGTATTCAGTTATTACCAGAGAAATTAATTACTATACGTTAAAATTCATACGTTAAGGTGAATACTTATAAACTTACCTTCTGAAAATCTGGAGATACGTGCTCCCCTGTAGCTAAAATCAACATTGATTCGTTCAAGAGTCAGCCCCAAAGCTTTCGCAGTAAGCAAAACGGCTCTGACTGGAGGGCTTAGGGGTGTCATGTACAGTTTTGGGGTCATTCTTGTCTTACGCTGAATTCAGCTTAGATGCGAATGCTGGATCTCGCTGCTTTCGCTAAACTGAAGAAATTTAAATACTGCCTAACAGCCTTTTGGAAGCCGGCCAGAAGCAACATTGTTGACCAACATCATCCTTTCAGCGCTGATACTTACGTACGTGCGAATGATGGTACTGTCAATTAATTAGGAAGAATGGGCACCTTAACAAGGCAAGGTCGAGTTTGATATTCTGAATATTCTAAATATTAAGTGCAAGGTCATACTGTGAACATTGTAATTACTGGATAACAACGACTTGGCTTGTTAAATAGCTTGCGCCTCGAGCTAAAATTGTTTAATTAGGACAAAATTGGTTTTCAGTTTTATTACGTAAACAGTTGGGCATGTCGAGTGCAATTTGTACTTTTTCAGCATTATAGCGCAATATATTCCTAATGATAACAAAAGGTAACCGATTACCTGCCAACATATCTATAATTGGAATAACCTTCCCAGGTAAAGCCATCAGGCCATTACCCATCATATGTTTGTCTGATAACATTATATACACACGTTGAAGACTGTATTCAGTTCGCTCAGTCAGTGTGTTACAGTTACAACGTAGACGTAAATAATGGCCCCTAAATTGTACATTACAATCAGAAGTCCTCCTTGTCGAGCAGTTATGATGACTGCCAAAGCTATAGGACTTACTCTGGATATAATACGCATGGATGTTACAAAACGCGAGCACCTAACGCCGGAATTTTTGAAAGTGAGTATGTCAACTAAGCTAAGGGGCTTGGGTTTACGGACTAAAATTTTAGATGAACCCCCAACATACAGTACCAACTTTAGACGACAATGGGAAAACAATATGGGACAGTCATGCTATCAACGTGTATCTCGTTACTAAATATGGAAAAGACGATTCTTTGTACCCGAAGGACCCCTTTAAACGAGCCATAATCGACCAAAGACTGCATTTTAACTCGAGTTGTATGTACGCTGTCCGCAATTTAATATGGGTAATTATTTTATCATTAAACTTAGCGCAGGTTTTTTTTCCATTGGTAGCAATTGAATAATTGTATCACGCGAGCCTATAGTATAGGCAACACACATTACAATCTGCCTGAAGTTCAAAAACGAGTTTCTTTATTAGTGTATTTTCTGTGAGTGGTTAAACGAACGTGCAAGTTCTAAAACATGTTGAAATAGTTTTTTGCAGATTGGCCTAGTCCTTAAACATATACAGGGTGACCTTATAGTTATGCAAATATTTTAACTGGTAACAGAGGACGGTAAAATAACATGATTAGTCCAATTATGTCTTTTACAAAAACTTTTAGTTTTCGAAAGAAAGCAAGTTCAAGTTAGAGAGCCATAGATAAGTTTGAATGAATGTAATAATTAAAAAACAAAGGGGCCTGTTTTTATTAATATTTATATTAATGTCATGTTAACGTCATCCTTTTAAAAATACCATAACATTAATTTTACCAATATTAAGAGATCTAATATAATCTCAGCATTGTTAAAATGCATATTATACTATTTAAAAAAAAATAATATGACCTTAATAAAAAGATTAATAAAGTAGGCTCATTTGGTTGTTACTTATTACATTATTTATTCAAACTTATCTGTGGCTCTCCAATTTTTTTCGAAATACTTTAATCTGTTTTTTCTAAAACTAAAGGATTTTGTATAAGACATTATTAGACTAATCATATTATTTTACCGTGCTCTGTTACCACTTAAAATATTTGCATAACTATTAAAGTCACCCTGTATAGTAAGAAAGTTTCTTAACCACAAAAACAAAAAATATAGATTCTACCAACCATTGAAAAATTATTTAGCATAGCTTTCAAAATATGACATAAACAATTAAATGGACAGTGAATAAGTAAAATACAAATATATAATGTCTTCAGCCCTTTTTCCAAAAGCGTGTCTTCTGCAAAACTGTCTGTAAACATATATACAGCGTGTTCAGGTCGTCGCATTAAGCTGGTGATGTCGTAAACCGTAAGATATAGGTATACAGTTAACTTGGACAAAATGCTCTGCACATTCTGACTATCCAAGAACCGGACGGAAAGATTCAACATTTCTGTTTTGCTTTAGTTCAAGAACAAACATGTGAATTTTAACTTACTATTGTGCATTAAGCGATGCATTCGGATTAGTTTGTCATGATTCAGTAAATTTTATGTCCAGTTTGTCAAGTTGATATTCAACGTTCGCTAGTGCCCCCGGTTTCGGCGGTACAATTCAAAAAAAAAATTTTTAATACAAGTGGTAGTTGGCCATGACGTCAATGTAAATTCAACCGGTAAAATTTATAAACTAGAACTGAAATATATTGTAGTGATAGCTCTACTTTTGACTAGCTATTACTTATGCAATGACTCAATGCTTAATATACCTATTTTATTTAGTATTTGCCCTATTATTTCTGTTCAAATCAATTTTTACTTTTAACTAAATATTAATATTGAGACACTCAGGGTCGGGTTCGCCAATCTAGTTGTCTATTAATTGAAATTCAACTCTTAATTGTGCTTTTAGGAATGCTAATCCTAATGTCCACAGCTCCAAATGCTCACAGTCAGCAACTACGACAGCTTACTCCTCCAATAGCCAAAACCACATCGCTCTGTCACCCCTCAAACCACATCTAACCTGTCAAAACTCCTACTGTCCGTAGAATCCGATCCCGCTTCTTTCACCAATATTACTGCCACGCCAATAGACCTCTGGTAAGTTTCAGTATTGTATATGATTCCAAACTAATCCTCTCTATTCTTCAGCTAGTACTTTGCATCCAGCACTACCCACAGAAACTGTCCAAATCAAGTAAATACTCCCATAAACTTCCCTCTAAACCACGAATGTCACCAATGAATGTTAATTATATCTTACATGAACCATTAAATCCAAATCCATCCAATTCTTCTTATTTTTTTATTTTATTAACTGTATTGCACAATCTTTTCACTGATTGTAATGTCTTATTATTTCAATATTATATTTTCATATTTTACCAAACAATTATAGAAAATAAGCCATAAATTGCAAGTTTTATTTAGTAAAAAGAGTTTTTTCAAATTTCCATGTACATTTTTATATAAGTTGTTATTCTGACTGCCAAACAAAAAAAAACTTATCTCTGATGGTTACTATTATTACTGCTCTCTTAAAATATAAAATGTCGTAACTATTACATGTTACAATTTCTATTTTATTGTCACATCTACATTAATAATTGTCTCAATTTTAATATTTCTCAATTATTTTAAGATTAATACCCATCTTGTTTAAAACCCCTCAACATTTGGTTGTATTGATCTTCCAAATTTATCATTATTTTTATTTTTATTTAACCACTATAACAAATAGAGTAGTTGTATCATAACAATATTTATATAACTGACTAAATGTTTTGAATCATGTATCAAAATAATAAATGGTTTCTAATATTCCCCAAGAATTGAAGAGAATTCAGCTGTACTAAACAATTTGTATTGGGAATGGCAACGAAGTTGAACAGATGTAAGCTTATCTGTATAATTATATAAGTTAATGTCTGGCTAGAAGTGACCCAAACATAATAAGTACGAAGCAATTCCAAATTTATTCTAACCAATTTCTGACATACAATATTTCCAAAAATTCGTTTTTTTACATTGCCCACTTATTTTGTATAAATTCTTAGTCTTCCATTTCTTCTTCGAGTGATGGCTTCCGAAAAGTCTTCACTAAACTCCAAAAAATCAAGTATGTTCAATTTTACTCTCTCCCACTTCTTCCATATTATAGTTGGCTGGTGGGATAAACTTCTTCTTCTTCTTCTTCTTCTCTCGCTTTTCCATCCTTTTCTGTCCCTCGCTATTGTCTTCAGTTCATCCAATGTCACTAACCCTTTGTAGTCCTAGTTCTTTAATTTGGTCCATCCATTTTCTTCTGGGTCTGCCTTTTTGTTTTTGGTTGGTTTTCCTCTTTTCATTATTTTTCTTGTGATTGTGTTAGGTTCCATTCTCACTATATGTGCATACCAGTTTAGTTGCTTCTTTTCTATTTTTTCCATTATCGCTTCTTGTTTAACAATTTCTCTAATGCCTTCATTTTTTAGTCTGTCCGTTTTAGTTTTTCTGCCATTTTCCTGACTATTGCATTAATTTTGGATTCGTCTTTTTTCTGAGTGTCCAGTTTTTGCATGCATATGTTATGGTTTGTATTGTTATTGTATTGTGTATTTTCTTTTTCACTTCTGTAGTATTGTTTTGTTTATGGTATAATAGATTCTTGTTGATTTGTTTGCTTTATTTGCTATTTCTGCATCCATTTTTCTATCTTCCGTTAGTATACTTCCTAGAAATTAATAAGTCAATACTCTTTCCAACGTCTCTTTTTTACATTTTAATTCCTTGTTGTTTTGATCTTCTTTTTGTTTTTTATTGACAATCATGTTCTTTGTTTTACTGGTATTCACTTCTACTTTCATGTTTTCTATTTCTTCAGTCCACGCGTTTATTAACTTTTGCATTTTATTCTACTTATTTTGATTGGTTCTAAATTCTGGTAACCAATTACTGTATCCACCTGAGTGTATTTTTCTTTAATTTGTTTAATTATCTTATTCATTATGGTAATCAATAGTAGGGGGCTTAAGCTGTCACCTTGCTTAATTCCTTTATTAATCTTAAACTCGTCTGATCTTTGTCCTGCGACTTGTACTCTTGCTCTTACTGCTTCATATGTGCTTCTTGTTGCGTTTATTAGGTTGTTGTCTACTTCCAATTCTCTCAACGTCTTACATATTCCCCGTTTACTACTGTATCGAAGGCAGCTTTTAAATCTATAAAAGTTAAGTACAGTTCTTCTCCTTCTTCAATTTTTCTTTCAATTATATTTTTGATAATATATAAGTTAAGTATCATTTGCTTGTCCATTTGGTGTGAAAGCTGTCTATTCTTTTCTTTACTTCGAATTCATCTCTTAATCGTTTTCCAAGGGTTTTGTATAGAGTTTGTAGCTGGTTTGAGCTAGGCATATTGGCCTATAGTTTTCACAGTGTGTCTGAATTCCTTTCTTGTAGATTGGTATTAGTAGATTATTTTCCCAGGCTCTCAGGATGTTTTGTTGTTTCCATGCTTGTCTAAAAATTAATGTTCCATAACCAGTCTATTCCTTTTTGACCCATCCATTTAATCATCTCTGGTGTTATGCCGTCTTCCCCGTGTGCTTTACCGGTCTTTATTGTTTGGATTGTTTTCTCAACTTCATTCCTTTCATTGCTTGTCCATATTCTATCTGTTCTCGAGTTATAATATCTTCCGTTACTGCTGTCCTGTCGTAAATGTTCATGTAGAATTCTTTTCGTGTTTCTAGTATTTCATTTGTATGTATTAGTATTTGTCCCTGATTATTTTTTATTGCTTTTATCCCCTCTTAATCTTTTTATTCGCGTCTAGAAATTTAAGGTTTTTGTTTTGTGTAGCTCTGTTATCCTTCTCTAAACTTTTTCCATAATTCCTTTTTTGCTAACTTAATGGCTTCCTTCACTATGTTTCTCTTTCTATTGTGTTCATTTTTGTCCCCATTTTCTTTTGTTTGGATATCTCATTTCTATGCTAATTTCTTTGCCTTTACCAGACGTTTTATATCGTTGTTCCGCCAACTTGTCCATTTCAGATGTTTATTATGTTTACTTATCCCACATATGTTTTCTGTTGTCTTCAGCACTGTTTCCTGTTTCTCTTTTAGTGTCCAAGTTGTTTGTAAATCCACCTTTCTTTGGAATTCTTTGCCTGTATCGTCCTGGTGTTTTTCTTTGTTTTCTATATTTTTGAGCTTATGTATTGCCAGTCTGCTATATTGTTTTATGTGTTGATTGTTGTTTAATCTGGCTTGGTATTTTATTGTTACTAAAGTCTGTGTGGTGTTCCAATTTCGGCTTCTTTCTTTGTTTCGGTTGTTTTTATTTTCTCTATTAAATCTTTTGTGTATGTTATGTAATCTATTATGCTTTTATCGTTCCGTTCTTCTGCGATACATGTATATTTATTCTCTAAATGTTAATGTAACAGCCTATTTCCTATTAATATGTCGTTTCTTTTACAAAAGTCTATCATCTTTATTCCATTTCTATGTTGGGTTCTTTCTCCATAGCTTCCCATACATCCCATTCCTCTGAGTTGGTCTTTTACCGCTCTACTAATCCAGTCTCACATTATTATTGTTTTCTAATTTTCTTCTTTCATTTCATCTTATATTTGTTGTAGGCAAGCATAGAAGTTTGTCATTTCCTCCTCTGCTGTTCCTTCTATCGTTGCATAGATAGGATAAATGTCCACATTATATCTTGCACCACCAACTCACGTTTGATTAAGTCTTGGTCAAACTTTTGCCGGTTTCATTTCTTTTACCGCATGTTTGAGATTCGTCCCGTTGTCACTCAACACCATCTTTGGCTGACTTTTTCGAGATATAAATCGATGAATACCCAGCAATGCAAAACCGGTAGTAAATGATTCAGTAACCTGGATGTGTATTGGTCACACCGATAAACAAGTAACAATTACTCCATAGTGTTTTCCATGACGACGTCCAATTGACACATTAGCCCAAAATAGTCCATCCCCACAATAGTAAATGCTCGCTGTTGCAATATTAGCCGATACGCTGGTAGTTGTCCCATTAGCTTTTCGAATGCAACAAGCGTTGCCGAATTTGGATACTTTATCTACACTAAATGGGGCAAGCGGGCGAGACCAACTGGGCGCGGCTAAGTGGGCGCGACAGAACTGGCCGCATGGACAACTGCATGCGACCACTAGACGCTAAACATAAGTATACAGGGTCCGGCAACGATGTCCGAGTAGAAGATATTCCTAATAGTATAATATTAATAAAATATTTTTTTATTTACAGGGTTGCTCAAAAGAGTGTAGCAAACCAAGCCAACTCATTTTAAATGGAACGCGGTATAATTATCAATATTTAAAGCTTTCTCTTGAAATTTCTGACCATTTTAATACAAAGTTGTAGTTGATTTTCTGCAAAAAATACTGGATTTCAGGCCGCTGCTGTAACATACCACTCCTATGAAACAAAATGTTACCAAAAAATTATGTTTTTCGTGTTCAAAATAGTAGCCCTTAATGCTATACAGGGAGATCAAAATTTGCGAATTTAATAGTGTCTAATTTACCTTTTTGAAAATCCCTTTTAATAAGCTTTTTTCTGACATCTTACTTTAAACACTTAAATTCAGCAGTTTTTCAAATATTCAAGTTTCAACATACAAAATAATTTAAGCCCCTTAAGATGTTTTATTGAAAGGAACAAGGAAACACCGTCAAAATGCTAATTTTACCATTTGCACCCTCCGAGTATAACTTACCAGAAAGATAATAAAAATCCAGTCATTGTTGACACAAGAAATAATAAACATTGAAAAACGATAAATTCATAAATTAATTTCAGTATCAAATAATATCAGATAAAAAAACAAGAACGAATACACCTAATCCTATTATATACAGATTGCGGCAGGCAACTAGGACCATAGCAAAAGCAAGAGGACCTTACATGTTGCCGCAATTGTATTAAAAAAATGTAAAAATCGAATATATACCTTGTATTTATAATTATCTTAACGACCTACTTCTATCGTACTTTGATTGTTCGTTTGTTAAACACAATTACGGCCACATGTAAGGTCCCCTTGCTTTCGCTATGGTCCTAGTTAGCTGTCGCAATCTGTATGTAATTTTGGCAAATGTCCAAGCATTTTTCTTTATAACATCTGGGAATTCAAGCTATACAGAGTACTCAACATTTGCAAATTTAATCATTTCGGTTTTTAACGAATCACCTTGTATATTTATATTTGAAAAGCTCTTTTAATTCGAGATTAGCAGATTAAGTTTTGTTTGTTATTTGACACAGACTAACATAAAACCTAACCGGTTAACCCCGAATTTCACATAAACTGACAGTGTCATCAACAAATACACTTCAGTACTGCCAAACGTATAACACGAATCTACACGCAATCCTCTGTCCCCTAAGCTTTCCTCTCGTTGTATAATTGATAAGTGTGGTTGCCTTGTTGATCTGAGTTGCCAAAGTTAGACCCTTCGCACACGCAGCACTCAATAGTGAACGGACTGGTCAGTGATTGAAATCATAAACTGATTAGTAATTGGTTTTTATTGTTGTTTCAGTTTGGTGGTTTAGAGAACTCGTGCCAAAAAATATTTTATGCAACACGTCCGCAAAATAGTTTTAGGGTACTTCTCTCATTAAATACTCGGTACCTTCGTCGCCTCGCCTTTAATTGCAATTCGTCCCCTAAAACTATATTTCCGTACTTGATACATAAATAGCTATTTTGGTACACCCTCCTCAAAATGACACTTTAACAGGCTCTTTCGAGTCCGCAAAATTCTATTTTAAGAGACTAGCGGAATAGTACCTTAATGGATATATCCCGCTGCTGATCATATAAGTCAGTGATACAGCCTTAGTAACAAAACGTGTAAGTCGGTGATTATATTTTTTTGCTGCTTTCCTTTGACACTTTGAACTTAATATTATTATTAAGTTCCTAGGATAATAAAATTAGCAACACAAGCAAACTTAGACGTATTGGGTATAATTGCAAGTGTTTATGTGACATGTGACACTCACAGGTAACACGCCTCATGAAAATTAATCCTGGTGACAGGTGACAAAGCAAACGATTTTTTCTAAAATCTAGGAAAAATTCGATAAGCAGCGGGAAAAATATAATAAGTTTGCGAATAAAGGCTATTAATGAACGATTTTATCCGCAAACGTCACAAAAGTGACAACTTATGTGTCTTTATTGACAAGGTAAAAGTGTCACTTTATCTGCATAAGCAGATAAAATAGCAACTTTTGCGTACTTTATTTGCCTAAGCACACAAAATCGTTGCTCTCTTTCTTTCTTTCTATGTTTGTTCGCTATCTTCTCCGATGATACTGGACCGATTAAATTGTATGATGGCTTAAAATTTTGCTAATTTTTAGACTTCGATCGTAGGCCGGTTTTTATTTTCAAAAAGAGTACGAAAATAGTTATTTACTATACAAGTGGGATAACAGCATCATTAATATACGTGTGTGTAAGTTACAAACGAGTGCGTAGCACGAGTTATGTAAGCACACAAGTATATTAATGATGCATTATCACACATGTATTGTACAAAATTTTATCTACGACTGCCTAAAATTGAGAAAAGTGCATCAAGAGAAATGTCAGATCTGTCATTTTCAAAAATATTTTAGTAGGCAAATGTCATTATGTCATTCATTTGACACTATTTCAGTTACGTATTAAAGTCATTACACAACTCAGTTGCGTAATGAAACCATTACATAACTGAGTGGTGTAATGAGCTTCATTACCTAACTGAAATAGTGTCAAATGAGTGACGTAATGCTTTACTTATCCCACTGGAGTAGATAAAGTTAATTTAAATAAACCTTTAAGCAGCTGATCGGAGCATCTGTCGCCGTGGGTTATGGTGTGACAGCTGCTGTGGCTGTGTGTTATTAGCTCCGGTGATTCAGTATGTTCATATATCATTACAGTAGCGCGTTATTTGAACAACAGAGGTTGGCGCAGGGGTACAGTGCTCGCATGTCACGCGGGTGGCCTGGGTTCGATTCCCGCTCGATGCATCTTTTTTTATATTTATGTTAATGAAATTTACGTGAATACGTTTGCGGATAAAACAGTATATGTTATTCGGAGTAAAAGTGACTTTATGTGGCTTAGCTGAATTATTTGCTTCACTAACGTTCGGCTAAATAAACTTCAGCTTCGCCACATAAAGTATCACTTTTACTGCTAATAACATAATCTACTATTGTATGCGTTAACGAAACCCATAATTAAACGATCAACGAAAAAAAAATTATTTGAATTATACCGCGGATCTGAGTATTGAATATACAATTTTCACAACCGTTATAAATTAAAAAAAAAGATTCTGTACGTTTCTTAGTTCATTAAAAGATGCTGAGCGTTTTGTCTAACTTATCAAATTTCTATATCTTACGGATTACGAGATCCCTATGCTTAACGTGGCGATCTGGACACACTGTATACTTTTTTATTTAAAATTACGAGTATATTACAAATCATATTCTTGAGACACCAATCTTGACATAAATCTCTTTTAAATTTTAGAGACCTATTCTTCGTCGGCAAGAAAAATCCGTCCCTCCAGAGAAAGCTGAGCTCATGATTGAAAACTATGAATTTTTGGAGAAGTTTTTGGAAGGTTGCGATTGGTTTGCAGGGGACAATGTAACCTTGGCCGATATATGCATAATTCCAATGGTAACTTTTAACGGCTTACTGGTACCGATTGAAGAAGATAAATTTCCTAAGCTTACTGCATGGGTAAAGAAGATCAAGACTCTCCCGTACTACGAAATTAATGAAGAAGGCTTGAATTACTCGCAAAAGCTGTTAGAGGACTTGCGAAATGCTTGATGTTATCCTTCATTTTCTTTGTGAAGTACTTAATTATAAATGCCTAATATTGTGATTGCTACATAGTATACCTGTTTTTTATAATCCAAAGTGGGTGGAAATTATTATGGCTTTAAACCGACATTAGGTAAACATTGATATTTTGAAAACCCTTATTTGTTTAAAAAAGAAGAAATTTGAAGTCGTTCACAGAACGGATACTACATTTACTATTTTGTATTATTATATATTTGAAATGTTAATGGAGATAATTATATCAATTCAATAAGAGATAAGTTTATCAATTTACCTAATATTTTTAAATTATTATATATTGTTATAAAGAAGTAATAGGTACAAAATTACAATTATTTTATTCAGCATCAAACTTTTTTCATAGTCGTCATTATGCAAACCGCCAAGAAAGTTGCTGCATAGCAGTATTGTTGGCTAACAGCATTTTTTAGTACCTTTTTCCAACATTTTACAGTTATTTTATAAATTTCTATTTTGTATTCTTACTTTTAGTATTGATCTTGATTATTACTGTTTATGTAACGTGAAGTCACATCTACTAAATTAAAAGCCGTTGTTGCAATGAGCCTGTAGTAATAGTTATCTAAAGCAAATAAAAGGGATATTGTGTAGAATAGCACGGTTTTATCATTAAAATTTCTATTTCCTACAATAGTATAGGCAGTTATTCAGTAAATTTGACTGTCTAAAACAAAAATAAGTTCGAAAGAATAATAGTCGTTAATCTATTTTACATGTGAAGTTATAACCAACATCATTTAGTTGTCCATTTGTTGGTTGCAGGGGTAATTCACTTTGTTTAAAGATGATAAAATTTTGTATTCCATTAGTCAGGTTTTATCTGTAATAGAAATATTATCAGAAAGGATAAAACATGTATTTATTTACATATTTGTTGCATAAAAGGATTAGGAATCTATAATTTTTATATTTTGATATTCATATCCAAGGCTGTGGCGGTGATTACAAAAAATCACAAGAACAAAATGTGTGTAAAAATTTTCAGTAATAATGTATTAAGGGCAAATGCTTTTGCCGGTAAAAATGTTTTACGAAAGTATTTTGTTTTGGCAATGTCACAAGACAAACTAACTTAATCAAATTCCCGAGCCGAAGGCGAGGGAATTTGTCAAAGTTAGTTTGTCGAGGGGCATTGCCAAAAAAACAACAAATCGTGAGTAACATTTTCCGAGCAAAATCATGAGCCTGAAATACATTTTGTGGACTATTTCCCAAATATCGGTTCATTTTGACATTTATACTGATGCACAATGACAGTTTAAATGACGTTTCTTAAATACCACCTTGATTAAAGCAACATATTTGGTGGTTGCCGTGGATGCACGTGGCAAAAGAAACTGGCAAAATCCCAAGGGAAAATTTCGATTTTTTGCCACTACAAAAACACACGATTGGTTAAATTTTAAAAAAGCATGGCTTTTCATTGGATAATAAGAGATGTGGGAAATAGTCATTAGAATGGCACCAGCTTAAAATAATATTCACTTTAAATAATAATATATAATGGCATGTGCCCAGAAGAAGTGTTTTAACAAAAAATGTAGTCGTAAGAAGAATTTGGAGTAAGAAAATGTTGATGGAGTGTGCGTGTAGCATAACCAGCAGGGGATGCTGACGACGGTACGAGCAAGCAGATGCAAAGTCCATTTTGCCAAATCAAAGAAAAAGAAATTGAGCTCGAAGATTGAAAAGTCCAGAACGTAAGTGAAAAGCAAATGTTATACAATTTATAAACAAATACCAGATGTGAGTAAAAAGCAGAAAGTTAAAAGAACTAAGCTGCTAATTTGAACAACGATCAAATTGATTAAAAACAAATATCTATAAATTTAAAGGCAAGCAAATTTAATAGAGTTAATAGTGTTCAAGTGAAAGGTTTAAAAACAATATAACAGGAAACATTAATTATAGCATCATTAAAATTAGTTTTATGTTAACATACAGTATTAATTACGTGAAATTTTATTTAATACTAAATCTTTATCTAACGATATTTTGATAAAACTTATTAATATTGAAAATACAGATTTACAATAAATACATATCAATGTCTTCATATTAAAGTGTTATGAGTTTTTATTGTGTAGGTATGTTCTAATTAAATTCTGCAGTAACCCAACGAGATTAAGAGTCGAACAATTAATTTTGTGCATGCTCTAGCTGTAGACAAAGAAAGGTAAGATAGAATATAACGTGATAAACCCTGAGATTAAATAATTCATTTCAATTAAATTAAAATAAAGTCATAGGATCATAACTGAAGCCGCGTAGCGCTGTTGGGAAAGCGCTAGGCTTGCATTAAGCAAGTCCTCGGTTCGAATCCCGTGGGGGCCGGTATTTTTCCGCAGCATTCGCGATTGGAATCGGGCTCGGTGAGACCATACGCAGTTGGGCACCAAATTAACTGTACTCTACTCAGAACCACAGACCTAAAAGATAGAGTAACAAGGTTAACATATCACGAAGACACACACCGCACACAATGGTTGCTGCGCAAGCACAAATAGCGCACTCCAACTCTGTAACCCGAATTCGGGAAAAGTTGAGCATTATACCGCCAGATGCAAGCGTATAAAGCACCAACCTCTATACCGCAAGGTAAATGAGGTTACAGATAATACATACATACTTTAATACGAAATTTCTAAAATTTTTTTTTATGGATTAATTATAGTGACTAGATTTTTGTAATGAGTTTTTCTATCATTTCCAAAACAACATAACGTGTCAAAGCCCAAAAAACCGACTATCTATAGTGAGTAGAAGAGTCTTGGTTGCCACTCAATTGCATTTGCTGCTGTTGCCATGTACCCATCGTTATCTTTCAGTTTAATATATAAACGTTTCCTACAAATAAATAAAATGCACTTGAAGGGTATACCAACATGCTGTTTTTTACCTTGAATCTGACATAGACTGCCAGTGACATAACTTCAGTAACGTATAACACGAATCACAGGCTACTTGCATTGTGCATTTGTTTTTCTATAATAAGTACAGTGTCATGCATAGTTTTTAGTGCAAAAAGTGCCACTTTAAGCAATCAGTAAAATAACATTTACATGGTTTTGCACTCGGTACAATAAAGTCTCTATTTGCATAGTGATCATGAATGTCATGTTTTTAACGAAAAATCGTGAAGGAAGTATCACCTCTTTTAACGAAAATCGTAAAGAAAGTCGTTTTCGACCAAGTCTCCAATTGCAAGATATCACTAATATGCAAAAAACAACGTGTATAACACGCATGAAAGCAACTTCAAACAAAATTTAAAAAGTATCGATTTCATCACTAGTTATACAAATAACTATCGTACACTCCACCAGCAGTTTATTAAACGCTTTTGTATTTTTATTATTATTGCACTTCGCGTGCAATAATCACTCACTTTTTGCACATATATCACGATAACCTCACGGTATGCAGAAAGCAAGGGAAAGATAATGCACTATGCTTCTCATGAGAAACGATTTTGGGCACAAGACGTCGTGATGAAGAAGAAGAAGACAGAAATGTAAACGATTAAAGACCACATGATCAGTGACATTTGAAGATTTAGTGATTTTAATGTTCTAACGTTACATGGAAGTACCAATTTGACATTTCCGAGCATGGACGCTCATGGTGTAGTTTTGAATTCTCACGTTGTATGTTAATTCTCTAACTTACGATACTTGAGTTGCTTTTCGTCAATAGTTCTATTCAGGGCTAAATTAATACTGCCTTTTGAATTTTTCGTGTAAGTGGCTTCCTATTGTGTGTTATTTCCTTTAATATGTGGTACGCCACTGCTACTGTCAAATTTATATTACTTGGTCGTATAGTTTTCAATATTTTTCCATGTCTTTGTATTTAAATACAAAAGATGAAAGAGAATAAAATGTAAAAGTAAGGATAGAGAATATATGAATAACAACTTGAACTCGTGAATATCAGATTATTAGAGTGTACCTATTGACCAATTATGTATTGATTTTTCCGTATATTTTTTTTATTAGAGATGATTTTACCCAAACACTACTAACAAAGATTTGGGTTTTTAAACTAGTATTTTACTTTGTTTTTGTAAACTTTCTTACTAAATATTCCAAAATATAAACAAGATGAACCTGTTGAGGCTATTCTGGTTTACTGGTAAACACTCATAGTTCTAGTACACTCGCATGATTTTCTCTTATTTCTGTGACGTGTTAAATAATATTGAGTAATGTAAGTAAGGGAAGGTGGGGCAAAGTGGACACCCTAATAAATATCTCTTAATAAAAAATAGATTTATTGGTTTTATTGAGTTTGTTTTGCGCTTAAATTGTGGTATAATCATTCATTTGCCAATATTATATTTCAAATGCTTATAATGCCAAAACATTTTTGCAATATATAAATTAAAGTAAACTCTTGCAAAAGTTTCACTTTGTCCCGAGGTCGGGGTAAAGTGTGAACTAATATAGGGCAAAGTGAAACTTCTGCGGGGTAAAGTAAAATCAAACAATTTTGACATAGCTTAGGTATAATAATAATAAGATACTAACAAAATATTTTATTGAACGTAAGTACATTTTATTGCTTAATGAGAAAACAAAAATAAACTAATCAAAATAGAGTAAAATTATTCATTCATCTGAAATTTGATTTGATCATGTCGCAGCATTTCAGGATTAAGCAGACGACCGGAGACTTCATTAGCAAATATTTCACTTTCATCCGGAATCTCAGGGAACACATAAGTATCGAGATTTTGCCTATATTGGCGCATGAACAAAACTGTAATAGTTGCATCATTAGTAGTCTGAACTTTAGCTACAAACATTTATGTGATTTTGCTCTTCAGATCGAGAAGTTTAACTTGTCGAAAATCGCCGTCATTTATATCTCCAAAGTTCACTTGCTGAACAAGTAGGCTTTGATGCAAGGGTTTTGATACTTCATCAACTTCTTCTTCATTCCAACTGGATAACGAGTCGTCACATAGATCTTCTTGTACACTGGAATTCGAGCTCGATGATTCTTCAACTACATTCAATTTGCATTTCTTGTTTTTATTTGCCACGGAGAAAACCTTTCGTTTGGCTTTATTTTTCGACTTTGACTGAGAAAGCATAGTACTATGTTCTTTAAGTTCTTTGATGTTGGGTGTAGCAGTTAAGATCATTGTCTTTCCTCGTTTATACTTTCTCCTTGATCTCTGTTTATCAGCTTCTGGAACTGGCATGATATCCTGTGGCGAAAAATAGAGCTGCTGCTGTTGTTGCTCTTCCTGTTGCCTTTCATAAGAGCAACCAGGTAATGGAGATGACTCGGCCATTCCGTGTTGTGAAGAAATGGCTTCAACTATTTTAGGTGTAGATGCTCGTTCTGTGGGAAGCAAAGGAGTGTTACCATCTGCTGCAACTTCTTCTTCGTCACTTCTATTGTTGGCTTCTCTGTTAGTGGTTTCGGCCGGTTCAAATAAGTCGTCAGGGAATATTCCTGGATTGTATGGGCAAATTCCTGTATTTTTGAATCCACTCAAGGCGTTTTGTGTGGTTGCAGCCCTTTGGTATGCATTGCTAAATAATTCTCCGCTTTCATGGATCGTAATTATTTTTCCAGGATTGTTACGCAACCAATTTTTACATTCCTGCCCATAATATGAACTAAGTGGGAACATAAAGGACACATCTAATGGCTGAAGCCGGTGTGATGTGTGTGGTGGAATTACAAGAATATGGACATGATTGTCCTTTGCCATTTGAACAAATTCTAAATTTTTTGTATGCGTACAATGACCGTCGCAAATGAGCATGGCAGGTTCTTCTTTTGTTGGCTTGGAATATTTCAGAAAGTGGTTAAACCAAGTTGAAGCAAAAATATGTGATTGCATCCACCCTGATGGGTGACATTCCACAAGAGACTCGGCGGGCAAACCTTTTTCAAAGAGAGGATTTCTACGCACCCTAGGAAATATTAACAATGGTGGGATGTAAGATCCAGTGGCGTTGTAGCATATTTCGGCGGTAATAAGTGTGCCCCTTTCTGATGAAGATAATACCCCCACTGGTTTCTTCCCTTTCAACGATATAATTTTTCCTGGTTTATTTGGCACAGTCGATATACCTGTCTCGTCGCAGTTGTAAATACGACTAGGTGGGAATTTGTATTTGTCCATTAACTCTCCAAGCAGTTCAAAAAATTTTCCCACATTAGGTCTATTGAAGGCCGATGCTCGAGCAGCTGACGTTTTTTCTGGTAGACGCATGGAGAGTTGTGGATGTCGCTTAAAAAATCCCTGAACCCAGTCACGTCCAGCCAGACCCGTTTCTCTATCAAAGTTATTAGAAATACCTGTGCAATTTATATAAACGTTAACATAAGAATAACTGACATTGACCATTATACTTAACCATTCCTTGTTGCGTATTGATAAGCAAGAGAACGCAAATCCATTTGGCTCAAACCGAATAGTCGCTTTTCCATCAGCAATATGTATTCTAAGAGTTCGTTTTCTTGCTGCACATTGAATATTGTTCTAAACCGTCCCAATCCCTTTTGGGCAGCTTTTGACACATTTTCTTCGTTACTTTTTGCGTCGTTTTTGGCACGTTGTATTGTATGGCCGCAGCCTAAATAGTTAAACTCCCTCTCCTTACCTCACCTATGGCCAACTTCATCGACTCTTTCTCCCAAGACTGTTGCGTAGTCTTCCGTTGATATTTGCGTACCATAATAATTCTAATATAGATACCTACAAGAGAATATTAGTATGAATTAATTTGTAGGGGTAAAGTGGATTTTTTCCACGTTGCCCCCATTTGTAGTTTTCACTTTGCCCCACACAGTCTCATTGTGTAAAGTAGGAAGAGTTAATATTGGGCATTCAAATTTGAAAGTATGATGATGGATTTCTAACTACTCATACCATAACACAAGTGACAAACTAGGGAGGAAAAGATTTTCTTAAATAATATTTAAATTATCTGTTATTTACTTACCAGACAATATTACAACATTTGCACACAATAACAGTTTTCGCCATTTTGTTAGTCACCTGCAGAAAACGCGCCAAAATATTTTTACAGTGAGGTTTGTAGCTATGGTGAGTTGTATTAAGTCTATCGTCTCATAGATGGCACCGCCAATTCAAAAATTATTTGAAAATTCCACTTTACCTCCAGGTTCCGTTTTGCCCCCATTCCCCTAGACACCCTAATACTTAGATAAAAAATTATATCTAAACTATTGGTGCTCCAAATATTGACGTCAAGGTTATATTGTCGTCATTAGCAAGCAACATTTTTAAGCCTATATTTTGTACAATTAGTGAAAAGGACATTATTTGAAGAATTGTATTTAATGTAAGTACCAGCTAATATTGCGGTGAGTAATAAGAATTATATTTGTTAGGCCATGATGAATATTTCCCAGAAACGGTACTTCAATGCTCCTTGTGATAACAGAAGCAGCTTAGCGATTGTTGTTGATAATGGCAACCTAGATAAGACTGCCGAAAGTGAGTTATATTATATCACTTCCAACGAACACGCAAAAAGCCATCGGTAGAATTGCCATACGCAAACCTGTGTGTTAAAGAGTGAATCTTCAATTATGGCTCCTAAACTGTACATGATAGAACGAAGCCCTCCAGTTATGTCCGTTTTGATGACTGCAAAAATGTTAGGAATACAGCTGCAGAAGGTTTACCTGGATTTTGACAAAGGGGAACATCTAACTCCAGAATTTCTGAAAGTGAGTTACACAACTAGATTGCGATCATTGTTGGTACAAAACAGCTAATATGATTTTAGATGAATCCACTTCATTCTGTCCCAACATTAAACGACAACGGAAAAATTCTGTGCGACAGCCATGCAATCAACGTTTATCTCGTGGAAAAATACGCGAAGGAGGATTTATTGTACCCAAAGGACCCTTACAAGCGAGCCATAATCGACCAAAGGCTCCACTTCAACAGCAGTGTTATGTACACAGCTCGCACACAAATATTTGTAAATACCCTTTATCGCTCTATGTAATTTTCCGAACCAAATCGTTACGTTTACATTACAGAAGCCCATTCGAACTAAGCAAACTAAATCCATTCCTCCAGAAAAAGCTCAGCTTTTATTTGAAGCTTATGGATTTTTGGAAAAATTCCTGGAAGGCCATGATTGGTTTGCAGGGGACCGTTTAACTTTGGCAGATTTGTGTCTAATTCCGACCGTAACGTTCAACGACTTGCTAGTTCGAATTGAAGAACACCAATTCCCTAAGCTCACCGCGTGGATGAACAGGTCTAGGAATCTCCCTTGTTTTGAAATTAATCAAAACGGTCTCGATGTCTCCAGAGCATTTCTGTATGAATTAATTCATGCCTAGCTTTTTCATATTGTTGGTTGCAAAATACTTTATATTTCACCTGTTTATACATATGATACTATCATTTCAGTCACTTTCCTTGTATTAATAAAGTAAATATACCTGCTTCTTATCGAAAATAAAAAATAAATATTTGGTATAGTGGTTTTATTGATAAAGGTTCAATGAGTCACTACCCGTAGAAGATGTAAATTAAGATACATGAAAAAGTTAAGTACATTCACAATATTTCACGGTTTGGCATTTAGCCCAGTCAAATGTTACACAAAAAATGCTGAACTTACATTAAATGGGGTATTAATAATTTTTGGAGAGGTGTTTCGGACCGTTACTGGGACTACAAATCCAGATTTGCAACCTTCAGAAACCTGTGCTCGCTGAATGGCGGTCGAAAAACAGCGACTTTTTCGGACTTTTTTAGGTTTTTTGACAAGATCTCCTAAACTATGCGTTTTTTGGAAAAATTCTACCATAGCTTTTTTAAAGAAAATTAAATTTTATACAAAATAAGATTAAAATCGTTTTTGTAAGTTATATAGTTACCGAGATACGGCTTTTCAAAGATTGACCTTTTTTCAAAAAGTGAAAATTTTAAGTTTCGAGTTGGGATACCGGCAAAATCACACGTCCTACAGAAAAGTCAAGAGCATCAAAGTTGTAAGAAATTTAATAAGCTTTAATTTGAGCTAAGGCTGGTCCTTGTAAAGAAAGATGAAATAAATGCTTTTTTTGGTTGAAAGTTAAGTCACATCGTTTCCTTCAGCAACACCTTAATTAATGTGTTTTTCATAACATGTTGGCAGAAAATGTCGTATAACTAAGTTCAGGATGTTTACAGTGGTTGTCATTGAAGCACTTTTGAAAAAGGCCAGCTCAGACGAAAGGAACTTGTAAAGAGGGAAAGACTCCAAGGTCAGCCGCAGTTTTATATTTCTTTTGTTTCCCCTTCCAGCCCAACCAAACCCGAGATAAGTCTTTTTCGTACGATAGTTTAGTTGTTGAAACCGCCGTGAAACTACGTAGAAGTTTATTTTATAATAAGGGGCTTATTAACACTCCAATTGTCTTTCATGACTTCGCTCCACAGATCTGGACGTTGGTTTTTAAGACATTTCATGTCAGCTAGTTACCTACTATGATATCATACTTGCATAGTTCGTTAAATCCAGAGCAAAGAAGTAGGGGACAAAAACTCGTAGTGAAGCAGTGTGCAATTCCCAGTTAGCTGACCGAACAGATCGTATGAACATAACCGTAGTGTTAACCATATGCATATATTCCATATGTTTTACCCAGTAAGGTTAGTGATATAGAATGTCTTTTGCACGAGGATCTCTTGGATCTGTACAACCACTAAATCGATTTTTTAGGGCTTCATTTTGTGACATTTCAATTACTTCTTTTAATTTCAGACCGACAGAGTTTGTTTTCACAGCAATTAATAGATTTCTTCTCTTTCATTCTTCCCGACAGAAAAAACATTTATTTTTGTCACTCGTACGGGTTTTTGATCTTGTGCAACCTACATTCCTATCTTCATCAGCGGAACTAGAACAAGAAGGCTTATTCGTTTCCCGTTCAAATAATCTCTCAGTTCGGTCCATTTGGATTTTACGAGTACACTTCTTGTGGCAATCTGTATCCCATGATGCGTTTTCCTTTTACCAATTCTTCAACCTTCACATTTCTTAATCGATTATCAATTAACATGTGTTCACTATCATTCCATACTGCTCTCTTTCTTACACACTCTAATACTTTATCATAGTTAATAGGTTTAACCAATGGCGACTTCTTCTTATTTTGGCATAAATACACAGCTCGTAATTAGTCTGCAGCCTTGCCTTTTTTGCGGATGGAGGCAGGGATACTTGGAGATGAATTTGTGGCGTAGACATTGTGTCCAAAGTTAATTTTAAACTATTGAAAGTATTAAACTGCCCGGCTTGCGATTATCATTCCGTTTTTATCTGAAACAAAGCACCTAAACGGTAAAAGATATCGATAAATTGCTAAGCACCTTCTTTATCGAGAATTTTCTTGTAAATAAAAACCGTTCAGTACACAATATTGATAGGATGACCCTATCAAGGGTTATAATCGAGAACTTCAGATGATATCTGGGATGACGTCATATAGGTCGTCCGCCACAAATTCAAGAAAAGCACCTGATAAGGTATGATTATGGAGGGCATAAGGAATATATTAAAATTGGTCCCACAATTTCATCATTAAAGCTCAAATGAAAGCTTATTAAATTCCCTACAACTTTTATGCTCTTGACTTGTCTGTAGGACGTGTCATTTTGCTGGTATCCCAACTCGAAACATGAAGAAAACTTAAAATTTTCACTTTTTGGAAAAAAAGGTCATCTTTGAAAAGCCGTTTCTCGGTAACTATACAACTTACCAAAACGATTTTGATCTTATTTTGTATAAAATTTAATTTACTTTAAAAAAGCTATGGTAGAATTTTTCCAACAAATGCATAGTTTAGGAGATCTTGTCAAAAAACCGAAAAAAATCCTAAAGTGTCGGTGTTCTTCGAGCGCCATTCAGCGAGCACAGGTTTCTGAGGGTTGCAAATCTGGATTTGTAGTCCCATTAATGGTCCGAAACACCTCTCCAAGAATTATTAATACCCCATTTAATGTAAGTTCCGATGTAACATTTGACTGGGCTAATTGTACAGTAGCATATTCATATTTGCTCACCCGAAATAATTAAAGTAGGTGTCTGTCCATATGATTATTTCTAATGTCAAATCAAATCCATGACTCATAATTTCTAAAATATGAAGCAAAACCAAAAATTCTAAATTGCAACTATAATAATCTTAAGAAAAATAGCATAACAAAAACCTCAACTCAGAAACTGCACATCTTAAGAACAAGTTTTAAGGTCGTATTGTGCTTCTTCACTAACCACGTAGCAAAGCAAGGTTTGTACCCCTTTCAACATACTCCACATCAATTTTATTTCCATTAACTCATGTTTTACAGCAGAGATCAATACATCTACTAGAAAAATAGTATCTCAATCCATGGCAGAATTTCCTAAAGGTTACATAAAAATTCGAAGAATTCGTTTGCTCCTACAAGTACTCCATATGGCACTCTTTTTTCGTATTTTACAACTATAAGCTTTTAAATCAATATCGAAACTATGTTCAAAATGAATAAAAAAGTGTAATTCCACCCCTACTTTTGATCAGTTATATCATCAAAGGTAATTAAAATTAAACATTAATGAGGTAACTATTTCAGAGTATTTTACTAGTATCACGTAATGGAAGAACAGTACCAGACAAAATCCTAATAGGTTGGTAGTAGTTGGTAGGTACTCAACCTGAGAAAGTTGATCTCAGAGCGGTAATAGTGCGGTTATATCTAGTTGTTTAGTGTTGTGCTGCAATACCACGTAACACAAAAACTACAGAAAAATATCGAACAACTGTACCACTCAAACTGGTGGGATGGTGCAATACTTTCAAAGAGGACCGAGAAAATGTTGAAGGCTCTGGTCGGATGCCCACGTCGATTTATTTTTACAGCCGTAGCATTGTTTGCAAACAATTATTTACCACAAAATCACACAGAGAATTAAACTTTTCATCATGAGATCGATCCTTAGTTATAATATTTAAGGAAAAGTATTTTCCATGTACGACTTGATATAGCACTTCCTTGGATCTGGCAGCATGAGGATCTTATTCCAGATGTATGTACAATAAATAGTTCTTGCAAATAGCTCTTTTCACAAATTCTCGAATCCAGTTTTAATATTTCTGTTTTTATTCCTACAGCAGAAAGAGCAACTTGTTATAGTTTGTAGCTCATAGTGCCTGATTTTCTCAATAGTTCTAACACTTTATCGTAGTAATTCTATCGTCATCTTTATTCCAGTTGTTCTGTATCGTCATCTGATTAAACCAAAGCAACTCCACTGAAGTATAGGTACTTATATGAGCATATTTTAAGCCCCTATGATTACAATAGCAATTAATAATATTTCAAGCATATAAAATAATATTTTTTCGACGACTGACATCGAAAGTAGATTTTTCTCGCTGTCATTTGACAACAGAAAGTTGACATTTGCCGCTGAGCGTGCGTTTTCATCATTTTGCCGCTCGCCGAGCGTTTTGGGTTTCCGCGTGAACAAAATAGGTAGCCACGTCCGAATGTTTCCTTGACAATGCCCGTCATTTGTCGAAATAATCGCGTCACATGTCTAATAGACTGCGCGAGTAATGTTAACTTGATTGTCAATTAATTTTTGCGATAAAATGAAATTTGATATTTTCCTTTAATAATATGCTCAGTCGTCGAAAAAATAGTATGTATGTTTCGAGCTAAAAGTGCCCTTGCCGCTTTTGCATGATTGCTGGTTTCGACTTCGTCTCAACCAGCAATATTCATGCGCAAGCGGCAAGAATGCACTTTCAGCTCTTAACATACAATATACTATTTTGCACTTGCAGGACTAAAGTTAGCACTTTAGTCACTTATTTCAGGGACTAAGGGCCGATTCTACAATGCAAGTATATACTTAGAATAAACTATCCGAGGTATAATTATCATAGTTTTCTTTATTACAACAATCGTTTCTAGGGTATTTATTCCCGGGATTTATACCTGGATTGTAGAACCGGCCCTACAGTAGCTCATTTAATCCCTAGAGACAGAAGTAATTACTTTAGCCCCTAGGGGCTAAAGTAAAAATGTTACCGTAACTATGGTAAATGTATGTACACACGAGGCCCTCAGGAAATAATATTCACTCGCTGTGTCCACAGCACTTGCAGCCCTCTTACATTGTATGTGTGCAATATAAACATATCCTTAACGCACCACTGTGTATTAATCACGCTCACGTTGACTTTCTGACTTTATGTGCTAGGGCAGGGCTGTCCAACATGTGGCCCGCGGGCCGCATGTAGCCCGCCAGGATATTATTGCGGCCCGCGGATCGAATTCCCCCTTGAGTCCACCACCAATCTTGATCCTGTCTTCTCCTTTTCTACCTGGGACCTCCGATCTGACATGCTGAACGTTCTAACGGAGTAGGCCTCTAACGCTTACCAGACCAGGCTTCAAGGGAGATGACGTGTTGTACTGTCAGCCCGAGAAGTTCAAATTTTCCGCAAAAGCAAGACCGCTAGAATTCGATTTTACCTTGATTGTTGAACTTTCTTGGGATATCAAATCCCTGAGGCTTTAACCCTGCCTTAATACGCTGTACTGTCTTGCAGGGATAACTGCTTAAAAGCCATTTCCGACCGCCTATTTTTTAAACGCAAATCCCGGCGCCCCGAGTGGTGAAATACTCCTCATAACTTCATTTTACTAATAATTAAACCTGTAACCTGTATGAATCGCAGCCTCTACCCCGTTTGTGAGCGGCTAGAGTCCTGTAGCCGCCCTTCATAAACTCACCTGCAGGGCCCCTTTTTGGTAATTAAGAGGCGAATTCCTGGACTTCGACGTTCGATTCCGCAGCCCGCAAATTCCCTACCGGTGGAATGTCAACATCATTTTCCGGCTCAATTCAAATAAATTCCATCTGCAGGATTTGACACCGCGTTCGCTCCAAGCAGCAATCTCTGCACCAGGATTTAGGCACTAACTCCCGCCCCAGGTAGCCCTTAAAATCGCTAACTTCACCTGAAAATTACAGCTTAAGCTCACTGCTGAGTGGAAGGTCAGGTTTGCAGGAACAAAAGACCTACTCAGCCCATTTCCCGAAGAATCGGCGTGCGTACCGGAGGACTACTAATAGGCACCCGCAACTATCGCCGGTGCATTGGGTTGCAGCTCGACCCACGAAACCTGACACCGTTGCAGAAGAACATGTTAATTTTAAATGATGTACAACTCAGAGTTAGTTTTAATTAATCATTGTAACTAGCTAAAAACATTATATTTGTTTTGGTAATTATCTGGTGTTTTACCTAATCGAATATATATTTGAGTGAACGTATTTCTCCGATTTGAGCTTAACCCGAGGGATAAATCTTTGACGCCCTTAGTAAGGGGATGAAACGTCACATCTCCATACGTAAATTTACATTAATTAATGTATTTTTTTTCTTTTGTCGGTATCTCAAGAACGGAAAGGAATTAACCTAAAGTGAATATGAAATTTTTTGTTTAGAATCACTTCTAGAACATATGGTGTAAGTTTGTCGGTTACCTCAGGGAACACCCTGTATATCTCTTTTATGTTTCAGTGCTTTTTGTAATGTAACCTAAGCTTCTTGAATAAATAAAAATTAGTATTGAAATATACACGTTTTACATTTATTACAAATCACTCACAAAGTTGCATACGACACATTTTATGCTGCGGCCCTCATAACCTTCAAATTTGTTACAGTGGCCCTTGGGCCCCTTGAAATTGGACAGACCTGTGCTAGGGAATACAAGTGCAAGTGTTCATCGAGTGCGGGGTGAAACCACACCCACCCCGACCGCAAGATAACAGTTTGCATGTTCATTATACCTGAGCGATCTTGTACCGTTGTACCCCTAACACAAGAGACAGCAGGAGAAACATGGAGCAGCACATTACCCATTTGAAGTACTTACCAATTGGTTACTACTCGCAACAGTGTTCGCAACGCTGGTTCTCCTGCAGGTTAGATCGGACCGTTTTTTAAAATTTGTAATTCCTGTTGAATTGTGATGACATCCACCTGCGAATCATATTAAAGTGGGCAAAATTGCAGAATCCAGTGCCAATTCTTCTCCCATTGATAATATTAATTGTTGTTAATTCTATTTTTCTAATAGCTATAACTAAAATTATAAGAGAAAGGAGTAATAGGAGACGAATTGACCCCGGAGTCTGAAATTGTTATATTCTGTCTAGTGTTGCTTTTCCCACGATTGTTTTTGATATCTTTATTTTCACTGTCCGCTGCAGTTCTGCACGGATGTGGCAAACCGGTCGTACACATTATTACGGCCTTTTCTTACAGGGCGCAGCGTCTCCTTATCTCGTTTGCTTAAGCAACTATAGAAGGTAACCAGAGGCCGCAAGGTGGTTATAAACGGAAGGTGCTCTCTGTTGAATTTCATAATGCAAACCTTTTACCTATATTCGCAATGTTTTCAATTCCGTAATGTTTTCGATATAACTATTAAATCAAAAAGTGTTCTATTTTACCCACGAAACTAAGTCCATTACATACCAACCACACATGTTATATGTATACAGTACCGTGCGTTAGGGTATTCATTCCAAAGTATGTGAGAATTTTCTCGTAATCAGCTTCTAATTTGCTCCTTGAAAGTGCTATAGGCTACACTGCAGGTTCAGAATGTCCCACAGGTTTTGTTTACAAAGTGTTTCAGGTGACATTTGAAGGTCAACTTGGTATCCAAAATTACACCTAATTACTTGATCTGTATTTTATTTTCTTTGTTTGTGTAACTTTAGGAAAATTTTATGTTGGTTGTTTAATGTTGTTGGGTCGCAGGTCAGAAATAAAGCGGTTTACAGGTATAACCGACTGTGGAAAATAATTAGAATACAAATTGCAAACACATACAAATATGTTAATATGTAGAAAATACAAATAGCGGATTATGAATAAATAAACACCGGAATCTGATTTGAAAATTAGACGAAGGAATCTGACCAAATTCCTCGTCTTGGTCAAAGTAACACAAGACGACTGGAGACGCGATGCTGGAATCCCAAAGTGTCTACGTTTATTACAGATCGCTTATGCAATAGAAAGGGTTCCCTTTTCTTTGTATACAATAGGTATTGTCCAGCCAGGCACGGGCTGAGGGTTGAAATAACTTTCACCTGGAAGAGGAATTTCATTTTCTCTACTCGAGTTTATGATTCATTGCTCGCCGGGTACGGACTGTCTTAGAAAGGGTTCCTCCCCCTTTCACCTGGCCCATTGTTATTCGAGTCAGGCGTCCGTCCGTTTATTGCCGCTGCAATTGCATCTATTCCATGACGCAAACGGTAGATCGAAATCATGCTGTGTTGTAGAAATTGCAGCGCGACGTTAGGAAAGCTAGTTTATATTCTTTGCGTGACGACATAAATCAAAATTGACGTTAAAGCGACTTTTAAAATGCAGGCCTACAATAATTGCTGCACCCCGAAGTTTCACACTTATTTTCTTGCCTTTCGTAAAGCAATACGCATAATTGACTTTGACACTAGCTAGTTAATGGGATCCGCTACATAACTATCAGAAGTGAAGTATTTTTCGGATTTACCAATAGCCCCTTGGTTTCGTACCATCTTTCCACAGTATTGAGAGCTAACTGCAATCTTCAGAATGCTACACCCTCAAAATTTTCATTATATAAATGGTGGTGTCATCGGTAGAACCCTGTATGTATAGACCGTTCTCCTCTGGTTACTGTAAGAGTCCGTCCACCACGAGCCTCTACAGCAGAGTTGAAAAACCGCTTTCTGTAGGCATTCCCTGGATACCAACACCTTCAAGGTTGCCTAATAAAGATAAAATGCTTTAATTCTGCTTTTAAGCATGTTATCATCCATTTGTTAAGGATAGCATCAACTCCCTTATTAGTCAGAGATCGATGAATAGATTCAAACGAGTTGATGTCGAAGACATCTTTCATATTAATAAAGGCTTTAGTCAGAAGCCTTTTCCAGAGGTTTGTCCATTTTGTACCTATCAATAAATTTTTCTGGCGTCTTTAATATGAATGACAAGAAACCTATAAGTGGGTAAGAGTTGAGCTGGGCGCAACTTTCTTCTCCCGGTTTTGGTATAAATACTACTCTTGCTTTTCTCCAGCAATCTATTAGTCCGGGAGCCAGTGAACTTTTTGTTACGTCATAAGGTAACCGGCTAAATTATACTTCATGAATTAGTTTTTGTGCTAATGTAAACGAAAACTGATTTCTGCAATCCCAAATTCGGGGATAACATTAAGGGTTGCGCTGTGAAAGTTGTCGTAATTGACGACTATTTCACGTCATTTTTAAATGCAAAATACAAGTTCCCATCAAAAGTTTGATTAACACAGAGCAATAAAATATGTTTCTGCAATGTGGAATCCGGGGATAACCCCTTCTGCAAAGAGGGTGAATATGTAGAGTTGAAGTTATGAAACATTTTATAAGATAAATGAAAAATTCTTTTTGCATGCACTAGTGCGAACATTACAAAAATGATATTCTGCATAACAAACTCCGTGGTCATGACTTTCTGCAAGCGCCTCAAAAGTAACTTGTCGCGCGCCGTTAACGTGCCGAGTCAATTTCACATTATTATATTCAACAAATCAATGCAATTTGCACAACAATCATATCTCACAATAAATATACACGAATTTAAGAATTTATGTACTACTTTTTAACAACATTTCAAAATCGCAAAAACAGAGAAAACAAAAATGATCAAAATTCTGTATTCTATGTTTATGAACAAACTTCAGGAATTTTTCGAAATTGTTTTCAATCGCGTTGGATTTAGTTTATAACTAATAAAATTTAACAAGTTGTTATAATATTTTGCGCTGGCAGACAGCTTTGTTTGTGTAGATTAACCGTTCATGTTTGTTATTCTTAGATATTTCACTGTAAGTGAGTCTGGTGACTCGAACCCAAGTTCAGGCTTTGCACTCGCGCGTCATGCCTGTTGAGGCCTAAATCGACGTTTCACCTCTTTCGGCCTAGATTTGTTGTTCGGCTCAGCTATGAGCCGAAACCTTTAGTTAACGCGCCTCCCAGCTGGGCGTACCTTATAAGCCATTCTTAAGAGCCGGCATACATGCCGAATATACCTGTATTTTTGTATGGTGTTTGGTAGGTCACTTGGTGTGGCCAATAGATGTATTAACCGAACAGTCTTATTCTTTGCCTTTTTGTGTCTTGTGCATGTTTGTTTACAGGGGGACTGTGTCACTGTGTTACGACCATTGTAAGGTGAGGCCCAGTACTTCTCGCTCCGTTTAACCCTCCAGGTCCGGTTGAACGTGGGTATCTTGAGTTGGATCTGGTGGCGCCCATTTCTTTAGCAATGCCCTGTATATACCTCGACACGCTTGTGCTGCGGTGTACCGTTTTGAACCACGCCCATCTCCCTGAGCGCATTTGAGCCGAGACCTGTTTTTAACGATTGTCAGGGTGAGCGTGCCCCATTTCCCTGATTTGTTTAGCATTCGATACTCGCCCATTCGTGAGTGTCGTAATGTTAATTTGATACTGTAACAGAACATCATAATTTTAATATCATTTTCTTTTTCGCTAAAAAGTCCCCCGCGTTTTCTCTCCTATTACACAAAAAATCATCTGGTGGCAACTAAACTAAAAAATTACAATGAAAAGATTTGTACATTCCATCAAAAAATTTTTCCAGAGATCACAGTTAGGCTACTGAAACCCAGAGCAGCACTGAAAAACATCTCAATACAACAGGAGAGTACCACTTCATCGTTAGTTGCTCTAGAAGAAGTTTCTGATTCAGTAGACCTCGCAACAGACATCGAGACGAGCACTTCGGAAGCATCTCGTAAACGTTCTAAAGGTCGTTTTATTACATTAATTTGTGGAAATTGTACTATTTTGTGTAAAGAGGTAATGCCGGTAGCACCTAAGAAACACGATAACAACATGCTTCAGAAAATTGAGAATAGTAAGAAAAATTCGTGTATATTTATTGTTGCCTAAATCGCATTGATTTGTTGAATATAATAACGTGAAATTGACTCGGCACGAGCATTTGACGGCGCGCGACAAGTTACTTTTGAGGCGCTTGCAGAAAGTCATGACCCCGGAGTTTGTTATGCAGAATATCATTTTTGTAATGTTTAATGTTCGCACAAGTGCATGCAAAAAAAATTTTTCATTTATCTTATAACATTTTTCATAACTTCAACTCTACATATTCACCCTGTTTGCAGAAGGGGTTATCCCCGGATTCCACATTGCAGAAACATATTTTATTGCTCTGTGTTAATCAAACTTTTGATGGGAACTTGTATTTTGCATTTAAAAATGACGTGAAATAGTCGTCAATTACGACAACTTTCACAGCGCAACCCTTAATGTTATCCCCGGATTCGGGATTGCAGAAATCGGTTTTTGTTTACATCAGCACAAAAACTAATTCATGAAGTTTAATTTAGCCGTGAGCCCAATGACGTAACAAAAAAGTTCACTGGCTCCCGTACTATATGTATGTGGCCTATGACCAAACTTATTGTTTGTGTTGCACATAGATGGGTGGAAAGTTTATTCTAGCCCTGAATGAGCAGGGCTGAGTAGATTTCGTCTCCGTTTAAAATCTTAAATGGTTCAAAGCTGTGTAGTGCCCGTTTGCATTTAGTTAATCTTAGAACTTGGTTTGTGTTTTTCCAGTTCTCTGTAGAGATTTTCCTACACTTCGTTCACTGGAGTTTTTCTTCCCCAGTTTCTGTATTACCATTCCGATTTCTTTCACATGTTTTACTATTTACCTTTAGTTTGTTTCTGGCTAGTGCTTTTTGGAGTTTCGCACATTCCCGAATATTTTCAACTCTCTGACAGTACCGTCCCCACGAGGATTGTTTTTCTTTCTTTACATCATTGTTGTATTTTGTAAAAGCCTTTTTATCAAGATCCCAGTTCTTTAGCCTTTTTCTTCTGTTAAAAATCCTTGTCGTCTCCACCCGCAACTCAGAAAGCTGATTGCTCCAATAAAGTACATCTTTGGTTGACTTCTCTGTAGTTGCAGTACTGCAAAATTCGAAGAATTTTTTATTGGTAGTGATGACGTCAGCTATTGGTTTTAATTCAGGAGTGTTACTAGCCTGAAGAAGTATTCCTAGCATGCCTGGTTAAGGTTCTTTCTGTATGAGCTCCAGTTCTAATTTCTAGGATATCTCTTACTCCAGGTTAGTAACCACTGGTGTTTTAAGGTCAAATCGAATGTATCTATGCTCTGAGAGCATTGATTCTTCATATTCGTGCAATTTTTTACCATATTTGCCATTGATGCACTGGCTAAGATTACCTATATTAATGACATTTATTCGAACACTAGTTCTAACTGTAGGTTTATTGGTCTGATTCATTTTCTAAGAAAATATCCAGGGGTGACTGATCCCTTGGGCTGCTGCTGCTGCCCCATGCAGCATGGTGAGTATTTGCAGCATAGCCTATCAGTAACTGCAGATTCGACCCTATACAGTCACCTACGTGCTGGCATCTCAGAAGTGGGTGGTTTTCCTGCCTGCCTATTTATGCAATAATAAAAGTACATAGTCCAGCTTTTAGTCGTCCCCAGACCCATCACTTTTACGCTCTTACAATCCAAGAGTCTTGCATTAGTACCATATCAATATTGTTTTTAATGGCATAAGCCGATCCACTCTTATATTAACATACGTTCACCAGGAACAGTCTCATCGTCATCGCTATGATTACTCATTTTTTTCAGGTTTTGCAGTGAGTGTCCAGGTACTCTTCCATCTACTCCACCCAAGGAGGTTGTGAAGGTCGATATTCTAGAGCACTCTCTACTCCCATTGGCTGAGAAGCTTCATGATTATCTTTACCTCCTTCTTGTTTCTTCTTCCTCTTTTCTCTTATCCAGTTTCTTAAATGTGACCCCCGAGAAGTTGAGGCAGAGTCTGCAGTTTAAGTCCCATAGGTGGCCCAAGGACTACTCAAACATGGCGATGACTAGCTGCTCTCTCTTAAGATCCAGCTTGGAATCCGGTACCTGCCAGGTTTTCATTTAAAAGCCCATATTTTGCACATGCTGTGCTGTACAGAATAATTTTTGGTTCCAGTATTGACCCAGGAATCCACGCTAATGTGTATACTGGTTTCAGAATGTCCTTGGTCTTCTTGAGCACACGTTTTTATTGTTCCCACTGTATAAACTCTGTGTATTTCCTCAAATGATGTTAATCCGACGCTTGCTGTAACGTACCTCGACAAATCTGAACTGAGGTGCAGTACTCCTCCCTCGATTCCATCTATCTTGAGTAGAAAGGCTTTCATCAGGCCTGCTTGATCTTGTATTATCAGGATACCCTTCTGGCACTATGACCATTTTCATCTTAAGAGAACGCTTTCATCAGATCGGTTCCTCTTGAACCCTCTCCACGTTTTTCCTCTTAGCCCCCCCCCCCCCCTCTTCCGCAGATCCTGCTTTTTGCAGTCGTTGGCGCTGAAGTTTGCGCTGCTCTACGCCTTATAGTTTATTATATTCTACTCGATCCAGCCTCGATCTTCCAGCTGGTTTGTTGGGTCTACCCTCGGGAGGTAAATTGTTTTTTTGTTTCGTTTTACTCTTGTATCTATACTGCATAACACTACACGAAGATTAGTTACACGTAACGAAAATCACTGCAACGTTCATAAAGAATGTTTCCTAATAGTAATCAAAATACATTTTTAAACAAATCATATACCATACTTTTTAATAATAAAAATATATAAAATGTATGAAAACAATACCCAAGTCTTAATTTAAAGCTTTGAATTTGTTAATATTATGTCTACAAATACGTGAACTACTACTTATTTTAATTAGTTAGGCATGTCCAGTCTTCATGTGTGCAGTTGTCGTCCACTTCCTAGTTGTCTAAGATAGGCCGCTATCAATTTTTCTTGAATTTTGCTGCCTAGCATATCAACCCCAATTTGGTTGGCTTCGTCGTAGTAAGGCAATCTGCTGCATCTTTCCAAAAACGTGTACAACCTCGGATGCTCTAGTTTCGAAATGGGGATCAAATAATCTAGGCTGCTAATCGAAGACACACAGCAAAGATCTGCTATTGTCAAATGGTTCCCAGCAAGCCACAGATGATTCTTCAAAAACTTTTCGATAAGCCTGTACACTCGTGACACCCCTGCCCTTACTGGTGGCGGTATATCGGTCTGGTTACGAAACAGCAAAGGATACTACAAAGTTTTCCAGTTACTGTATTAGAGGAATATTTGACTGAGCATTGCTTACTATGGTCTCAAAGGTTTTAGGAAATAAGACTTCAGTGTCGAAGTGCAATCGCTGATCAACAATTGCTCTACGAGTAGGATCTTTGGGATATAGCGCATCGTCCTTACCGTACTTGCCTACTAAATATCCTGCAATCGCGTGGCTGTCCCAAATTATAAAATCGCCATCTTTTAAAGTTGGAATTGTATGTTGGGGGTTTATCTGTAAAATAATATATAGACTAAAAATATCGAATTTCAAATCTTACCTTAATAAGATCAGGGGTCAGGTAAGCTTTGGATAAAATGTTGGCATCTTTAAGTTCTATTTCTAAATTAAGTGCTTTCGCTACGAGATAAACAGCTCTTGCCGGTGGGCTGTAGTAAGAAAAGTACAACAACGGAATGCTTTTTGACGATGAACTAACTACAAATTTTTGGAACATACCGCCAAAAGTTGAGGTACATTTCACTATTTACTTTAAAATGACAAAACGTCTCCATCAGACTGAAAACATCAGAGAAGTGTCAAAATAGAGAGTAACTTGATATTGGTTGTGTAAAAAAGTGAAGAATTCATATAAATAAGAAATATCAGTAATAAATTCCATTGTGCAATCTCGATTATTGAGAAATACAGCACTTCTAATATGCTAAAACCATCATAGGCTTATAGTTGATTTCTTCCTTTTAGTATTGTACTCGTACCATGACTTGTAACACAAGCTTCTTTTCCTTGTTATAGTAGTTGTTACAAGTTAATCCTCCTTCTTTGATATTTATAGTGTCTAATGTAACGTATGTTTCAAAGACGTCAACGGACAAACCGTTGTCCCTTCTCACTATAAAGTACTGTTTAGAGAGAGGGGACAACGATCTGCCCGTGCCCTGGAAAGGGCAAATTGACATCAAGGCACCCTAGTAGGGGCAATATGCTAAACGTGCTTATCAGCGCAGTTTGATAATATCGAGAGATCCAAAAAAAACTGTTCCTCAGCGGGCTGTGGAAATTCAACGTATGAATAATATGTTGGTGACACTGTACCGGGTGGCCAATTAAGAAGGGCACTGGGCCCTATTTCGAAAAGTAATTGTCGTAAAGACTTGGGGTAAAAAAATTTATGACTAAAGCGGCCAAGAGAAAATGCTGGAAATTATTGTTAAGTTTCTAGAATGGCCGCCAGGGGGCGTAATCGCATTCTTGAATTTTAAATCCCGTTTTTTGAGAACTATTCTTATATTATAGATACCTAAAATGGACACCGTTTTAAAGCTGAGATAAATTGGATTTTTTTTTGTTAAAACCTTTTTGCTCTATCTTTTAAGGGAAAGTGGTGGGGGCGTCCGAACGTTTTCGGAAAGAAATGTCAATAACTTCAAAACGGCTGAACGAATTTTGTCAAACTTGAAGTCATTGAAAAGGGCTTTTCTTAGACTATCAACGCTGCCTTGAGCGGATTGATGTAGATTGCTTGTGTCGCCGGTAGAGGGCGTTTTGCGACAACACTACAAATGAAATGAATTTTCTCAAAAAATTTAAATGCAATGATATCACTTTTATTGCAACAAAAGATAGCCAAATCAGGGTCTAACAAGCTAGTGAAAACCGCATTTCGATATTTATTTCCTAACCTAAAATATCAGTAAAGGAAGTTAAAACTCGAAATAATGTCCCATCTTTGGGAATATTTTCAGTATACCTGCCCTTATCAAATCCTAATTATCTTTCTTTTAGCAAAATATATATAAATTTACTGTTAAAATACCAACATTATATTTAAAATGTCAATAATAATGAATACTCATTCAATATGATTGAATATTGCCCTTCTATCATCACGAAATTCGAAATTTTTAAAATGCAAGTGTGCTTTGGAAAACAAAATAGCAAAAATTATAATGGTGGTGTTTAAGTGTCAATCATATTAAGATTGCAGCTATTTATAGTGCATTTTGGTGGAATTATTTGTAAAAAATGCCTTTGCCACTTGTAGAAGTGTTTGATATGTTTCGTGTTTATTTTCAAAACAATGAAAAAGCAACTGTTTCTGTTAGAATTTATGCGATGGAGTATCCTGATAGGCGCCATCCAACTGTCAAAGTTTTTCGTGTGGACAGAAAGGCAATATTCAATCATATTGAATGAGTATTAATTATTATTGACATTTTAAATTAAATGTTCGTATTTTAACAGTAAATTTATATATATTTTGCTAAAAGAACGATAATTGGGATTTAATAATGGCAGGTATACTGAAAATATTCCCAAAGATGCGACAATATTTCGAGTTTTAACTTCTTTTACTGATATTTTAGGTTAGGAAATAAATACCAAAATGCGGTTTTCACTAGCGTGTTAGACCTTGATTTGGCTATCTTTTGTTGCAATAAAAGTGATATCGTTGCATTTAATTTTTTTGAGAAAATCTATTTCATTTGTAGTGTTGTCGCAAAACGCCCTCTAGCGGCGACACTAGTAATCTGAATCAATCCGCTCAGACAGCGTTGATAGCCTAAGAAAAGCCCTTTCAACGACTCCAAGTTTGACAAAATCCGTTCAGCCATTTTGAAGTTATTGACATTTCTTTCCGAAAATGTTCGGACACCCCCCACCACTTTGCCTTAAGAGATAGAGCAAAAAGCATTTAACAAAAAGAAATCGAATTTATCTCATCTTTAAAACGGTGTCCATTTTAGCTATCTGTAATATAAGAATATTTCTCAAAAAAAGGGGTTTAAAATTCAAGAATACGATTACGCGCCCTGGCGGCCATTCTAGAAACTTAAAAATAATTTCCAGCATTTTCTCTTGGCCGCTTTAGTTATACATTTTTTTACCCCAAGTCTTTACGACAATTACTTTTCGAGATAGGGCCGAGTGCCCTTCTTAATTGGCCACCCGGTACGTCAATGTCAAATTCGAGGTTATCAGGTTAGGTTTGCCGTCAGTTATGACACAAAATGACGCAAATCCTAACCTGCTAACCTCGAATTTGACATTGACATACAGTGTCACCAACATATTATTCATACGTTGAATTTCCACAGCCCGCTGAGGAACAGTTTTTTTTTGGATCTCTCGATACGTAACTCCGTTGAATTTTAGCCCGCATTTCAGAACACCACCTACAACAGACAAGTTGTTAACGGAGCGGATGCTTCACGCCCGGCTTTTGCCGAGGATGGACGTGAAATGTGAGCCTTATTCTCATTCTTTTGCGGTTGTGATTGAAGACAGAAGAAGGTTTCCGCTTGAGATGGCTAAAAATAAGCAAGTGTTACTTAGTGAGCCAGATCCAATTAGTTCAAGTAATAATTTCTCCGTGGAAGCATCGTCGGTATTACGACGATTTTTTCTAACATTAAATTACTTATTCTTATTATGAGTGCCGTGGCACTAATTAAGTCCGTCGGCCGTCAACAAACGATTTTTTTCGGAATGTATTCTCGCAATTTTCATCGCTAGGTTCCAGCATATCTCACGTCTAAGCAACCCTTTGCGTGAGTCAGACGTGCCACAGATCAGATTCCAGTTTTACAGTTTTCTTGTGAAACATCTCGGGACCCAGGTCTGAATATATCCCCGTCTACTGAAAATAGTGGGCATTTGGGAGCTGAGGACTTCTGAACTTGGTTACTTTAAGCTACAGACTTATTGTCGGTGTTGTGACGACTGCGTTACGTTATAACTACCTTTCTATCTGTATAACTTCTACAAACCATTTATTTCCTGCACGTTATTTACCTCCCCTCGTCATAGCTAGAACGTTTATACCTTGTGTATTTAGAATGAAATCTGATAATGTTGTTGTATGTGTGTTTACTCGAGGGTTCGGGCCTCTTGGACACCAGTTTTGAGCTTTTGCCATAAAAAAGAACAGTGAACATTGTTAATCCGCAGGTTGTATTGTGACCAGCCTAATAGAGTCCATAAATCACAGCTTGATAACCCGTAACGACACAGCGAGGGCATTTACCACTTGTAGCAATAAATTGAATGGCGGGCCAGCTTCGATTCCCCACAGAATTTGAACCGCTAGTATTGTGTGCTTAATACAACTTTTCAATTGTGCCATTGTGTTTGCCTGTACTCTGTACAACAGTATGTAGTTGAATTGATAAGCAAGTTAAACCAACTGTATATGGTGATAAAATTAACACATGCAGCCAGCCCTACTTGATCTCCATCCTGGCGCCTTGACCGTCTTCTTCTGAGTCGCTAGACGCCTAACACCTCGTTAGGCAAAAATATATTACTTTGTTGTATTAATACATATTTTCTACATTTCTCCCGAATTCGCTGAGATAAAACCACTCCTTTCTGCCACTCAAGTGCAGCAAAGCGTCGAAAGTGATAGATATCATACGAGCTCAGATTTTACACTTTCAAGCCAATTATGAATACTACTTTTTAGACGACCCCATAAAATGATACATAATTATGTTCAAAATATTTATTTTACTCCGATGCTGCCTGTCGAAGTGTTCCTCTCGACCTCAACTATTTTTACAAATTTACAATTTTTGGCGCAACCGCTCAATAAATCGCAATCAACCCTAAATTGAATAAAAGGTCTCATAAAACGACAAAACCTTTGTGAAGACAGTAACCGCTTTGACGTTAAAGGAAAGTCGGATAATTAGTACATAATAGCGAAGTTGTCACGCTGGATGGATAACCCATCAGCATGATTTTTATGCCAGTTTGTGTCAGATATTAATAAAAAAAAACTAAAAAGCTTTCGGACGATATTTGTCGCTTTTTCTTTGTACGTATGTTTAAAGTTAGAGCGAATAGTTTGTATTTCTGGACCAGAATGAATTGATTATTGCAGGCAGTCTGGACGGTTGGTTCAAGCTCCGGATTCTCAATGATTGCATCTCAAATTCTATGTCCTTATAAAGGGGGTCGCTGCCTTATTCTTTGCTTTCGCTGATCCCATTGGTTAAGAGTGGAAGAGCATTTCTTCGCGGGTGGAGGAACCGCGACTCTAATTGATTAGAGCGTCCAATTAGCAAATTGTTTTAATCGTTGCTCGCTTGCTGGAAAATCAACGTGCATTTTGATATCAAACACGAGTTGTTTCCTCCGAGATTTTTCTGGGGACATTTGTGACGCTCAGGTCAACATACCTCGGCGGCTTTTTTTTTTGGGGCGCTTTCGGCTCGCCTTACTTATTCGACGTTGTGAGTGTACCTATCGGATACCCGGTGTTTTCCAGCATGTGTAGAAACCTCACATGTGGTGAAGTCAAAACACGATGTAGCTGGGAGCTGAGATGTATTTGTTTTAGCAGATTTCCTGTTCCGATGCCACTCGGGTAGAGAGTTTCTAATGTCAGTATTTCTCTGTCTTAACGCGGGCACTTAATTGCCGGCTGCTGAGGATTTGTTTTATGGCCCGTTCGCTTTATCGGGGTTTTGTACTTTCTTTGGAAGTTGCTTGTTGGTTTTATGATGTTTATTAGAATTTCTGTAAATTAAACGCGGGGTCGAGGCGTCTTGCTGACGAATGAAGAAATTATTAAAATGGGCCGTTCTCTTTGCTTTTGATAAAGAAAGGCTCATGCTCATATGTGAGCTTCATATCAATATTTTTCAAAGTTATCAGTAGATGCGGATGGAAATTTCATCCATTCTCACCTTTAAACCTCGAATGCCACATAATCGGCGCTCCCTGTCCCGTTCGCACTCTTCACTAACGGTATTACTAAATCGTCAACTCTATCTCAAACCGATTTCCTTCGTCTAGGCTTGGCAATAATTAGTGCTCGGGGTTCAAGAATAGTCAACATCCACATGCAGAACCAGAGGTCATTGAAATACAATTACAGCGGGCAAAACACCAATTGGTAAATCCGGCACTAGCCATAATTGGGATTCACACCCTAATCACCTATAGCATTTCCCAGTATGACTACCCCTTACGTAAGCAAATCAGCACACACAACCGTTCGTCCGCTTTTTTCGAGCGATGATCTCTCTCCCTCTTATACTGCAATATTGCTCACCCCCGAATCACAGCCCCCACATAAGGTGAAACAAAGTGGAAAAGACTTCATTGCACCAAGGTGTCTGCAAAAGAGAAAGTTTCACCACCGCTGTTTTACAAATTTAAAATATCATAACAAAGAAGAAATCCAAAAGAAAATTTAGCGTGTCACGAGAAGCAAAATATTCTACGTTATCTTGATCATTTTTGTAAGTTTCGTATTGGTCTTCACGTGTAATTAAGGATGTTGGGTACAGAAATATCGTTATAATATAGTGTTATATCTTCGCTATACTCACTTGGGTATAGTTCATGAAAAACAAAATTTGGTTAAGGTTGGTTAAAATATCTTTTGAGAATTCGAAAAGTTGTTTGAAGATTTTATTCCAAAACTGTTGTTTCTTAAATTATTTTCGGATAGGTTTTTTACATAGAATTATCGGAATTCCTTTTGTTGTTATCATAAGTTCTGGTTTTGATAATTAATCGTATATTAAAGGTTTATTGTTTAGTGTATTACCCAATGCCAAAAGCTGGTTTAGCTTGGTCAACTAATTGTCGCGTTGACATTTTGTAAAACACTATATTCTTCGGTCCGTTTCAACACTCTAAATAGACCTAAAAATATGGGTTTAAGGGCCTTAGTCTGCGTGTTGTTACGTAAAAAATATTTGTGAACGTAGTTATACCTTTATTGACCTAGAATTTGGTGTAAGGGCAGTTTTTCGTGTGGAAATATTGTTGCGTGGAAATTTGTGACTTAAATTCATTAGGAAAGGCGCTTTTGAATCTCTGGAACTGCCCTATCCCGCCATTGCATCTCTTCGCGTAACCTACGCATCCGCTCTGTTTCGGTATTCAGTGAATAATTAGGATAAAATGAATCGTATTACATGTTTTTCACGACCGAGAGTAGAAGTCGGTTTCTATAGCATCAAAATTGTGACAGAAGTAAAACATGTATTCCCGAGAAACAAAATAGGACAAAAATTTCCCTAGGGAGTTTTCAATATGACTGAAACAACAATTATGTCAAATTCGAGGTTATCAGGTTAGGTTTTGCGTCAGTTTGTGTCAAAACTGATGCAAAACTTAACCTGATAACCTCGAATTTGACATAGACTTATAGCGCCACCAACTTTAAAATTTAAAAATGTCAATAAATTACGTTTTAAAAAAAACAGGTTTGTAGTTTTAAATCTTCCTGCAACGTGAAAAAAATAGTATATGCAATTCGGAGAGACTGCTATTTCGCTTCAGTGCTATGTGACCCTCGGGCTTCGCCCTCGCGTCACAAATTGCACCTCAGCAAAATAACGCATTTCTCTCCCTCATTGCATAATCTACTATTCTTAATTCCAACCGTTAGATATCGAACTATTCTTACGACAGCAGAGCGTTGCTTCATTCTGTCATAAATTGAAGAACAGATCGAAAGGTATAATCTAATATGCTTCCCTTATACAATACTTTAAAAAACGGCTTAATCAAGTTTACGTTGGTACAACGAGAACGAGAATGTCTACTCTACTCAATGAAGTTAATGAATTCGACAGCCCGTCCGATTTGTGGTACACGATTTTAAAGCTTAGCAGCAATATGGGATGCCCAGCTGCCTTTCTACATGAGTTTTTCACCTCTAAGTTACCCCAGAAATGATACATATCTTTTCATGAGAGAGAGGTGCTCATAATTTTTCTTTGTCTTTCTTTTGAGCAACCTATAATTCTGTTCCCATTACCATAGCTATACTCGGCGCAGGAACAAATAGAGTAGAGTATGCAACCCAAATGGCATATTGCAAAGCTGGCTGGATCACTAGTTTAATAATAATCACTAAAGAATGAGAGATGGCGGTTCTTATAATAATTTCAACTGACATTAAATAATTTGTTGAGTTTATGAAACAAACAGAAACTTTGACGAATTTAAGAAGTATAGTTAAAGCTTTCACCAACGGGTACAACAATGTATAAAGAAGTCACAGGAATAATAATAACAGCAAACTAAACCAAACATACCACAAACTATCAAACACACGTACGCCGAAAAATATCAAACTTGTCAGAAAAGATGTTTTGTCAGAATTACAGCCATCTCTGATTCTATAGTAATTATTAGTAAAATAATGATCCAGCCAGCTTTGTAATATGCCATTTGGGATACATACTCTACTATATTTGTTCGCTGCGCCCACTATAGTCTGACGTTTACTTTCATCTCACGTTATATTCGTATACTTTAGCATTTAGGTCTTCAAGCACCATCCTGTAAATACTTATCAAATTTATCTTCGTTCGTTTTTTTTCAGAGAGTATATATAAGTTGACTATGTCTATATTTATTGTTTCTCTCTTTTCGATAAGATGCTGTTTTACTAATTATTTTTCTTTGATCAGATTTAAAATTGCGGCTTCTCCATAAATTCCTCGAACTTCCCATGCTGGTATGCTGTAAGGGTCGGGTATGCGCAAACCTTACTTTTTATTTCATTTTTAAGAAGGACATTAAATACTTTTAATTTAATATCTTTGGTATGAGTAAGATGTACTCCTTTTTTGCAGCTGTTAGACATTTTTCATAACTACTTGTTATTTGTCAATAACAGAACTGTCAATCTGACTGAAAAGTTCCCCATAACAGCCATGGCTGTTATACATTTAACAGAACAATAGCATTTTAACATTGGCAATACTGAAATGTATAGTTGGTGACACTGTAAGTATATGTCAAATTCGAGGTTAGCAGGTTAGGTTTTGCGTCAGTTTATGTCAAAACTGACGCAAAACTTGACCTACTAACATGGAATTTGCCATAGACTTACAGTGTCACCAACAATAAATTTCAGTATTGCCAAACGTATTTTTTTCCGTAGGTGACTCTGATAAGACGAGTTTTCTAATACCCGTTATTAATACTATTTAACTTTTTCATTTAAATTGCGCTAAAATTTCAATTTTTATAGGTGGTATGAAAAGTATTCAACGACATATGGCCGTTATCACATCTAACTAACGGCCTTATGTCGTTAATAACTATAACGAGACTTCGACTGGTAGCATTGTATTTTCGGCACATGACCTAGCAGACGAGGCCGCTGAAACACAGCCGAAGGCTATGCTTAATTATGGTAGGGGTATTAGGCGAAATTAAGAAAATCAAGGTCTGGTCTATGTGGTAGCTCTGCGAATAATCCGGAGAAGTGCTGTAATAGATCACAACGTGTCTAACTCTTACTTCTCTAGATGAAACACAATCCGACGTCGCAGTATCATAACTGTTAGTATTAGTAAGATTGTGTGCACCGACTATTTGTCTTACTTTTACTTCTCTGTGTGGCCAGCATTCCGACATTGCAGTATCTTAACTGTTACACTGTTAGTAAGATTGTGTGTACACCGACTACTTACTCTTTATTCGCTAGTTTTTTCTGTAAATGTTGGTTTCCATGATGATCTACGAATTTTGAACTACAAATCAGTCAGACCCCGGCGCACTGTTCTTGTAGATATTTACACACTAACTTCGTTTATTTTCCTTTGTATGACCTTTGTAGCTGTTCTATTTTCTTTAACAAGCTTGGTTAAAATACACTGCAAGTTTACTACCACATCTATGTGACAAAGTTATCCCCACATGCAACTTGCAGTTGATATTCGCCCCGAATTCTTCAAATTTGGGCCCTCTTCGGAATTTTTCTTTGGGAAATGTATACCCAAATTACCCTTCACATTCAAAGTTTGGTCAGAAACAGTAAGAAACACATTCGCATAAAAAAATAAATTTAAGGTGCATATCTAGTTACCTACTCAGTTTTACCAAAGCGTATATGTTTAAAGTGTATATTATACACTCTTTAGTTTCACTTTTTTTTAGTATTTTCTAAAAACTTCATTCAAACTCACGAGAAAATAACACACGGGTTCTATATCACAAGCAATACGTTAGCGATTAAAAACAGTGTTGCCTTTACTTGCTCATAATGTGTGATTTTAATGATAGAACACGATGTATGCCTCAACAATATAGGATTAAGCTATAAAATACGAATATTCCTTTGAATGTTTTTAAACTGTACTGGTGGTCATATTAATATGGCCAGAGGAGTCGCGGATTGAGTATAAAAGACTAATAAAAAGTGAAATTCGGTATGCAGCTGTACAAGGTAAACTCAGTGGGTGTCTTGAAAGCAATTGAGATGCAAGATAAGGCAGAACTTTGTAACTTCAAAGACATATTTGTGTACATCGCGCTTGCAGCACGAGGTGACAAATTGCTTTCGCTGTTTCACACAAATTGTCAAGTTTTTCAACTTTTCAACAAACGGCATTATCTAAGAACACTGCAGCATATCGTCACATCATATAAGAACCCAATTAATAGAAATACAAAGGACACTGTGCAGGAAGAATAACGCCTCCTGCAAAGTCAAAAGAGTTTAGGAAACGGTACAGAAGAAAGTACATAGATTTTGAACCGGCTCAGCAAAAGTGTGTTCAATCAAGACGAGTCTAAATTCTGCCTTCCCGCTGACCCAACGAGAAGAAAAACAATAAACCCGATCCCCGGGCACCGAATCTTGGACATTGGGCCATTGTAAGCCCAAAATGGTACGAGACAGCAAAGGATCTGAAAATTCCTTCTTCTTGCATAACAGCGAGCTATATAACGGCAGACGGCCTGAGCCAGGGAATGTCTTATTACGATTCCAGTCTGCTTACTTTGAGTTTTCTGAAGGATCTGGTCAGTTTCCAGATCACTTGTGTGTTTCTAAACTTCTCCGGTTCGATCACTTTGATCAACTATAGAGCGGTGGTAAGACTCCACCTATTAGCCGTCCGTCAACGTCAGATACTTTGGCAATCGTTTCAACTGTAAATCGCGCAGTTAAGTCTTAAGCATTTTATGTAATAGGCATTGTGTTCATGAGCATCGTATATAGTTGTACCATTTTTACATGTACTCCTGTATATTTTATCGTTTGCTCTCAAATTAATAAAATATGTGTGGTTGTTGTCTACATCGGTTATGCTTTATTAAGCCTACAAGTAACACTTCACCGACTGAACATAACCTATTTATAGTCAACCAGTATCGAATTATGTAATCAATCACTAATTTTTCCTCAAGTGATTAACTTCCATATTAGGAGAACGCGATTAATCCTACTTATTTAAATATTACGTTGCAAAATGGAACACCTTAATCTGTTTGTCCCCAAATGTCGTCAGGATTACATTAAGATCCAGTGACTACTCCTTAAAATTGAGCAATAAAACTTCCCCCTGAAAAAGTATGTTGTAAAATGAAAATCTTAATCTGTGTATCCCTATAAAAGTAATTGGGTGTACATTACGCCACAGTAAATAGTCCTCACAGTAAAAAAACACTTTCTGCTAAAATGATATATAATAATCACGTAGGAAGCACTGTTTCACGGGTTAAAATGTCCTTGGCACAAATTGTCACGCGTGGAATTACTTTCGCGGAACTGTCGTGCGCTAAATTGTACCCGCGGCATTGTAGGGTGGCACATTTTATTGACGTTATAACAACTGCTGAGTTTACGATTCTTTACGAAATGAGCAATTTTTCTAATTTATTAACTTGTATACAGCTAGGTGTATTTTGATTTCCTTGCATTTGACTAATTTTAATGTACTTAGGGGATTGAACATGTAGTAGCTAACACTTTCCCTAGAAGTATACGTAGTAATTGAAGTCATTATAAAAATATGTTAATTAATCTCATACAAGATCAATAATGACAAGACGATACTGTTCTAACAATCTTTAATTAATTTCATCATAAAATCTCAAATTTTTACAATCAACATTTCTATAAAAGTGCTTCAATACTAAAGACAGTCGTGAGTAGTTACAATCTAGCAACCAGCTAGACGTTCGGTAGCGTATCCCTCGAAAAGAAGTAGAAAATCATTACATTCCTATCTTTTCCTTAATAAAGTTTTCGGTTATCTCCAAGCTCTCCTGGTTTGCTTCCTTGAACGCTGGCAGGTCTTTGCCCCTTTCCATCCAATCAGCAAGCCGAGGAAACTTGTCCGCATCAATGGGCATCGCTATTTCCACAGTTGTCATGGTGCAGAGGATGCTCAGGTCAGCGATGGTAACCTCGTCCCCACACAACCACGTACGGTCCTCCAAAAAGGAGTTCAAAAAGTCGCAAGCTTCGTCGATCCTCTCGAAGTTCTTCTCTGTGATTTGAGTGGATGATCCCATTAATACTGGCATCTGCAATTTAAGTCACTAACGGCCGTTCGTAGCAACAGCAAAAACTTACGAAAGCTTCCACGAATCGTGGATACAGGACTCCCGATTCAAAGTGGAGCCTTTGGTCGACAAGCGCCCTTTGCTGAGGCTCTTTGGGGTATAAAGTATCATCCTCCCCATAGCGAGTTACCAAGTATCCATTGATGGCATGGCTTTCCCAAACAACAAATTCGTCGTCTTCTAAGATGGGAATGGTATGTTGTGGATTCAGCTAAAATTAATCAAAAACTAAGTAAAGGCTACAAGAAAATAATTTACTGTATGGTAAAATGGAATACATTTTATTAGACAAATCAGCAGAACTAGTAATATTAAAAGAATTATATACAGAGTTGAAACTATATCAACTTATGAGTTAGAAATCTTATTAGTTTAGACGTTTGGAATAAGCTTCTAAAGAACCACGAATTTGTAGATGAAAGATATTGGAATTAGTATAAAAACTGAAGGTTATATTATTGAAGAACATGTTATGGTATGGCCACGTCCACCAAATACCAAGATGGCTATTGTTTGGAAGCAGCACCAAAAGGTTTAGAAAATCAAAAATAGCAAAGGTGGCAAATATAAAGTTACAGATTGTGTTATCTGTAGTAAAGCCCTTCAGACACATACGTGTTCATGCATGCTTTCATTCACGATACTTTTTTAGGGACATTAACAGTTCCATGATTTCACAATCGACCTACCTTCAAAATAGGGCCGCTCATAAAGTCATCATCGACTAGTTCCTGCTCTAAGTCAATGCCCAGAGCCTTAGCAACGGTCACAACGGCCCTACAGGGAGGACTGATGACCTTCATGTAGACTTTCGGGGCCATCGCTGTTGGTAAATCTTTATGGAGAGGACTAACTTTTCCCTGTTCAACGGGCGATGACTGACTGAAAACACACGAAACTCTAATGGAAATTCGATAAGAACGTTGCGACGTTGCATAGAAACGTGAACACCGACAACAAGCCTTGATTTGTCGAGCGCAATTTTCTGGTCTAATTATCCTAATTTCGGGGCGAGGGTAGTCTTTGTCCTGAAAACGCCTTTGTTGCAATTGTAAAATTTGGCGGAGGCTGAGAACTGGACTTGGCTCAAAATTTTGTGTTTTGGCCTTGTTGGGACGATTATAGAGATCGCAAAAAAATATTGCAAATCCGTGGTGGATAGTTTTAGCTACATAGTCAAGAGTAGCTGGCAAACTAATCTGATTTATTTGGAAACGTTTGCAATTGTTATGATGTACGTACGAGATATTGATTATTCATTTCATGGGTCTGGGTTAGTAATACACAATGTCACGATCACTAGGACGTTTGAAAATAGCTTCCACTGGAAATTGTGAGTCAATAAATTTAAACCAATACATTTATTCTTGGGAATGCAACCTATCTATCACGTTTCACAATTTAAAGCATGCATTCTCTTAGGTGACAATATTTAAGACTAAAATAGCTTGATACGCGTACATTATTAATATTACACTTTGTGTTTATTTATTATAAAAGCCAAACAGAGGTTTTTCCACTTTATCTAGTAATTACTGCACAAACAGTGATAACTTTAATGTAATATACTTTCGCTTCATGTTGGAATTTTAATTAAAAACATTAAATAAGAATTCTCGAAACAAAATACGATAGTGTGACAATAATTCTATCTAAAATACTACAATAGAGTAATTTACATGCATAGTAATGACCTTTAAGCATTACTACATACTTAATTATAAATAATAGTTGTTAATAAATTAATACAACAAATTTCAATTTAATGATGTACCAACTAAAGGGTGTTTTTTTAGAGGGATACAACTTTAAATTGAAATAAAACACAGAAATATGTTTTTAATATCCATGAAATTGGCTTTATTTGAAAGATAATTTTATGGCATTTATGTTTGAATATGATTTCTGGCATGTGACCCCCGCGATTGGCGTATACATGACGTAATCTGAAGGTCCAATTTTCACACACTCTTTTCGCAGTAAATCAGGCTGTATTTCATTTCAGCAATAACGCGTCGAATTTTGGCTTTCAAGTGCTCAATTGTTTCCGGTTTATCGGCATAGACATGCGACTTTACATATCCTCCAAGAAAATAATCTAATGGCGTCAAATCGCACAAACGAGGTGGCCAGTTAACAGATCCACGAAATGGATTTTTAACTGGCCACCTCTTTCGTGCGATTTGACGCCATTAGATTATTTTCTTTGAGGATATGTAAAGTCGCATGTCTACGTCGATAAACCGGGAACAATTGAGCACTTGGAAGCCAACATTCGACGCGTTATTGCCGAAATACAGCCTGATTTACTGCGCAAAGGGTGTGTGAAAATTGGACCTCCAGATTACGTCATGTACACGCCAGCCGCGGCGGTCACATGCCAGAAATCGTATTCAAACATAAATGCCATAAAATTATCTTTCAAATAAAGCCAATTTCATGGATATTAAAAACATCTTTCTGTGTTTTATTTCAATTTAAAGTTGTATCCCTCTAAAAAAACACCCTTTATAAGCAACCTACCCCTAGAACCCTCACATAATTCCGACTAGCTCAATTCTCGGCTGCGATACGGGTATAATAAATGTGGGATTTTTGTTTTCTTCATTTTCGCATGAAGCTTGTAGGTTCACACTAAGAAAGAAGTATTGGGCGCCGACAATTTTATTACATTGTAATTTATAAATAATATGTACATATCCAATCTTGTATTTTATGGTTTCTGTCTATTTATCAATGACACTATACGGAAATATTGAATTGGAGTTATATCAATTTATGGATCGAGTTATGTATTCAAATAAAAGTTTTACTCAAAAAGGAGTTTTCTTTCTATATGTAAAATTGTATGCGTATAGGTAAGATAAATTAAAGAGCTCTTTATATTCTTTTAACCTACTTTTGATCGCGAATACTTTTCGTTCAATGTTCTATCTAATAACTCCATTCACACCTTCGGAGTATACAAAATGCCCATTATTTGACACTTACATGCAGTGCAACATTAAACCCTAAATGACGTTTCTGAAACCTAACCTGTGGTTATTTACTTGGTTTATTTTATAATTTTCTACAGAAAAGGTGATTGAATTTACTTGCTACGTACTGAGTAAGTTATTTAAGGTAAGTTAAATTTCATATGTTTACTTACACTTAAAATTTTTAGATACTTCTGGTTGCTGCTTAACTGAATTTTTTCATACAGATCTCTGCGGTTTGGGACCAACCAAATAAGGGAGCAGCTGGCCTTACGCAGCCAGAAACCGCTGCCTTGCTTATCGAGTTGAATTTCTGGTTAACAGGAAACATTTCCGTCGCCGCACTAATGAAGCAAGGTTTGTGGTGTGGGATTCCTAACGATACTTAATGCCGGTTTAATATAATCGTCGACTTTAGATTAGGCACTCAAAAGGCTTCACCGAGACGTCGTGCATCCTATCCAACCCGAATCACTGCACTCAGTACCCAAAGACAATCAAGAATTGCAGGATAAATAAAAAGCTAAATTGAAAAAAGAAAACTTCTGTCAGGATCAATTATAATCACCGCTGGACGTACCTACCAGTCAAATCGTAACTGTTTTTTCTATAACTAATATTTCCAAGGAATTAAATCTATTCGCCCGACAAACCATTACAATATAATTAAATGCAGAATTAAATTAATTGTAATCTTACAGATTGGGGGTCTCAAATTTACATATCCTTGAGCTGAGAAAAAACACCCAACTTATTCGTCGTTGGACGCTATCAAGACCAAATTTGTTTTTATTACAAAACAGGAAGTGGCTTTTCTCTTTTATTTATTTTTTTTTTAATTTTCAAATTGGCCCTCTGTTTAAAATTAATTACTAAGTGACGATTATGCAACCTATATCTCTTCCAAGTACTATAAGTTGTATAACTTTCAGGTTATGTTACAATTTTTAAATTAACGCATTTGAGTAGCACTGACTGTGGAATGCTACAATGAATTCCATATAAAGCAATATTGAAGTGCTCCTACAGCTTTTTTAAAGCAACAGATAAATTTCCCTTCAATAAAGAAAGTTTACCTCCAATGCTAGCAATAGAATTAGCAGCTCCTGTTTTTATAATAAACTGTAAATAACATAATTAGTATTTTAGGAAATTATTAAGTCAAAATGTTTGGATTAAGTATGCTTCTTGATTAAAAATTCAGAATGCTAAAGCGTTCCGTTTTAATTGTATTAAAAATGGATTATCATAAATAATAGCATTTACTTCATTAGTTGTTAATATTAAATTTAAAAAAATGGCGTTGACGTAATCCAAATTTAAACTACTCATTTGTATTTGCTAAAAATTGCTATTTTTATGTTTTATTAAATTACTGAAGAAGCTAGCATAACTAGCGAAACGTATAATTAAAATATTTCAATTTGATATTACAGTACGTTTACGACAAAATGACTTATATTTATAATCAAAAATCAGGCGTAATTAAAAGCATTTTGACTTAATAATCTCCTAAAATACTCATCAAGAATATAAAAGTCATATAATTTAAAATTTGTAAATAATATACTTCGAGAGTTTTTAAATTATTTGGCTAACAACTGTCCTAACCAAAGTGCAATCACTTATGTTGAAAAATAAAGACCATTTCATTATTATTACTTTTCATGGTTCAACATCTTGAGATTCTGGGGGTCTTGCATACCTAGAGGGCGAGTCTCCATGTAGCGGATAGGGGAATGCCTCCAGATATGGGAGGTAGAACGAAAGTAAAACCTCCTTGAAGACCAAATAGGAACACAGCCAAACTACAAGTGCGGCTAAAAGACAAGAAATGAGAATTACTAGGACTAAGCAGAGTTGGGCAGTAATTAATTACTTTGTAATTAAATTACTAATTAAATTTCTTTTTGTTGATTTGCCTTGTAATTGAATTACTTTTCAAAATTAGGTGATTGTAATTTTTGTTAAAAAGTACTTGCCAATTACTTTTAAAAAGTAATTAATTACTACATTCAATTAATCAATTACCTTTGAGCAATTAAATTCCTCTAAAGTATTTAAATTATTTTACAAGTATTTTAATTACGTGTAGTAATTGAAATTACTCACGGTAATTGAATTACCTTTTAGTAATTTAATTACTAAATTACTGACCTCGATTGGGCATCTCCAGGGCGTAAAAAATAAGATAAGGTTTTATTAAGTTACATGTTAAGGAAATAGCAATAGGGCATTTCTAAAGCAATATAAACATAATTTAATATGTATTATGGCTAGTCGGATAACAGCAAGTTTTATGAACGAGGAAAGGCATGTATGTTAGATGGGATGTGCATATGTTGTGTGTTGTGCCGTGTAGGCTGTGCAGGATGTAGCACCGTAGCTTGCTAATAATTATTGCCTAAGAAGCAAAATATATGTCTGCGATAGATACAGATTGCAGAGTAAAGTACGGTAATAATATAATTTAATTTTTTGCATAAAAATTTATTAATTTCAATTTGCCTGTTTAAAAAGATGTACTAGCACAGGGCTATCTAAATAATACTAAATATAAATATGCAACAACAATCTCTATTGAAAGTAATTGAAAAAGTAATTTATGTTTCGCAATTACAATACAAAGTAATTGGTAATTGAATTACTATTTCTTTGAGTAATTAAAAATTTGGTAATGGAAGAACTTTCTTGGACAGTAGTAGGTAATTGGTAATAAATTACTTTTTTGAAGTAATTTGCCCAGCTCTGGGCCTAAGCGAAGCAAGACGCAAAAAAGAAGCATGGATGAAATTAGAACTGGTGAGGTACTCTTTCACTCTAGAGATATTGATAGGAAAGGTACCTATAAAGGTCATCCGTTGTATAATTTAAAAAAAAAATAAAACACATAATAGACATAAACACGATATGCGACTTTAAAAATATCAACGCGCTTTAAAAATCAAAAATGATACAAATGCATGGTCCGATGGTAGATTATGATGATGAAGAAATAGAATAGTTTTATAAACAAATGACACAGGTCATAAAAAACAAAACGCATTTATGGATCATATTGAGTCGGAGAAAAGTATCCGGTGAACAGCCTACGGGAAGTTTTGAGATAGGAACTGGAAATGACGATTGCTAGCTGAATTTCCAGAACGAGGCCAGTTATATATAAAAAAGACGTTTTTTTAAGAAAAAGGAAAATCGAAAATGGACTTGCATTAGCCCCTGGAAATACAAATAATGAGATCGATTTTATGGTCTTATCCCGTAAGCCCAGTGTGATGATTCAGTAGAAAATGAGTCCCCAAACTGCACCGACTAGTGTGCGCAAAAAACCATCTAAATATTCTAAATGAGCGAAAGAACTTAGTAAAAACGAGACCGAAAGGTAAATGAGGCTAAAGACAATAAATGCATGAAAGAATGAATGAATAACGAACAGGAAAATTGACAGCAAACTCCTCGAGGGACAAAATATATTTTTTAAACGTAGAAGACTGTTACGGTATAAACATATTAAAAGAGAAGACACATTATATAATATCAATATGAAAGTAATGAAGGCAACAGAAGAAACTGGCATGAAATTTGTCAAAAAAATCACAGAAAACTACATCATTAATCACGTGTACTCTTCACGGCAAACAAAGAGAAATTCTTAGAAAAGGATTGGAAACAGCAGTAGAATATTCCGAACTCACCAGAACAATAAAATTAAAAAACAAATCAAGAATGACGTAAAGGTAATGGGTCACAGAAATGAATAGAAACATTAAAATATTATATAGACACAGATGTAGATATGGTTTAAAGTAATAAACGCAGACAGGAAGAAAGTTACAAAGATTCCTGAAAAATTATAAGAAAAACTATATTTATCCAAGGTTAACCAAGCAGGGAATAAAGCACCTTTCCTTCTTCTTCTTGGCCCTGTTTCTTCTTCGGAGTTTCCCGTCTTCTGTTTCTATAGCCTTTGGTTGTCTCTTCCTCTTCTTCCAGATAATACTAAGATTTTCCGTAGAAACTGGGTAAACTTGAAAAAATATCTGGATATGCGGAAGAATTTAGAGGAGGCGTATATGAAAATGTGGATGACGAACGCCTCTTAAAGGACAGGAAGAAGAAGAAGATCGTGAAGATTTATGCCGTTCAGCAATTTACAGTTCTTCTAGTATGGGGACATTAGTAAGTCTTTCTACGCAAAGGATTCTGAGCATTCAATGCCAAATATACATTTCCAAAGCATCAATTCTTTTTTGTCTGTCTGTCAGTCTTTATGGTCCATAGTTCTGCTGCCTCAGTAGCAATAGCGAAAATTAAAGTTCTAACAAATTTCACCCTGGTCTCGTTAGATATTACATGATTTTTCCATATAATTTCCCCATCGACGTCGTCTGCGCTAGATATTCTTACCCTTAAGTAAATTATTTCTTTGACTAGGTACCTCCACACCACGAATAGATTGAGCTACAGACAGGTTTTCACTTGTACGATCTGTAACCATCATCCTACTATTAGAAGTATTAAGTTTTAATCCAACCTCTTGATTGACGCATAACTGAGTTATTTCTTCCTCCGATGCAGCTAGGGTGGTCGTATCATTCGAGTATCTTAGATTAGACATTCTTCTTCCGCCTATACAAGTTTCTTCTGTCAAATCTTTAGTTGATTTGGGGTTACTCATTCTTCATAAATGTTAAATAGTATGGGGAGAATTATACATGCTCGTCTGATGCCTTTATTTATTTTAAAGAAACCACTGGGTTGCTCTTGTATTGGTACTAATGCTTCACCCAATTTATAATACGAATAAGATGACCTGGGATATCCATTTCGTCGTTTAAGAATGTGCAGTGAATCAATTCATATATTATCTTCTGTGACTTTTAGCATCTGGGCATTTTTATCGTCGCTGCTTCGATTTCTAATCTCCAGATTTATGTTCTTCGTTGGTAAAGCTAATATTAAAATCTGAATGGTCTTCGAAAAGTTGTTCTTTTACGCCCTTCAAAGATATTTGATCTTGAGCTACCCTTGTTTGTCTTTCGGCTGGAGTTGTAAGTTTGAAAAGCGCGAGTAATTTGTCTGATTTGCACAAGTAGTTCTCTAGCGTCGTTTTTAATTTCATGACAAATTTATTTAAGATAATTATGTGCTTTTGTCTGTTCTGCACATATTTTTACTTCCTTTTACAATAAAGGGAGTATTGGATTCGCCCCAAAAATTCGAAATTGAGTTTTCAACAGATCTTCACGTTTCAGAGTCCCCTGAACCCAAAAATCTGGTGTGATACACGCACACAACTTCCTTTTACAGTGATCTTTTAATTAGCCAAAAATTTTATTTTTAATTTTTTTGCATTTGTTAAAATTTTTCAAAAATTACGAATTCTACAAAAATTGTATAAAATAGAACGTTAGTTGAAGAGACAATTTTTCTCTAACATTTTAAGCTGAGTTCATAAATGTAATAATATACCGGGTGTTCTATTTAAAATAGGAGTTAATAAAAAAAACTAAAGAAACCCAATTCAAAGGTATACAACTTGAAAATCATGATCACATTACAATCCAACGTCATGGAGGATACATCATATCTGAAGAACAAAGTAATCGAAGTAACTAAAAATTAGTTTTAAAAAATCCGATTATAAACGTGATTTACAAAAAGCGGAACAAGATTATTTTCAAACGCATAAACAAATTATCGAACCTCTACAAACTATCGCCGCCGCTTCAAATGTACTACAAAACCGTCATCCGACACGTCAGACTGAAGTCATCAACAGATCAGCAGCATCAGCAGCAGCAGCAACAAGATTCTACTATGTCACCTCAAACTAAAAAAATTGGTGTGATATTATAATTAGCCAAAAATTTGATTTTTAATTAAGCATTTGTAAAAAAAATTCATAAATTACAAATTCTACAGAAACCGTACAAAATAGAGCATTCGTTGAAGAGTAAAATTTTCTCTAAAATTTTAAGCTTAATTCAAAAATGCAATAATATACCGGCTGTTCTATTTAAAATAGGCGTTAATTTTAAAAAAACAGGAAAAAAACAAAAGAAACTCATGTTAGAGGTATTCAACTGGAAAACCACCTATCGCACATCGCTACACATTAAAAATGTAATAAAAGTGTAAATTTTGAAAAAAATCCTTAAAGCCCTTTTTGAAAAAATCGTAAAAAACTTAAAAATCACAAGAGTAGACCCCATACTTTATGCGATTTTCTTCAAAACCCTGCTGCCGCATCTAGATAGTACAGAAAACCTATATATGAAGTTTCAACACCATACCATTTTCGTTGTTTATATATTCTGTTCACAGACAGACAGACAGACACACACACAGACCAATGAACAAAAATATGTGTTTTTTTGGGTTCAGGGGACGTGAAGATCTGTTGAAAACTCAATTTCGAATTTTTGGGGTGAATCCAATACTTTCTTTATTCTAAAAGGAAGTAAAAACTGATAAAATAAAGATTGAAGATATTGAAATTTGAACCGGTATTTTGAACACCATGTGTTGATATATCCTGTTTTTATGAAACTTTAGTATTTTTGCGTCCTAGATGACGACCCCCTCAATTTTTAGGGAACACAAATTTATATATATATATATATATATATATATATATATATATATATATATATATATATATATATATATATATTATTACGAAGGTTTTCGCGGCTGATATGTATTAAAGGTAAACATTTCAGGGTGTCATACCGCTTAATAAATTTGAAGATTTCTTCAACTGGTTGAAGAACATCTTGAATGGCGTTTGGGGTTGGACGACGTTTCGACGAAATCACATTCGTCATTTTCAAGTCCTTATAGTCCTGGTTTGGCTTCTAGTTATGCGGCAACACGACGGACTGTCAACTTGATGTATAGCTGACTGAATAGGTTGTAGGTAGAATAATCCAGTCCATACTAAGGAATCCTAAAGAGTACATCCCTTTGGAAAACCAAGGAGTCTACGAGATACCGTGTCGGGATTGCGATAGCAGCTACATAGGCCACACCAACCGGAAAATAAAGGCACGCAAGGAGGAACATCAAAATTATGTTAAGAAGATGGAACACACTTCATCGCTAGTGCATCATATATGGGATACTTCGCACAAGATTGATTTCGACAACACCAAGAGCATTGCCAGCGTCGAACACAAAGACGCATGCATCATACGAGAAGCCATCGAAATCGTGAAACGTCCGAATTGTATGAACACCCGCGACGACACAAGCCGATTACCTGCATCGTGGTTACCAACGTTACTACAAGCAACGGCCGGCCATTCTCTGCGAACACCAGCCATCCGTTCTAGCAGTACAGCTCCCTCGATGCTAGTTGCCACAGTAATTGATAAACAACCTATTCAGTCAGCTGTACATCAAGTTGACAGTCCGTCGTGTTGCCGCATAACTAGAAGCCTGTTAAGTCATTTTGCTATTTCAGATGCTTAATTGCATTTCACGCCGTTAGTTAGGTCATTTTGGTATTTTGAATAGCCGCCTAAGCTTAGAGCAGCGCGCCCGTATGCTAAGCCCTTTTAGCTCTTTATTTGGCTCCATCGCCTAATTCCAGAATCACGATTTCGCACATAGTTAGCCTAAAAAGCAGTATTTGTCGTCGGTTGGAGCTCTCCTCTGATGGCGTTTTTCTGAATTCTGAATAGCACGCTGTGGCGGCGTGATACCAGCGTGGCCCGCATTGGTTTGTTTCATTTAGCACGCGGTGGCGGCGTGATACCAGCGTGGCCCGCATTGGTTGGTTTCATTTCATCGCCTTGCGATTCGCTGTGGTTTAGTCACGTGGGGGACGCGGCGAAGGTGACCTTTTGCCGACGCTTCCCTCGGTGAGTCTTCCAGAGCCCGTTGCAGAGAGCGCTTGTGTGTGGTGGTGGTGATTCGAAATTTGTCGAGTGATCTTCGGCGTAACGTGGGTGTTTTGGAGCCCAGTTCCTGCTACTATTAGTGAGGGGTCGTGCCCCCTTCATCTCGACCTACGAGGATTTGGTTCAGCAGAACGAGTGAGGCCCCCATCATTTTCGTCGTCCCGTTGTACGCGTCTTGACGCGTCTCCCGTCGCCATTGAGGCGGTTATGCATTCACCCCCTTTCGCCGTTGTAACACCAAAGGTACCTACCACCTACGATTGCAGCTCGTCGCAACTCAGCTGTACCAGGCTCCCTCGCCGCCCACGCATTGAGGTATGTGCCTTTAACCTGATTACCGCTGTGAACGCGAGTGTTACTCATTACTACTCATTACTACGCTAGTGTATTCATTCAGACTGCAGACAGTTCAGGCCGTGAAGGCTAATGTAAATCGTCGCTGCCCTTGCATAAGGCAATGTGTATCTTTGTACCTATTCATTACTACGCTAGTGCATTCATTCAGACTGCAGACAGTTCAGGCCGTGAAGGCTAATGTAAATCGTCGCTGCCCTTGCATAAGGCAATGTGTATCTTTGTACCTATTCATTACTACGCTAGTGCATTCATTCAGACTGCAGACAGTTCAGGCCGTGAAGGCTAATGTAAATCGTCGCTGCCCTTGCATAAGGCAATGTGTATCTTTGTACCTATTATTGCTGTTCACTAATGTTCAACATCTGTCGTTAAGCTTAGAGCGCGCGTGCCAGCTGGTGCCCTTAATTATAGAGTAAGGTTAGATACAGGGCGACGCATTCTGCTACCCCATTGTAACTCGAAGTGAAATATATGATTGGTTAGTTAAGGGAACTATTGTTTGTTTCGGTTTGTGCATGTTCTGTTACAGATAGACGCCCCTTTATTGTACGAATTATTGTACGACGGAACGAGGAAGCTGTGAGCGTGCAGGTGAGTGGGACAGCTGCGTAGTCGTGGTCGGATGGACACCTAATCACAATCCTTGCTTAAGGCAATCCCGAAGTTGTTGTTTGACCTTGCAACTCTTGAGTAATCTTATTGGCGGAGTATTTTTGCATGCTTCGCTCCCGTCTAACCGTCCAGGCCCGGTTAGCCGGGTTAAGACAGGCTTGGTGGCGCCCTCATAATTTCGACATACCCTGTATATATTATGCCACAACGCGCTTGCCCAGAACGTATCGTGTGACTCACGCCCGACTCCCTGAGCGTTCCAGCCGTGGCCTATTAGCCTATTTCGAACCGATCTCAGGGCAAGTGTGTCATGTTTTCAGGACTGATTCCGTGGTGCGATGCTCACCTTGGGTGGGTGTCGTAAAGTCCTTTTCATACCGTAACAGGCTAATTTTGGCGGCCCAATCGCGTGGGGCTTGTTGTTTGTTGTTGTTGTTGGACGGTAGTAGTCTCGTTAAGCCCACCCGTCGTACGTCTTAATTTTGGCTATTCCAACGTCTGAGGCCTTGTATGTTTGTTTTTCTTATTAAGCCACCCGTTGTGCCTTGATTTTGGCTATTCCAACGTTTGGAGCCTATTGGTGCACGACAACGCTCGACCTCATTTTGGGGTTTCCTTTTTTTTGCGCTGTGTGTCTTAATTTTGCTGTTATTGGACTGGAGTAGTCTCGTTAAGCCCATCCGTGTGTCTTAATTCTGACGCTTTAACGTCTGAGACCTTGTTGCGTGACAACGCGCGACCCCATTTCGGATTTTTTTTTCTTTTTCTGTCGCTCGATTTCGGGCGCAGTACTGTCTGTGACCATTGTTGGTTGATAGTAGGCGCGTTAAGCCATTCGTTGACCGCCTAGTTTTGGAATTTGCTCTTTTTCGCTTATGTTCGGTCTCTTCGCAAAGGATATGGACAGATAGTCCCGTTAAGCCATTGGGCGAGTGAAAGGTAACAAACCACTTTTTCCCGATTTCTCCCGTCTTGACCGTCTACGATTTGGTTCGGATATCTGACGTAATTGACTTACCAAACACGTGCTAACGTTTTTCTTTTTATACGACGTATTACACAAGTCGGTCCTTTCCCGGTTGTAAACATGGTGCTAAAGCTACATATTGAACGCCTGCTTCGCGCGGAGGCTGAATACGAGTTGAGAATCAGAGGCCGTGATGCTTCCGGCACGGTTACCTTGTTGCGCTCCCGGTTACGCGACGTATTGAGAGAGGAGGGACGCGCAGATATGGATACGCGACCGCCGTACCCGTATACGTTCGAGGAGGATCTCACGGCCGGGACAACATTGATTGGCGAATTAGAAGAAAAGATTCAGCTATATTTAGCTAACCCGACTAAAGAAGTAGCGGCTACGATCGAAACGAAATTTTATCACGGAATGAACCGTCTGACGAATTGTTCAGCTATAACGGAGGAAGAGCGAGCGCTCAAACAAAAAGCGTTCGCGGAATTATCACTCATACGTTCAACCTACGAACTTAACCAAGTAAAGCTAGGGTCGTCTGCGACTACGGCTGAGGAAGAAAGCGCCGTAGCGCTGCCATCGACGTCCGGTGTCGCACCTACCATTACCGTCGCGACGACGACTACGACTACAACGGCGGCAACTATGTCGACTCCGAGTTTTGTTGCGCCGATGTCGCGTACGATCTCATTTAAGGCAACCCCTGTTTCGAAATGGAACATACAATTCTCAGGTGACCCGAAAGGTCTGTCGGTCAACGCTTTCATCGAGCGTGTTAGCGAACTCAGAGTGGCCAGAAACCTTACCGAAGAAGAGTTGTTTATGCAGGCCATCGATTTGTTTTCGGGCAACGCATTGCTATGGTATCGCGCGAATAGAGCGACCCCTAACACGTGGCAACAGTTAGTCAAATTATTGCGTCTAGAGTTTCAGCCTGCGAATTATGATGAACGGTTGTTGGACGAAATTAGACGTCGCACGCAAGGCCCTACGGAAAGTATGGGCATTTATATCGCTATCATGCGCACAATGTTTTCGCGCCTGACCGAAGCGGTTCCCGAAGAGAAACAGTTGCGTATTTTGTTGCATAATATTTCACCTTTATACCAAACCCAGTTGGGATTGACGGAAGTCCGGTCGGTCGACGAGCTAGCGCTATACGGACGAAAGATTGAGGAACGGCGCTATGCCATTGAAACTTACGTGCCACCTTCTAGAAAGAAGTCTGACTTAGAAACAGACTTGGCATACGTCGAGGTGGCGCCTATCGCGGAAACGTGCCCAGTTGATATTGTCGAAACGCGTGACGTTAATACTCCCGAGAGGAGGAATCGAGAACCGGCACCCAAGTCAAGCATACGGTGTTGGAACTGTAACGAACCAGGCCATAGAGCCAGTAGGTGTCCGCGACCCCGCGGCAAGAAATTCTGTTACCGTTGCGGCAAACCTGAAGTGACCGTAAACACTTGTCCTCGTTGTCGAACAAGAGATAGGGGACAGGGAAACGACCCCGCGAGACGCTGAACGGTCGAGCAGTGTCCTCGCGCGTGTTTAACAATTCGACTAAATTTATGAAGGGACTTATCGAGGAGCGCGAGACCAAATTTAAAAAAAATAAAGTCATTCTCGATTACGTATTAGAAAGGTCATCTGATGACCGTCGACCGCATGTGACTGTTGAAATCATGGGTTTCGAGTTGTTAGCTTTGTTGGACTCAGGAGCGAATCGAACGATCTTAGGAGCTAAGGGTTGGGACGTGTTACGTACTGTAGGCCTGCGCATAAATAAGAAGCTGAGACCCGTTTGCTCAGTGGCTAATGGACAGACCGTGACCAGTCTAGGTACCCTGCACTTACCTATTCGTTTAAATAACAGAGTGGTAGCTATCGATGTTTTGATAGTTCCGGAGGTTCCGCACACCCTGATCCTGGGGATAGACTTTTGGAAGTCAGTGGGAATAGTCCCAGACGTGTTTCGAGGGGAGTGGGAATTCTCAAAACCCGGCGTAGCGGCCATTGATACTCCTACCGGCAATTTGCAGTCTATGTTCGACCTGAACTCGGATCAACGAGCCCAATTAGACACTCTCGTAAACCGACATTTTACTACCGCTAAACCCGAACTCGGCTGCGCCAAGTACGTTCAACACAAAATCACTACTAAGGCGGCACCGGTTAAACAAAGGTACTACCCGGTTTCTCCCGCAATGCAGGCGCATATCGATGCTGAGTTGGACAGGATGCTGAAATCAGGCGTGGTGGAACGTTCTCGTTCAGCCTGGTCGAGCCCGATTTTACTAGTTAAAAAGAAAGATGGGACCTATCGTTTCTGCGTTGACTTTCGCAAATTAAATAGCGTCACCGAGAAGGACGCCTACCCGATACCTTACGTGTCTTCGATTTTGGATCGCTTACGCGATGCCCGGTTCATGACGTCGCTTGATATCAAATCCGCGTACTGGCAAATTGAAATGGAAGAGAAATCTAAGGAACTAACGGCCTTCACAGTACCCGGGCGCGGTTTGTTTCAATTTACTCGCATGCCCTTTGGGCTTCATAACGCGTCAGCGACTTGGCAACGTTTCGTCGACCATGTGTTGGGTCCCGAATTGGAACCTTACGTCTTTGTCTATTTAGATGACGTGATTATTTGTACCCCGACTTTCGAAAAGCACGTCGAGATTCTAGACGAAGTATTGCAGCGACTAAACGACGCTGGTTTAACACTGGGTCGTGATAAATGCCATTTTTGCCAACCAGAATTACGATACCTGGGCTATGTCGTTAACGCCCAAGGACTTTTAGTCGACCCCGATAAAGTTTCGGCGATTCTTAACTTGCCGCGACCTAGAAACGTTTCGGAGATACGGCGAGTTGTCGGCATGGCATCGTGGTATCGGCGTTTCATACCAAGTTTCTCAGCCATTATTGCTCCGCTGACGTCGTTATTGAAAAAGTTTCAGAAGTTTGAGTGGACCGAGTCATGCGAAGTCGCATTTACAACCATCAAAAATTGCCTAGTTTCGGCACCCATTTTGTCGTGTCCCGATTTTTCTCTCCCGTTTATCGTACAGACGGACGCTTCCAATGTTGGTATCGGCGCCGTGCTGACTCAGACCGTTGATGGCCAAGAACAAGTCATCTGTTACATTAGTCGGACTCTTACGAAACCTGAGCGTAACTTTTCGGTTACGGAACGCGAATGTTTGGCCGTCCTGTGGGCCATAGAGAAGTTACGCCCATATTTAGAAGGCACTCACTTCACAGTCGTTACTGACCATCATTCACTTATCTGGCTAAATAATCTTAAGGAACCCACCGGGAGACTCGCCCGTTGGGCTGTTCGTATCCAACAATACGACTTCACGATCAAACACCGGAAGGGAAAAGACCACGTCGTTCCGGATGCGCTGTCCCGTGCTATACCCGAAATAGATGTAGTCTCAGTTGTCGATTCTGGAGAACCCGAAGCCGGTGCTCAGGCACCGAACGACAGTCGAACTGACCGTTGGTATAGGCGCATGTGTACACGCGTCGTAGAAAGACCATTCAAGTATTCGGCGTGGAAACTATCGCGAGGGAAATTGTTTAAACATGTTAACGTAAAATATCCCGAATTGGACGAAGGCACGAGTTGGAAAGAGGTGGTTCCGAAGCCTCAACGCGCCGAAATTCTCCGCAAAAACCATGACGAACCTACCGCAGGCCATTTAGGCATTTATAAGACCTACGGTCGTATCGCTCAACAGTATTATTGGCCTAAACTTAAGGCGGATGTGACCCGTTACGTTAACCGTTGCGCGACGTGCCTAGCGCAGAAACCCGAACAAAAACGCCCGGCCGGCTTGATGTGTCGTCACCCCGTGGTGGATAAGCCGTGGCAAATGATATCTATCGACATTGTAGGGCCGTTGCCCCGTTCAAAGAAAGGCTACGTATATATTCTGTCCGTGGCTGACTACTTTACCAAATTTACCCTTTTCTTCCCGTTGCGTACCGCCACTGCGACCGCGGTGACTCAGAAAATTGAGAACGATGTTTTCTTGCTCTTTGGAGCACCTCAGTACGTCTTGGTTGACAACGGCGTACAGTTTCGCAGTAGAGAATTCCGACAGCTTACCGATACGTATAAATCACAAATCATCTTTAACGCGCATTATCATGCGCAGGCCAACCCTGTCGAACGCATTAATCGAGTATTAAAAACTATGCTAGCGTCGTACGTGAAAGACAACCACCGGGAGTGGGATAAATATTTGTCGAAAGTCGCGTGCGCAGTGCGTACCGCAGTACACGAAGTCACCGGCATGACCCCATATTTCGCCAATTTCGGCAGAGAGATACAGTTAGAGGGGACGCGCGCCAATAACCCCGAGGAGGTGGATGTTTCGGAACAAATACGAGTAGAGAGTCGCGAAGACTTGTTACGACGGACTCCCGCGTTAAGGTCGGTATATGAAGACATAGTCAAGCGACTAGACGTGGCGTACAAAGCCTCCAAGGCGACTTACGATTTGCGAAGGCGCCCGGCTCAATTCGCCGTTGGCGATACCGTCTGGCGACGAAATTACGTACTTTCCGATGCGGCGAAATATTTTAACGCCAAGTTGGCTCCAAAATGTATAGGGCCGTTTTATATCAGTCGGCAAGTTTCGCTTGCCACTTACGAGCTGTCCGACGAGACCGGTGCCCCGAAAGGCACTTGGCACGCGAAAGACCTAAAACCCAATCCCACGGACGTTTAGCCTTCTAACGCCCGTTTTCCCTAACCCCCCTCCCTTTTTCTTTGTAGGCCTTGACGGCCATACCGCCGGCCTAGAGCCGTATCTTCAGTAGTACCTACCTTTCCCCGAGCTTCCTTGTTGGGGGAACCCCACAATGCGCCGATCCCGTGACGCGCAACGTGCCCTCTTCAGGCGGCTTGCGGGACAGGTTACGAGGGACTTATCCTTTTCCCCCCCCCATGTTCTTTTGGAACGGTTGGTCGGAAGTGTGCATGGGAGTAAGACGTTCTATTGACCCGATTTTGACGAGCGCTAACCGCGCGTTTTTTTTTATTATTAGATATTTTCACGGTTCCATTTTGGAACCCCAAACCCTCCTTCCCTATGCTCTATCTTTACCTTTCTTTTCCCCTTGTCATTACTATCTACCGTGTCCCGGCGACAACTACCCAACCCCGTTGTTCTCTTTTTCTTTCCACCTTCCAAAACCGCACTGTTAGGCGACCGTCATGGACCCGGTGTTAAGGTCCAGTCGGCGTTTCGTGGCCGCCGCCGCAGTGCGTGCCACACCCGTTTCGGGTCTGGTCGGTTATATTTTGTTTGTCTTGTCGTTTTGGTGGTCGATTATCGACGTGGTTTTGCGAACCGTTGTGGTGGCACTCCTATTTTGGGAGGGGCAGTCGAGCCGGATCGGCGAGACTGTCCTCAGCCTGCCTAGTCTTTGCCCGTTTGGTTCCCCGAGGGAGCCAGACGCGAATTGTTTTGTGGACCCCTGGCGGAGCGCCACTCCTTTTGGGACAGCTAGTTTTCTTGTCGCCCGTCTTCCGTGGTCCGGGGAGTGTGTACTAGCCATCAGCGAACCGCCAGGTCCTACCCAATTTTCGTATTTCCACTGGCGTATCCAGTCTTTCTTCTCCCTCTTCTCTCTTCCCCCCTGTCGTACCCTATCTGGTGGCCGGTGTGCGTAATTCCTTTGGGGGTACAGCTATCGTATCAGCGTTTCCGGCCGTTTGAGTTCTCGTGGCGCCGCAGCCAAAATGCCTCGTTGTTTTATAAGAGACTTCGGGGAACTCTCTTTCAAGTAAGGGGAGTGTTAAGTCATTTTGCTATTTCAGATGCTTAATTGCATTTCACGCCGTTAGTTAGGTCATTTTGGTATTTTGAATAGCCGCCTAAGCTTAGAGCAGCGCGCCCGTATGCTAAGCCCTTTTAGCTCTTTATTTGGCTCCATCGCCTAATTCCAGAATCACGATTTCGCACATAGTTAGCCTAAAAAGCAGTATTTGTCGTCGGTTGGAGCTCTCCTCTGATGGCGTTTTTCTGAATTCTGAATAGCACGCTGTGGCGGCGTGATACCAGCGTGGCCCGCATTGGTTTGTTTCATTTAGCACGCGGTGGCGGCGTGATACCAGCGTGGCCCGCATTGGTTGGTTTCATTTCATCGCCTTGCGATTCGCTGTGGTTTAGTCACGTGGGGGACGCGGCGAAGGTGACCTTTTGCCGACGCTTCCCTCGGTGAGTCTTCCAGAGCCCGTTGCAGAGAGCGCTTGTGTGTGGTGGTGGTGATTCGAAATTTGTCGAGTGATCTTCGGCGTAACGTGGGTGTTTTGGAGCCCAGTTCCTGCTACTATTAGTGAGGGGTCGTGCCCCCTTCATCTCGACCTACGAGGATTTGGTTCAGCAGAACGAGTGAGGCCCCCATCATTTTCGTCGTCCCGTTGTACGCGTCTTGACGCGTCTCCCGTCGCCATTGAGGCGGTTATGCATTCACCCCCTTTCGCCGTTGTAACACCGAAGGTACCTACCACCTACGATTGCAGCTCGTCGCAACTCAGCTGTACCAGGCTCCCTCGCCGCCCACGCATTAAGGTATGTGCCTTTAACCTGATTACCGCTGTGAACGCGAGTGTTACTCATTACTACTCATTACTACGCTAGTGTATTCATTCAGACTGCAGACAGTTCAGGCCGTGAAGGCTAATGTAAATCGTCGCTGCCCTTGCATAAGGCAATGTGTATCTTTGTACCTATTCATTACTACGCTAGTGCATTCATTCAGACTGCAGACAGTTCAGGCCGTGAAGGCTAATGTAAATCGTCGCTGCCCTTGCATAAGGCAATGTGTATCTTTGTACCTATTCATTACTACGCTAGTGCATTCATTCAGACTGCAGACAGTTCAGGCCGTGAAGGCTAATGTAAATCGTCGCTGCCCTTGCATAAGGCAATGTGTATCTTTGTACCTATTATTGCTGTTCACTAATGTTCAACATCTGTCGTTAAGCTTAGAGCGCGCGTGCCAGCTGGTGCCCTTAATTATAGAGTAAGGTTAGATACAGGGCGACGCATTCTGCTACCCCATTGTAACTCGAAGTGAAATATATGATTGGTTAGTTAAGGGAACTATTGTTTGTTTCGGTTTGTGCATGTTCTGTTACAGATAGACGCCCCTTTATTGTACGAATTATTGTACGACGGAACGAGGAAGCTGTGAGCGTGCAGGTGAGTGGGACAGCTGCGTAGTCGTGGTCGGATGGACACCTAATCACAATCCTTGCTTAAGGCAATCCCGAAGTTGTTGTTTGACCTTGCAACTCTTGAGTAATCTTATTGGCGGAGTATTTTTGCATGCTTCGCTCCCTTCTAACCGTCCAGGCCCGGTTAGCCGGGTTAAGACAGGCTTGGTGGCGCCCTCATAATTTCGACATACCCTGTATATATTATGCCACAACGCGCTTGCCCAGAACGTATCGTGTGACTCACGCCCGACTCCCTGAGCGTTCCAGCCGTGGCCTATTAGCCTATTTCGAACCGATCTCAGGGCAAGTGTGTCATGTTTTCAGGACTGATTCCGTGGTGCGATGCTCACCTTGGGTGGGTGTCGTAAAGTCCTTTTCATACCGTAACAAGCCAAACCAGGACTATAAGGACTTGAAAATGACGAATGTGATTTCGTCGAAACGTCGTCCAACCCCAAACGCCATTCAAGATGTTCTTCAACCAGTTGAAGAAATCTTCAAATTTATTAAGCGGTATGACACCCTGAAATGTTTACCTTTAATATATATATATATATATATATATATATATACCTATATATAGCGGGGTATTCTACAACTGTCGTTGCTTCCCGCATCCTCGTCGCCATTCTTTTCGATCTTCCCATGCCCCTTCCTCTAACTGTCTGGCTCTCATTGCTGTATTTACTCCTCCCATCCATGTAATACGTGGCCGTCCTCTTTTTTTTTCTTTCCCTGGGTATCCATTGCCATAACCATCTTGTTTCACCCATGCGCCTAACATGTCCATACCACACTAGTTTCTTCTCCTCAATCACGTCGATAATTGTTCGTTCTATTCCCATTTTTTGTTTAATTTCTTCATTTGTTCTGTGTTCTAGCCTTGACACTCTACAGCTCCTTCTTGCACAGTCCATTTCAAGCGCTCTTAGTCGATTTTCGTTTCTTTTATTCAGTTCCCACACTTCGGACCCGTATGTTGTTATAGCTTCAACTACTGATTTATATATCCGTCTCTTGGTATTTCTAGTTATTTCATTGCTCCACCAAATAGAATTTAATTTATTTGTAGCTTGTTTTCCTTGTCCGATTCTCGTCCTTATACCCAAATCACATTTACCATCGTCGGTTAGTGTCACACCCAAATATTTAAAATTTTCGCATTTCTTAATCATACCGTTATTGATATGTACGTATGTCATGTCCTTCACCTGCTACCACTAAATATCTTGTTTTTTCCAAACTAATTTGCAGGCCCCACTTCTCATATTCCGCATCGAGATTTCTAAGCATATAACAAATATCATCTTGATCTTCTGCTATGATAACTTGGTCATCAGCGAACAATAAATTGCCTAGACAGTGTTCTCCAATCGAGATTCCCATTTGTCCACATTTTCTATTCCAATGTTCTAGTGCCTGCTTTAAATATATATTAAACAATGTAGGTGATAAACTGCAGTCATGTCGATGTCGTAAACCTTTGTCAGTACTAAATTCTTGTGACATACTTACACCGTCTTTTACTCTACTTTTATTGTTGGTGTATAGATTTTTTACTGTTTTAACATAAACTTTCGGTACTTGTTCTATTAATACCTCAAATAATTTTTTCAAAGGCACGCTGTCATATGCTTTTTAGTGGAGTAGATCTGGGTTTGGAAACGAACTTCGCCCCAAACAAAGTTTTTTTATTGTTTTCCCTCCCCCTCCCCTCCTAATTGACCTAGCGACTTGAAATTTGGAAAAACTATTTTTGATTGTGATTACCTAACAGGCAAAAAAAATAAAGTCGCTAGGTGAATATCTTCCCCGCGTAAAACGCGAAGACGGCCCGCGGAGGGTTCTCGCAGCGGCGAAATTCCGGGCGCAGTTTTTCGACCTTCAAAACGCAATATCTCGCGAACCGCTGGACCGATTTCGACCAACCAAAGTTCATTTTGTTTATATTTGCGAGACCTTTATTTCATCTCCGATCAGGATAAAACTCAGCGAGTTATTCGCGAAAAACCCATTTCCCCATATATTTGAAAGGTAATTTCCCCCGACTTCGCACCTCCGGTAGTCTTCCCATGGTGATCATCTGAAAGAGAGACCCCGACTCTATAAAAATACAAAACAAAAATTCGAAAAGAGAGAGTTCGTTTCTCGGGTTTTTTTTCGCCAGATCTACTCCACTATTTTTTATGTCTATAAATGCAAGATGAGTTTCCCTTGAGCGCATTATTCTTTTTTCAATGAGTTGTCGAAGAGTAAACACATTGTCTATGCATGATCTGCCGGCCCTAAAGCCGATTTGTTCTTCCGAGGACTGTACTTTCTTTTCTATTCTCTTGGCCAGTATTCGTTCATACAGTCTTCCTATAGCGCTAGTTACTGTAATGGCTCTATAATTTGCACAATCTGATTTGCTCCCTTTCTTGTATATTGATTGGATGTATCCTAGCCTCCATTCATTCGGCACTTCTTCGTTATCAAACATACAGGCATTAAATATCTCGCAAATTATTTCCAATAGTTTAATAGGACCATATTTTATTAGTTCTATAGGAATACCTCCCGGACCTCCTGCTTTTTCATTTTTTTGTTTCTTTTAATGTTTTCTGTAGTTCTGCGACTGTGATTATATTCTGTATTTCTCTTTGGTCAGTTTCTTCAACTTCAAAACTAATGTTCTCGAATTCTGCTCTGTTCTCCGTTAATAACTGTTTATAGTAGTCCACCCATTTGTCCATTGTGATTGTTGGTAGTCGTATTTGTTCGCTGGTGTCTTTCCTCATCTTTCTGAGCGTAGTCCAGGCCTTTGTCGTCCTAGCTCCCCCCATCTGTCTATCTATGTCAGCACATTTACGTTGCCACGTCTCGTTTTTTTTTCTCTTCACTATTTTCTTAACTTCTCTATTGAATCGGGCATATAACGTCCTATCTTCTTGGTCTCCTGTTGCTAGCCAATTTCGATATAGTTGTTCTTTTTGCTTAATCATCTCTTCTACTTCATCGTCCCACCAGTATGTCTCTTTGTTGTGTTTACTTAAGTCTCCCAACTCTTCATATGCAGCCGCATGAATACTTTCCTTTATGTGCTGATATTTTTGCTCACTGTTCATTTCGTTATTACTATTTAGTTTTGCACTTAACCGTAACATATACAAAAATCTTATTGAATCGTCTTATAGACCTTCCAGATTATATTTTGGATCTTGTGTTTGTTATATAGAAATAGTACTTTCCCCCTTAGTAAATAGTGATCCGATCCACAATCCGCCCCTCTGCATACCCGTACATCCTGAACTCGCAAACTGGTGTGTTGCTTCGTAATTATATAATCAATTATGGATCTTAGGTTTCTAGTAGGCTGATACCACGTAAATTTGTGCATCTCCTTATGTGGGAAGTATCCATTTAATATTCTTAATGAGAACTGGTGGCACAATTCTATGCGCCTTTCTCCGTTTTCGTGTGTCCTTTCTTCTCCATATCTTCCTACTATCGGATTTCCTATCTTTCTGCCAACCCTTCCGTTAAAATCGCCTAGCATAATAATTTCTTTTCGTCTGCTTTTTTTGCTTAAAGTTAGTGTAATGTCTTGCTCGAATTCGTCCTTTACTAGCATATCTGCATCGTCTATAGGAGCGTATATTGCCAACAATGCTACATCTCTTCTATAGACTTGATGCAGGTCCATTCTTATTATCCGAACCGATACTGTTTCTACCCGTTTTATGTATTTCCTTAATCGCTTATAGACAGCTATTGACACCCCATGCTTCGCTCTCTTCTCTTTGGGCACTCCGCTGTAAAAATGCAGATAGTTTCTTCTTACTTCACTTCCATTACCTTTCTTTTAGTTTCCGTCAAAGCGCAAATATCTAGACTTAACTTTTGTAATTGTCCGAAGACTTCCTGGTATTTTGTATTAATTTCTTGGACGTTCCACATACCAATATTCCATGTCCTTTTTCTCAGCTTAATCCGTCTTCTTTTTTATCTATCCGGCGGATACTTTTGAGGATTTTTAACGATATAGTTTTTTCCGGGAATTGAGTTGTTGGCCCAACCCCAACCTCCTTTTGGTCCACGGCTTCTTATTATGAATATTCGGAGCAATCCTGTCTCCAGGACCCCCTCTCATCCGCCACCCGGGAGGACGCGCCCCGTAGCAGTGGAGGAAACTGCCCGGAGAAGCTTAATATTGACAAAAAAAAATCTAAAAACGTTCATAAGTTGGAACTGCTGCATGCAAATTAGAAGACAAGTTAGAGTTGAAAGTAGAACCTAAAGGGGCTTGAATAGCCGTAAGGAAATATTACCTAGGTGTTTCATTAAAAAAAACTAATATTTTTTTATGCCAAACTTTTTTGTGATCCTTTCAACCCCATTAATATCGCCCTCACCACACTTTCTATCGGAAAAAAGGTAATGGCGTAATCGGAGATCGGCGCACTAAATGGACACCCTGTATACTGGTTTCTTATTGTCATATGCCGCGATAAAAGCGTCTGAAGGTATTTGTCCACCATAGGGCGTTCATTGGTAACCTAAAAAGTACTCTGTCTAGCGGAATTAGCAAATATGTGTATCTTACCAAAATTTCCTTTAGCAGTTGATTTGGATGACATACTGAAGAGAAGATAAAACAGAAAGCGTACTTCTCAATTTCCATTCTTGCGGATTAGATAGAATGTTTTGCCAAAAGTGTGTGTTAGGAATATATAGCTGTTTTGTAACACCAGAAAACCGTGACGTCCCATGAGTAAAATATTTGAGCGAATGTAACCAACTATTGTCAGTGACTAGCACGACTTACTTACGAGGTGTTTCAAAGTAGTGCAGCACATTCTGCTTCATTGTTCTATTTTTAAGTATGTAAAACCTCCTGTAAGTTGCGCGATAAAACATATAAACGTGAAATATTTTATTGAATTTTATTTAGTTTTTCAAAACTGCACTGCAGGACAGTACTGAATCTACATTTTATAATTATTTGGCATGTTGGTGCATCAAAAAATTCTTATCTTAGCCCGTATTCAGGAATTTGTTTATGTTATTGTCTTAATTGCTTACTAACTTTGAATCCGCAGTATTCTACATTTTGCTACATCTTTAGATTCTCCAAAGGGTAGTGCCCATGCTGTCGTATACGAGAAATTATAAAATCAGTTCTAGCCCCTTGACCACCCACTATTGCACTTTTCACATAAATAATCTTCATTTTGTTATGACAAAAATAGGTCATTCCTGTTGCTATGCTCCTTCTAGCGGTAGCTACTAGCACAAGATCAATCGTAAATAGTAAATTTTGTACATTCCAGATGGCAAGTTTGTCAAAATATTAGGAGGTTAACGAATGAATGTACAATTTGGTTTAACGAATATCAAAGAGAATTTTATTATGCAGAACTATTTTCTGTTTCAGTCGTCCTATTTTGAAACAATATATGTTTAATGCACTAATATCGACAAGACAACCAATACAGCAACACGAAATTTCTTGCAGTAACGGTTGCGACCATTCTATAATATTTCCTCCATGACTTATACCTATGTCGGAAGAGTGTGTTCGTTTTAGTAAGTATTAAATTCCCTAATCGAAGTGCGAAATACCATATCAAATAAGAAAAACCGTTCTTAATTTTGGATTCTCATGAATACTGATGAATGTGTTTTTATTTTAAGCAGCTATAGTACAAAACGTCAATGCTTTATAATCACAACTATAAACCAATAGATTCAACCCTTCTAAAGTATTCCTGCCTAAGATCAAAATCGCATAAACGGGGGTCTTGGATTCAAAACTTCAAATGTTTTGTATTGAACTTGCACCCCATCTCTTATAGCGTACAATGGAGAACAATAAGAGGCGTTGCACATAACTCTGCCAACAATGGTTTTTTCGCCGTTACGCACTCGTCCAATATATATGTTCATGTCCTGCTCATGGCCTCCATATAAGGGGGAGCCTTTAAGAGTCCGCGAAAGTATTTCGGTTGATGTTGGATCCCAAAGATTCCAACGTTCTAGGTAGGAAGAACAAAGTATCTAAAAATAATTAACTAGATTACATCGTGCTCTAGTCGGAAACAAAATTATGATTGACAACTCTTATTTAAATTAATTATTTATTCTGTGGTGACAAATAAATGGTTTTACACGGTGTTGATAGTGAACTCAATTTACTGCATTGAAAACAACTTAGGCGTGTATTCGCGCTTTTCTAAGGTATAGATTTAACAAAAAACAATAAATCTATAAGCAATATAGCACCAAGAAACTTACCTTAAGGCCTTTATTTGCTGATTCAACCTGCTCTTTCCTTACATAATAAACCTGATAATCATCTTCGTCTAGTCTTCCTGGAATTAGATCACCTTGTACGTAAGCTCGACCTATATATACCGGTTTGTGGTTGTCAAATCCTGCGACAAAGGCATCGGAAGGTATTTTTCTATCATATGGCTTCCATTGGAATCCTAAAAAATACAATAGAGCCCTGCTGGTGGAGTTACTCGTCCTAACAGAATTAGCAAATATGTGAATCTTACCAGCAGTTGCAATGGACAAGATACTGAAGAAGAGAAGAAAACAGGAAGCGTACTTGTTCATCTCAATTCTTGCCGAGTAGATAGAATGTTTTGCCAAAAGTTTGTAGCGAGAATATATAGCTATTTTGTAACAACAGAAACCAGTGACGTTCCATATATAAAATGTTTGCTACTTTACTTAATTGCGTAATTTGTGATAAATGAAAGTGTAACAAATTATTGTAAGGTACTATTACTATTTCAATTTTTATGAACATACAGTTGATTCACGGCGTCTTCTAAATCAATGCAGCACATTTTGTTTTGTCGCTCGGATTACACGCCACTGGTTTAATCAATTATGCATTCTGCGTATTTTTTATCTTAGTTTCTTAGTTAAAGCTCGTACACAGAAATTTGATTATATTATCGTTTTGATAGTTCAGTAACAATATCAATAAATTGTATTACGAAGAAAAAACTAAAGTCATTACATTCATGCAATATCATACTTCCAATGTAAAAATACGATTGAAAAGTACGAATGCTAAGTTTAATTCCTAGCATATTAGGTAGATTATAATTTTTTATATTTCTTCACACAAGGCCCTTTCATAATCTGTTATAAACAATTGTTATAGAAGTAGATATCCTACGAGTTATAATAAAATTGTTTGTAGTATAGTCTCATACGCCAAATGCATCTAGAAATGTATGAAATATAGATCTATTCTATATCATAATATTTATTATTGGAAATAATAGAACGAGTTTGTGAATAATAATGTAAACATCACTAAACTATTTAGTTTTAAGTATCACAGAACCGTTACTGAAGGCCAGTTCTTCCTAAGCAGTTACCAGTGAGTACAGTCACTCTTTTGATGAAGAACATATTTTAACCTTTTTTTAAGAGTGCAGCATGCTTTCTAAACGTTTGTGATGGTATACTATTTCTGATTTCAATTATTTTGTTATGTAATTGTATTCGCCTTTGTCCAAATTATAGTCCAATTCCATAACCAACGACACCTTATCTACTTTGCTTACCTGAACAAAAAGGGAGATTGCAGTAGCGTACATATTAAAATTCAAAAAGGGCTTCATCTGTGGAATTTATATGAACTATAAATCCACGAATGCAGCACTTTTTGAAATCCGAAAAAATTATCTCAATCGCATATGCAAACTTTTTTTAATGAAACCGTATCGCGCTAAAAGACACGCGTGCCGCATAACATTTCTGATAATAGTAGTAGAACGAAAAATAACATTTTAAAAGACGAGGAATTACTTGCGAGGACCTTTAAAAACACTTTTCGTTCGTGGTAAATACAACGGTTTATTTCATACTGCAAGTTATTGAATTTTAAATAAAAAATTGTAAATCACTTCAAATTTCATGTCAACAACTGATATATAATTTTAAAGTACTTGAACTTTAATATTTTACTTTAAAGTACTAGTACTTTAATGTGCCATTTTTTGTACCATAAATAGTCCGAAAAATGTAATATTTGACATCAGTATGAAATAAATATACAAATAACCAGTCTTCATTGGTTTGTATAAAATTTTTAAGCAGCCGTATAAATTAAATTTAAAATGTTATTCTTTATTATTTACCATTAGTTTCGAAGAGATATTTCGGAGCTGTTTCCTGAGAGTGATTTATTTTTTTACAGAGATGAAGTGTCTTTAGTTTTGAAAGTGAATTATAGGTGATCACGCAATTGCAGTTTTATTTTTCCTCAGATATTCTCGATTCGGGAAAGGTCTGAGCTAATGCTAGCCCAATCAAGAACGAGAATATTATTTCTTTAGAGCATCGTTTTAATCACTTGGGCAGTATGGCAAACAGCGTCATTCTGCTGCATGATATAGTGTCCATCCTCTGTTTGCGGCTTTACCAGTAAGGGTTTAAGTTGGTACCAGTACCTGTATATACTTCTTAGCGTTCATAATACTGATCAGACATGCATCCCTACACCACAGAATAATTATTATTCTGTGCCTACACCATGAGCCAGGCCAGTCTGGATAATACCAAATAGGGCAAGAAAGGTACGAAAACGTATTATGCGTTACACTCGACGACATTTGGGAAAAGAAAGTTGGAGGAAAAAACTATGCTATAGTTATATAATGCGATCGCCATAGCAACAGTACTATTCGCAAGTGTGGTGCAATACAGCCGAAACACGAAAGTAAACTAAAAACAGTAGAATTGCAATCTATTCGGAAAATAACAAGAGAAACAAAATAGGACAGGGTTAGAAACAAACAAAATTAGCGATGGTAACACAAGAATTAATAATACAGAAATTAGAAAAAAAAACTTGATTAGAATGGCTTCGAAGAAGGCATAGGGACAGGAAAACGCGAGAGGCAGAAGAGAGATAACTGCGGAAAATATAAGAAATGAGAGAATTAGCATTAGTAAAGATAAATAGCAAAATGGATTAGTGAAGAGTAACACTCAACTTAGACGCCCTTAAGAGGAAAATCCAAAAAGTGTTATTAGTTATTAGAAGTATATGTTGCCATTGTTTTTTTAATGTTGTAAACTTTGTATTAAGACAGAAAGGTACGGAAAATATATATGCAATAAACAAACAGTTTATGTATGCAAACTGCTTCATCCACATACTTATATATTTCTTTTTCCCCTGTTACGACTACAGTGGTATGGTTACTGGTCCGTCTGTTTGACGCTTGTTGTGTTTCTATCGCTATATGGAGCTTTACAAATACTGACGTTTGAATATTATCTTCGCGACAACCAATGAGTTGAGCGAGTCTCTCTTTTCAACTGTTTTAACATAATTTTAATTTTTCTTTTTTTTTAAATAACATGGCTTTCAATATATTCTTTTTAAGCCATTAGAGTAGTGCAGTGCAACCGCCCTTGATAAGAAACTTATTGGCTAGTTCTTTAATGTCAAGGATCGCGGTGGGCAACAATTCGGATATTTCTGGATGTTGTGTGCATAAGATCTGGTAATGGAAGAAGTATATCACAGCTATTTTTTAAATATTTTGTGACTCAATTAAACTCAATACTCAATAATCAAATACAGGTTGTGCATAATAAACATGGAAATGATATTAAGTAAACGGCAAAAGATTAAAATGGAACTGAAAAGTGAGTTTAATAAAAATAATTAGGATATGAAAACGGAATTGATAAAACTTAGTGAGGAATTTGCCAAATCGAAAAATGAATGGGAAGAGAAAGCGAAACAATAGAATCAGGAAATGGTAGCCCTGAATAATAGATAAAGGGTGTAAGTGCTGGAATAACCTGGTTATAAAAGGAATAAAAGTTAATAAAAGTACCATTAAAGAAGGGGTTGAACAGCTAGTCATAGAAAAACTGAAGATCTTGACTAAAGTCAAGAATTATTAGTGTCAACGGAAGGGATCAAAAGGATATTTTAATTGTCGAAGTGAATTCCTGGAATAGTAAAAATGATGTCATGGAAAGAAAAATGTGTACTAAAAGGCGTTAAAATCGAAAAGAATTTAACTTTCAGAGAAAGAAAAGGCCAAGCTATAAAACAGGATATTGAAAAAGAATTGGAATCCTGCAGCACAAAAACTGGTCGCATACTTTTCCTGGAAAGCATTTCTAATGATTCTGAAGTCGCGCCTTCATTTTGACATCCTTTTTAATAAGTTAATGAGGTTTCTGAAATTTTATTGCTAAATTCACACATTTCTTGATGTCGATGTTGTCCATGTTAACCATCACTGTCAGTCAGTGTTTCGAGTGATATTAACTAACTCCAGATATTTGCTTAAGTAAGAAGCAGTAGTAAAGGCGGCTAGAAATGAAGCCTCTGGTTTAAGACCAGAATATATGAATTCGATTCCATCGACTCCAACGGCCACAAAAATTAGAGCGGAGCCCACTGCGTTTCCCCAATTGACTTGTGTCTATCATGCAGTATTAATGTTTCAATCTTCCAAAAAGAGGAGAGATTGCTGTCTCGGAAGTAAGGATAGAAACAACAAAGATAACGTCATATAAAATAGATGTGCTTATCATCTTTATATATTTTGTCCTGGAATTAGCTTATCTTCGAAAAAAACGTGGCCAAAGTAGATTGGTCTTCCATTTGCATTCATTCCTCCGGGAAATGCATCAGGGGGCAGTATTTCCTCAAAGTCTCTCCAGTAATAATCTGAAAGAACAATCAAGACATTGAAATGTGAAAAAATTAAATTGATTTTATCACCTTCTATAAAAGCATTTTGCTGACCAACTGCTAAGATTATAGCATTTATCAGCAGGACAAAGATTAAGAACAAGGCCATCGTCGCGATTCCTTGAACTAAACTGAAAGATAAGTAGTTGTCCTGAGTGAGACATTAAAATGATAAAGATAACATCGTAGCATTTTCGTGTTTAAGAAATACTATCTTCAAATTAACTTGGACAACTGACATTTATAAATACACTAGTGTTCTTAAGATTCTGTTATTTCCGGGAACTATAATTTATTTTTATATATTCATTAGCAATGCTTCTGTTTGTAAAGGTCAGACAAGAAATGAGAAAGCAGCGTGTGTATATACAGTGCGTACCAAATGTATCGAACCGGCCTTGTTATTTCACAACTATTCAAGCTAAATCGATAAAATTTAATATGCATGCTGTTTACAAAGCCTTCTATTATTTCCACAGTTTTGTTATTTTTTTAATTGACAAGGTCGGGAGCTGCATAGACAACATGATTTTTTTTTAAATAAGAAAGGGGTCAAATCGCATACCGTTTGAAAGGTATTTTCAAGTAGAATTCTTGCTGCTTGCCATAGTTATCTCTAAAGATAACTTCGCTATTGTAAATTAAAGACATATAGCGTTAGTTGAAGAGACACATTTTCTCTCAAATTTTAAGCTGAATTCAAAAATAATATACCGGGTGTTTTATTTCAAATAGGAGTTAATAAAAAAATAGGAAAAAGCAAAAGAAACCCATTTTAGAGGTATTCAACTTGAAAATCACCTATCTCACATCAATACACATTAAAAAATCTGGTGTGATACACGCACACAACTTCCTTTTACAGTGATCTTATAATTAACCAAAAATTTTATTTTAAATTTCTAAGCATTTGTCAAAAATTTTCAAAAACGAATAGGAATAAAATCAGAACGACTGGGAAGAGCTCAAGAAAGTGAACCACATCAGATAAATGAAAACGAATTTTGTGAAACAGAAAAGAAGGAAAATGAATACATGTCTAAACACAAAAGACGATCACCATAAGAGAAAACAATGTATCTGTGATAAAACTTGGGAAAAGTGTAGAAGAAACAAGGTCTGAACGCACATGATCTAAAATAACGATGTGGCGAACAATGTTTCATTGTAAAAAAATCTGGTGTGATACACACACACACAACTTCGTTTTACAATGATCTTATAATTGACCAAAAATTAGATTTTAAATTTCTAAGCATTTGTCAAAAATTTTCAAAAATGATCAATTCTACAAAAACGGTACAAAATAGAGCGTTAGTTGAAGAGACAAATTTTCTGTAGAATTTTAAGCTGAATTCAAAAATGTAATAATATACCGGGTGTTCTATTTAAAATAGAAGTTAATACAAAATAGTAAAAAGACAAAATAAACCCATTTTAGAAGTATTCAACTGGAAAATCACTTATTTCACATTAATACACATTAAAAATGTAATAAAAATGTGAAGTTTGAAAAAAAATCGTTAGAGCCGTTTTTGAAAAAATCGAAAAAAACTGAAAAATCACAAGAGTACACACCTACTTCCGGTTATGCGATTTTCGTCAAAAGTTTGCTGTCGCATCTACAGAGTATACAAAACTTATATATGAAGTTTCAACGCCATACCTCTTTTCGTTTTTAAGATATTCTGTTCACAGACACACAGGCAGACACACAGAGAGACACACAGACACACAGGAAGACAGACAGACCAATGACAAAAATCTGTTTTTTGGGTTCAGGGGACTCTAAACGTGAAGATCCGTTGAAAACTCAATTTCGAATTTTTGGGGTGAATCCAATACTTCCTTTATTGTAACAGGAAGTAAAAGCATATTTTTTTCATTGGTCTGTCTGTGTGTGTGTGTGTCTGTGTGTCTGTGAACAGAATATCTCAAAAACGAAAAGAGGTATGGGGTTGAAACTTCATATATAAGTTTTGTATACTATGTAGATGTGACAGCAAGCTTTTGAAAAAAATCGCATAACCGGAAGTAGATGTTTACTCCTGTAATTTTTCAGTTTTTTTCGATTTTTTCAAAAACGGCTTAGCGATTTTTTTCAAACTTTTCATTTTTATTAAATTTTTAATGTGTATTGATGTGAGATATGTGATTTTTCAGTTGAATACTTCTAAAATGGGTTTCTTTTGTTTTTTTTCTATTTTTTTTTATTAACTCCTATTTTAAATAGAACACCCGGTATATTATTACATTTTTGAATTCAGCTTAAAATTCTAGAGAAAATTTGTATCTTCACCTAACGCTCTATTTTGCACCGTTTTTGTAGAATTTGTATTTTTTTTAAATTTTTGACAAATGCTCCAAGATTTCAAATCTAATGTTTGTCCAATTATAAGATCATTGTAAAAGGAAGTTGTGTGCGTGTATCACACCAGATTTTTTTACAAGGAAACATTGTTCGCTACATCGTTATTTTAGATCATGTGCGTTCAGACCTTGTTTCTTCTACACTTTTCCCAAGTTTTATCACAGATACATTGTTTTCTCTTATGGTGATCGTCTTTTGTGTTTAGACATGTATTCATTTTCTTCTTTTCTGTTTCACAAAATTCGTTTTCATTTATCTGATGTGGTTCACTTTCTTGAGCTCTTCTCAGTTGTTCTGATTTTATTCCTATTCGTTAAACAACTTATTGAGGCTAATAACTTGTTTTTGCATATTTATAATCAATCAAAAGAATCACAGCTTTCTATAGCAGGTACATTAAAAATTAGCTTTTACACAATTTCACATTTATTAGAATTTGTATTTTAATTACAAAGTATTTCTATGTTTTGATACGTTTATGCCTTGATTATTGCAAAAACGTCAACTACAACTCTTATTTATTCATTTACTAAATTGAATTAGCGTTTAATCAAACTAGTTTTAGGATCTACTTACTCAGATTAAACCGTTATTTTTTAGATTAAATTTTTTTTGCGATTTTAAATTAAATAAAATAAATTTTATCTACGGCCACTACTAAAAGTAGGCCTTTTATCACTAGATTGTTTCACTAAAAGTGACGTTTTATAGTTTAGCGTGGTTAAAGAAATCAACTGTTTATTTTTAGCCCATGTGCTAAAAGTGAAGTGAGGTTATAAAACTATAATTTCGAACTGGAAGTGAAGTTGTAAAGTTATTCTAGTTGCTTCTTGCGTTACAGGTAAAGTGTTTTTGAAATAATTAAATTCGGCTTCGTTTCATAATTTTCATGTCTCGTGCATAAACGTCGACTTTTAGCACTTGTTGCATAAATAGCTATTATTTATTCAAAATTGCGGCTTAATCTAGGTAAATATATCTTCCTGAAATTTTCTATAGGGCCATAATTTCTCTTTCTGAATAACTTTTCTTAGTAAAATTTTACCGTATCATGAACAAAAAGGGTAGTCTCCTGAAAAAAAATTATTTTCATTTCACTGTCAAGGCCGACTTGTTTTTCAGACTGAAACTATTCTTAAAATTCTCTTCAACCCAAGCAGGACTTAACCCCACAATTTTAAAATGAAATTCAAACATTTTTAGTCCATCACAATTTTTGTAACATTAATCCTGGGACACACTGTATAAAACTCAAAATTTTAAGCTCCACTTACCGATTTGATGTTCTCTATACAAAATTGTCTGCAAAGCTTAATTTAGGTAAGTATTTATAAATGTTCTTCATTTACCCCAATGAACCATTAAAGAATCGGCCCTAAACCATTGTAATAACTAAGATTTTTGTTAAAATTGAAGCTTCAGAACTGAAATCTCGACTTCGTTCATAATTGTAAAATTCGGAAACAAGTGTAATTTAGGATTCACATGTTGAACGTAAATAAGTAATGAATGCTAATAATATAATTCAAATTATCAAAGAAATTGCGGTTTTATAATAATCACAAACGGAAACTGTTGCTAAACCGAATATACATGAACAAACCTCGTCGATGTTCATAACCATTTAATTTTACCAATTTTTTTAATTATTATCCAAAACTTATTTCTTTCATTTTATATCTACGTATCTAAGTGTTGTAATTCGCAGATTTTCATATTTTTCCCATTCCTTCGTGCAACTATTAAACTCGTTTCTCTTAAATTGTTATGGCGATAGCTTCTTTAATTAGAAAGTAACTTACAATGCTTAATAATTTTTAATATTGCAGTTTTCCTAATTCTAAAAATTCGTAACAATAATTATAAACACATCATTTTCAGTTAATTGCAAATTTTTGGCATTAAAAACTAGGACCAGATATTTATGGAAATATTCCAAAAAGTGCCATGGCCTCTGCAGTGAAACTCTAATAATAGTAAGTAACTTTCCAACAAAAGAAAGTATATAACATTCCAAATACTGTAATATTTACTCATGGCAGTAGATCAGAAATCAATAAGCGAAATGTATACACAAAGCAATATGAGCAAACAGCAATAGTTTTATACCCAAAACTATTTCTACAGAATTGTCACACTCGTGTCTCGACAAACATGAAAACATAATTGCTGGTACAAATCAATAAACAATTATACAAGTTGGGGAAGCTGTTGGAGTAATAGCTGTAAATAATGAATAAATAGAAAAGTAAAATATAACCTATCTCAAACAGCAGCAGTTTTAAAAGTGTCTGTGGAATTCATGAAATGAATAATTAATTCGGCTAAATAATTAAGGGGGCGTTACCTTTTCAGTGTAGTTGCGCTATTGATTGTAAATTCCAGAGGCCGATATTTATATTCTTGGTAAAATTCCATGCATTACCGCCTGTACGCATTCATAAACAATTTAAAACTAGCTAATGATTCCAGATGTTCAGTGTAAAATAATATTGCACCACAAGAAATAATCCATTCTCTCTTTTTTTGCAAAACAGTAGGCTGTGACATTTGGCTTGTTAGGTTATACATTCCAGGGTATTAATTATTATTTTATTGTACAGGGTCATATAACCTCTTAAATAGTAGTGTATGTGCAAAGAGAAATACAATTTTACCAAATAAGTTAAATCATGTAACAGGAATAATTTCGTATTTATATATCTGCTCCGAGTTTTCAATTAAGAAATTCTATATTATATTAAATTATTAATTAATTATTTAGACATTGGGGCGTTTAAATTTTTAGTTTTCAATTTTGGGTTTTTAATATTATTAATTTATTTATTTTTCAAGTAAGGGGTAAAATTAAGGTTTAATTTCAATCTTAATTTTTATTTGATTTATACGTATTTAATTTTTATTCTTATTACAGAAGACCAGGACCGTAACTAGGTATAGGCCGAATAGGCCCCTGCCTACAAGCGCAAGCGGCAAGGGGCGCCAAAATGGCACTAAAAAAAGAATTTCTTTCGTACTAATAAAAAACAAATAAACCAGTAGCCAATTTTACAAATAAATTACTTTGTAATATTAACTATTTTAGACCAAATAATGCGAATTGCGCCCAATCTGGTCGATACATTGCCTTGTGCAATTTGCAAAGGAAATGTTGTATGTTGTATGTCTACCAGATTGAACAGCGTTTATTTTATAGTTCTTACCTATATCAATCAAAAAATTAGAATTATTAGCTTGTTAGCCCACCGCATAGGTGGCCTTTTTCTAATTTTAAAAATGTTTCCATTTTTAAAACAATGTAGGTACAGCAGTAGCGACAAACTAACTTAAATTTTTAACAACTGTTGAAGCGGGTTCATTGATATTACATAATACATTCACTGCTTTGGGCTCATTGCTGATACAGTCGTCCATTACAACAATCATCAGAACACCACATACCGATTTTGAGAGCTTACTTGTTCCACTACTATGATATTTTCCGCTACAATCATTTTTCCGGTAGAATTTGTTCAATTTAAAACACTTCTGCGACCTTACATGATGGTAGCTTTTATTAAAAAAAAGACTAATAGAAATTGGCCTGATGCAAGGCTCATACTACGTGTCGACAGAAAAAGCTTCACGTTTTAAATATATTGAATTTTAAATACATACAGAACCTTATTCTACGTTCACCTGTTACTACGCATAATTGTAATGCTACCTGGTTTATTTATAGTAGTTTAGCATTTATTAATTTTTCCCTTATAAACGGTAGCTTTTTGACTGGGCCAGGTTCGCTTTATATTTATACCTAAACTGATTTAAAGAAGGTGTTTCAACGTAAATAACATTTATTGTCGATTAAGTACAGTTGGAAACTAACTAAATAGATAATTCAGAAATATGTACAAAGTAAATTTTATTTTAACATAAATCTCTTCGGTATGGTGTAAGCAGGCAACTTCAATTGTCTGCGTGCTCGTCTGGGATTCACGGTGGTTGCTGGAACCAACAGGGAATTTTACTAGTGTTGGTAGACCTGTAACACAGTAATCGATTATTGATAGCTGGCGGTATTGTAAACAAACTTGAATAATTATAGTTTTCTTTAATTGCCAATAACTAACCGAGGGTTTGCAGAGCTCTCGCCAGTTGAGGCCCGCGGTCCAGGTCAGGGAATCGAGATAATTTCGCGGAATAATTCTCGGATTAATTTTCTTCGAGTTCTGCGGAATAATTTGGTTTTATACGTAGTTGCTCTCCCTCTTGGGCATCAAGACGGTAGGGGAAATGCGTGCGGGACGATATGTCGTGCCATTCGTGCATCGCGACGAATCTCCGGCCGTGGGCAACCTGGAGCGCAAGTAACGTAAAACGCGAAATTTTAAATGCTCATAATATTTTATTAGGACTAATCCGCATTTAAAATAGGAGCGAAACGTTACATAATAATACGTAATTACTTGTTTATATTGTATTATTTTAACATATTGATATGTCTTTACCAGCTGTTGAGCGCACAACATAGGTGATCTTATTCTCATTAAAATAACTTTTGTATTTTTAAAATAAAAAAGTTACAAAGGAAAATGTTTTCAACGTCTTTAATATCTTCGTCAATGTCTTTAATACAGCAAGTGCGCTGCAAGAAAAACTACTTTCGCTAGATCGAATTATGGTTGATGTCTTCAAAATTCTCTACAAAATAGGTAAAAAATATCTTAATGCTACTAATAATATAATAATAGAGAAACACTTAGTAAAGCGAATTACATGAGTTTGGAAATTAAAAATAAGCATTGCAGCCAGTGGGATTTGAACCCGTGTTCACTGATGGATATGCTTATCCTTGTGCTATACATGACGCAGTAGCGTTCCGATTTTGGGTACACCGTATGTTTATATATAGGGATTTCTAAAATGTTCTACTGGCTACATAATAATATGTACTTTTTTAAAATTAGATTTGTGTTTTCTAATCTTGGTTTCTGTTCTCATTTTATTTGTGTTGAATTTTCTTATTTTAACAGTTAGTTGTTTATTTTTAAAATGTTTTAATAAAAAATGTTGGATTTATTTTTGAATATCTACCTGTTTGTTTGAATATATTACATCATATATCCGGAGATAAATGTAGAAGTCATACAGTATCATTAGTATTTTTTGTCACATATAACGTTTTTGTACTGAGGGGCGCAAAAATGTTGGCTTTCCTACAATACAAATTTGCCTAGTTACGGCCCTGTAGAAGACAATATATTTTTATTAATATTTAGTGAATGTTTATTTAAAAAAATGTGTTTCCTATAGGTATAAATCATTAATTTTTTATATCAAAGTTAATAGATGTTATTAATGATTTTATTTGTTCCTCACTTGTAAACATCAATTTATCAAGTCACTGTATTCACCTTGAAAATGTTTCTTAACTGGCTAGCCAGTAAATTTTTTACTGGCTAGCCAGTTATATTTTACAAGCGTGCTCATAGATAAATGATAGCGTGCAAAGCCAGAGTTGTCTTCCTTAGTATGTGTCATATTGATTAATTTAGTTGCTTGTCAGTTTGACATTTTGAATAAATGATAAATTTCTAGTTATTTACAAGTGAGGAACAAATAAAACATTCAACAGTACACGCCAGGTAACCATTTTTACTGGCTCAAGGATATGACAGGCTCGCCTAACGGCTCGCCAGTCATCCCAATCCTATCGCCAGTAAAACCTGTTTTACCTGGCTTGTAATGTTAAATACTATTCATTCTTTTAGAATGTTGAAAAAATCCTATTATTCTTAACCTCCCCTAGCGGAGCTAGTTTTTTTAATTGAATACTAGACTTTTTTAATGGTTTATTTTGTTGTAAATAACTATAAATACAGTTTTTGTGTGGGTAGATGTGACACAACATTGTATCAAGTGTCGAAGCACTCTAATCTACAATGTACAGATCACAACGTATAGTTACATAGCTATATTGGGAGATTTTCTATGACCAACTGAGGAGTGTACTGATTTTATGTTGTATAATTTCGCGCGATAAAAAAAAACAAAATTAGAGTAGTCTGTGTAACATCTATACATCCACGTGCTTTCCGGCAGATAGCTCTAGTGGCAGCCAGGGTCATATTCATGTATTGTGATTATATTGTGTTTCAAAAAAAACTCATTTAGGGCAGGCTTGGAAAGAAAGATAAAAAAATCTGATGTGATACAGTCACACAACTTCCTTTTATAGTGATCTCATAATTAGCCAAGAAATTTATTTTTAATTTTTAAGCATTCATCAAAACTTACAAATTCTACGGAAACCATACAAAATAGAGTGTTAGTCGAAAAAATAAATATTTTCTAAAGTTTTAATCCGAATTCAAAAATGTAAGAAAATACCGGGTGTTCTATTTAAAATAGGAGCTAATAAGAGGTATTCAACTGGAAAATCACCTATCTAATTTACATTGCATTAAGTGTACTTGTATCAAGCAAAAATTAAACTAAGATGGCATTTACACAACCAGTGTATTAATCATACCAGTTAATAAAAATTGTTTTTACTTATTTTTACAATAAAGGAAGTATTCACCCCAAAATTGAATTTTCAACAGATCTTCACGCTTTAGAGTCCCCTGAACCCAAAAAACATGTTTTTGTTCATTGGTCTGTCTGTCAGTCTGTCTTTGTAATTTTTGAAAAATTTAACAAAAAAATAAAAATACTCAAAAATTAAAAATAAATTTTTTGGCTAATTTATAAGATCACTGTAAAAGGAAGTTGTGTGCGTGTATCACACCAGATTTTAGGAAAATAGTTCAAGATCAAAATGTAATTTAGTTCTCTTTGACTTATGGTAGTTCATTTGTATCAATGGGTATGTACCGAGTTATGGCAAACTTTAATTTAATCATAGCATGCTGCAAATACGTTTTTTAAACACACGATGCTTGTAAGACGTCAATAATAAATACTACACCGGATCAATATCACGTCTACTCTAATTCTTTTTTTTCGATCACGCGGTAGTTTACAATGGGACATTGATATTTTTCAGGTGCCGTTTCTTTTGTTGCTGTGACATTTTTTCAAAGGGTAACTTTTTTCTTTATGAAACTTTTGCTAGGTTATATAAAAACATTAAATTGTATTTAAAGTGAAAGTGTAAATTATCAACATTAAAAATTGTTTGGTACATTTTCCAATACCACAACCAGGAAAAAAAAATTTTGAATTGGTGATGAGAGAAGTATTTTCTAAATATTTGAACGGGATTCAAGCTTTCAAGGTAGGTTGTGTCGTTTTCTACTTTAAAAAATATATATTTACCTTAGTTAGAAACAAAATTCTTTATGAGGGTATCCTCAACGTTGAGTAAGGGCTCCATAGCGTGTATTTAAAGTTTAGAATTCTCGTTTTAGTTTAAATTTATTTTTGTAGTGGAATGTATTCTTCTAGTTGTGTCACTTCTGTATTCTAACATGTGGTCCACTTTCCCAGAAGCCCAAAAATCTTAGAGCCCTTTCCTTCAACCCCGATATACGTCCATCTTTCCTAAAAGTAATCAGTCTCCACCCGTCGAAGAGTGAACAGCTCTTGCTTGTTGTCGCCGGCTAATTCAAATTTGTGCACATACATTGTTCTCATCGTGAAATACTTGTATACCTTGTATTGCTTGTTCAAATCCTCCCTTCAGCTTTACGAAACCACTGGCCTTCCGAGCCCTATATGCACCTCCTAGAAAGGATTAAAGGTAAGTGACGCAATTTTGTTTGTTTATAGTCCACTTGTCGTTTATTTGTATCGTCGCGTCGTAATTAATTGTTCATTTACTGGTCCTTCGAGCGGATTATTAATCAAAATTATTGTTCCGTATCGCAAAATTATATTCGTAATCGAATTACCCACCAATATACATTCATATATCGTAGAAGTTTTGTTGAGTCACAGCGACATTTCGACCCTCGGTTGCAACTTAATTTCTGGAAACAACTACCTGCCTTGACCGACATTTGTCGACCCCTGTCGCGTCGTTCGCTTAAGATAGAATTAGTTTTGTCCCATTTTAAAAATGAGTAAATTAGTGCATTTGAAAGCGCATTGAACCGGCTACTGGTCGCACAGAAAGTTGCCCAAAGGGCGATGAATGACAATTCTCTTCGGCCTATGCTCAAAATGTGCTCAAAATATACAGAGTCGTATTTAAATGAATGTATGTCAATTCACGTCGAAATTTTAAATTTGTTTCCTGTTCCCTGTTTCCTACAACTCCCACATTAAGTAACAATCACAAAACAACTTCGCAAACTAATGTTAAACTGCCGAAAATTGCCATTCCGAATTTCTATGGAAGCTTTGAAGCGTGGGGGACCTTTAGAGATTTGTTTCACCAACTCGTTCATAACAATGAGTCGTTATCAAATATACAAAAGTTTCAATATTTAATCATGTCACTTTCCAAAACTCCTTTGTCCGTTGTTTCGAATTTACCGGTAACTAACGACAACTACCCTCAGGCTTATAAGGCGCTATTTGAACGTTACCAAAAAACGCGAACGTTGGCGACTTATTTTTGGAAAGAAATTCAAAATCCATCCCATTATCCAGCGAATCGCCGGTTTCCATGAGCAACTTGTTAGATATATTCGTCGATAATCTCGCAGCCCTAAAGTTATAAAATTTTCTCGTTGAGCAATGGGACTCTGTTTTGTTTAATTTGCTTTTGGAAAAATTAGATGAGGAAACACGTAGGCCTTTTGAGAAGGCGCACAGTACAGTGGAGCTTCCGTCGTTCGAAAGCCTGAAAGCGTTTGTGTGGAATCTTTGTGAAGCATTAACTAGAACTGATTACCCATTTTCTAAATTGTCAGTTTCCAAATTTCCCAGAGCTGCACCCGCCAAACCTTACTTCGCAAAACCTAAATCATCGTTTGTTGTAAATAAGGTCGAGGGAAATTACACGTGTACTTTATGTGATGCCAATCACTCGATATCAAGATATCCCCAATTTTTGAAAAATCTCCATATGACCGTTATTTGTTTGCAAAAGATCGAAAATTGTGCTTAAATTGCCTTTCACATTCGCATATTCAAAAAAACTGTACGTCATCGTTTGTATCTCCCACGTGCCGATCAGCACATCATTTGCTGTTGCATTTTAACTCGAATTCTAGAACCGCAGAAAATTTAATTTCGCCAACAATCGGGCAGCAACCTATTGTTCCCAGTAATGCTCAATCAGTAGTACCGACTGTTGCTGCTAATCAAACAATCCCTCAAGCATGCAGTTCTCAAACAGTTCTTACAAACACTGTTGATGGACGTGCTACAATTTTGCTGTCCACCGCATTAATAAATATTATTGATGTGTGGGGCAATCCCCGTACGGTTCGGGCTTTATTAGACAGTGCGAGCCAAGCTAGTTTTATTACAACAAAGTGTGTAAATAAGTTAGGTTTACCCCGATCTAAATCTATAATACCTATCCAAGGTTAAGGTTAAATTTCCTCCACCGCCTCAAGCGGTACTTTAAGATGTCAAATTTGTTCAAAAATTCATAACTTTTCGTCGCTCGTTGCATTTTTGGTGTTAGAAAATATTTGCGCTTCCATGCCACCTCGATGTATCAACTGTTATGATACATCTTACCACATTTTACACAAATACACACTGATTAATCTTCTTATTTTTACAGCATTTAAAAGAAATATCAGGAGGATCACCTGGATCATCCTGCCTGCCCGCCATAATGTTGTCACGTGATGATGAAGGTCATCTAGTAGTTAAATACTAGAGGGTGTTCATTAGAATTTGTGGTCTAGTCGGCTTTGGAACTGATGAAGTCATGTCGTGCATTAAATCATATGGCTGATAACTGTCACTGGTGACACTGTCAGTCAATGTCAAATTCGATGTTAGCAGGTTAGGTTTTGTGTCAGTTTTGACACAGACTAACGCAAAACCTAACCTGCTAACATCGACTAGACCGCAAATTCTAATGAACACCCGTTATTAGGTACTTATTATTCATTCATTCATTCATTCATAATCTATAGCCTCTTTTACGTAATTATAATCCGTTCACTCCTTTTTTGCATAAAGGTTGGTCTTGGATTTTTGTTGTTAAGTTGCACATGAACAGAACCGTAATTTTTATTTTGTTGTATAACCTTCATAACCTCCAACAAATTTACTGTCACTTGACAGAACAGAGTATTGTTGCCAGATGGACTGCTTACTTTGATAGTACATGTGGAGAAATATTTAAAATCTGAAGTATTTTAAGACCTTCCGCGTATTTAATTAAAAATGTCTGCAATTACACAATTACCGAAACTGGATACATACATAAAAACTACAAAGTTCCATTTTCTATTCTGCTTAAATATGGCAACTTTGCATTTGAAGGTGTTGTTACCGTCAATTTTCGCTTTACTGTATGTTCGATATTTTTAGAATTGCGTCCGGATATTGCGCATTGTTGATACGCCGCCGTTGCACATTGTTGAACGTTCGCTACGCGAAAATTTGGCATCTTGTCCCGACGTTCAATCGAATAAGGACGTTGGAAGTTTTTGGCGCTGTTCGAGGTCGCGATTTTGGAGAAGGTGCTTATTGATGTCTAGGACTTCTCACCCTTTGGTTAGGGGATTTGTACGCGTCTCGACATTCCTCTGAATATAAATCTGGAGATACTGCCTGGTGCACACTTTTTTGACGCCAAAACTTCCCGAGCAAAACATTTGCGGAATTTAGTTCCCCACCACGTTATGGGTCCCAAATAAAAACTTCAAGAACCCCGACTTGCGGCCCGATGCGATCTGTGATAGCGTTATCTCGGCGCGCTTAATTGACGAGCTACTGTCCCTTCTGGGTAAGCCATCAAGCCCACGGAAGCCCGTTCCTGCGATGTTATCAACGCTAAGACGGCCTCGCACCAGCTCAAGGTAACCTTGCTGCTCTATTGTGCTTACGGTGGCCAGCGAGTGAGCCTGGCTGTACGCGTTTATGTGCCTCAATCGATGAAGGACTGCCGAAAGTAATCTGTTTCGAAATTGAGATTAGCGCAATATGCCAGCGCGAGATATTTATATCATGGTCTGGACGCATTACTTTGATCACATATTTTCATCTGTAAAGTACGAGGCTTCCTCTCGCCGTAGCTTTCACTTTAGTTACGAATTGTGATATTAATTGTTACATGTACCACGCTATAGAAATTCCTGGGGTGGTTGCCCGCTTGTAATTTACAATTTTATATTAACGTCACTCCTCAGGTGCTACCAGGAATTACCCCTATTTTGATGATTTGGTGTTTTAATGGGCCACCCCATTCTGTAAACAAGGATCCTTGGGGCATTTATATGCTTTTACATCGGCCCTAAACTTTTACTTATATGTATTTTATGTGTGTCCGGCTTTACGAGTGAATAAAACAAATTTGTCTCCCCTGCACTTGATTGTTTGACTTCAGTTTTGCGCCGTTTTATTAAGTCCGCAGTGTTCCAATTTAGCTGGAGCGTAATCTATCAATCGCTGAATTAGGGGGTTTGGATCCTTTAAATTGCTGGCTTCATCCCCATCTAATGAACCTACGGCCGTCTTCGACTGCAGCTGATCGGCGACCCCTAATTAGCGATTGGTAGTGACTCGCCTAGGCATTGGCTGAGTGAGGCAATTTGGTGCTTTGAATGCTGCTTCGATTCGTTGAGCAACTAACGCAAGTATTATTCTACCACCCCTTTTTTTGTGCTTATAAGAGATAAGTGTTTTGTCGTGGTTTCTAACCTAAAAGCATTTGGTAACCATAACCTCAAATTTAAACCTCGTTTAAACACAACAAAGTAATTTTACACAGCTAAATTGGGGAAACTGTCATGGCCAATCTTCATGTAAAGAAGATGTTAGTGTAAGTTGCTATCATTGTCAAATTGCTTGATGTAGGGAATAACTACGGAATATTGAATTGGAAGATATTGAGCATTATGAAACTATTCTATCCGAGTACTAAAAATGCATACCAGCAATAAGTTTGTAGTACTTGGACCAGAATGTACCGTAGTAACAAATATTAAGAGTTTTTAAGAAACACCTTCAGCCACTGCAAAACTTCTCAACATCACTTGTTTATTTCTTTCAAATAGGGGTAATGGTATGCTACCATCATGAGGTGGCAATACAGCTATGGTATTAAGCTTCTGCAATGGTATATTATTTGTCATAAATATAATGTAAACTGTTTTCAGTCACAGGTAAACTAGGATACCACATATTTGCAATAATGATAAACACACTTCAGGTAATAAAAACTATACTTTAATTATTTCCCATTAAAAACAAAACAAAAGCTATTGGCTATCTTACAATTTAACAAGTTGGTCGAATGTTACAAATCACATTAAAGAGAAAATAAGCGTTTGTATTGTGTACTTTGAAACGATACAAATCTGTGCCAGACAAAAAATGAGAAAATCCTAATGTTTTCGAATGAAGAATGATCGCCCATTGGGATTGATGATGTTACTTCGCACTGGGGATTCAAGGCACCACTGGTACCAAACTTTATCCTCGGACTGCATTCTCCAGAAACAAAGTTCTATGACATCCTTCTCCTTTATATGGACTGGGTCCTAAAACAACAATTGTATAGGGCGAAGAGTAATTAAACTGAAGCTCCATTACCGGCAGTGAAAAGACGATAGGAAACCAGCTAACCATCCCCGTGGAGAAGGTCTGCGGATTAATACTGAGCACAATATTCTTGTAGAGCACTGTTTCAAAGAAGCCTATAAAACCTGTGAGGACACAGTTTTGCGCAGCTGTGAAACGCAACTTGCTGTAACGCTCATTGTCGATCGGTTCGCTCCAGTTGGGATGATTAAATGAATATACTTCCTGTAATGAAAATTTAATGTATGGTCCACAAAGCTTGTAGGAATTCAAAATACTTAGAAAATTAAATAGTATTAATCAAATCAACGAAAATAATAATAATAATAACTAATTGCCCAACAGATAAATATCCAATTACAGAAAAACATTTAAAAATAAATACAAATGATGTAATGGAGCAAAAAAATTGGAATTGAATTAATTCTTTAAAAAAATCATTTGGATCAAGCTGTATTTTATTGAAAATAGCTATTATACCTGAGACGGTGCAATTTGATAATAATTAACTAAGTGAACAACATAGGGAGTTTCATATATGCTTTCAAGTGTTTTGTCATGTGGACGATTGGTTCGGATCTCATTGTAAATCTTGGTGCTGTGCAAAGGGGCCAGATATGAGGTGTAGGAAGCGGGGATTGAAATGCCAGTCTTCTTCAGGAACCTTTGTGCCCCATCCAGACATTCGGGAGATAATTCGTTATCACCAAATGACCCTGTAACAAAATTTAATTTTTAAATAGATGTTAATATGAAGATTTATTTGAAGAACTATAAAAGATAAAAATGAAGAATTGACAAAAAATAATGAAGAGAACGAAAAGATCCAAGATTTGAATAGCGATAACAAAGACAGAAAAAGTATGACAGAAAGAAAACAAAAGATTTAGATTGTTATTAAAAAGATGAATATTGTGGCTTAAAGATAGTGTCAGATTATGCATCAGTAAGTTTTATGTTCGTTTTAGCACCTTCTCCGCTCATTTTGCAACCTCAAATTCGAGAATTTTCCTGCAGACATGCGTGATCAGTGCCTTGAAGTGGATGTGTATGTCTTGCTTGCAGTGCTTTTAGTAGTTTTTATCACTAAAGCGAAAACGAAGCTAATCAAAGTTACCACAACAAACACAGACTACTTATACAGTGTGTCTCGGTGACTACAAAATTAACATTAAGAAATTATGTAAGGATCAACTATTGCTGTGTCTGTATCTAAAAATTTGATCATCACAAATGAAACAGCAGGTAGTTGAATTAATCAAATTTACATTACTGTCAGATTGCTGTTATTGTTAGAATTTGCTGACACAATACCACTATCACCATTTACATATTAATATTATTGTAAATAAATAGTATTTAGGGATAAATAATGTGGTATAGTAATTACCTTGTATAAGTAATATTCAGTATAAAAGCATAAGTATTTAGAATTTTCGCAAAGCAAAAATAAAAGAGAAAGTAAGGTTAAGGTTTAGTGTTTGTAGGTAAACAAATATAAACCATTTATTATTTTATAATAAAGCTTTTGTACAAACAAATTTGGATGATTTTCAGTAATACATACAACAGAAAGCTTACGAATTTGTATTTTGTTATGAAATAACAAAGAGAAACACACAGATAAGCACTTTTTTTTAAATTTGAGATTAGCTAGCTCTGCAAAATAAGATGCAATACATGGCTTTGGTATAATAAACAACTTATGGCTAAGAGTAATAACAATTTATAGAGGATTAAGTGATCGCATTCATACCTCTGGCTTACTAAAAACTCTATAATACTAACAGGTACTAATTAATTAAATGTTCAAACGTATTCCCATTGACTAGCAGACAGTGATCTGTCATAAAAATTTCGTAATGTTTGAAGGGTTATGTTAAAACATGCCTCCTTAATAGTCCTTTAGAGATTCTAAATTTGCATGCCTTCGTGAAGTGTAAAATTTTGATTTTAGGAAGCCCCATAAGAAAAAATCGTTGGGTGATAAATCTGGAGACTTTGGAGCCCAGTGAATAGGGCTAGTGACCCTGTATATAGTTAGATAAGAGTTGAGTAACACAAACGTCAGCTGCTATATTTGATCCAAAACATGCATGATGTATGCATGCGCAGAAATACTGTTTAAAAGTCACTAGATCGTTTTATTTAAAACACCTTTTTTAAATTTCTACTGCTGCTTCAAATCATTCACTACATAGCGTGGAGTACTGTTTGTATCAGAAATAAGTAACAAGTGTTAAGAAACTGAGGACTTTGACCATATGACCAAAGCAGTCGGTGTCTAAGGTACCTGGTACTCTGCATGCCTAGACCTTGTCCATTAACAAACAAACAAACAAACAAATATGTATAGGTACACATTTCGTATGGCAGATATCTGATCATTTCCTAAAATGATGGTTTTTACGAGCGTCGAACTGGTCTTTAATAAAAATGCTTTTGAAAGCTTTTTCGAGTTTCTCGTTTTTACTCTTTTCATTCTGCAATTTTTTTAATGGAAAACGCAATCCTTGCTTTGGTGTAGGAATTCATACGTGGTTTGGGTAGCAGCTTCCTGTTTTTTCTATTTTTGCAGCCAATAATACAGCAACCCGCCATTTCAGACACTTAGATAAAATTGCAGCTCCAAATATTTGTGTAAAAAACACAAATTATTAAATTGTCAGTGTCAACTTTCATTAATGTGAAACTGTTTCTAAGGCAATGCGTATTCAAATATACGACGCGCGTGATCCACCAATCACAATCAATTCCCTCGTTTTCTCAACTCTTTAACTATTGTTACGTTCTACGTTCGGGCTATTTAAAAATTATACGACGCTTCTTGTGTTAAACATTTATATACAACGATTAATTACGATTTATCTTAACTATTTACAGACACAAGAATTATCAAGGCAGAACGCAAATTACTTAACTAACTGAACTACTTCTATTGACAAATACACTTATTTATTTACACTAGATTAAACATCAATTATTTATGTGGCTATTTATTTTATACACGCGTTTATTTATGTAGCAGCTTTACGCATTTCGAGTTTAGATGAGAACTGAACTGCCTATTCCTGCTGACACGTATTTATACAGGGTGTCCCAGATAAGAGCAACTACATGGGGATTTCGGAAACGGCAAGAGATACAGGGTGGCTTAAATGAGAGAAAAGTTGCGCTATTCTGAGCCCAGTCAGATGCTGTATCGAAATTAAAAATATCTACAGGGGTTTTTAAAATATCGAGCAAAAACAAAAAATTGTGGTTTTCGAAAAATTGCAATATCGTCGCCATCTTGTAAACAAATTTAATAAAATTTGGTAATTTTGTATTAGCGACTACGGCCAATCGAATGACGTTTACGAATTTTTTCTAGGCCTTCTAGATTTTTTGCAACCATAGCCAACTTTGTTATTTCTTATGGCCGCCATATTGGATTTATACGTCATTAAATAGCGCATAAAAATACCTTTTCAACCATGTATAACAGACCTATCTTTAGATGACGGAAAGTTAAATTTATTAAAAAAACAGTTTTTCACTTAGTTGGCTGTGAAACAAATGCCGCAATTGTGTTTGTTGTTTTAGCTATGTAACTATCTGTCAAAACTTTGTTATTTATTTGGTTCTATCTGTTAAGAGTTTAATTTTTATATTTAATATGGAAAGGTATTCAAATCGGGAAAAAGTGGATATGTATGATTGTTTCATTTTGTGCCGGAGGAACGCTGAACGAGCTCAAGATATGTACTTTCAGCGATATCCAGAAAGACGGCAACCAGGTTTGTCGATCTTCAGAATGCTTAGAAATAATTTACTTACTTATGGTTCCTTTAAAAAACACAATCGAAATAGAGTGGGAAATGTAAATATGGAAAATCTTGTTTTGCAAAGTGTTATCGACAATCCTCGTACCTCCCTTCGTCAAATCGAAAATAATGTTGAAGTGCCTAAATCAACTGCTCAGAGAATTCTCAAAAAATACAAGTATCGTCCATATGTAGAACATATTAGTCAAGGACTCCGAGATGGTGACTTAGAAAGGAGAATATCGTTTTGCAATTGGTTCTTAGAAAAATGCCAAGAAAATCCTCAATTTCCGCTTAAGGTTCTGTGGTCTGATGAAAGCAGATTTACAAACTGCGGGGTATTTAACAGACACAACAACGTGTACTGGGCCGATCAAAATCCGTTCTTACATCGTGAGGTGCGTCATCAAGTTAAGTGGGGTTTTAATGTATGGCTAGGAGTCATAAACGGACACGTACTATTTAACATTTTTCATAATAATTTGATTGCACCTCGATATCTTGAAATATTACAAAATTACGTCGACCAAACTTTAGAAAATTTGCCTCTTCAAGATGTAGCAAACATGTGGTTCCAGCAAGACGGAGCACCTCCACATAATGCAAGAATCATAACTGACTATTTGAATCAGCAACATGGAAATAACTGGATAGGAAATCGAGGTCCGGTTGCCTGGCCTGCTCGCTCGCCGGACCTTACGCCACTTGATTTTTGCCTTTGGGGATATTTAAAGGATAAAGTTTATTGTACTCCTTATAATACAGTAGAAGAACTTGAGGCAGCCGTTGTTCAAACCATTGAAGAAATGCCTGGACAAATGGTTAAAGATGCATGTATGTCTCTAATTCATCGATGCATGACGTGCATTAATAACAACGGTGGAATTTTCGAACATTTAATTTAATTTATTTTAATTCAACGCTCTGTCATCGGTTTTTTTTTGGTTGTGAGTTTAATCATAAATAATGTATTAGTTGTTAACTTTAGTATCATAAATAAAAGATTATTTTTTAAAGACATTTTTAAGAAAACACAACTGCGGCATTTGTTTCACAGCCAACTAAGTGAAAAACTGTTTTTTTAATAAATTTAACTTTCCGTCATCTAAAGATAGGTCTGTTATACATGGTTGAAAAGGTATTTTTATGCGCTATTTAATGACGTATAAATCCAATATGGCGGCCATAAGAAATAACAAAGTTGGCTATGGTTGCAAAAAATCTAGAAGGCCTAGAAAAAATTCGTAAACGTCATTCGATTGGCCGTAGTCGCTAATACAAAATTACCAAATTTTATTAAATTTGTTTACAAGATGGCGACGATATTGCAATTTTTCGAAAACCACAATTTTTTGTTTTTGCTCGATATTTTAAAAACCCCTGTAGATATTTTTAATTTCGATACAGCATCTGACTGGGCTCAGAATAGCGCAACTTTTCTCTCATTTAAGCCACCCTGTATCTCTTGCCGTTTCCGAAATCCCCATGTAGTTGCTCTTATCTGGGACACCCTGTATATCACAAACGAGTCGTTTTAGAACAATCGAGGCTTTACTCGCTTTTCCGCTTGTGTTGACCTCTAGCGCGTTCTCGAAAGCGTGAGTCATCCGTTGCACCTGACTCAAAGGTCGTGCTGGATCAATCCGGAAGGCTGCACGCGTATTAGTCACCAAAGCCGCTGACTTCACGCGTCTGCACTTGGCGTCAAGGCCGCTTCTTGAATATTTGGCCGCTGACTCACACGTCTGCATCGGCCCAATCGCAAGGTTGTTACACTATATACAGGGACTCTAAATAGGGCCACACGACCATTCCATCTGTTGAGGAATACTTCAATTAGGTAGTTTCGCACTTCTCTTCAATAGTGAGCAGGAGCTCCATCGTTCTGATACCATACTGTGTTGATATTATTTTCCAAAAAGTTCATCAGCATGACATTTATTAAACATTAATTTACAAAAGGTAATTCGTTTTTCAGTATCTGCTGCTAATAGCTCTTGCTGCGTGGAATATTTGTAAGCAAAATATTTGTGTTTTTTAAGAGTGCGATACAACAACATTATTTGCAATTTCCCTCACACTTACGTTGCGATCGGCTTTAACAGTTGCCAAAATATCTACTTCGTTGTTAACATTCTGGATTTCGTTTCTATTCCTTTTGCAAAGGCTACTGACGCACCCACTTTCTCACGTGCAACTGTGTGTTTGCAGGTAATAGGCCGCTCATTAAAATAAACACTAAAAAGCTCACAAGTTCTTCGCAAACTGTTACCTGCTAAATTCCATGTTACCATTTGTATTTTTTTTTCTGTTGTGTACACATTGATTGTTAAGTATTTGAAAATGTAATATGAAAATTATTTGACAGAAGTAAATTTGTTTTAAATCTTTTGTTTCGATTACTCAGTAAGAATATATAGCTCATGGCAATAGTTGATCCTTATATAGTAGATAATTTCCAACTTGCACTATCATACATTAATCAGGATCTGATAAAACATCTCAGTTATATCTAAAGATCATTGCTTAAAACTTAATCCAACTAAATCCACTTTCTTTTTTTGACGGACGCCGGTCAGCTGTAGATGCAGCACCGACTCCACAAATAAACAAGAGATTTAAAGTTAAAATCAGTGTGTTTATCACAGCGAAAATCGGTGTAAATTAAAGTTTTAATAGTAATTTTGTAGTGCACAATGAAAGAAAACTGGAAATCAAGCAGACAAAGGAAAAAACGAATACAAAACGTAACGTAAACAGTGCATTATCATTTCAACACGGTCGAAAGTAGGCACGCAGGTCACGCCCGAAATACGCCAACGTGCTTGTAGTGCGATGTGATTGGAGCATTGGCAAGTGCGATTAATTAATAAGCTAAAGCGATCCACACACGTGCGGATAAGTAAAATGGTTAAAGAATAAAATATCTGTCAAGTGAAACAAAAAACCTAACGAATAACGAAAAACAGTACAATTATGGAGAAAGAAAAAATTATAGAAGTTACAAAAACATTAGAAAAAATTGAGTTAAAGTACCAGAAAATGCAAGATAATTTAAAAGAAAGCAATTTAACCTTGATACAAAAGATAAAACAAATAGAAAGTAACAATAGGAAGATAGAAATATTAACACGAAATAGACAGCAAACCAGCCAACGAATAAACCAAGGGGCAGGGAAAAAAAGAAAAATAATAAAGTATACTCTAAAACAACTGAAAGAAATGCGGCAAAGCACAAGGGTAGAAAGTGTAAGTGAAGAGATTGCAGAAAATATTTTGAAGCTAAACATCAATGTAAGGTGGAGGAATCTAAAGCCGGGGGCACGACCAAAAGAAGTAGTATTAAAAATTGGCACATGGAATATCAAAGGCTTGAAAAAAGAAGGAAAACTCAAACAATTAGTGCAAGAAGCAAAAGATACAACATAGATGTTCTAGCAATCCAAGAAACAAATTGTCGTGGATAGCTATGTATTCCTAAACGGAGGAGGGAAAGAAAATAGACTGGGAACGGGTTTTTTGCTAAAAGAAAAGCTAAAAAAGGCAGTAATAAACTACAACGTGATAAATGAAAGGATAAGCACTTTTAAGAATAAAAACAAAATACAGGAAAATAAGTTTAATAAATACCCACGCCCAAACGGAGGATAAGGATGAAGAGGAAAAAGAGAAATTTTATGAAAAGCTAGAAGAAACTGTTGACCGCATACCCAGTTATGATATCAAATTAATGATAGGGGATATGAACGCAAAAGTAGGAAGAGAAGACAGAAACAAAAATGTAGCAGGGAGTGAAAGTTTGCACAAAGAAGCGAATGAAAATGGACAGAAACTGGTCGATTTTGCAGCGCTAAAAGGAATGGTAATTAAAAGTACCATGCTTAAGAGGACAGACATACATAAAGCTACATGGATCAGCCCTGACAAAAAAACAAAAAACCAAAAAACCAGATAGATCATGTTCCAACAGAAAAAATGCATGCAAATAAGGTCACGAAAGTAAGAACATACAGAGAAGCTGACATAAGCTCGGACCACCTACTAGTGATAGCGAACTTAAAACAGACAATAAACAACATAATGCAAATAAAAGCAAAAGGGAAAAGGTGGGACATAGAACAATTAAATAAAGTATGGCAGAGCTACAAAACCACAGTAACATTATAGAGGAACAATGGGATCAGCTAAAACAAATAATAACAGAATGTGCAAAGCAACTAGGCACAAAAAAAACATCAAAACAAAAAGACTGGTGGGATGGGGAATGTAAAGTAGCAGTGGAAGAAAGAGAAGTCATAAGAAGGGAAATGCTGAAAATAAGAAGGCAAGATCTCAGCGAAAAATACATAGCAGCAAGAAATAAAGTTTAGAAACTCTGCAGAGAAAAAAAGAGGAAAGCAAGAAAAGAGCAGCTGGCAAAGATAGAAGAAGCATATAAAAACAAAAATGCAAAAGTTTTAGAAAAAAAGGCTTTCAGCAACCAACTGTAAGTTTAAGAACGGAAGAAGGTAATATTTGCATGGATGAGGAAGAAATGGCGGAAATATGGGCAAAGCACTTCTCACAAATACTCATAGATAATACCTAATACAAACAAAGAAGAAATAAAAACTCTACAACAGAAAGAAGAAAGGAATTTAAAAATTCCAACATATGAAGAAATGATGGAAATAGTAAAAACCTCAAAAACAACAAAAGCCCGGGTTCAGACAAAATAGAAGCAGAATTAATCAAATGTGCAGACGAATCAATATGGCAAAAATTGTACCAGTTAATACAAGAAATATGGAAGAAAAAAGAAATGCCAAAAGAATGGTCAAAAGCACTTATTTGCCCAATCCACAAGAAAGGTAGCAGAAGTGTAGCAGCTTACTACAGACCAATATCCTTACTAAACATTGCTTACAAAATTTTATCACACCTAATAAATAGAAATTTAAAACAAAAAGTTGAAAACAAGATAGGAAGATACCAGGCCGGCTTCAGAAGTGGGAAATTGGTCATAGACCAGATCTTCTTTCTAAAACAATGCCAAGAAAAATGCAGCAAAAAAACATACCTATGCATGCTCTATTCATAGATTTCAAGCAGGCATATGATCAAATAAGGAGGACGGGAATATATAACGCCTTAAAAAATCTAGACATAATGGAAGACACAATAAAATTAGTTGAAATGACACTACAAGAGACAAAAAATGCAATTAAGTTCAAAGGAGCACAATCAAAGGAATTCCATAGTAACGTAGGATTGAAACAGGGAGACCCACTATCGACAACCATCTTTAATATAGTTCTGGAGAACAATTTAAGGAAAACCAATTTAAAACTAGACAACAATATTGTTTCGTCCCATTAGTAATATTTGTAGTTTTTAAGTTTGCACTAGTTTTAAGTTGGTACCATGTAGCGGAAGGGTGGCAACATGCTGTCTGCCATCCACCAAAATGGTCATTCTTGTCCTGACGTTAGCGGTGGTTACACGTATCGAAACAGTATCGAAAATAAAGTAAGTTTAGCATTTTTTATCATTTTATTTGTGTGGTGCCAGGCGAGAGGCAACAGCTACCAGCTTGTGGTAGTAAAAATCAATAAAGGTCCTTCGAGAACGTAAAACAACGAAGAATTTAGGAACAGACCATCGCGAGGCTCTGGGGTGCAGTTAAGCTGCTATCAACAACATCGCGGCCCTTCAAATAGAGCCGTAGTTCATCGTGGTGGCCCTGCATTTCGAATGCCCCAACAAATATCACAACAGGTCCCTACCAAATCTTAGCCTATGCAGACGATATAGCAGTACTAGCACGAACAAAAGAAGAACTCAAAGGACTAGTTAAAAAGATAGAAGAACAAGCAAAGAGGGTGGGCCTGCAAATGAATGAAGAAAAAACCAAATACATGATATCAGGAAACAGAATGCAAGAAAAATCACAAAATTTGACTTTCCAATCAACAAACTCCAGGAAAAAATATGTGTTCAATCTAGTGAATAGTGTACCATACTTGAGGGCTGAGATGACAAGCAGCGGATAACAGAGCGCAGACATAATGAGAAGATTAACAATGGGGGCGAGATGTGTGGCATCCCTTGACAAAGTGATAAAAGATAAAAATATCCAAAGAGAAACAAAAATAAAGTTATATAAGACAGTAATACGCCCTGTAGTAACTTTTGGAGCTGAAACATGGGTAGTAACCAAAGAATATGGGAAAAAAATAGACATCTGGGAAAGGAAAATCTTAAGAAAAATAGTGGGAGAAATTAACGAAAATGGAGAATGGAGAAGGACCAATTTAGAATTGGAAGAAATATACAAGGAGATCAAACTAACAATAGTCATCAAGCAAAGCAGACTAAGATGGCTAGGCCACATAGGCAGGATGAAGGAAGATGAACCGGTCAGGAAGACGCTAAAAATGGAAGCAGAAGGAAAGAATAGAAAAGAGAGACCAAAAAATACATTGTGGGGAGACGTACAGCAGGACCTGAGAAACTTTGGACTTGCAAGATGGGAAGAAATAGCAAAAGGCAGGAAGGCATGGAAGCACGCCGTTGAAGTCATAGGCCACTAGACCCGAAGTGCTAAACTATATATATACAGTGTGGTCCATTAAGTGTGCAACAAATGGGAAATTTTTTTATTAGTTGTACAATCAAAATTTAAATACCGCCAAAAGTTAGTGCATGTTTGATAACCATATCAGATGCCCTTAGAATGGCTTCAAGTCAAATAATATACAGGGCAGGACAAAAAATATGAAATTCGTTCAAGAATAAAGTTACCTTATTTAAAAAAATATAGCAAAATTTTATTGAGAAAAGTTGTTTAGTATCAAAAGCTATGCTCAAATACAAAGTCACGGCCTCCTATTCGAATTTTGATTCTTTTGTGGAAAATTTTGTATTACCCCCGTATGATACATATTTTTATTATTCTGATTTTATATGTATTTAAAGTAGCCACAACCACATCACTTTTAAATAACTTTTAGCAACTTTTTTTTGATGATTGCATACCCAAATTTATTAAAAGAAACAGCAGGTATCCTCGATGGTTCAATAAATCAATTATAAAAAACTTAAAACTCAAAGAAAAGTATAGACGTCTTTTCACATCTACAGGTTGTCAAACACATTACAATAACTTTAAAAAAATACGTGCTGAAACCAAGAAACTTATAAGTGAGAGCTAGCGAGAATACCTATCCGATATAGAAAATAATATTAATGATGACCCTAAGAACCTCTGGTCTTATGTAAAAAGTAAAGACAAATGTGCAAACGTTCCTAGAACAATGACTGATCATAATGGCTTTACAGTTGAAGGTGGTTTGGAGGTTGTAAATGCTTTTGCTGATTTTTTCAGTAGCTGTTATGTTAATGGCAATAGTAACAACTTAAATAATAATTTGTTAAACAACTCCAACACTACTTCAAATTTGAATATTAGTGTCTCTAATTTTACAACTCCGGAGGTTCTTGGCGTTATTAAAAAGCTAAAAAATACTCGCTCTTTAGGGCCCGATAAAATTCCCACTTACATCGTTAAAGGATGTGCCGATATTCTGGCGACTCCTTTATGCTTTATTTTCAATCTGTGTATAACTAATACTTTTTTTCCAAATAAATGGAAATACTCCAAAGTAATTCCTATTATTAAAAAAGGCTCTAAGTCAAACGTTACAAATTACCGACCCATATCTCTTCTATGCGTTTTCGGTAAAATTTTCGAGTCCCTACTAAATAATAGTATTCGACAACAAATTTCTCCATTATTATCCATAGACCAACATGGTTTCATAAACAAACGTTCGACGGTCACTAATTTGGCAATTTTTACTCAGTTTATTTCAGATGCACTTAACAACGGAATACAGGTTGACGTCATTTATACAGACTTTGCTAAGGCATTCGATTCTGTTAATCATTCCATTCTCTTATTCAAACTTGACATTTTTGGCTTTTCTATAAACTTAATTAAACTACTTGATTCTTATTTAGCGGATAGAAAACAACAAGTTTATCTTAACGGTTATTTATCTTACGAATTTACTGCATACTCTGGAGTCCCCCAGGGAAGCATTCTGGGACCGTTATTGTTTATTATATTTATAAACGATATAACTCATGTTGTTAACTACGCCTCTACATTACTCTATGCAGATGATTTAAAACTATTTTATACTATTAATGACATTTCTGATTGCGAACGACTGCAAGATGATCTTAATAAAATCTGGGAATGGTCGATATCTAATCAGTTAAGTTTTAATATAAATAAATGCCAATATATGACTTACTCTCGTAAATCAAATTTGATTTTGTTTCAGTACACCATGAATAATGTTAATTTAGAGCGTGTTACAAGTTTTCATGACCTTGGCGTAACCTTCGATCCATCCTTAAAATTTAATCAACACATTGAAATTTTATTAAATTCTGCATCCAAACAATTAGGCTTTTTAATTCGTAATTCACATTCATTTAATTGTATTGACACCTTAATAACTCTTTTCAACTCACTTGTACGTACTAAATTGGAATATGCTGACATAATTTGGAATCCATGCTATACTTATTACACAATTAGAATCGAAAGAATACAGAAAAAGTTTTTAAAGTATTGTCTTTATAGGTCCGGTGTTAATGACGTCATCACTGATTATAATTCTCTATGCCTTCATTTTAATTTCACGAAACTATCAAATCGTAGAACATTACATTTGTTAATTTTTCTATTTAATTTAATTAATTATCATGTTGACGCCCCTACACTTTTATCACAATTACAATTCCGACTGCCTGATTTAAGGACCAGATCTCAATTTTCATTTTCATACCCGCTTTCTAGAACTAACGTGCATTTCAAATCGCCTATTCTAGCAATGTCAAATGCATTCAGTAAATTAGACGTAAATATTGATATATTTTCGCTCACAAGTGTTCAGTTTCGTGCTGCAATTTCCGACTGAAGTAATTTTGTACTCGGAGAAATTTTTTATTATTGTTTGTGGATTTAGGCGGTGAATTTCATTTTATTATTATACTATTCAACTGTTGTGGTGGTGGTATGTCATTGTTTAGTTTAGGAGATAGTTATTTTGTTTTATTTCATTTAAGTCTTGGCGACACTAAGTCAGTTATTAATTTAAGTCATTTATGTTTCCTGTAATTGGGAATTTACTTCCCGTTGGAAATAAATCTATTTATTATATTATTAAGCGTATTTGTAGAATTTACTTGGATTTATATTTTTTTAGGTAAGCCTCCACTTCATGTTTGTTGCAACGATATTTAACAGAACTTTAGAATTTCGCAAATATTCTTTTTAACAAAGCAAATGCTTTACTAATAATAATTTACATATGAAAAAACTCTTAATAAAATCAGAATAATAAAAATATGTATCATACGGGGATAATACAAAATTTTACAAAAAAGAATCAAAATTCGAATAGGAGGCATTGACTTTGTATTTGAGCATAACTTTTGATTCTAAACAACTTTTCTCAATAAAATTTTGCAATATTTTTTGAAGTAAGGTAACTTTATTCTTGAACGAATTTCATATTTTTGTCCTGCCCTGTATATTGTTTGACTTGAAGCCATTCTAAGGGCATCTGATATGGTTATCGAACATGCACTAACTTGTGGCTGTATTTAAATTTCGATTGTACAACTAATAAAAAAATGTCCCATTTGTTGCACACTTAATGGACCACACTGTATATACTATCCATTCACAAAACTCGTGAACTGTCAAAACGCTGTCAAGTTGGTACTTGGTTTAAATTCTGGTTTGGAACTTCTGCTTACTGATTTTGGCAGCACTGAAATTTTTGAAATTTAAAAACTTGACTTGTCAAGCTTGTAAAAAAATAATCACTTATAATACCATGAGTAGTCAAAGTTATGTCGACTATTTTTGCGGTGGTGTCACGAATGTCCATTGCGCTTTGGTACGATTAGGACGAGTGCGCTAGCATGAGTCCTAATCCCAAGCGCAATGGACATGAGTAGTGATACCACCGCAAAAATAATCTACTTAACTTTGACTAAGAATGGTATTCGAGGGACTATTTAATGAACCAAACTACTTTTGCAAATTAGTTTTCAGTACATCTAGCAACAAGTTACGCAATTTCTATAGTAACAGAACACTAATATTGACTTTTTCTAATAAAAATCGCATTTGTTAAAAATAGTCACTTGAATACCTTCTAGGAAGATATATCCGCTGATATTTTTTTGATTGGTCAAGAAACTTCAGAATTCTGGATTTTCATTGGTCACTTTCTGACAGATGACAGGTGAATTGAATAGTCACTTATAATACCATGAGTAGTCAAAGTTATGTCGACTATTTTTGCTGTGGTATCACGAATGTCCATTGCGCTTTGGTACGATTAGGACTAGTGCGCCAGCACGAGTCCTAATCCCAAGCGCAATGGACATGAGTAGTGATACCACCGCAAAAATAATCTACTTAACTTTGACTAAGAATGGTATTCGAGGGACTATTTAATGAACCAAACTACTTTTTCAAATTAGTTTTCAGTAAATCTAGCAACAAACTACGCAATTTCTATAGTAACAGAACACTAATATTGACTTTTTCTAATAAAAATCACATTTGTTTAAAATAGTCACTTGAATACCTTCTAGGAAGATATATCCGCTGATATTTTTTTGATTGGTCAAGAAACGTCAGAATTCTGGCTTTTTATTGGTCACTTTTTGACAGATGACAGGTGAATTGAATAGTCTCCAAAATTTTTAAATTTTTGTGCATACACTTCAATTGTAATGGAACAGAAACGATAGGGGGTTTTATTATTGGAAAGGGAAAAAAGGGTAGACCTAGTTAATTATTACAAGCAAAAACTTCACTTAACTTTTGACACATGTAACATAACCTAACTGTAATATTACTAGAAATCACTAGATTCGAAGTACATCCCCAAAAAAACTGTAATTTCCAGGTATACTCAGCAAATATTTAAAATATTTGACATTGACAGTTCACGAGTTTTGTGAATGGATAATATATAATTGTACTATCTTAAAGCTAATCGAAAACCGTGTAAAACCATACCTGGATGGTATAGTCTTGCTGGTGGTTAGTGAAGCACGAAACCTAGACCTCATAATTGATACCACCTTGCGATTCAAAGCACATGTAACTAACTGTTTAAAGAAAGCGTACATGAATTTCAAATTAATTTAGCCTCATAGGCACTATTTATCTACAAAAATCAAGTTAAGCCTTTGTAAAGCGTTAGTTCTATCATAATTTATTAATTGCAGTCAAATTTATGGTCCGTCTTTGACCAAAGATAAACAAAGACAGATTCAAAGAGTCCAGAACTCTTGCATGCGATTAATATTCGGAATAAGGAAATTTGACCATGTATCTCATAGACTGTCTGAACTCAGTTGATTAAATATGACTAACAGAAGAAAGCTTCTGAGTGCCTGTTTTTATCTTAAGATCATAGATAAGAAATCCTCGTACTTATATCGCAAAATCTCGTTCAGAGGTGATGTGAATACTATAAATATTCGTTATAAAAGTACAGGGTGGCCAGATAAGAATGCAAAGTGCTGTATCTCGGAAACTATTCGTCGTAGAGACTTTCGGTAAAAAATTTTATGACTAAAGTGGCCAAAAGAAGACCGTGGAAAATATTCTCAGATTTCCAAAATGGTCACCAGGGGGCGTAACCGCCATCTTAAAGCTTTAAAGTGATTTTTCACTGAAATCCACCTAGTAAATGTTACCAAAAGATATATGCTTATTAAAGCTAAGCTTTACTCGAGTAATTTTTGTTTAACACTTTTTGACTTATCTATTAAAGTAAAGTGGTGGGGGGGGTAATTCAATGTTTTTTTAAATAAACAGCTGTAACTCCTAAACCACTGAACGGATTTTAACAAACTTAGTCTCGTTGGAAAAAGCATTTATTGTTCCATGAAACCCATCTTACCTGTGATATGTCTAATTCTTAGTGATGCCGCTAGAGCGCGTTTTTTGATATAATAACAGAAAATTCCAAAATTCTCTAAAAAATTAAATGCAATATGACTTTTTTTTCATAAAAATGTAGTGAAATGATACCTAAATAGGCAAGTGAAAACTGTTGGACTCTAGTTTTAATATTAATTAAATAGATGTATTTTTGTAGTTTGCAACGTTTCAGTTAAATTTAAAATGTTCTCACGGTTTTGTACAGTTTGCCAAAATTATTCATAAGCACGTTCAATGCAGTTCTTAAGTTTATTACTTTATTAGTACCCTAAGAGGCTATGGCTCTTTAATTTATTCAACTATACTAACATATATTGTGGTGTAAAACGCTACACTGCATCACCAATCCAAAAACCGTATCTCGATATCTTATTCGTAGCCTGAAATATCGAAGAAAGAAAATTTAGTTATCATATAATTTTAAAAAGACGTCATTACACCGATATTTATTGTTATTTATTTGTCTTTTTTCAAGATTCAATGATAAAATTTCATTAAAAGCAATAAAACGCAGTAGTCTTCTCCACGTACATTTATTAAAAAGGCGACATGTTTCGAAGCCAAACTGGCTTCATCTTCAGGCCAAAATGATCATTGGTTAAAAACAGGTGAAACCACGTGTTCAAATTTTTAGGTTAAATTGAGGTTATGCGCTGAAGGCGAGGTAGTAATACAAAATTGTGCCTTCTCCGTCAGAGAATGGTCGCTATTTTACTTGCTTTTTGTTAAATTTGATGTAATAACCAGTACAACGATCTTTATAACGTAGTTTGCTGGTTATTGAATTAATTTTCTTCTCCAATGTGGTGTTCTTTGTGAATTTTGTATTACTACCTCGCCCTCAGCGCATAACCTCAACTTAACCTAAAAATTTGAACACGTGGTTTCACCTGTTTTTAACCAATGATCATTTTGGCCTGAAGATGAAGCCAGTTTGGCTTCGAAACATGTCGCCTTTTTAATAAATGTACGTGGAGAAGACTACTGCGTTTTATTGCTTTTAATTAAGACACCTCCACTATCAGCATGATGGATCACCTCCCTGATAAAATTTCATAATTTAATAATTTTTAAATAATAAAAGTATTCTGAGTTCAAATAATTTAAAAAAACGTGTAGGGGCATAATAAGAAAAAAGGGCCGATTTTGAAATAAAACTAATGCCTCCTTAAATGCTCGAACTGTCTTCCATCACACTCAATGCATTGTTGGAGCCGCTCATACGTGGACATTACAGCAGCTTCAATTTCTGCTCTTGAAAGGCTACGAATGGCCTCCTGTATTCGGATTTTCATGTCGTCTCTCGTTGTTGGTGGAATTTGATAAACAATATCTTTCAACCGACCCTATAGATAGAAGTCCAAACAGGTGAGGTCTGGGGATCGGGGTTGCCAAGGAAATAGACTTCCTCGCCCAATCCACTTCTGGTGATATGTTAGATCTAAATGTTCTCGCACATTTCTTGAGAAATGTGCTGGGCAACCGTCTAGTTGCAAAAACATATTTTGCCGTAATTGCAAGGGCACATCTTCTAATAAAATAAGCAATTGGTTTATCAGAAAATCAAGGAACACGGCACCATTTAGTGGTTGATCAAAGAAATAGGGATCTATAATAGTTCCGCCCAGGATGCCACACCACACATTGAGACTCCAATGGCCTTGATGTTGGATCTCGCGCAACCAGTGAGGATTGTTGTCAGACCAATAATGCATATTATGCAAATTAATGTTTCCATCACTTCTAAAAGTGGCCTCATCCGTCCAAAGAATTTCGGATAAAAATTCTCTATTTTCCCTAATCATGCCCAACATCCAATGACAATAATCTATCCGTCGGTCAAAGTCTTCGTGATTTAAGGCTTGATGTAAAACCATATGATATGGGTGCAGTCTAAATATTTGAAATAACAAACACATTGTGAAATATGTAAGGTAGTATTTTTAGTGACATAAAAACTTACCTGTGATCCTTTAAAATGTTTAGAATAGTAGTACGTGATATATCCAACGCGCGAGACATTGCTCTCGTACTAACGTGGGGATTCAATTCCACGTCTGCTAAGACATTAACAATATTGTCTTCCGTTGTTCTAGCAGAGTGTCTTCGCAACTGAGGTCGAAAGCTGCCAGTATTACGCACATTTTGCACTAAACGCGAAAAATACTCGCATCGCGTAAACGCCGATTTGGATATCGAGCTCTGTATACTCTTTGAGCCAATGCCGCATTTTGCAGACATTTAAAATATACCGCAATCATATTGACAGCTTCATCATTTGTAAAAGGCATTTTAATAGTTTCAAGGCCTTACTTGTGTGTGCAACGAACACAAATTACACTAATCTCTGAAACTTCTTTGTGGCGTGAATTCATAATTCATATTCTTATTTGGGTATTTCGCCACTCTGCAAATTAAAAATATTAGATAACGAAAATATTAAGAACGAACGTTTCGAGGGACAATCTGCCCTCGTTATCAACGAATAACAATTAAAACGAACAAGAACTTAGCTTTTTTCACTGGAAGGAAAAACGACCAACCTCCAATGAATTTTTTGACATTGACGTTTGTTGATATCTATACCTACTTGATCTCATCTTTAAGAATTGATAGCCAACTATTGTCTAAAAATATTGAGAAAGACGACACACATTTTTCTTCGTTAAGTAAAATATATGCCGTTTCCTTAATTTTTCGCCTAGTTGACATCGATTCTTTAGACAAGATCTTTGTGTGGTGCCATTGTATTTTATGGTTTTCATCCCAAGCATGTTCTTCCAGCTTAGACTTATTGAACTGATACGTTTTCATCATATTACACTGTCTTTATAAGTATAATTTTAATATTTTTTGACAAGTTGATTTTAGGCATTTATTTTTCCTCCATGGCCTACTCTTCATATTCTGCCTACCTTGCACTTGCATACTAGCTGCATTGATTATTATGCCCCTACACGTTTTTTTTTTAACTAAGAATACTTTTATTATTTAAAAATTATTAAATTATGAAATTTTATCATTGAATCTTGAAAAAAGACAAATAAATAACAATAAATATCGGTGTAATAACGTCTTTTTAAAATTATATGATAACAAAATTTTCTTTCTTCGATATTTCAGGCTACGAATAAGATATCGAGATACGGTTTTCACTAGCCTATTTAGGTATCATTTCACTACATTTTTATGAAAAAAAGTCATATTATTGCATTTAATTTTTTAGAGAATTTTGCAATTTTCTGTTATATCAATGAACGCGCTCTAGCGGCATCACTAAGAATTAGACATATCACAGGTAAGTTTGTTAAAATCCGTTCAGTGGTTTAGGAGTTACAGCTGTTTATTTAAAAAAACATTGAATTACCCCCCACCACTTTATTTTAATAGATACATCAAAAAGTGTTAAACAAAAATTACTCGAGTAAAGCTTAGCTTTAAAAACCATATATTTTTTGGTAACATTTACTAGGTGGATTTCAGTGAAAAATCACTTTAAAAGTTTAAGATGGCGGTTATGCCCCCTGGCGACCATCTTGGAAATCTGAAAATATTTTCCACGGTCTTCTTTTGGCCACTTTGGTCATAATTTTTTTTACCGAAAGTCGTTACGACGAATAGTTTCCAAGATACAGCACTTTGCATTCTTATCTGGCCACCCTGTACAGGGTTATTCATTATAAATTACCCACCCCTTATCATCGTTATTATTGTCTATAGAAAAAAAAGTTTTAAATAAAAGTTGTATGGTTATGACTGAATTTTGTTTAAATGCTATCAAAAGTACAGTGGCGTACAGGTTTAAGGGGATACAAAAAAGTAATATATTTTTTTAAATGGAACACCCTGTATATTATTAAATTTTTGGAATGATCTTTTTCTCCTGATTTCAAAAATATATTATATGTTACCCCTATATTATACCGTTTTTGAGTTATTAACCGTCGAATATCTTAGTTAAAGTAGTTACTGTAAATATGGAAAAGTTAACATTATTAAAGTAAGCTATGAAAATGACAACTAATGTTTGATAAGTGACATTTATTTAATGAAATAATCAAAATGGTTTACAGTGAGGAAGAAAAAGTCCAAATATTTACTTGTTATACTATACAAAATAATAATAAATAATAATATTCGACGTTTAATAACTCAAAAACGGTATAAGGTAAGGGTAACATATGGTATATTTTTGAAATCAGGAAAGAAAGATCATTCCAAAAATTTAATAATATACAGGGTGTTCCATTTAAAAAAATATATTACTTTTTTGTATCCCCTTAATTATGCACGCCACTGTACTTTTGATAGCATTTTAACAAAATTCAGTTATAACCACATAACTTTTATTTAAAACTTTTTTTTCTATAGACAATAATAACGATGATAAGGGGTGGGTAATTTATAATGAATAACCCTGTACATTAACTCCACCCTTACATAAAACAGCTTTCTTCGAACGAAATTATAGCTACCAAATTTCTAAATTCTTTAATTCGTTATTGCCTGAACGGAGGTCATTACCTATATCGAAATTTAAATATCGGTACAGAAATGTACTTTTAACTCAACAGTTTTTAATGTAATCTATAAGACATTTGTTCTTAAGGCTGCTGTTTGTTGGATGATATATCTACTCATCTGTACTTAGTTTTACTATTACCATTCCTATTATTATTACTTGAACTCTAATACCCGTTTAGTTCCAATACATTTTTTTTGTAAGTGTACTTTCTTTCTCGAAGTTGGTGGATTGTTCATTATTGTCACTGGCTTTGCAAGTTAGTGTATTTCAAACTATTGAAACGTGAAAACATTAACAATATGTATGACTGACATGGCCATCTAGGTCTGTAGGAAACTTTACCTCCGCATCGAGTGTTAAATGATTTTTTTCTTAAATTACTTTACAATTATGTCAACATTTCAGTGGAAGAGCGGTCTTATAGGCTGAACTGCGCCTTGGGGTTTCTGCAACTATTTCTGTAATTAATAGTTTTGTATTTAATTTTAGTTACATGAAATAAAGACATTTATTATTATTATTATTGAAACAACATATTTAGTGGTTGCCATGAATATTATAAGTGGTAAAAGAAACTGATAAAATCCCAAGAGATGATTTTGATTTTTTTGCCACTATAACAGGAGATTGGTTGAACTTTGAAAAATCATGGCATTTTATTGGGTAATAAGAGATGCGGGAAATAGTCAGCATAATACGATCTTAATACTAGGGTTTCCAAGTCCCGGGACCAAAAGCGTTTTCGGGACTTACGAGCTAAATTTCAAGTCCCGGGACTGGTCCCGAAAGGGAAATTTTCAAAGAAAAACAAGTGTTTTAAGTTAAATAAAGTATTTCTGTGCTGATAATTTGCGTTGGGGCTCGTCTACCACTTCATTGCTTTCTTCTGGTACTAAAAACGTATGTCGCTCTTCATCTTTTGCTTTTGTTTGAACTGCAAAGTGCTTGTGTAATCCTTTCGTCAAGCTGCCTCTGATTATGATAATTTTGTAGGAACCAACTTTACATTTTGCTAATTGTTTATCTTCAATATATAAAATTGTTGCCATATTGACTTCAAATCGTTATTTTTTTTTAATGTAAAATGAAGGTAGGTTGCGAATCGGAATTCATTCTAACTGTAACGCTTTAGTAGACAAATAACCCAAAAATATAAATTATTCAGCTTCTTCGCACATATCTAAATGAAACAAAAAAAGACAAATACATAAAAGAAGAAGATATGCAAATGTGGCTGAAACAACACCCAGGTTTAATTCTAACCTACCGAAAATAATACCTCTTCTGCCTACGCAAAACGCAAATAATGCAGAATGTGCAAGAGGCATTAGTAATACACCGGACGCCGGTAAATACCCGTCCTAATTCTCTGCTATCGAGTATACGCACGCATGTTGACATGGTCCCGGGACTTCACCTGGGCTGGCTGTGGTCCCGGGACTCGGTTTTTGTGGAAGAATCCCGGGACTGTCCCGGGACCGGATCCCGGGACTGGAAACCCTACTTAATACAGATACTAAAATAGAAATTCAAGTGTACCAGGAATGCACATATGAAATAAAAACTATAAAAGGAGTGAGACAGGGGGCTCTTTAAGTCCTATATTATTTAATTTAGTGATGGATAAGATCACTGAAAAAACTCGTCCTCTTCCAGGGTACAGCTGGGCAAAAAAAAATTAATTTCTTGTAGATGATATTGTGCTTATAGCTGATTTACATTTACTGCTATAGCAAGGCCACCAGTCCATATCGGATCAAGTCACATACATAATAATCAGACTAAATATGCGTTTATACACTTCAAATTATAAACGTCTACGCCCCAACAAGTATAGCTGAAGACGAGGAAAGTATGCAATTCTATGAAGATGTAACAACACTATCTGGTCGTTACTGGGAATTTTACTGCAAAAATAGCAAAGAAAACACAAAATGATACAGAATTTATACGTAGCTACGGTATAGGTATAAGAAATGACAAGAGGAGATACGCTTTTCGATTTTCTTCAAACTGAACGGCTGCACTGCCTTAACACACTCTTTAAAAAACCACCTCAGAGAAAGTGGACGTGGAGAAGTCCCGATAGTAAAACAAGGAACGAAATAGACTTCATTCTATGCGGGGACCGAAAAATATATCAAGACGATTCAGTCTTAAACAGGTGCGATACTGGGAGCGATCACAGGATGGTCCGAGCACTGATAAGCATCAGAGTTAAGCACGAGAGAAATAAATTAGTAAGGCGGCAACGTTTCCCCACTAGCGCAGAAATAACGAAGAAACAAGATGAATATAAATAAGAATTGTCAGCAAGGCTTGATACAACTATACTATCCAACATGAGCATTAACCAAATAAACTACCAGAATTGAAGAAATTGTGCTAAAAAAAAAGAGTCAAACAGATAAAAAAATCAAAGATGCCACTTCACAACTCATAGAAAGAAAAAGAACATTGGAAAAGGGGACAGACGAATACAAATCAAGAAGCAAAGAAGTAAAGAAAGCAATACGAAAAGATATAAGAGAGTATAGAACTAAAACAATTTTGACAACTATTGAAGACAACGCCAACATGAGAATATTAAGATCAAAAATTTCAAAGGCACGGCAGAAGATGACTAAAATAAAGAACAAAAAGGGAATACAAGCGACAAATTGGAAAACATCATCAAGAGCAATTGAACATTTTTAAACTGAGTTATATGAATCACATATAACACATATGGAACCACAAACACACAGAAACATACTAAATGTGGGCTCTGAAGAGATTCCAGAAATATCCACCGACGAGATTAGACTAGCTCTGAAGCAAATGAAGAACAAGTCTTGAACGTGCAATACAAATTTTACTAAATAAATGCCTAAGGGAAGGGAGAATACCTAACAAATGGTACAACTCAGAAACAATACTCCTGTTCAAAAAAGGTGCGATTACTAATATCGAGAACTACCGTTCGATTGGTTTATCACAACTACATAAACTCGAGAATTATTACCAACCGCCTGACAAACAAATTCGATTACTATCAACCGGTGCTTTAAATTCTCTATGGTCTACCAAGGCCTGTTGTATAATTAAAATTAATACGACCGCTAAACTGTAACTAGTGATAACGCACCTCCCAGCTGGGCCCTGTACTGGTATATTTAGCTTAGTCCAGATCTGTGTATTAATCTTTCGTTGTCATGTGTATCGCTAATTTGACATGTGTGAGACCAATCGACTGTTATTTGAACTGAGGCCTTATAATTTACGAGTCTGTGCATGCCCCTTTTAGGTTGTAGTGTAAAGATTTATGTACGGCGAAGCCTGAGCGTTGGAGCGTCACAGGTAAGTTGGCGACGCTTGCTGCTGCAGCGACGAAGGTTCGTGAGGCCGAGTTCCCGTATTACACCCCGTTTGACCTTCAAGGTTCGATTAAGCGTGGGTCTCCCTGATTGGACCTTGTGGCGCCTTTTCTTTTGGAACACCCTATACATACATATTAACAGAAAACTCAATACAGATGCAAAAGAAGATAAACAAACTGAAAGAAGAAGCAATGAAAGTAGGATTAAATATAAATAAGAATAAACCTAAAATTATGAAAATAGGAAGAGAGAAATAGAACAAAATGCAGATAGGAAACAAACCGACAAGAATCAAATAGAAGAGATAGAGAGAATTACATACCTAGGAAGTGTTATTGATAGAGCAGGAGGAAGCAAATGGGATATAAAAGAAAAAATACATAAAGCCCAAGGTGCCTTTATCACCTTTATCACTCGCAATAAAATCTGGTAATCCAAAGAAATACATTTGAAAACGAAAATCAGAATATTAAACACAAATATAGACAGTATTGCTATACGGGGCAGAATCCTGGACGACAAACGAAAAACGTTTCTTAAACAAATGCCTCCGAAAAATACTGGTTATATACTGGCCAGAAAAAATCACAAATGAAGAGCTTTGGGGAAAAATGCAACAAGAACCAATACAGACAACGATAAAAAGAAGAAAATGGAATTGGATAAAACATACACTCAGGAAAACAAACAACAACATAACAAAACAAGCATTAGAATACAATAACAGAGGGAAAAGAAAGAAGGGAAGACCAAAAGCTACATGGAGAAAGAAGACAATGCAAGAAATCACCGATAAAAGATTACAATGGAATGAAGTGAAAGAAAAGGATAAAAACAAAATCGAATGGAAGAAACTATGTGAATCAATGTGTGCAGTGTAGTAAATCAACAAAAGTGAAATAGCGATAAGGATGAACAGTGATAAATTAAAGAAGAACTGGTACACAGCTGGCAACTCTGCTTCCATATAGGTGGAAACACAAAATGCTGAAGAATCGTCGAAAGACGCCCTATGCTTCTACAGGAGCAAAAAGGAATGACGATGATGATGATGAGACCAATAGACTGTTATTTGAACTGAGGCCTTATAATTTACGAGTCTGTGCATGCCCCTTTTAGGTTGTAGTGTAAAGATTTATGTACGGCGACGCCTGAGCGTTGGAGCGTCACTGGTAAGTTGGCGACGCTTGCTGCTGCAGCGACGAAGGTTCGTGAAGCCAAGTTCCCGTATTACACCCCGTTTGACCTTCAAGGTTCGGTTAAGCGTGGGTCCCCCTGATTGGACCTTGTGACGCCCTTTTCTTTTGCAACACCCTATACATACAGTCGCGCTTACTCTGTGGTGTACCGCTTCTAGGACCACGCCCATCTCCCTGAGCGTATTAGAGCCGCGACCTTTGAGCTTGTTTGTAGAGATTACAGGGTAAGTGTTGACGTCTCCCGGACTTTATAAAGCATTTGGCACTCCCATGCCCGTGAGTGTCGTTAGAACAGTTTGATACTGTAACAATACCTACGAAGAAAATGCAACAATTCACGTGAAAATAAATGAAGACCTTAAAACAGAGAAAATAGACATCAGGAAAGTGATGTTATCTTCCCAAAACTTTTCACATTGACTCTAGAAGATGTCTTCAAAAAACTATAATGGCAATCAAAAGGTTTAAAAATGAAGTCACTATTATGGTGCCAACATGAAACTAAGCGAAACAGAGGTCGACCTCAGAAACGATGGGTAGATGACATTCGGAAGATAGCAGGTAGGAAGGTAGGAACTGCACACAGAAAGCCAGTGACCAACATAGATGGAGGGAAATGGGTGAAATCTACATCCAGGAGTGGATGACGGAAGGCTGAAGAAGAAGACTATAGCAAAGACAATATGATCGTGCTATTAAGTTATTACACAAAACCAAGTCCGGTGAAATAATTATTATCGTACATAAATCAAATAAGTAGACACTCACTGTCGGTTCCTTTGATATCAACATACCGATTTGAATGACCTTGAACGGCTTCTGGGGGATACTTTCCGATAGTTCTAACAGATGGCGCCACTACTTTACCACAACATGATTGGTAGCAGACCCAGTAACTGGCTCTGATTGGTAGAACTTTGTTCTGCCATCTGATAGTGAAGCTTAGAAATACCCCCCGAGTTACTGTGCCAGGCACTCTAGACAGGATTCAACATTAACTAGCCTATTCTGTAAGCTTTTCGTTAGCTCTCAACGAATCGTTATATCCGAAATTTCATAAAGTGAGCAAGTTCGTATTCAGTAAACCCCACTTCGTTAACAAATTCGTAATACTTTCGGTACGCCGTTCGTTGCGGCAGAGGTTCCCGTACGATAGGCTTGGGCCTGTCGTTACGAGTTGAAACGAATTCGTAAAACGTTTACGCTTGCGTAGTTGGTGATTAGTTGACAGCAAAATATCAACACAATATACAAAAACGTTGCAAAGTCGTCGAAAAGCAAGCGTATTTATAAATTACTAATTTTTATAGAAATGGATAATTTTATACATCGCTATTGGAGAAGAGCGTGTAAACAGGTGTATTATTTTATTACTGTTGTATTTGGTAGGCAAATTATAAGTATAATTTTTGAGAGAAAATCTGCGCCTTTGAAATCGTTTTATAAGAAATCAGAGTAATCTTTTTAATCTACCTGAGCAAAATTTTATACAACTATTGAGACTATCGCGTGACTTGGCTAGAAGATTGTATGATAGGTTATAACTCCACATTTATTAGAAAATGAAAGGTTAACTGCTATTTTAAAAATTTTGTTAGGCTTATTTTTTTATACACATGGTTCTTACCAAAAATATGTGGGTACAAGTTACTTGGTTTGAGTCAATCAAGTGTTAGCCGATGTATCAGTCACGAGATTGAAACGATTCAAATGCCATTTATGACTATTTATTAAATATATGGGTGAAGTTTTCTATCACGCACAGGAGAAACGAAGAACAAAATTGAGATTTTATGAAAAATGTCAACTCACTGGTATAATTTGTATAATTGATTGCACACATAGAGCTGTAGTAGCTCTTTCCGCTGAAGACGTGGTTACTACATGGCGATCAAAAATAAAATTTATTGCGCGAGCCCATGGAAATTATGACCATTTTCTGTACCTTGCACTTTCTAGAGCTACATTTGAACTACAATTAATTGTATTATTACTTCATGTAACTTTAACACTCTAATAAGCTACACATATATGCAAAAATTGGTAAGTTACGCCAAATTTATACATTAAATTGATAGGTTTCATTAAAATAACATGTGAATAAGTTTATAAATAATAACTAAGATGTTCAACATAAATTTTAAACTTGAAAAAAATTCACAGTTCTATGTCAACAAACAGCATGCTACAGATTAGGCAAGTTTAATTATTGTTGTCAATGGCTCCCGCGATTAAGTTTATTTTAGATGTCCCTGTAATTCATTACACGCAACCAAAAACGTTTTTGACTGGCTGCACATGCAGAATATTTGTAGCAACGGTAGTTAAAATGCGATAAATATATATCTAGTTATAAATATGAAAGAGACAGATAGCACGTCAAAACGACTTATAAGGTTGACAAGTAGATGACAGGATTTAAGACGGGTTGCCTTATCTGTACTACTCTTGTTAAAAACATTTCCACTTTCGTTACGGCTTGTTTATGAAAGTATTGTTACCGATTTCGTTGAGGCTCCCGTACAGAATATGATTTATAACGAAAATCGTTTCGCCTTCCTGTACGAATTCGTTCCTAACGAAAATCGTTTAGATAACGAAGTAGGTTAGTAAAAAATATGAGTGTCTCTACTGGTTTGATTTATGCACGTTGTCCCATGAGGGATAAAAAGAAACTTCTGTGCCGAGAAGTACATTATGTTTTTTCTTTAAAATAGAGAAATCGTGAAATTACAACATTTTAACCAACATTTGTAGGTTATGTTAACGTCGTTTGATGTTTATCTGTCGCCTTGTCACCTACACAATGGATTACTTTACTGTATTTCATTGGATTTGCAAGCTTATAAAACCAAAAATATACAGTCACCTCTCGTTAAACGCGCCTACATTCAGCCGCTGTCGGAAAGTGACACCGACACCCAGTACATCCCATGGAAATTACATTGCGCTATGGTGCCCGTACCGAATTTTAAGGATGAAACGATCTATAGTGAAAATACTTATGAACGTATGTAGCTGCATCCTGCATGTAGCTATGTACTATTCTTATACATTTTGCATGTTGTATGTGAGTACTTACTCATAATTTTTTAAAGATTTTTAAATAATCAATATGTACTGTACGTTGTCTATACAAAATACACACATTCATGGCATAAATATTTGAAAAAATTGAAAATTTGGTTACGCGAACTTTCGATAACTCGAGTTTTTTATGTCTTGTCCTGGAACTTCCAGTTAAAGAGGTTTGACTTTATATCGAAACAACTAATGCAGACTAAAATTAATATAACAAGATCGATAGTCACGAAAAAAAGAGCAAACAGTTAGCAACAGCGATATAAGAGAGGAATGCAATGTGATAGACATTGGCAAATTCATCAAAGAAAAAAAGGTTGAAATGCACACATTGAACTACACAACTACAAAGACTTCTCTTCCATCAGTAAAAACATGACATGAATAAACCCGATTTGACTAATTGCGCTTAAAACTCATCAAAAAGATAATATTAAATTATTAAGCTTAAATATGATCCCTCAATAATTTGAAAATGCTTTAACATAAATAATATCAATTGTATATCATCAACTTTACGCGTTTTATGCATTACATGTACATTTGTTAGCGACTATTCAATATAAGTACAAACCTAGCAATTCTGAAACAAGAATATCAGCTTGCTCAGGAGCTTCATACACCCGCATATCCTCCTTCACTAATATAACTTTGCCTTGCCACTCGTTCTGCACTCGATCCTCCAGCGTGTTAATGGCATAAGGATTCTTCTCCACTGCGTACAATTTAATTTTCTTTTGCAAAATATAGGAAGCATTCAGTGCAGCCTGAACAAGGGGACCTCTTCCAGCTCCTACCACCATAATAACGGGCATTGTGATGCTGGCAGGCAGATCATCCAAAGCTTTCTGAATGGCCCTTTGGTACTCAATGTATTTAATCTGATCCTTTTCGAAGACTTCATAAACCATAGTTTCTAAGTTTTCAGAAAGTGGCTGCAGAGGATTTTGCAAATAATCTTCACACCTGAAACATTTAAACAGCTGTTGTGGGTATTTACGCTTGCGGTGCATACTTACCCCTGGATATATTCGGTGGTGGCATCGCTGCGAAACAGCTTTTTCCCTAAGAAGTTGATGTATGCCCAATATTTGCCATAGCTATTTTCGCTCATACTAGGTCCTCTAATTATATACTGAACATCGAGATTCATAAATTTTTGAATTATATCCTGATGCGCTTTCGCCAGGACAAATTGCTGATGCTGGTTGACTATAAAAAGCGACGTGTGAATTATCAAAACTTTAACTGGTTCTCCAACCCATCGTTCCATTTCTTTTGATGTTGGTAAATGCTTCACTTCAGGTAACTCCAAGGCTAACCCTAATCGTTTATCATAATGGCAATACGTTCTAAAATCGTTCCACCATTCCCACATATCTTGCTGCTCGTCCTCTGTACATAAAGGCGAATATCTCGAAGGATGAACCATTGGTAAATTGACCCAAACCTGGTAATTCGCACCTCCAACTAATTTGGTGTACAGTATACTAGCTAAATTTATGTTTTTTGGTTGAACTAACTTCAACATGATGGCAGGCAACCCTAAATGGCTGGCAAATCCCAGTTCCTGATTCAGCACCGCTTTACTTTTACTAGCAATATGGGGCACGTCGCTATCTACATCGATTGAAGGCGTTAGTTTGCCTACAATCAGCCGGTTCCAATCTGTGCTCGTCAACAAGCGATCGGTCCTAGTGATCATCCGCGGGGCTTTCTTGCTCATGAGGTCCCTAGCAAAATGGGGATGAATGGTGTGAGTAATAACGAAGTGGTAACCCTCGTTGTGTGCTTGCTGCAAACATTCTCGTATATCGGCTGGACAGTCGACTTCCAGACCACACGACATACGTTTCCTCTTCTCCTGGTCAGGTACTTCCTCGTTAAAGTCCCCCATCATCCCCTATTGCAACTACAAAGGGGTAAATTACTATTAAAATTCAAATCTTTGAGGTTAGGTTGTGCATTGGGCTTAGCTGTACGATATTAGGTGTATTCGAGTGTGTTTTCGCCCTGATAGCATGCAAATCTGTATATTGATCATGTTAGGATGTATGAGATTAATTAATGGAGATTTTCAGGTATAAATAAAGTAAATCAATAGAACACTGACCTGGATTTGCACGCTAAAATTTTGAGGTTTGTTTGTATTTCCGATTATCGCAAATTTATAAATTCACTTGTTACCAACGTAACAGAGCAAATGTTTCGTCGAATACACCGATTGCGTACTATTACATCGAATTAGTCGCCATGAAATTGTTGGTATGATTATTATTGTTAAGAGTTTCAAGAAACACTCCTGCGATCGTCTATGACTATTTATATATGTTATAAAAATCTTAAAAAATATATTGAACTGAAAAATGATTCTGCTACATGTGAGTAGCTACAAACACGATTAAACAAAGGAGGTTATGAAACTAATTTAAATAAAATTAGTGTACCTGTATAATACCTTACTAAAGTATTATACAGGTACGTACACTAAATAAAATTGCTAAAAGTATCTCAGTTGCGTTCCGCTTTAGAATCGGTAATTAACGTTTAAGAAAAAAATTGTCAATTTTAACTTTTGACAAACTTTTCCAAGGAGTAATTTTATATAACATAATAAAAGAAATATGAAAGTTATACATACGCAACACTATAACACTTGAAATAAAGTGTGTATCTAACTACATTTAATGACAGAAAAAGCAAGACATCAATCAAATTCCTGTTTAGTATTTTTAATACTAAACTAACTGTAATACTATACAGTTATTTTATTTTAGTTTAAATTATATAAGTTAAGAATAATTTATTAAACATAATTTAAAGATCACCTGATCTTTAACAGCCGGGGGCCGCTATAAATGACTTCTTTTTTTTAACTACTTGCACCTTAACAGCCTCCGGCCGTTATGATCCGTCATTCATAATGTCATAATGTCGCCCACGTAGTTAAAAAAATCAAAGTAATTTATAACGGCTGCCGGCCGTTAAAGATCACGTGATCTTTAAATTATGTTTAATAAATTATTTTTAACATACATAAATTTGTATTACGAAAAATCTTAAACGACACACGGCCGATACCCAATAACGGATTTGGTTGATTATAAACCTCAGCTATTCTCTCGGATTCAAAATTCAACCACGTCGGTTATTTGCTATATATCGGCCTACTGATTTTAATAACTATTTAAAATAAGTAAATAATGAACTACACAACTTACTTAGAGGTCTAGTTATTGTACCTAATTTTTATAATTGTTAATTAAATGATAAACAAAATTAATCAAAATATTGAGCACGAATAGTGTCAAATTTTTAGTTTTTTAACTTGTTGAGAAGATCGTGGGTTGCTATTACTTCATATAAAAATAGTTAATCAACCTGATGCTCATCATAAAAAGAAATTTAAAATACTACCTACATCAACTACACCTACAAATATTACTATGGGGTGTAACTTATTAATTTGATATTATGTTTTGAAAAAGTTGCTCATTTGGTTGTTTTTTTTTAATGTGGCTATAAACTTCTAGTAACATTATTATTGTTTTTTCGTTCTTGCTGTTCAAATAGTACTGGGCCATTTGCATATTATATTGGTGCAATTTAAAAAGTATTTTTCAAAAAGGTAGTCATGGCATTTTTGGTAACCTTTCATGATTGTGTCACTATAAAAAGCATTTCTTTTCATAATTTGGTTTAAATAAAACTTAGTCCATTAATAAAATATTATAATTTTAAAATTTTGAATTTTGACCAAATATTAATAGCACATATCATACAAAGTATGCCAACGTTGCCAAACATTTTTAAACGTTCCGAAGAGACTCAAAGAACTATTAATTAACCTTTTTTGTGATTCCTTTTATTTTTGTGAAATACCTATAGTTTTTTAATAATGTTATTATTTTTTTATTTTATGAATATGATTTTGTTAATTCTTCAGTTGATATTGAAGATAGTGCAATTACATATGCTTAATATGAGTATACTATAAAACAAAAGCTTTTATATATACAATGTGTCCCAGGTCGAGTGGGATTGCATGGGTAACTTTCTTATCATTGAAGATGGAGATTTGGTTAAATGGGCAATGTTTTGAAGTTTCATATGCTGATTTAAAATCTGTTTGAAAAAGTTCAAAATGTCAGACCAGTCAGAAATTATTAAAAAAAAATAAAAACTGTCATTTTCTTGTATGTCAAATATCTTCGTAAGTATAAGAGATACGGAAAGAAGTTTCATATGAAAGTCACTGTTTTCGATGAGACCAATTTAAAGTTGGCATCGAACAAAAATTCATGGCTGTTTTTGAGGTGCTCGCATCAACTTCCTTAAGTAGGCTTACATGGATCCAAACAAAAACCAACAAAATTTATTTAAAAAACAAAACCTAATCCCGATAATCACATGAAATGACCAAAATGCTGGCCAATGTTAGCTAAACATAATTGACACCATTTGACGACACGACGGGTTACTTTAAGCAAACTTTGTTATTGTTTTTCATCATAGCTACTTACCTACTTGATTATACATTTAAAAAGTAATATCGCGACGTTTTTTTTTTTTTTGGTTCAAGTACTTAGCACAGGATTAATATGTTACTAAGTATTATATGAATTAAATACAAAGGTTTTCTAAAATAAATTTCACCTAATTTTGTTTGGATCCATATATTGATATATGATATATATTGATTAAAATGTACTCAATCATATGTTATCTTACATCGTTGAAACGAGAATTAAAAACTCTATTCAGTAACCCAATAATCCAATATGGCGCCCATTTAACTTAAGGAAGTTAATAAAAGTACCTCAAAAGCAGCCATCTTGAATTTTTGTTCGATATCAATTTTATATTGGTCTGATGGAAAACAATGATTTTCATATGAAACTTTTTTTCGTATCTCTTATACTTACGAAGATATTTGACATACACGAAAATGACATTGCCCATTTAACCAAATCTCCATCTTCAATGATAAGAAAGTTACCCATGCAATCCCACTCGATCTGGGACACACTGTATAGGTACTTTATGACGTAATGTAATAAATACAGTTTTTATGGGTGGTCCAGTTTACTTGTGGAGCAGCATATTTCCGGATTAATGTGTGCCCCTGTATAGTTTTAAGTGGCCTTCAGAGCGTGTGTAAAGACTTTAAGCAACAATAAAAGTGTTTTAAGAATCTTTTTTTTTCAAAAGCTATGTACACGAGTTGGATTACTTATTTCATGTGCGTGCAACAAGTATAGATATGTAATTTTTTTTATAACGGTACCGAATTTGACTATTCCCCATCTAAATCTTTGTCTGAAACTAAATACACTATTCTCTGATTAATGATAAAAAGATCTAACTGCATTCTAATTTGAAGCGTGATTAATTGATATGCTTACAATCAAATTGGTTTTATTCCGCAGTGTCAAATTTACTAAAATGTACATTAAATTAACATAGATATAATTCCTGCCGCGTTAAAAGCGTTTTTCCAAACGAACGATTAAAGAATAGAATATTAATTACTTCTACTTCTTCGTCCAGTTTGATCTAAGCTTGATTAACACATGATTTAATATTCTCTTAATATGTGGAAATCACGAGAAGTGCTTATATAAGTTATACAGAGAATGTTATGTAGGATATATCCGTATGGTCGAGTTAATTCGCTGAATACGTTTTGCTAAATTATAAACCCCTGTACTCAAAGCTTTCAATTACTTGTGTACTTTTCATGGGAATGCATAATTGTGACGAGGCATGCATGCGTCTTCATTTGATTATAATATTTTTATTTATGAAAGTTACGCATGCAAAAAGACGTATTCGCTGTTATTATTGCTCAAGAGGAAAAGTCTCGCCGGCATTCAAAGGAGCCATAATTCATATAAAGGTGTTTTGCAAAGTATGCAGCTCTAATAATTCAGATAAGGCCGCTAATTATAAACGTGTCAGGCCTTTTATGTGCATAATCACAATCATGCATTCGCAAATATGCACGCAATTAAATAATGCATCACTGGAATTTGAACATTTAATCTACGAGGGGTTATTGGTAAGTAGTTATCCATGGATAGATTTAAACCCCCACAACAATTGTTAGACGAAATCTGCATCACCATTATTATTAAAAAAGCAAACAACAGCTAATGAAGTAAAGACTTGGTGATTTTTCGCATTCAAAGAAGTACCTATCAAGTGCAGGAAAAGTTTTTGCATCTGCTTTTTTGTGATGTAGAGGGGATTATATTCACAGATTACCTGGAGAGAAAAATAACAGTAATAGGAAGGTACTACTGCACTACTCCAAAGGTGTGAAATGATCGATTTCAATATAAAAAATTAACGATTGGGCTTTAACATGTGTTACACCATCTACCTTGTTCTCCGGATTAAGCCTCTTGTCAAAACTAAAAAAATATTTAAAGCAAGAAACATATTTTTTCAAAGGGTTTGCGATATTCTGCAAAATATGTAAGTACTAAGTGTCTAACGTTAAGAGGTAATTATGTTGAATAAGAAAAATTAGATTGCCAAATTCAGTTACCTCCGGTGGTAGTCGGAATACTTACCAATAACCCCTCGTACACATGTTGGGCTGCAATGGGTGCATGCACGCGGCCGTATCGACAATATCTATAAACAGTTACGCTGAATGGGGTGCAGGGGTTGGAATCCCCGTGTGGCTCCTCCCCCTGCTGGGGCAGAGAGGGTGCGGGAACGCCTAGCGTCGGGACGCCGACCGGCCATTGCGACGCCGAAGGGCTCTGCGAGGGTGCACGCGGCTGCCCTCGGCTTGTCCATACTCATTATGAACTGATTTTATTGGTAGGTTTTTATTTGCATAATGTTTTGTTCGGGATTTTATAAAGACGGATCGTTGGGGAGTTATTAGAGAAAATCTTGCTGAACGGTGGATGGATAAGTAAGCGTTCGTCGGGCGACTGCTTTTACGGGCGTCCTGTAGCTGCTATTGGGTTTGTCGGAAAATTGAGCCTAACCCTAAAAAATCCAATAGGAATAGAATTTACTGTATGGCAATATAGCTAAAGTTTGCCATTATTGGAGAAGGGATACTTTCTACTAGGAAAAACGTCGTTTTCCAGGAATATAAAAATAATAAATTTGATGCTTAATATTAAATATATAGACACTCGACGTACCTCCCAAACAGAAGCTATTTTTTTTAAATTGCACAGTTTGTCTCGGAGATCTTTTCCCTGGAGCCACAACCGGATATGTGTGAAGTAAGATTAATGTTATTCTTTTATTAATTCCCGTCTAATGTTAGGTATACTCAGTGTCTTGAAATGAGGTTATGTTTTTAAAAAACACTGAAATAACATTGTTGTGTGTTTAAAATATAATAATACAATGTAATAAACCTGTAATAAACCAATTCATATACTGTAAAGTACAAAAGTCGGGCTAAACGTTGAATTTAAAGTTTAAAGGTGTCACTATTAAAAGACAAACATATTAATTTCGTTTCTCTCGTACCTGTTAATTAACATTTTAAGAACACGCATGTTTTTATCTTAATAATAGACAATTGTAGGATGCATTCAAAGCGATCATTTAAACTGTTCCACACGCACAGGACGTTAAGGAAAATATCGCTGAGACAAACTATAGACGATTTTTTACTAACTTAGTTTAAATTTACCAGTGACTTGCAACATAGTAGACTACTGCGCAACATTAGTTGACGATTTCACAAAATTCTTTGAACGTAATGGTGATGTTTTTGAAGGTTTATCAAACAAACATTATTTTTATCGTATAGCTAGAAGAGGGAATCTTATTATTGTATAGCGATATTGCAAAGGAAGAAACAACGAATGCAGGAGTAGGATGCCTACTTAGTTAAAATAGGTTGAGAGATGGGAGTTTTAAAGGTCCATACATTAAAGAATAATGCAGATAGAACAAAAATAAAACAAAAACAAATAACTATTATTATAACATATGGACCAGATGATAATAAGGCTGAAGTTTAAGACAAGTTTTGGAATGAACTGCTAATGACAGTTGAGAGTAGTACCGGATGAATATATATTTGTGCTAGGAGACCTAAACCGTAAAGTTGGAAATAAATATAAGGTGTATAAAATAACCATGGAGACAGGCTCATGCAGTTCTGCATAGAAAATCAATTAATAATACGCCTTTTTTGAGCGTCAGGACATCCACACATACACCAGAGAGGCCAAAGCCGAGATCAAAAAAACGTAATAGAAATACTAACCGAAAAACAAAACCTCAAAAAAATTAAGGATTACACGGTTAAAAGTATGACGTTACCTAGTAGTAGGAAAAAATGTTATAGCTAAAGAAAAGCCGTATATAACCATTTGAATGAAAAGAAATGAAAGAGAGAGTCATATGCAGCTGCAAAACTCTCACATCTTTCCATTTAGAAGGATGCGTATTCATATCACGTTGGGGTCACCACATTGTTGGAGCGCTACTACTTTGTAACAATACTAAACATTGGTTGAATTCAATAAAGCACAACTGTCTAGTTAAGATATGAATTTGAACTGTTTATTCACATAATATTTTCGTAACCGCAGAAATTTCAGTAACCATGATTACATGTATGTGGTGTCAGAGCCTCCTAAGATACCACATAGCCCTCCCCTTCGGTGAAAGTATTTTGGAGAGAAAAAAGCTGCGTGTAAGTCTTATAAATTAATCGAAATGAACTAAAGCGTTATAACCAGCTGCAAAACACTCACATATGTTCTTTCAGAAGATTTCGTGTTCATATCACGTCGGGGTCAACACATTGTTGGAGCGTTACTACTTTGTAACAATACTAAATATTGGTTGAACTCAATAAAACACAATTGTTCGGTTAAGATATGAATTTGAACTGTTTATTCACATAATATTTTTATAACCGCAGAGATTTCAGTAACCATGATTACATGTATGTGGTGTCAGAGCCGCCTAGGATACCACATAGCCCTCCCCTTCGGTGAAAGTATTTTGGAGAGAGAAAAGCTGCGTGTAACTCTTATAAATGAATAGAAATGAACTAAAGCGTTATAATCAGCTGCAAAACTCTCACATATGTTCTTTCAGAAGATTTTGTGTTCATATCACGTCGGGGTCACCACATTTTTGGAGCGTTACTACTTTGTAACAATGCTAAACATTGGGTGAATTCAATAAAACACAACTGTTCAGTTTAAGATATGAATTTGAGCTGTTTATTCATATAATATTTTTATAACCGCAGAAATTTCAGTCACCATGATTGCATGTATGTGGTGTCAGAGCCTCCTAGGATACCACATACCCCTCCCCTTCGGTGAAAGTATTTTGGAGAGAGAACAGCTGCGTGTAAGTCTTATAAAATAATAGAAATGAACTAAAGCGTTATAACCAGCTGCAAAACTTTCACATATGTTCTTTCAGAAGGTTGCGTGTTCATATCACGTCGGGGTCACCACATTGTTGGAGCGTTACTGCTTTGTAACAATACTAAATATTGGGTAAATTCAATGAAACACAACTGTTCAGTTTAGATATGAATTTGAGCCGTTTTCATATAACATTTTTATAACGGCAGAGATTTCAGTAACCATGATTGCATGTATGTGGTGTCAGAGCCTCCTAGGATACCACATACCCCTCCCCGTCGGTGAAAGTATTTTGGAGAGAGAAAAGCTGCGTGTAAGTCTTATAAATGAATAGTAATGAACTAAAGCGTTATACCTAGCTGCAAAACTCTCACGTATGTTTTTCAGAAGGTTGCGTGATCATATCATGTCGGGGTCACCACATTGTTGCAGCGTTACTACATTGTAACAATACTAAACTTTGGTTGAATTCAATAGAACACAACTGTTCAGTTAAGATATAAATTTGAGCTGTTTATTAATATAATATTTTTATAACCGCAGAGATTTCAGTAACCATGATTGCATGTATGTGGTGTCAGAGCCTCCTAGGATACCACATAGCCCACCCTTTCGGTGAAAGTATTTTGGAGAGAGAAAAGCTGCGTGTAACTCTTATAAATGAATAGAAATGAACTAAAGCGTTATAATCAGCTGCAAAACTCTCCCATATGTTCTTTCAGAAGATTTCGTGTTCATATTATTATATTTATTCACATAATATTTTTATAACCGAAGATATTTCAATAACCATGATTATATGTATGTGGTGTCAGAGCCCCCTAGGATACCACATAGCTCTCCCCTTCGGCGAAAGTATTTTGGAGAGAGAAAAGCTGCGTGTAAGTCTTATAAATGAATAGAAATGAACTAAAGCGTTATACCCAGCTGCAAAACTCTCACTTATGTTCTTTCAGAAGGTTGCGTGTTCATATCACGTCGGGGTCACCACATTGTTGCAGCGTTACTGCTTTGTAACAATACTAAACATTGGGTGAATTCAATGAAACACAACTGTTCAGTTAAGATATGAATTTGAGCTGTTTATTCATATAATATTTTTTATAACCGCAGAGATTTCAGTAACCATGATTGTATGTATGTGGTGTTAGAGCCTCCTAGGATATCACATAGCCCTCCCCTTCGGTGAAAGTATTTTGGAGAGAGAAAAGCTGCTTGTAACTCTTATAAATGGATAGAAATGAACTAAAGCGTTATAATCAGCTGCAAAACTCTCACATATGTTCTTTCAGAAGATTGCGTGTTCATATCACGTCGGGGTCACCACATTGTTGGAGCGTTACTACTTTGTAACAATACTAAACATTGGTTGAATTCAATAAAACACAACTGTTCAGTTAAGATATGAATTTATACTGTTTATTCATATAATATTTTTATAACCGCAGAGATTTCAGTAACCATGATTACATGTATGTGGTGTCGGAGCCTCCTAGGATACCACATAGTCCTCCCCTTCGGTGAAAGTATTTTGGAGAGAGAACAGCTGCGTGTAACCCTTATAAATGAATAGAAATGAACTAAAGCGTTATAACCAGCTGCAAAACTTTCACATACCGAAGGTTGCGTGTTCATATCACGTCGGGGTCACCACATTGTTATAGCGTTACTACCATGGGATAAAAAAAAGATTCTGAGCAGGCCTTGATATCTGATCTGCGGTTATACAAATATTGTATGAATAAGAAGTTCAAATTCACGTCTTATATGAACAGTTGTGTTTTATTGAATTCAACCAAATGTTTAGTATTCTTACAAAGTAGTAACGCTCCAACAATGCGGTGACCCCGACGTGATATGAACACACAACCTTAGAAAGAACATATAGCAGAGTTTGGAAGCTGGGTGTAACGCTTTAGTTCATTTCTATTCATTTATAAGAGTTATACGCAGATTTTCTCTCTCAAAACTACTTTCCTCGAAGGGAAGGGCCATGTGGTATCCTAGGGGGCTCTGACAACACATACATGTAATCATGGATACTGAAATCTCTGCGGTTCTAAAAATATTATAAGAATGAACAGTTCAAATTCATATCTCAACTCAACTGATGTGTTTTATTGAATTCAACCAATGTTTAGTATTGTTACAATGTAGTAACGCTGCAACAATGTGGTAACGCCGACATGATATGATCACGCAACCTTCTGAAGGAACATACGTGAGAGTTTTGCTGCTGGGTATAACGCTTTAGTTCATTTCTATTCATTTATAAGAGTTACACGCAGCTTTTCTCTTACCAAATACTTCCACCGAAAGGGAGAGCTATGTGGTATCCTAGGGGACTCTGACACCACATACATGTAATCATAGTTACTGAAATATCTGCGGTTATACAAATATTGTATGAATAAGAAGTTCAAATTCACGTCTTATATGAACAGTTGTGTTTTATTCAATTCAACCAATGTTTAGTATTGTTACAAAGTAGTAACTCTCCAACAATGTGGTGACCCCGACGTGATATGAACACACAAACTTACGAAAGAACATATGGGAGAGTTTTGCAGGAGTTATACGCAGCTTTTCTCTCGCCAAACTACTTTCCCCGAAGGGAAGGGCTATGTGGTATCCTAGGAGGCTCTGACAACACATACATGTAATCATGGTTACTGAAGTCTCTGCGATTATAAAAATTTTATATGAACAAACAGTTTAAAGTCATTTCTTAACTGAACTTGGCGAGAGAACGCATCGTTTAACTCTTATAAATGAATAGAAATGAACTAAAGCTTTATACCCAGCTGCAAAACTCTCCCATATGTTCTTTCAGAAGGTTGCGTGTTCATATTACGTCGGGGCCACCACATTGTTGGAGCGTTACTACCATGGGATAAAAAAAAAGATTCTGAGCAGGCCTTGATATGTGTTATACGTTTGGCAGTACTAAAGTGTATTGTCAGTCTATGTCAAATTCGAGATTTTCAGGTTAAGTTTTACGTCAGTCTGTGTCAAACAATAAACAAAACCTTTTATTCCCGAATTTGACATAGACTGACAATACACTTCAGTACTGCCAAACGTATAACACATATCAAGGCCTGCTCAGAATATTTTTTTTATCTCATGGTACTTTGCAGAAATGCTAACATTGGTTGAATTCAATTTCTGTTTACACGAAATATATTGTTTGGCAATCATGAAAATTCGGAGGACGAGCATGATTGCCCAAAACAATATATCGAGTGGAAACAGAAATGACTTGATAATAAAGAAGACACGAGTTGCATTCGGTTAGATTATATCACGAGTCAATAAACAACGTTTGAACAGTTTATTTATAAATATTAAAAGTACAGTTAATGTGGTTGTGACAATTGTACTGTCAGGAGATAACGCGATGTTTTTAAAGGCATGTGACTATCACTTATTAGTCAGGAAGGTATGTGATTATCACAGTTGCTATGTACATTATCAAAAGTTAGTAAATGCGTAACTATGCATTTTGCCGTTTTTCATTGGTTGATGTTAGAGGGAGTGGTATAATCGACATAATATTATCTTTGTAACCACAGAGATTTCAATAACCATGGTTACATGTATGTGGTGTCAGAGATCTCTAGGACACACATAGGGAATAGTCATCTTCATCTTCAAAAAAGTGGACTAGGGAGCATTCCACAACTATAAAGGTAGGTATTACTTGTTAAGTGTAGTTTCAAAGCTCGACAAAAGAATATTAGAAACCAACTTAATGGCGGGGTTTAGACGAATAGCACAGTGGAACGCCAATGGCTTGCAATAGCATAAAGAAGAAATATTTAACTGCATTCCTTAAGACCAACAAAATTGACGCAATTCTAATATCTCAGTCTCGTTTCACCAGTAGAACCTATATTAAAATACCTGAATATGGAACTTACCATACCAAATACCCAAATCGAATGGCTTATGCTGAAACTGCAATTATAATATAGAAAACTAGATCATCACGAAGGAGCCCTTTATTACAAATGGAATATTAGACAATTACGTCAAAATTGATGATAATTATGGTTGTTCGCCGGATTATTCTTTAATAATCTTAACAATTAGTGCTACTATTATAGTCAAGGGAAATCCTCCAACACTCGTGAACAGAAACACCGCTTGGAGCAACTTTCGAGAATACATTACCCCCCACTTAAAGGTGAATATTAGCTTAAAAATTCCTTAATATGGAATTCTACACCCTAATTACAACATAAAAATCATAACAACGTCCCACAGCGAATAAAACAGTTAAAAGCTAGAATTACCTAGCATGACATTCACAATATGATAGACAAACGATATATAATTGGTTATCCAGGAAATCGAAGCAAACACTAAAAGATCTATCAACGAACAATTCATACAATATTTATCAAACCAAAAGGCCGAAACATTTGCACAACATTTTGCCGAAGTACATAGACCCCACGAAAAAGGGGTACATGATGAAATTAATGAATATCTTTATGTTCCTCTTCAACTCACTAATTCGTGCCTACAGAGCTAAAAACGAAATGCGACGTCTGAACAATTATAGAGCTCCTGGATTTGACCTCATAACCGTTTTTATTCAAAATTGAAGCAACCCTTTCATACCAATTCTACTTATTGTTAAAATCTTACCTAACAGGGTGTCACTTGTAAGTCAAAATTGGCAACGACGTCTCATCTTACCATAAAAAAAAATGACGGGGTCCCACAAGGAATTGCCTTAGGCCCAACTCTATATATTCTTTACACAGTACATCTGCATACTACTAATGAATCTGTAAAAAGCACCTTTGCAGATGATAATGCTATCTTTGTGTGTAACACCTCTCCTGAAGTAGCCACCTACACACTACAGCTTCACTTCGATACCATTTCTCAGTGGATGCACAAATGGAAGATTAAAATGAACGAGAACAAATATGTACACTTCATGTTCACATTGAGGAAGCAACAATGTCGAACCGTTATCCTGAATAATACTCTAATTATCCAGTCAGATGTAGTTAAATATCTATAGTTCATTCAAATTCAAGATAGAGCAAAATCTGCAACCCAAGTTACAAATATCAGCAGTCAGTTGATTACTAATTTGATTTTATTAAAATGTAATCATGGGATGTACGCAGTATAATACAGAGGTTATAGTTTTTGTCAAACTTGCAAAGCTTGAAATTGAAAAATTGTGCGGTGTCTACCTAAATGAAATCTGAATCTGATCTGAGAATAAATTTACCCCCTAAAAAAATTTATATTAAAAACATAATACATTGATTTTGACACTCATCAAGACAGCAACAAAGCCATATCTCTCTGATCTAAATTTTAATAAAATCATATTAGTAATCAACTTACTGCTGATATTTGTAACTTGGATTGCAGATTTTGCTCTATCTTGAATCTGAATGAACTATAGTAATGCATTTTGATAAAAACCCTAATTAGAAAATTCATATTACGAAAAAGAGGAAAGAAGTGGACATCCGAGCTAAGAAAATGCAATGGCTGATAGAAAAAAACTTTTCGCTTATTTTTAACAAGTTGCTTGCACACAAAAAACTCTTCGCCCAATAGTAGACGCACCATGGTTTGTTTACAACCGAACCCTAGATGAAATTTGAGAATCTCATATGTTAAACAAGTAATTAATCAATATGCTGACAAACATAAACTTAGACTTCAGTCCCATCCAAATGAAATAATTCAACCCTTACTCGAAGAGACGTAATTTAAAATATTCCATATGTGTAATAACTTGAATTTAAAAATGAACTCAAATAGCATTAGCCTTGAAATTATTTGAAGTTGAAATTGTTATAAAAATAACATTAGAGTTGACTTGAATATGAAATTATAATTATAGCAAGCTTTGACATTATAATAACAAACAAGAAAACAATTTAAAAACAATTGAGAAGCAAGAATCTTAGGTGTATGTTTTGGTTTTTCACAAAAATCACAAATCCCACAAAAAGGGTTTTCTCATTAGTAGAGTGTTGTCTGATAGACTGCAAAGGTTTTGCATTCATTCAATGCGTCTCTGCAGAAGTTGTTTATGTGAATCGAGTCAAGCTGGTCTTTTTGGTAGCGATTTGCTGGTGGTCCAATTAATAGGCGGATACCTTGAAGCCCAGGGTAAGCGACAACCATCGTGCATCCCAGAGAAGCCCTATCTGTAAGAGAGGAGCTGAAGTTGGAGCGGCGAGCTGAGTTTGAAGCTGGAAGCATCGATCGAGCCGCAGGCGCCGCTTTGGCGATTCATTAGGAGGCTTGCAAGGCAGGTCAACCGATGATAACGGGAAACACTTATCGAGGGAGTTGCTGGGAGCCAATAAAGACCTAAATATCTCTCCCAGAAGCATAAAATCAAGGTGATATGTAAGTTTTGCTAAAATTAAACCAGTGAACTTTCGGTGGCGTCCTTTGAGTATTTTGTCTTAGAGTGGCGTTGTTTACTTGGGTAATATTACCTAGGCAACGCATTGATACGTAATAGCAGATGTATTTTTTTTAAACTAAGCCAACGCTGATTTGTTTTGTAACACAAATGCGAGGTGTACTCACTTAAGTTTATATTTAAGATTATTTTCCCATCATTTCGAAATTCTCAGGAGTGAAATAGGTAGCCAAGAAAACGATCGCATTCGATAAGAAGCAGAACAATTTATGGGAAGGCCAGTATATTGTCCACTAATTTTACACATTCTAGTAATAAATTGACGGGAGGTAGAGACCCAACCCATGAGATTTAAATTTAAATCGACGTCAATTATTATAAATTAATAAATATTACAATTAAATAGACCAGCATTGAAGTTTTGAAACAAAAAAAGTATGAACTATTTTATTGGATTTACTGTGAATCGTTCTGATTCAAGCGCAGTTGAGTTACTTGATGTATATGTATGTTGTATACTAATCGAGATTGATCTGTATTTTCTTGCTAATTGATTTGATGTACTTAATTTAATTATTATTACATCGTCACAACCAAAGTATTGTTTTCCACCTCGACTATTTTACACAAACTTAAATTTTTTTGTCACAAACTTTCAATCAATTGCGAGCAATCGATAGTTGGATGGATGTAAACACGATAACTAGAAAACGACGCAAACTATGAGGGTGGTTTCTTTGCCAGTTTGTGTGAATTATTAATTCAAGGAAGTAGAGCTTTTGCTCGTATGGGTAGAGTACGTGCCCTTGAACGATCTTTCAAAAATAATGTTGCCAAACACTTTTATTCTTGTTTCAAACTTAATATACCTACGACCATCCAAATATGTTAAAAGGGACGAGGCAGTTATATAAATTATTACTATTAACCTTAGTTACTTCAATATGTAAAAGCGGATAATGTGAAAAAGTCATAGTTTTTAATTTGTGACAAATATAATAAAAATTTGTTTAAGTAAAAATTTACCATTGAGTCTTTAAATAACAATAAGCAAAACAAGAGACATGTAAAATAAATTAGTACTTATATAAGCTGCTTATTTCACTTCCTACTTTAGCGGCTTTCAAAAGGTGCAGCTCCTAGCGTCCGTTAACACATTTCCCCATAAATCAATCAGAGGGAATAAAAATAATCCTGAAAAAATTAAGCATGACCACAGTGAACTGTTCATATGTCCTATTTAGGTATGCGCATATGTTATTCTTTTTAGTAATTTATATGTCATGTGGCGTAGCCAGTGTCCACTTCCTTTAATCGTTTACAAACCGCAGTTAGAACATAGCCTTCCTTCAAACCTGAAATCTTAACAAAACCACCGCTAGTTAAAAAGCGGATTTCAGTTACGAATAGTTTCAGACGTTGCTTTCACTTTTCAAATATTTGCGCTACTGTGGCAGCCTCGCACGTCGCGCTGTGAGTTTCAGATTCAATTAAATCCAAACTTTCAGCGTCTGAATTTAAGCTTTCAGTTTACCTGACAAGAAAAGCACGGATGCGTTGCATATACTAAGTTCTAATTAAAATTTAATACCATAGGATATAAACCTACTTCACAAACTGTTCAATTTGGTAAGAGCTACCACTTAGTGAACAGTGGAGATCATTAATGTTATTAATATCCCCCCAACTAAAGTTGTTGTTGTTAAACATTTTCAGTTTTAGGCTCTTGGTAGTACACACAGTTTTTATCAACTGCACTTTAAAATAGTAATTTGTGTAAAATTTCAGAATCCCAGGCCAATTTTCCTCTATTTTTAATATCACTTTTGAATTAGCCTATTCGTCTAGTAAACATAATAAAATTGTAAGGAAATGAAGCAAAAGGAAGGAATTGGCACCGGATTTCTAATATGTTTTATTAAATAGGACGAAAAAACAAGTTAGCTAGTAGTTCTGCATGAAAACTTTTTGTCTCTGGGTAACTTGCTTATTGTTGTTGAGACTCTCCCAAAGGCATAGAAACTTGACAATAAAGTCATAAAAGCTATTTCAGTTTTCTATTGCCTTTATAGAGGTATTTTAAAAATATCAGATTTACTTTAGAGAATAGTGGCATACAATTTTATAATCTTCATGTACGTTGTATTGTTTTAGCTTACACTTTAACCTATACTAATTTAATAGAACAGCTTAATATAACATATTCAACGACCCAAATTGGACTTATTTTGACATAAAACTTAAGTCTACGATTAGTCCTTGTATGAAATTACCAGTTTTACCAGATATATAGTTAATTTAAAAAAAATACCCTTGAAAAGATCAAGTCTGATCTTGTTAATGTTAAAAAGTAAACACCTTTGCTTACTTTTTGTAATTTGATCTACCTCAGGACAATAATAACACAAAATTAACTTCAAAGGCCTCACAGGAAAAGACTAATAAGAATTGGAAAAAGCAGAAAAATGAACTACGTGTATATTTCCTTCATAGATAATAACCACTCCTCTTTGAAGAATTTGGTAGCAATTTCGTGACAGCCATTAATTTAAAAAAGGTGCCATAAATGTTTCCAATTGTACGAGCTTCAGATTTACAATTAATATAAATAAATTAAATTAAATGTACACTACTTATCTCCCTAGGAAAGTAAATTTATTAACTCGCATGTGACATGGCAACCATAAATCATGTTAAAAAATGAAAAAGGTCATTCAAACAGTTACTTATAACTATAGGAACATGAAGAACAGTTATTAATGCACTAAAGGAATAAAATACGATTTTAATACTGAGAATAAATATAAACAATTGTAGCATTTCACAGTCAGAGCTACTAAAATACAATAAATATGAATTGTAACAAAACCTGAAAGTTAAACAACTTAAAGTACTTAGAAGAAATACAGATTGCATAATCTTCATCTAGTATTTAATTTCAAACAGAGGGCTAATTTGGGAATTCTTAATTTAAAATAAAAGAGAAAAGCCACTTCCGGTATTGAATAAAAAAAAACAAATTGGGGTTTGATAGCGTCCAGCGACGAATAAGTTATGAGTTGATTCCCAGCTCAAAAGGATAAAAAAAAATGAAATCTTCCATCTGTAAGGTTATAATTAATTTAATTCTGCATTATACTGTGAGTAATGGTTTTTCAGGCAAATAGATTTAATTCATGAGGCAGATTAGTAATGGAAAAAGCAGTTCCAAATTAACTGGTAGGTACATACATCGATGATCAGTACATATCCTAATAGAAGTGCCTTTGGTTTAGCTTTTTGCTTCCCCTACAATTCTTTGTTGTCTTTGAGCTCGGAACACTATGAGTCGGTTGGATAAGGTCTCCCGGAGTCTCGACGAAGCCTTTTGGAGTGCCTAATTGAAATAGATGATAATGTTAGACCAGCACTAAACCTCGTTAAGAATTTCTCAACACACAAACCGCTTAATTAGTCTGGCGATGAAATTGTTTCCTGTTACCGAAAGTTCAACTCAATGGGCAAGGCAACAGTTCCTGGCTGCATAGGATCGGCTTCTGTTAGTTAGTTCAGTCCTAAACCGCAGGAAAATTGTATGACACTCTAGAGTTCAGTTGTATGAAGTTTAATCAACCGTCAATAACTTCATAAAAATGTAATAAGAAAATTTAATTACTTTTTCAGTAGCAATGCTAAAAGGGAACCAAGTGGATAGCCACAGGTTATATTCTGTAAATGTCAATTAGGGTTTAATGTTATAAAATAGGTACGTGTCAAATGATGGGCATTTCTTATACTTTAGAAATGTGAATTGAGTTATCCCATAAATCATTTTACAGACATCATTGCGAACAGAAATAGGTTAAGAGGGTATAAAGAGCTCTTTAAATTTATCTTACCTGAATGTGCAGAATTTAAGAAAAAGAAAGAAAACCTTTCTATAAAACTCATGATTAATTAAACAATTTAAATCAAATTGATATGAACTCTAATCCGATATTTGAGTATAAAGTGTCATTTGTGAACTGCCATAGTAGATAAACCTTTATTATATTAAACTCACAATTTATCAATTAACATAACCCCTGAATTACATTATTGGATGTATATATAAATATTATAGAGATAGCAATTCTTTCTTATTGAACCTAAAACCTTTATGCACCAGTGAAGTAAACAAAAATCTCACATTTATCATACCCGTGTCGCAGCCGAGGATTGAGCTAGTCGGATTTATGTGAGCCTTCTAAGGTAGGTTGCAATAGTTGGTACACAATACCTTAATACCTCTCTCAACAAGTTTTTGAGCGCCAGCTTCAAATAGTCATATCTCTGCATCCATTGACAATTCGAAAATGTTTATGTCACTTCTTTGCTTAGAAATAATCCATACTAAAATCCACTAAAAGATTTACTATTCTTCTTGAAACACCCTGTGTGAATTAATTCCCGGTTTTTTATAGTAGGTTTCTGATTTATGATAATAAAAAAGTAAGCTGTTTAAACAACCAATTAAAACTAATTTATGCGAGAAGGTAAAAAAACAAATCCAAATGCAACGCCCAAATGTTAAGTAGTCTCGCAACGCGCCACACAGTATCGCAAGTGAACACTATTCTGACTCAGTGTTCCAAGTGGCGTGATTTTTTTGTTTACTGCTGTTTTCGGTGACATTTTTTCTAGTACCTAAAAGTAAATTTAACGATTTTCATGATGGCTGATAATAAAGAATGGTATGATATTGGCTGCAACCTCTTTTACCTACCGGTGTAGAAGCTGGTACTTTGTACTCTAGCCTCAAAAACATTAAAATTAGATACTTAATATAATTTATTAATGTTCCCAAAAAGATACAAAATAATAAAACTCCCGGGGTAGATGGCGTATCTACAGAAGCGATAGAAATATGATACAAAATAGTGGTAGAAAGTATTCAAAGGCTTTTCAATCTACGAGGATTATTCAATAGAAACACCACTTGATCATCATTGAAATTACATGGTGTGTTGAAAATATTCATTGACGTATTGGTGACGTCTCTCTCAAATTTCTGTATGGTTGTTTCTTTTTATGAATTTCTATGAAGCTCGGAAATAGCACTTAGTATAGAAAACCCTTCCAACGACAATATGCTTGCTTTTATTAAATTTTTAGCCACTAAACTACGTCAACCACTCGAAATCCATGAGAGAACAAAAGCTATAGGTAGTGACTATAGTTTTGCTCACGTGACAGTGGTTTAGTAAAAATTTCGAAAAGGAAGAAAGTTCACTAAAGATATGGCTCGTCGAGGACAGCTTCGTATTGCAACTTCAAATCAAAATGTGAGGCATTTGGAAACTGTGTTACGTGCAAATAGACGCATTAAAGTTAGATAATTTTCTGAAACGTTGAGCTTCAGTATCGGAAGTGTTCATTCTATCATTCTTGTTCTTATTATCACAGAGTTTATGTCTTTGCTTCATTAAAACAATCACTAAAGGGACGCCGATTCACTTCGGACTCTCAAGTGTAGATTGCCATTAAAGAGTGGTTTCGTTAACAGAGAATTTTACCAGCGAGATTAGTACAACAGTGAGACTCATGCTTTAATATTAATAGAGATTTTTTACAAATCGAGATAATAAAAGTTATGCTACAGCCTTTAAAAGTGTTCCTATTGAACAATCCCCGTATGTCTATACGACCAGAACATTCCTGCCAACTAGAACAACTCAGTGATAATTTCATTACTTACACAAAAGAGAGGATAAAACCGATCTCAAAAACTACAGACATATTAACCTGCTCAACCATCTACACAAATTGTATACCCGAATAAAAGATACATACATAAACAATCCGGTTTTGGATACTGTACAAATGACCACCAGAAATGTTTGTCTCATAGAGAAGACAATTGAATACAATACAAATTAACAGTCAATGTCCAGAAGATTTCAGTCATACTAGCCATCACCTGAAAACAATTTAGAAGTTCCTAATTTCAGACTCAAAAATTATAAACAGTGTAACACTTTCCTTATTTGGGCAGTCATCTTTCTTCAAAATTAAACACCCACCACCTTAGCAGGAGAGTCTCTAAAAATGATAACATCCATACCAAACCCAACTTCTTGTATATTCCTCCATTGTGTTTATTATATTAGCTACCCTACTTTACGACTGGGAGTTATGGATAACCTATAGAACGTACATTAAATGTTTAGAAAAATACCATTGACGTTGTTTACGTAAGATTTTTCCAGTTGTGTGGCAAGATGAGCGTACAAACAACAGCATCCTAACACAAGCAAATACGTGAAGAAGGTGTTGATGAAGTGATTACTCTACGACAATTTCGATGGAAAGGTAATGCTCGATAAAAGTCTTTCCAAATGAATATTTAGGTCAGCATTGTGCAAAGATCCTCAAAAGCAGCGTCGATAAAGGAATAGGTGCAAATATGTCCTCTCCTTAGTTGTTATCTTCTTATAAGAAGAGTCGTGATCAACAGGTTGATTAAAGCGTATTAATTACTTGATGGACTATTTCTCTCCATTTAGAACAGTCATACGTATCATGTTGCTGATTGAGCCTTTTTTTTAAGATCGAGGTTTACAGACATTTTTTCGTCCTTGTAAAACTAATTTTTCAAAACTATTACTATCTCTTCTTGAAATGTGGCTAATATGTTCTAACATTTGTAGAAATAGCTTTGTGGGAAGTCGCTGAGTTATATTTATTTCAGTCAATATCGAGATGTTTTTTTTCCTGTCCCTCCAAGATATTCTCTACATTCGTCGTGAGCACCTACCAAATCTCAAAGACGTCAATTTTCTTTGGATTGATAGACTTCATTGTCCAGGTCTAGGCTCAATAGGTCATAATTGGGATGACAAGGGTGTTCACTATTTTGTTTTTGGTATTGATAGTGACTTACTCATTTGAATCCGTCGCTTGATTTCGTTTATGGAATCGCTTTGATTGTTAATATAGTAGCCTGGATATACATAATGGTTTACAATCTCATCGTTCTTCTCGATTGTTCCTCTTTCCTACACTTTTCTTGCATGATCATCATACACAGCATTGCTAATCTTGGCATCAAAATCACCAATTTTATCAACTGTAATATGTTAAGTGCATAATGAATTGCCGATAATCCTGGTTAGGGAATACACAATAGCGGAGCTGGTGTGGAGATTTTCTAAAACAACAAACAGACGTGTATCACTGGTCGCGATTATTGAAGGTTGGTTGATTTTTCTCATTACTGTTCCCCCCGGATATTCGATCGGAAAGCTACTTTTATTTCCAGATAATTTTGAATTGAGTAAAACGATGTTGATGCTCATGTATGGATATAGAGCAAACAGTTAACCAACGTAGGCTCCCAGTTCCTTCTCTGATATGCGCTGTAATCTTCTCTAGAACACGGTATAGGTAGGATAAAATAGGTTGTGGGTAGAATTAAGGTTAGGGCACGACTCCCTTCCCGGTACTAGGTGGTGGAAGAGAATCGAAGATCGCGTACACGGGGTCTCTTCCCTGAAGTAGAGTTATCCTCTACCGGGATCGTAGAGGATTGTCTGCCCGCTATTATCAACATATAGAACTAGAAATTACCTGCTATGAGCAGACCGACCAGGAAAATGTTTGGTGTGAAGGTACCACATATTTTGAGAGATATTGTAAAGCGAATGATAAAAAGAGCCTGGAGAGAGATCAGTGTGCAGTCAGACGCCTCAACAATAATTTAGTATGATATTCTAAAACAATATACCTCTACCAGCCCGTAACTGGCTCTGATTGGTAGTAGAGTTCCTCTATATAGGAACTCTAATTGGTAGGATTGGTAGAACTTTGTTTTGCCATCTGGTAGTTAAGCTTAGAAATGCCCTCTACTTCACTGTCCTAGGCACTACAGACAGGTTTCAACATTTGACTTGAGTGTCTCGTCTCTACTTGATTGATTTATGTACGCTGTATTCACTGTCTCATTGCTGGGCAGATCGCTTTCGTACATCACCTATGTATGGAATTCCTTGATAGAATGTTTTATACTCAGACCCAAAAGCATAAGGTTCTATTGTGAATAAAGACATTAAATCAGTGAAAGTTTCCTTCTTTTTTGAATTTTGTCCTTATACCGCGGTGTAAGGGAGTCTGCTAAAAAAAAATTCGGTCTTGTTTTCCTATTGCAGTTGAGTGTACAAAAATCGTCATACCATTTTTCTTTAAATGTAATTACAAGTGGTTTAGATGCCATCAAACTTAACCAAGTAATTGTTTGCCAGCTTATTGGCTTTCGGTATCATATTCCTTTCTAAAAATCATGTTAATTTCAGCATGCTTCTTCCTGTCTCTTATTTTGTCAAAAGTGATTTCATGAATGGAATATGGTTTATCCCCCTTCCTCTTGATACTTCTAGCAATATCTTTCCAGTAAGCTAGCCAATTAGCTTTTCTCATTCTTTCCAACTGTACTAATTGCAGAATACCTTCAACTTCAGTATGCATGAAACAGACCCCTTTTTGTAAACAGCATCGTATACAGCATTGTATGTATTGTCGATAACCTCATTTTATACGCTTGCGCATACAGTAAAATTGTAAATTTTAAAATGCTACTTGCTACCAAGTGAGCGTGATGTTCTATTTTAAACAAAGCTCTTTCAATTCCACTTGTTTTGTAAACCATACACAAGCGACTTTTTGGACCGGAAGAATCCAAGGTTGTACTCTTCGCAAAAGTTTTTGAATATGAATTTTCACACTTTGTAATATTGGCAGACGGGTAACCTTTTTCACAAATTTGCCTCTTTTTTCTGTAGTAGTATTTGCTTCAGTTGCCTTGGTCATTCCAATGTCAACAACACCTTTAAGAATGCAAAATGTGTTTAAAATAACTTCACCCACGTTGTTTTCTTCTCTTCGAAACATTCCTCTTCCATTCTTCAGGGCATTTTTGCTTTTTTCTCGGTTTGTGTGTTTGGGACGAAGTTTCTTTCATACTCTCTGGTTCGACATCTAAAGCCTCATCTGAATCGCCACCACAGTCTAGGATAACACCAGAATCTGGATTGTACTCAACGTGGTCAGGAGAATAAGGTTCTTCATCTGTTTTTTTAACTTGAGGGGCAAGACTCAAGCTATTTAAAAGCAGTTGCATTAGCGTATGGCTAGTTTGTACCATTGTTAATATCTGTAAGGAGGAATAACATTATTACGTTTGATAAAATTTCTAAACATTTTTAACGTGGTGCCACATTCACTTACACCAAAACTAAACATTCCAAAATTACAAACTTACCGTTGACATCATCGGATTATACTGAATTTGCAAGATTTGAGAAAGTGCAATGTCGGGCACTCTACTTCCTCTGGAATTCGTTTTGACAGAAAATACCTTGTACAAATGGCTTTTCTTCAGCAGATCACAAATAATATCACTTGCACTTTCAACTGCACAACTAGATAACTCAAACTCAGCAGTCGATAAATCAAGTTACGCGTATTGGCATTGTTTACCATTGCACAGTGCACCAGTGTTTCAAAACGCAGTAAGAAATGCATGACAAGAATTGTTCAATTTCACTGACATTATTTACTACGGCACAAAACACGAAACGCAGTAAACAATGAACCGCATATGATATCAAATGAAATGGCCAATGTTTACTTCGATTGAGATATATTGCTTTGGATAGAAATCATAACGAGAGGCCAATAATTACAAAAAAAAATGTAAATAAGCAATAAAAACAAGTGGATATAATAAAGAGAAAGTATAAAACGTTTTACTCAATTATGATCTCTATAATTTTCAATGCTTTTACTGCTTATTTATAATTATTAGCCTTTCTTTCCCACTTATAGTATTTGGTACATGGATTATAAATATTCCTGCATTGTTCTAATATACAGGGTGTTTCCTCAAATTTTTACAGCTTATAGCGACTTTGTTATTCCAGATAGAAAACAAATTGTTCAGATAAAAATTGTAGGGTATCATCCAAACCGTCCAAATTTGCTACTTAAAGAAACAATTGAGCATCACGGGTGAACTTTTTGACTTATTGTATACTTTTTTTAATGGAACACCCTATATATTAGGTGTTTATTGAATAGCACTTAAAATTCTCTTTTCAAAAATATATAAATTGGGGGCGAAATAATAATTTGTACAAGAGTGATCCATTTTGTGTGTCGAGTTAATTTTGAGGTTAGAAAATCCACATAAAAAAAGTCACTTATAAAAATTTGAAGACCCTACTACAGGCTTACTTGCGTCGCCCTGAGTCGATTGACACCAAAATTAGCCAATTCGGCCCACGGGTTCGCTCTCAAAGCGGCGTCAAGCAAATCAAATTATTATGTCGGATTTACTATACGAAATCACAGTAGCCATTGCAATAATCAATCTTTAATAGTGGATATTTCAACAATGGATGAAGTAGTTATAGGCAACAATTTATTTTTGAAAAGAGAATTTTAAGCGGTATCCAATAAATACATAAAATATGGGGTGTTCCATTAAAAAAAGTATACAATAAGTCAAAAAGTTCACCCGTGATGCTCAAATGTTTCTTTAAGTAGCAAATTCGGACGCTTTGGATGATACCCTACAATTTTTATCTGAACATTTATTTCTATCTTTTTTTCTCATAAAGTCGCTAGAAGCTGTTAAAATTTGAGGAAACACCCCGTACTAACTATGTGCAAAAAATTTACTGATATGCTCCTTGGCTTATTCTAAGACTAAATGTTCCAATCGACATGAGTCCGCAAGTTCCTTGTTTCCTAAATACAGGGTGTTACATTTGAGGAGAAAAAATCGTAAATTTGGTAAATTTTTGAAAACGTGTTGGAAAAATAATTAAAATTTGGTGTGCATGTGCGGCTCCAAGAATTTTTTTTTCTGTTGGTAAATTATCTTTCAATTCACCAGTGGCGTGCGTATGAAGCCTCTTTTGCACGATTGAATAAGAAATAGGAGACGGCACGTGGAAGTCACTGATTTCTTTCAGTTTTGATAATGTTTTGAATTTTTTATTAAAACTCTACAAAAACTGCCTCTTGGGTTTTTTACTAAAATGAGCAGCTTTTTTGTAAAAATTAGAGAAATTAGACCAAGTACTGCCAAATTTTTCTTATTCCAAAATTAATTGTTAAAGCGGTTATAACCATCGGTATCGTTATCTTTATTATTTTTGTGTGGCATACTTAAACCTGATTTTTCATCATAGAGTGAATTAAGTAAGTAACTCATTAAATACCAGTTGTTGTTTGTTTTGACCCCAATAATAACCTAGAAAATTGTTTTTAAAATCTTGGAAGACATACCATTGTTGTATATTTAAATTGAATCAATTTAACACACTACTACCTAAACTATCCCCTAGTATTTCTAATCTGTTTTGTAATCATATTATTGTCCATATATTTTTCTTGTATCTTCGATTAATAATTCTAGTCGCTCCAGGAACTCTTTTAGGTAAATTCCACCATTTTAATCAAATTTCTCATTCTATTTTGACTTAAACTGTATACAACTTGAAGTACCCCTCAATATGTATAATAATTATTGTTTTCTCATTATTGTCTAACACTCCTTTCATTTGTTGTTTTAATCTTTATACTTCGTATTCCACGTTAGTAATATACCCAGTTAAGGTTTTGCTCTGTATATCTCCATTTTCGTCTAAGCAATCTAATTCTAAATTAGTTGTTATTTATCATCTGACATCCTACATATTATTATGACACAAATAGGGCAGTTGTTAAATAATAGTAAAAATATGATAAATTTGGAAGATTAATACAATCAAATTTTGAGGGGTTTTAAATAAGATTGGGTGTTAAATTTAAAATGAACGATAAATATTGAAATTGAGACAATTAGTAATGTAATTTGATAATTAAATAGAAATTGAGTATTTAATTTTGATGGGCGAGTTCAACCATGATAAAAGTGTAAACCAAGGTAATATTTGACAAGTATACTTGCTTTAATAATAAGGAATTGTAGCATGTAATAATTAGGACATTTTATATTTTTAAGAGGGCAGGAATAATTGTAACTACCAGAGATAAAAATTTGTTTAGACAGTCAGAATAACAAACTCATAAAAAATGTATACAGATTTTTGAAAATCTCATTTTGATAATAAAAAGTTTGAAATTATGTCTTATTTTATGTGATAGTTTGCTGAAATACAAATAATGGGGCTATTAACTAATCTACACGGTGGAAAAATATGAAAATGTAATATTGAATTAATAAAATCATACAATCGGTGAAGAGATTGTGCAATACAGTTAATTAGATACAAATAACAAGAAGACTACAATATTTGAATAGATTTGGATTTATTGGACCATGTAAGATATAATTAATATTCATTGGTGACGTTGGTGGTTGCATGGAAGACGGGTCAATCATTTATGAAGTTGTAGGTAGTTGCTGCTTGATTTGGACAGTTTCTATGGGTGTTGCTGGATACAGAGTACTAGCTGAGAAATAAAGAAGATTAGCTTGGGATCATCTATAATACTGAAACTTACCAGGAATCTGTTGGGGTGACGGTGACATTGATGAAAGCAGCAGGAACGGATTCTACGGACAGTTGGGGTTTTTGACAGGTTGGATGTGGTTTGAAGAATAGCGGAACATCATAGCCTTAATTATTGGAGGTATAAGATGTAGGCGTTGCAGACTGTGAATATCAGGAGCTGTGGACATTGGGAGCTGTAGACATTGGGAGCTGTAGTATTTGGATACTTGCAGTGAAAGCTTGAGAAGTATTCAGGAGTTGCGTAATGAAACCATTACATAACTGAGTGGTGTAATGAGCTTCATTACCTAACTGAAATAGTGTCAAATGCGTGACGTAATGCGTTACTTATCCCACTGGAGTAGATAAATAAATTTACATAAGTCTATTATCCCATTTATATTACATTTATTTGAAAATAAACAGGTTTTATATTTACAAAGCCGTTATTTATTTAATTACGGCTATGAATAATCACGAATCCTCATACGATTCAATAATAATTATAAACAATTTCCCCCTCTATAATTGCCGCAATTGGTTTGTTACTTGCTCTAAATCGTTTGTTTGCTTCAGGAAATCCGGAGCTGTATTTTAGTAATTCCAAGCTTATGTATTGGGTAGCCCTGGAGTTTTATTATTCTTATGTTGCTTTGGTGCTCCTTTAACTCTTTGTAGCCAAGTCTCTACTTCCATATTTTTTTTCTTCTGGTGTTCATAATCATTTAAAGTACTTTAACCATTGCTTGCTATCAATGACTTCTATTTTTACTTCCTTTTACAATAAAGGAAGTATTAGATTCACCCCAAAAATTCGAAATTGAGTTTTCAACAGATCTTCACGTTTTAGAGTCCCCTGAACCCCAAAAACATATTTTCTTTCATTTGTCTGTCTGTGTGTCTGTCTGTCTGTCTGTCTGTCTGTGAACAGAATACCTCAAAAACGAAAAGAGGTAAGGCGTTGAAACTTCATATATAAGTTTTGTGTACTATGTAGATGCGACAGCAAGCTTTTGAAGAAAATCGCATAACCGGAAGTAGGTGTTTACTCTTGTAATTTTTCAGTATTTTTCGATTTTTTCAAAAACGGCTCTAATGATTTTTTTCAAACTTCTTATTTTTATTACATTTTTAATGTGTATTGAAGTGAGATAGGTGATTTTCCAGTTGAATACTTCTAAAATGGATTTTTTTTTATTAACTTCTATTTTAAATAGAACACGCGGTGTATTATTACATTTTTGAATTCAGCTTAAAATTCTAGAGAAAATTTGTCTCTTCACCTAACGCTCTATTTTGCAGCGTTTTTGTAGAATTTGTAATTTTTTTTAATTTTTGACAAATGCTTAAAAATTTAAAATCAAATTTTTGGCCAATTATAAGATCACTGTAAAAGGAAGTTGTGTGCGTGTATCACACCAGATTTTTGTTTAAAGGTTTTACTGCTTTATAATACCCGTTCTAATTCTCTCTACATACGAGTATTACCGTTCGAATATTTACTCTCAAGGATTTTTGTGGTAGTTTTTGTAAGCGTTTTGCTTATACTTCATTTTTCCCTGTGATTGTTGTGTATATTTCATCATTCCATATTTCTAGTCCTCTTTCTTTTGTTTCCTTTTTCGCGTTGGACTCTTGAACTGCTTTTTTATTATTTTTTCTGCAGCTAACCCCTTATTAGTACCATAAATCAGTAGAAGGTTTTTATTGCTCAAATTTATATGAAACAAAGTATACAGTCCCAAATGTTCATATTTTATTTGGACATAGTAACCACAGGCATTCTAAATTAGTTTAATCAGTTAGGGGTTTTATTTAAAATGTCAAATGGTTTACAATCTAAAACGGTCGGACCTGTCGGCAGTAGATTTAGTGGGCAATTGTGCGACATTATTTACAGAAGTTCGAATGCCCGTATAGGAGTATTCAGGAGTCGTTTGGTGTGGTCACTCCCAAATTTAATACATGAGTAGCTGCATAGCCGCAAACCACGTCGACCATTCTGGTGACAGGTCAGTATTCCCACCGATCACATATGCTAATGGAACAGCTGCCTCATTGTGAGCACCAGGAAGCAGCCAGAGACTGACGGACACTCGGTTTTGCATACGGGCCTTTATTCGGTCCCCGTCCCGGTGCCTTATTTGGCAGAGCGTCCACTGCAAGGTGTAACTCCGCATTTTAATTGGGTAGGAGTCGAATCTTTATCTATATCTTAATTGCTGTTAAAATATAGATTCCCGATAAGCGATGTAGGTAGCCGATGTGTCAATTAGCCATATTTTTAATGATGAATGGCAGCGGTTCGGCGCTGTTTTTAGCATAAATTATTTAATTAATTACGCCGGGAAAGTGGCTGAAACGGGCACTTAGCAGTAAGTAAACAACGCTCGGCTTCGGATTCCGTTTCGCAAAAATCGAAGCACCGCGCCCTGCGACATCCAGATACGCAGGATAACGTAATTAATACCGGAGTTTAATCAAATATGGTAACGAAATTAAATTTCTCAAAGTAAACACGAGAAATCCCTCGGCAAGCGGACAGAAGTAGGCGAAAATATTTTTAATTTGGAATAAAATGGCATTCCCCTGAGCTTTGATGTTTTCTGCATGAAATTAAAATAAAAAGCGCTTAATGAAAAAAATAAAGGACGCCTTCTAAGACTTAACAAGATTGGAATTTGATGAAGGATAAAAGCTGCGAAAAGAGCGTGCAGAGCAGGAGTGGAAATGAGGATAATTAAAATGGGTCGGAAATGAGAGAGGCGCCGGGCTGCCTCGCAGGAAACTGCAGTTTGAACGGAACTCCATTTTACTTCGGCTTTGGCTTTTCAAAATTCCGCTTTTGTTGCGACCACGAAAAGAAGAGGGAACATAGAAGAAAGGCGGATTCAATAGCGAGATGTCAATATAGATACATGCTGTTACGGGTTGTATTTACTGGATTGACGTGCATTGTCAGATTTTATTCAAACATCGATTCTGAGGCAAAATTCATGCAATTCTCTTTATTTCATCCACAGATACAGTCGAATACAAATTTACATCTAGCACACCTTATCACCCAGAATTAGCTATATTTAAATCTACTTTAAACCTTATTCTCATCGTAGCGAAAGTGACATAATTCAACCTTCTACATATACATATGTTTGTATATGGTTCTATTATCGTGTAATTTTCTAGGTTGAAAATTTAAAATTAACGTTTTCCAGTTAAAAAACAATCGTTAAACTAATAAAAATAGTATTTCATGTTTTTAACACAAAAATGACTATTGTATATTCAGTGGATCACGTACTTACTTAAATTGCAACGAAAAGCTATAAAATAAGCAAAAAAAAACAGAAGCTTTAGCAACAAGTTGAAGATATTGCAAACTTTCTTAAATTTTAAGAATATTTTAACCAAAATAAACTTCATACCAAAAGTATCGAATGTTGGCGAGCAACAATTTCATCTATCAAAAATTTCTTCTTCAAAAATATAATCTTCAAAAACAACGTCGTTTATTAAAAACTGCTTTCAAAAATTAATATCAAAGAAGTGGTCTTAAAATATTTAATTAAAGCTGAACACATTCTGTTGAAGAATTGCATATAACCTTTCAAAAAAAAAATAATATGTAATAAGATGTCATCTTTGTATCAAACTATAGGTCAAAAATGGCATTTTTAGTTTTTCCCTGAGAAATTCTATACATATTACAGAAGTAATTATCAATTATTATATACGTACTTTTACAGTTTGGATTATAGATTGTCTCATGATTAAAATCTTACGTTACTATCGATATTTTAATAGAGAAAATGCAGCTTTACAAATACTTGGGTGAAAAAATTTACTTCCCTTAACGTCACCACTGGCAACATGCAAAAAGTAACTTTGTTTTACCAGTGAAAACGAATACTATAGTATGATCAAAAATTATGTTTATCTAGTATGGCCATGGAATACTGCCTAATTTATGAATGCAACTATAACTCACATAAAAAGCAAACGTCAAATTTGACATTCAAGTAAACATAGTTGCATTCATAAATTAGGAAGTATTTTATGGCTATATTAGATGAAAATAATTTTTGATCATACTTTATTTTAACTTTAAGCAACTAAAAAGTGGACATTTTGTTATATGACTGCAAACAATTTGTTGTAAACATAGAGCTATATTATTTGTTGAATTAATCTTAAGTTATTCAAATAGACTAATTTGTAAATATTATCGTTATGCATATTCCTAACAAAAGTGTAAAAAACTAAAAATTGTCACAGCCGATTTTGAAAAATGGGGCTATCAATATACTAAGATGGTTGTGTGCTTCAAAAACTAATATTCAATGAGTAATCATATTAAGTGATGGGAACAACCACCAGCCACTCTTATTAAGATTTGCCAGCTCAATAATAATACATTTTCATTAACGTGATATTATTTGGTTTATGTTTAACAAATACAGCTAATACTGGGAACTTTAGTTTAGAATGGGACTAAAATTAAACAATTTCTTTTCATTGGATAGTGACGATGAGCTTCTTTATTTTCTGTTCATTCTCAGAACAGGGTAGATAGTTTAACGAAGGAGCTAAGTCATGTACAAACAGGCGCATGATCTGCAAGAAAAGAACACGAATAAGGTACAATTAAATTCTTTTTCTTCCTCTTATTATAGGCCAGTGGCCTGTTATAACCACAAAATGGTTCTATAAGCCCTCTTTGCTCTTAGTCCGGGTAGGTGGCTAGCCTTGTCCGTCAAAAGTGAGGAAGAGTTCCCTTCCCTTGTTAGGGGTTAACGACTACCACAGGTGTTAGTGTGGTAGCCAGAGAGCGTACAACCCGGTTTAAAAAAACGACAGTTCTCTAAACAGCAGGCATTTCGGATGAACACAGTAAGATGTCCATTTACCCTTTATGCGTCATGAAAAAGAGGCAATTGCAAAGAGCAATAAACGGACGAGCATTCGCCTCGACTAACAATAGGCCAAAGGAAAGTAAGAGGCAACCCTGCTGGACAATAAAACCATAAAACTGCAGCCTAGAAAAGGTAAAATGGAATTCCGTTTAGGCGAAAGTTATTTCAACCACTTGTGCGACAATAGAGAGACGAAGCCCTGGCTGAACAACGCTATACTATGCAAAGAATATGTAATCTTTTCTCTTGCGCAAGCGACCTATATAAACGTAGATACTCTGCGATTTCTGGGGATTGCAACTTCATATCCCGACTTGACTTACTGGGAGCAAATTGAGGGCGCAAGCCTCTAATTACCAATTCAGCTTATAGCGTGCATTTATACTTAATTCACTATTTGTATTTGTCTTTGTAATTTGTGTTCTAATGAAAAGGAGGGTTAGTGTTTTCCACTTTCGAGTATATCTTGTTGAACTAGCTAAATACCTAACATTTAATAAAATTAAGAAGTACATAACCATCAATACTTTAGGTTAAACAAATCTTACATTTAATAGGGCAAAGGTTTGAGCAATCTTATCTAGAAAGTAATTTAGAAAACCAAAATAAGCAATTTAAAAAAAATCCTTTATACAGTGACTTCGCAATATGTATAAGGACAATAAAGTTTTTTGTGGGGATCTCATATTCTGCAGTCTAGTCAAACATAGATTTGTACCTAACTGCAGTATACCTAATTGACATCTAGATGGCTGAGTTTAAAATATAAATCGTAGTAGATAAAGTGTTCGGTCTATTAACTTTACACACATTTTGGTGGTTTGCAGTTTGCACCACTGGAACTATTATGTTGTTTATTACTGTGGAATTAAGTTGAGTAAAATACAACCGTTTGTGGAAAACAATAACATTCCTTTTATTACTTTAGAACACACGAACAAAATACAACATATACAAATTCGTTAATATTAATTTAAAATACAAATACGAATTGTGAGTAGCCTGGTTTTCGATATTGAATTATTTATTACTGAAAGACTTTGGAAACTGGCCTCGGTCCTCGACTCAGCAAAATGAGTACACGTCGTAATATGCAGAAAACGTGATATTAAGTCAAGTGATATTACGCGAAGTGAATGAAGTGATCTGATGTTACGTAAAAGTAAAAGTGATCCGAAGACCAAGCTACTTGCGTTTATATAGTGTGCGCCTGAATGGAAGAGACATTCACTATTCTTTTGAGTACAATAGGATTGTCCAGCTAAGTTCCTTTTTTTCTATTGTAGTACAAGAGGTTGAAATAACTTCCGTCTGGGGCAAAACGGTTTGTTGGCCGATATCCCTGCGTTTACGACCTAGCTCCGGCTGTGCTAAAAATTGCATCGTGACGTTTAGACAAGTTAATTTTGATTGTTCAATTCGACGACACAAATCACATTTGAAGTTACATATGTTTCGTATTGCACGCGTACAATTGAAACTTTCTCAAAACTGTCACATCGCGAACTCCACTTATACTAGTTGATTTAGCACTGCACTTTAAATTACATTTTAGTTATGGTCTTCTGTTGCATGAAAGACGTTTTCAGGCCATCCATCACCGCTACGCTACAAAATCTTTTGGTAAAATAAAATGTTACAAATTAATAATTGGTGCTTTACACCAAATTTCATTACAGTTGGAATTATTGATGTGATCCAAGTCATATCTGAATAATGACTGAAAAATTAAAACAAAAATACTACTGGTGTTAATTTGTCTGTCACTTGTACTGCGGTTTGGTAAGAATCGATGTTGGACTAAGTATCCCTAGACTGCAAAATATGAGAATCATGTGAAAATATTTTTGGTTCATTATACCTATTGTGAAGCGAATCCGGGGACATACCATATATCTATAGAAAGTTGATTGCAATACATACGTCTACCTTGGTAACTGGCACACAACGAGATAATATGATTTCTTATTTAAAGTTTCTTTATTAAATTTTAAAATTTCTTTGTATAGTTAAATGTAGGTATTGGAAAAAATTATATGGCAGTTTCCTGTCATGGATAAATTCTCTCTTTATTCACTTGTATTATATTTTTCAAACCTTTGCCAAAAATTTGTATGTCAAAGTAGCTTAGAATATCTAAGAGTGTTTATTACAGAATTGCAAAAGCTTTTGTTGGAAAATGAATATTTTTCACCCGTCGTAATTGTCCAACGAGCGAAGTGACATTTACGACTTGTGAAAAACATCCACATTCTGCAACTTGCTTCACAAGTATCTATTTCTACTTCAAATTGCTCTTTCATCAGGAAGAAGAGCCCTTTTTATTATTTTTTCAGAAACCCCAAATCAAATCACATAAAAATACAAAACTGTGGAGTAAAATTCCCCTGTTTCTAGATGCCATTGTAACTATTTTTTTTTAATTTGAAGTCAAAATTGGCTGAAAACGTTCTTTGTAAAGGTAAAATGGGCTTAGAACTTGTTATGTTTTAAACTTCTAAGCATATGATGTTTAAATAATTGACTAAATTAGAATATTAAAACGGATGTTTTATGTAGTTTGTTTTATGTGTTCTTCATCATAGAAGAATATGGCTATGGAGTCGTTCCTAATTTGTGAATGCAATTACGTTTACTCGGAACTTCCCTCAGGCGAATATCAATTTGCAAATAAAAAAACTGTAGTCCGCTCGAATTGTACGTTATAAAACACTATGCTATTCTGTCCCATTTGTAATGTTTACCCTGTATATGTTAGATCTCATTTTCGCCAATGATAAAGCCTGAGCTATGTGCAAATTATTACTTTTATCTATTTCTCAGTTAAAGGAAAAATGAAAAAAAAAATTTTTACGGTGCTCGCACATTTCTCCGAATTTTTTTCGGTTTCATGCCAGGTATATAATATGCACGCAAAATATCTTTTTGCTTCAACAAATAGTTTTTGAGACAGACAGACAGACGGAATTGAAACTTTTCTTTTGCATTTTCGGGACTAAAGTTGGCACTTTAGTCACTTATTTCAGGGAGTAAAGTAGCTCATTTAATCACACGGGACTAAAGTGCCTAAATCCCGTGAGTGAATATTCACTCGCGGGATTTAATGATGCACTTTACTCCCTCACGATATAATATACTATTTCGTCACATAGGGACCATGAAACGTGTAGATCTGAAGAAATTTCGGAAAGTGATTTTCCCGAGATTACAATACTTCCTTCGTCTTTTAGACTAGGGAAGTAAAAATAACGTGCGCAACACGTATGAAAACTTTCGTTTACTGATTCGCTTGATAAATTTGGCCTTCGACCTCGTTAATCAAATTGCAAATTCGTGGAAAAAGTATTACTTTCATACTAGTTGTACAATATACTATTGATCATACTATAGTTTCTTCTACGCTGGGGAATCAACTAAACGAATCTATCAATATTGATTTATATTAATTAAATATGTGTTTACCTGCCGGTATAAAAATTGTACTCAGCATGACTTCCTAACAGTAAACCACTAAGTTGCAAAACATGTTTCTGCTTAAAATGATTTTTGTTTAATAATTTGCTTTTTTACCCTCAGACAACGTTTTTTGTAAGTTCCAATTGTAAAACTGTACATTTGGAGCATGGCGTTTTTTATTACGACCGACCAGAAAATATGCAGTTTCTGAAAAATTCTTTTGCTAGAAAGTAACTTTTTGCCGGTCAATATCGGAAAACGTGAAATTCGAAGGGGCAATAAAGGCGTCTTATTATGGAAGGGCCGGGAAAAATTTAATTCTTGTGGTGGTCTAGCAACTGGTCCTTATTCTTCACGGCGCGGCATCATGGGCTACGTGATGTAAATCAGTGATCGGTGAGGTGCGACACGCGTATAACACAAAACTCGCAGCGTAAAATCGCATTTAACAACAAAAAATCTGGTGTGATACACTCACACAACTTCCTTTTACAGTGATCTTATAATTAGTCAAAAATTTCATTTTTAATTTTTTAAAATTTGACAAAATTTTTCAAAAATTACAAATTCTACAAAAACGGTACAAAATAGAGCGTTAGTTGAAGAGACAAATTTTCTCTAGAATTTTAAGGTGAATTCGAAAATGTAATAATATACCGGGTGTTTTATTTAAAATAGGAGTTAATAAAAAAAATAGAAAAAAAAAACAAAAGAAACCCAGTTTAGAAGTATTCAACTGGAAAATCACATATCTCACATCAATACACATTAAAAATTTAATCAAAATATAAAGTTTAAAAAAAATCGTTAGAGCCGTTTTTGAAAAAATCGAAAAAAACCGAAAAATCACAAGAGTAAACAGCTACTTCCGGTTATGCGATTTTCTTCAAAAGCTTGCTGTCTCATCTACATAGTACACAAAACTTATATATGAAGTTTCAACGCCATACCTCTTGTCGTTTTTGAGATATTCTGTTCACAGACAGACACACACACACACAGACACACACACAGACACACACACAGACAGACCAATGAAAAAAAATATGTTTTTTGGGATCAGGGGACTCTGAAACGTGAAGATCTGTTGAAAACTCAATTTCGAATTTTTGGGGTGAATCCAATACTTCCTTTATCGTAAAAGGAAGTAAAAAGCAATACAGATAATTCTTTCACTAAAAATTTCTTCATTCCTTTCTACACATTTCATACGCGCAAGGCATGCATGCAATAGTTTTTAAAATACCTCAATATTAAAATGTATAAAGAGCTTTTCCGGTACGCTTTGTTTAAACAATTTTTGTAGCATTTGTTAGAAGCAATTTCGGAAGTAAGTTGACATCATCTGAATCTAGAAAGAATAAGCTTATCACTAGGTTAAAAATAATTAAGAAATATTAAAAAATAAGCTTGTAAATGTGATCTACGCATAAAATTAATCAATTTTCAGTAATAACAAAAAATTCAAAATTTAGTTTTTTGTTTTTTTTATATCGCAAACAGAATGAAGCCATCCACATTTAGATCCGCAAGGTCATTCCAATAATAAGTAATAAAATCTTACAAACATATTTTTTTAATAAATCGACATAAACAGTAAAACATCGAACATAACAAAATCCTCAAAGAGTATTGCAACTAGAGGTGAAAAAATGTTGATGTTGATTGAAGCTCTGAGTTTATAATTCAATCATACGAACTACGAATTTTGAAACTCCCCTAGCTAGTTCCTTTGTTTTCTTACTAACATTTTAATTTGAAAACCAAAACAAAATTTTATTTGTTTGGTAAATCAATTTTATAACACAAAAACGTGAACTCAGCATTGAAGTATGTACCATGATATAAAAAAAATGATTCTGAGTAGGCCTTGATATGTGTTATACGTTTGGCAGTACTGAAGTGTATTGTCATTCTATGTCAAATTCGAGATTTCAGGTAAAGTTTTACGTCAGGCTGTGTCAAACAACAAACAAAACCTAACCTTTTAATCTCGAATTTGACATAGACTGGCAATACACTTCAGTACTGCCAAACGTATAACACAATCAAGGCCTGCTCAGAATATTTTTTTTTATCTCATGGTATATTTGTTTCAGATTAGAAGCTATCATGATATCAATAAGGACATGTCAAATTACCGAATTAATAAAAACAGAACCTTGAGAAGTAGCAGATGAATGTGAAAAAGCAGAAATTAATTAAGTGGGATAAATCTGAATTTTGAATACAGTGTTATTTTCAGTTGTAATATAACAAGTGGAATGATTATTATCGATGATTTTTTCCGAGTTAAAACCGGAAGCTAAATTTAACGAGTGCGTAGCACGAGTTAAATTTGCTGTTTCGGTTTTAACGAGTAAAAAATTATCGATCATTAATCATTACACGAATTATATTTGGAAAGAGAATATATTGAATGAAATGCAAAATATCAAATATTTACTTTTTGTTCTTAGGTTGGCACAGTTAATGTTGGTTACCCTGCTGTCAATTTTAAGTCTATGTTAAATTCGAGGTTAGCAGGTTAGATTTTCCGTCAGTTTTGACACAAACTGACACAAAACCTAACCTGCTAACGTCGAATTTGACACGGACTTAAAATTGACAGCAGGGTAACCAACATTAACAGTGCCAACCTAAGAAAAAAATCACAACCATTTATGATCACCCGTAAAAACAATTACGAAAATAAATTACTACCGCTGTGATAATGTGTAACTAGGCATTTGCATGCCCCTCATTGGTTGAAATTGCGTCACGTGATACATGAATTATATTCTCAAAATAATAAAATTATTTCATTCCAATTTAAACCACGATGCTCTCGGCTCTTTATGTAAATATTTAGAGCCAGGAGCAATACCGATCGAGTCATTTAAACAATTTTAGAAATTTTAAAATGCTATTGAAAATATTTGCGTGTAGGCTTTTGAAATATTTCAAATATTTCGGTGGATTTGGTAAAGTACACACAAAAATCAGACGTTGAGAACCGTTGTTAAATATGCGTCTAGTAAATGACAGCCAATTAATTGTGCCAATAGTTCAAATGCCGCTACAGAAGAAGAGCACAGCTTTAAGTATTAGTGTAGATTAATGATACACAGCTCTTGAATCACACGTTTAGATACAATTTAAGAAATTTTAATTTTAGATTTATTGCAATCAGCAGTTTATTATGATTACTGAGAAAACTTTAATTTAAAAATGCCGCATTTGAAGTATCGGCAATGAAGTTTTTAAATGTAAAGATTCTGCCCTGGTGGCATGCCGTCATTTTGCAAGAGAATACACATCCGAAAGTTGAAAACATTTTCAATCTTCCAGTCCACTTTTCCTCAATTCCGCATTTGCATTTTAATTGAAGCTCGATTGATTCTTATTAAAAAGTAAAATGACAAACGCAGAGTGAAATTCTGTAGATGCCGTCCAATTGTAGGAGTGATAATGGGTAGTTGATTGAAAATTAAAACTCAGAAAAGTTGTGAAACGGGAGTTAATTGCGGCACGTGCCCTTACAGCGAAAGAAGCGCTAGTTGGAATATTAACTAGCAATAAATTAGACCTCGCGTAAATTCTGAAAAATTTTATGGAACTTGTAGTGCTTGCTTTAAGTTCGGCGAATTCTAAAGCAGCCCCACTTGTTACGACGGTGTAAAGAATGATAATAAAAGCTCGAAAGGGTTGCCTCATTATTGATCAAAGACACTACGAGGGTAAATAAGGGGAAGGGGCGAAAGAGTTGAAAGAAGAGGAAAGTTCTGATATTCCAGCAGGATTCACAATAAAAATGCGCTGTTCACAAGGAGAACTTTTCAAAGGTTATTATCAGGCGTCCTTAGAAATATTTTGCCTGTTTCTCTTTACCTTTGGAAGTTTCGTAAGCTCCATTTCAGAGGCCCATAGAAGGAGTTATGTTTCAAAGATGGCAGCCGCAGAAAAGTAGGGGGCTTGAATTCGTAAACAACAAATTAATGCTCAAATGCGTAGCAACATTCGCTGTTTTAAATTTTAAATTTATGTGTCTATATAATTCTAAGATTCTTCCGTTTTAGATAGCATTTATCAACGCGCAGACAAAAGTTTTCAGCTTGTGTTACTATTTGCCTATGTAAATGTTAAAATTCATGAGCTTTATTTTAAATTATTTCCTCAAAAACACCAGCTATAAATTTCTCGCGTATGGGATGTTATAACTCATCCCAGCATTGGAATTTTCCAGATTTCTTGGAATTTTAGCCAATTTATTTAAAATTTTAGCTATAAACTGAACATCTAGCTCTGAGAACGCCTGAAAATCTTTGTCTTAAATCAGAATAGGTGTTTTACACTTATTTTAATTCACCCCAATATCCGCAGAAACTAAAATAACTTTGCAGCAAAGCAATGTTGCATACTTGAACAATTATTGATTAACAGTATTTTAGTTAACTTAGTAATAATATAAGACAACATTTCATTGTTTTTTCCCACCAAACTAGATTTATATGAATCGTAAACATTAACACTAAAAATTAGAAAAAATTAACGAGTGCTTGAAATATAAAAATTTAACACCTTTGGTTTGTTAAAATACTTATCTGTCAAGATCGTTATCATAAAAATTAAAACTTATCAAGTTTCCTATCGAAATGACCATGAAATGCCTCCGAAATTATTTTAACAGTAAAATATCTATTAGTGGTCTAAGCCTTACCTTCATATTAACGGATTGGTTGATAAAATTCAAGATTAAATCGCACAGTAGTATAATTATTATTGGATTGCTGCCTCGGCAGCCTATCTGTTGGTTTGACTGGTGTATATACAATAAATAAATAAAATAAATTGCAGGTTCCTAAGAAATGTTATTTAAGATAAAAATCTCCAGTGTTTCATTAAATTTTAGTTGTATATGAAAAATAAATCATTTTACTGCTGAAGATCATAGTTAGAGAGCCGCAATAGCTAATATTATTGCTGTATTCCTTACTATCTAAGGAATTATCCTCTTATCATATCGAACACGAGAAAATGGTCACGAGAAGTATGTATCTGAGTTTAAAGTTATTAATTTAAACTTGATAAGTTTGTATTGGTATACTATCCCTTAAATGTAACCAAACCTTCTGGCAATGTTTGTCTTCATTATGATCAGAAAAATTAGTAAAATAAAAATTAGACGGTACAAAATATAACACGTGAAAGGCAGTTTGGCACCCATTTGCGACTATCTAATGTTTCTGGCAGTGATATTCTCCTATTCCTTATGATGAAATTTTTATTTAATGACTGCAGGATGACTCAGATGAATGTTTTACTCCTTGTATTCGATATGATAGGATTAATCATTTCTGGAATGGTAGAAATACAGCAGTAATTTACTATTGCGACTCTAACTAGCAGCATCACTTAATTTTAATATTACATTTTAGCGATTTAATTAAACGGATTATTACTAATTTTGCTCATACTTTTTCAAAGTTTGGTATATGTTTTGAACAGTAGCACACATGTCTTCCAGTAAAAGCTATATATATATTTCAAATCAGAACAGAAATCGGCAATTCTTGATATTCATTTGGAAATATGATGAATTACGTTATAACGCCATCAAAATATTGCACAAATTATGATTAATTCAAGTTTTAGTTCAATTTCTTGTTTAAAAATATTTAGAATCCGAATTTGGATATTTTCTTTACTTAGAAAAATGGCGCGTCTACCGGTAAACTGATTGGTATTTGAGTATTAATAATACTAACTCTTGAACAATTTGATAGATACGTTGGTTCAGCGTTGACTTGATTGTATTCTAATTTTAATATTTTTTTTGGACTTGCATATTGAAACCTCAAAATATGACAGATGAATGAAATCGGTAATCTTGCTCGCCCATTTTTTGAAATTCAAGTTATTGAAAGGTGCAACAAGATCGATACTACAAAAATAACTATGCAATTTTAGTGCGTTTTCTTATTCCGAACTTTTCATCTGATTTTTAACAGTTTTCGATTATGACATCATATAAAATTCTACAAACACGTGGGCATGATGCTCTATTTCTAAGTATATAAGCTAGTATACAATTTAATAATATATTATGTGGCAGATTAAGGGAGTGATTTAAAATACACTAAACGGACAAAATACCAAAGTTATAAAGCACTATTCCGATGACTTTTGTAAATACAAAATTGTTAAATTGTAATATGGCTATTGCGTGTACAAAATATTACTCAAACGTATCATATGGCAGTTTCGGTATTTTTGACTTTTCAATGTTAGATTTTAAATGTATTTAGAAAGTAAATAAGTTAAAAAAATAACTACAAAATAATTAAACTTGTCCCACACAAATTTATTTGAAATTTTAGAATAAAAACATCGCTTCACCGTTTCGTAGAAAAACATCTCTGCAAAAACCCTTAAAACCCAAGTTTCAAAATGAATTCTATTTTAGAAGAAACCAACACAGACTAGAATGCGGCAACACTGACTGCAGCTGCAACTATGTGGGCATGACTATTGAAAATATTAAAACAATTAAAGAACATTAATATAATAGAAAATGAAACTTCGCTCAACATATTCTAGGTAATAATAATTTTATAAGAGAACTTCAAAATAATACATACGTACGATAACAATAACAAATTATGAAATCAAGAAACACAATAGCTCGCCTAAATACGGCTGTGTTAAAGAATTCATTCTCCAGTTACTTTATTTTATTGTTATAGTAATAAAAGTTTAAAAAGTTTTTCTATTTTGTTGACTATACATCCCAGTAGTTGCTAAAATCTCAAATTTTTATTGGTTTTTCGGCTATTAACTACTTCATGTTCTATTTTTAGATTATGGGTTTGAATGTCGTCTTTACAATTCTTATCCTTCACTTCTAGTTATAGGCATTTATCGTTATATTTCTTAAGGAATTTTAATTATGTCGCATTCTCTTCACTAGATTGTAGTTTGCAAAACTCTGATATTTCTTTTTGTTATTGCCTAGTGTGCAGTATTCAATTACGCAAAAGTTCATTTAATTATTTGAATCTTAGTCCATCATAATAAGAATCAGCTTGAAGGATGACTTTTATTGATATACAGTCGTGCTCATTAAGTGTTGTACAACATTTGTGCTTTGTGAAGGTGATTTAATTTCACAAAGTACAAATATTTAGAAAGTATACATCTAGGTCTACCCAGTTAATGATACAGTGTGAGCTTTTATTCACGCACAACACAATAAACTTACACCTATCTCTGTCCGACACATTTTTGAACACGACTGTACGTAATCTTAACCTAATTTCAAACGCATTTTCTATCTGCTATACTGATTTTTTAAATTTCTACATTTAGTTGTGGATTGTGCCTGAGGATGGACGAACTTAATTTAAAGGCAGCCAAAGCATATTTAGCGGTTTTTTCGACTAAACTTTAAAACGACGTTTTCAACCTAAAATTTCAATTAGTTTGTGTGGGACAAGATAAATAAATTCAATTATATATAACCGTTTCCCACAATGAAGTACCTATTTGCCTATATCCCAATAAGTTTTTCGCCTTGATTAAATAGACTGTTGAATTTTGGAATTCTTTTACAAGATTTAATTATTTAACCATCATGGTTATTAAGCTAAATTTTCATACATTTTTTACAGCTCCGATTCATTGCAGAATTTCAGTGTTATGAAGATTGTGTACGTATTTTTGTATATACTGGGTGTCCACTCTCAAAGCCGAAATCAACATTGTGCATTTGATTTGTAGGTTTTTGCCATTATTTCTATACTATATCAGTAGATATTCTTATTACTAGTAAAATTTGATGTGCAATAATTTTATCTTTCTACTGATACCCTTACTTTTCCAGTAAGTTGATTTGGCGAGCAGGAGTCAGCAAAAACGTTCAGTGCCACGTTAGATTCCTATGTGCGAGTTTGAGAACGGACATCCGGTATATATAAATGCGTTAATAAACGTTTGTGCTTACATTAAGCTAATTTATGTTACATCAACTAGTCAAAGCTTTGTTCATTTTAATGTAAAGTTCCAGAAAAGTTTGTATTAAAGTGTCAGGTAGAACAAATGTATTAAACGATATTCCTTCATAGATCATGTATTATTTCATTACCTTTAGCCCCTGTCGAGAACCAGCTACTTAAACAGTTTTGAAATAAAATTGTTAAATTCTAATATCATCATTACGAACACTACAATGTTTTGTTCGAATGTGTTCTGTGACAGTTTAAAATGTTGATATAAATTTCAACATCTCTCTGAAATTGTACATGATTATTCGAGAAGAAATAATATTTCAACACTGAATTTGTATGCTTTATAGCCTCTATCTTAACAGTGATTTATTGTATTTTCTGGAAGTTTAAGCTTTTTTCAAATTCTGATATAATTGGAAATTTAGAAAATCAGAAGTTTTGGTTAACCAAATTCTAAAATTTGTAGTGCCACCTATACAGGTTGATTGTAAATTAAGGGTCAGTTGAATTCTTTCATTGTTATGAGAGATAGAAGAGTTTTTACATAGAAAAGTTATACCATTTTATATGAATAATATTTTAAGGGTACGAACAAAAAAATTGACTTCCGGTTAAACCGGAAGTTTCATTATTTTTAGTTTTTCTTATGGTATATTCAAGCTGAAAGTGCTATTGGCTATATAACCTGAACGCTAATTGCTCGTGAATTATTAAGCCTAGGCCTATAGCTGGTTAATATTATCTTAAAGATAATTTCCATAACTATAAAATAATTTTAAAAATACAGGGTGTTCTATAAGAAAAACAAAAAATAATAAAACTTCCGGTTTAACCGGCGGTCAGCTATTTTTGCTCGTACCCTTAAATATTTGTCACATAAAATGGTAGAACTTTTCTATATAAAAGTTTTTTTTCTATCTCTTATATCAATAAAGACATTCAGCTGGCCCTTAATTTACAATCATCCTGTATAACGAACATTCAACAGGGTTGACCAAAATGTAGTACTATTGTACTTTTACCAGATTACTGATCGCAAATTGTAACACAAATAGTTGCTTTTGCCTTATCACAGCATTTCGTATTAACTAAGTGGTTATCAACCAATATTGTAATAATAAGTATAAAAAAAAAATTGCCCGGATACTAAAAATCTTGAAACCTGTAGTGTTTTGTAAAATAAATTATAATATAAAATTCAAAATATAGAATTGTCTATAAATATTGCTTTATAAAAGCTTCATAATTTTTCAAGGTTTTAGCATATTATTTGAATAGCAATACTAGTATGTCCTACAAATACTAAATAGATTTCAAATCACAACAGAAATCTCTAATACCGGTTAACGTCATATTTATGGGGACAAATAGGTATCTAACCATTACAATATTTATAAATTAAAATCGGAAAAATATTATGAATTGCGTTAGAAAGCTTATAAAATGGAACTGGCCTTACCTATTATTGTTCCATTAAATTTTGTTCCTAGTAACACTATAATTATTTATTTTGTATTTAACAAATTTAAACTATGTCAGATTTTGATTCCATGACTAAATTGTATTACTTAAGTTGTAGTTATTTATTCACCATTATAAAAAATTAAATCGCTAATGCTGATCGCCCATTGTTAAAAAAAATAAACGTAAGTAGTTACCAAAGAAGGTATTTTAGTGAATTTTCATACTCTAAAGCATAAAATGTGACAGTTATTTTTTGTGGTTTTTGGTTATGATGTTATTTTATACCCCGCAAACATTTATATTCAAAAATTGAGCATAAAAATACTAGAATTTTAATAAATATAATTTGCAATCTTATTATGAATTTTTCATACTTAAGCCGATATAATTTTGCTATTATTTTTTCAGTTTCCGCCAAGTTTTATTTATGTTATTACAGAATTTCCGTATTAGGAATGGTCATCGACTGCGAAAAGTAAAAAAGACTGAATACTGTGTATGTATGTAAACAAGGTTTTAAATAAACATTTGTGCATATACCACATTACTGTAAGTTATACAAGGCAGCCAAAGCTTTCTTAAACTCAATTTTAGTGATGTGCTTTGCCAGAAAAATGTATAAGGAAGTAGGAAGTATTAAATTATCAAATAGAATAAATACATTAAAGTACATGACTTAACAGTTATTGCTTGTATGCTCTGGCGATATCGAGCTTTTTCAGGTTTTGATTTCATTTGAAATTTACAAAAATATTAAAGAAAATTCTCAAATTTGTAATGCTATGGTGTAAACGGAATGTTGTACATAGGTAAAATCAATGTTAAAAGTTACGTAGCAGTCTAGTTTTTACTCAAATAAAAAGTTATTATGAGTGTTGCTGACATGGGCGTACAAATATTTTGTTTGTTTTGCCAAATTTATCTTTAAAATATTATTAGTTCTGAACTCTTTTTCATAAAATAAATAACTCCTTATAAAAATGTTGCCTTTTTTAATTAATTTTGTGTAACAAAAGTTTATTACCATTGTCGTGGTAAAACAAGCAACGTTTCTATGTTACATGACCACAGATATAGTGGATCCTTCATCACTCTTAACATTACATGTTTCATATGTACAACATTTCCGTTTACATCCGTATAACAGGGTAGAACAGAATGTATTACTCTTATATTTTTACCATATTATTAATTGCAAATCGTAATAGAAATACAAAACATTATTGTTGATGTAAGATTGCTTCAATGATTAAAAATCTTAACCTCTATATTTAAAAGGGAAGATTCCATGGTTCTCCTTTTGTCACTGAAAGAGATTTGCGTACATGAATAATAAAAATATAGACACAAAATTTAAAAAAAAGTAAGAACTGTTTAAAATGTAAAAGATTGACATCGATTATCTTACCTACATATTTCCCACTTACCTGAATATTAAAATCTCAGATTATGGCCTCATTATAAAAAAACTTAATTCGTTAATACTATTCTTCCATTTTTAGATAATTAAACAAAGTACTAGACTGAACAATACTATTCTAGTAAATTTTCATGCTCCAAAGAATATAATCTTATAATTATTTCTTCTGGTCTTTAACAGATTATAATGTTTGATATCTGGCAAGAATTTATATTCAGAATTTGAGTATGTGAAATACCAATATTTTAATAAATAAAAATATTAAAAATTTAGCATAGAGAATAATATAAACACTGTCCGATGTTTAAAAATTTTATTAATAATAAAATTAGTCAATTTTATTATGAGCATTATGTGCACCAACATTTCCACTTGTGTCGTTACAGAGTTTCGGCATTATGAATTATTCTTGACACAAAAAGGCAAAAAAGTATAAATATTAGGTTATATATTATATAAATTACTAGAAGCCTACAAATTTTAATATTAGTAACGTACCTTGCCAAAGAAAATGTATAATAGAAAAATCGGCAGGTTTTCCTGTTAAATGTAAAAATTGTTCCAATTTAAATATTAGAAAATAAACTTATAAGTTTCATGTGCTGCATTATGTTTTAATGAGGGTTTCACAAAAAAGCTATATGAACAGTAGGCAGGGATCTGATGTTTTATTACGATTTTTTTTTAAAGATTAAAGCTTCATGATCATTTTTAAATTTGATATTTAAATTTAAATTATAGTAAGTAAAAAGTCCATATGGCTATATTAAATTAGTAATTTGTATGCAGCAGACGGAAATTTATTAATTTTAATTTTAATGAAACACTAAACAAAGCAAACATGTTACTATGATATTTTTACTAACACTGGTTTTAATTAAATATTACATATTAATGTGACTATTAGGTGAATTGAAACGCTATTATTGTAGTTCAAATGTTAGTACTTTGAAACAACGGATTTTATTATAATTGATGTGTATTTTCTCACATTTTAAAAGTTTTTGGAATTTATGCTGTGTATGCAAAGTCTTCTTGGAGAACTCAATATCATTAACATGATTAAACAGCAAAGAATGAGATGGTTCGAACACCTGTACAGAATGGTAAATGGCGAGCACGGTAGTTAACGGGCGAGCGAAGCGAGCATGTTATCCGTGCGAGTCAAGTTCAAGTGACGATCGAGGATTGTACAATGTTTTATGTTATTTTGAATCGTAATAGTTATTTACCTAACAAGTTCGGGAAGTTAATTTTCCCGAATGAGCACTTTGTTTGCAGCACGACCGAAGGGAGTGCTGCATGTAGTGCGAATTCGGGAAAATTCTTCCCGAAAGAGGTAGGTACAATGTTTTTTGTAACGAATAACTCAAAATATTTAAAAAAGTTAAAAAAATATTATTTAGTGTTTACAACTTTACTGAGTTGGCAGCACAAATTACTAAATTTTTATACGTATCCTAGCACCTGTTAGCTTTTGTTAACGTTTACAGCGCTCCTGGAACACACAATTGCCATAGTTTTTGTGGGAAAGTAAAAAACACCCCGGTGCGGGAATAGTTATTTACCTAACAAGTTCGGGAAGTTAATTTTCCCGAATGAGCACTTTGTTTGCAGCACGACCGAAGGGAGTGCTGCATGTAGTGCGAATTCGGGAAAATTCTTCCCGAAAGAGGTAGTAGGTACAATGTTTTTTGTAACGAATAACTCAAAATATTTGAAAAAGTTAAAAAAATATTATTTAGTGTTTTCAACTTTACTGAGTTGGCAGCACAAATTACTAAATTTTTATACGTATCCTAGCCCCTGTTAGCTTTTGTTGACGTTTACAGCGCCCCTGGAACACACAATTGCCATAGTTTTTGTGGAAAGTAAAAAACACCCCGGTGCGGGAAAAGTCATTTTCGGCGCATCGGGAAAGACCGGAAATATGATTTTGAAATCATGAGTGCAAAAAAGTTATTTTCGGCGCATCGGGAATGACCGGGAAATATGAATTTTGAAATCATGAGTGCAAAAAATGTATTTACATATGTGCAACGATCAGTTAGAAAGATACCATATGTCTCATCTAATAGTATTTCCCCAGTTACTGAGCAATTAAATAAGGAAATAAAATATTTCCCAAGCAAATAATACGATATTTTTCTAAAATAACCCTTTTATTGCGACATATACACATTAGATTTGCAAACCTTCTTGATCTTTATTTCAAATTACATCTTTTTCATTTAATGAAATGTAAGTGCTTTTTTTAAATAACTATTTTGAAAAGGATGAAAATTCATCGCTGAAACAAAAAAATACGAACTGAGAAAATCTAAGATCTCATTTTAAAACGGTCACATGAAACTGCTATTAATTGTAAAAGTTGATATTGGCCAAATTAGAAAAAAGCCTTTTATAAACGGCCTTGTAAAACTACAACTGGAAACAAAAGTACTTAATTTATATATTATAATTGTAATAAGAAAATAGCCTTTTTACTTATGGAAAGGTACTCGTAGGATTATATTGACTAATGCTATTCAAATCGATTGATTCAGGCTAAGTAAATAATTTTTATTTCTAATTGTTGAATTAAAATGACTGTAAAGACACTATAAATAATTAAGTTTTTAAACGTTATTTAATTTGCTTTTACATTTATTATTGGGAGAAGCATTTTAGTACAATTTCAGTGTGTAGAATTAATTTTATACGGCGTGTTAAACATATAAAAATATGTTTTTCGAAAACTCAAAAAATTTTGACATTTTCATTCTGCTTTCGATGGGCGACGTGGTTCATTTTCTAGGTAGGTATGAATTAATTTATTGAATAAAATGGGCCAAGTGCTTTTGCATTCTCAAATTAATTTTCTGTAATTTTGACCACATATAATGATATCTTGTCGTTTTCAACGTCAAAATGATGCATATATTCGCGCTAGTTGCAATATGAGATTTAATATTCACACTAGTGCGAATATGAAAATTTAGAACAACCTTGTAGATTTAAGTATATTTATTTACCATAAAAATTAATATGACTCAAAATTATAGAAATGTTATCTAACTCGCTAGAGTTCGTAGGTGAAACTTCAGCTCTAGTGTGAAAAACACTTTCATTTTGCAACTTGATACACAAATAGCTATTTTCTCATTTTCGAACCCAAAGTACAATTATGTATTCAGATACAAAAATAGCTATTTTCGTAAAATATCAAAGAATGTTGACATTTTCATTCGGTTTTCAGTGGGCGAAGTGATACTTTTTCGTAAATAAGACGTTCTAGAGCCTAAAAGTACTTCACGTCGAGGGACGTTTGAAGTAATTTATTGAATAAAATGGATCAATATAGTTAACAATTTATTATATTAACTTGAACAGTCAGCATTAATTTTAGTAAATTAATTAATTAGCTTCTTATGATATGTTTTAATGTTTAAATGTCAATACGTCTGACAATTTATAACTATTTATAATAAATTTCTGTTGACAGTTCTGTAATATGAATTTCAGTTTTCCTTAATGTTTATGTTGTTTTCGTAAAAAATGTGTTTTTACCACGAATGCGAAATCCTTTTGCGTTCCTAAATTATTTTTTTGCTCGCTTTCGGCTTTGAAAAAATCTTATTTTGGAACAGAAAAGTAGCATTTTGTATTCTAGATACAAAAATAACTATTTTCTTAAATAAAATAGACTTGGAGGTTAATATATATTTATTCCATTATTTCTCCAATATTACAAACCTTTTTTTATGGGATTATTTGTTCACTTTCAAAAGCATTTCTGCAAAAAATCCCATTATAACAAACTTTAAATATAATTTATTTAAGACTGAGGATCTTAACATGGTTAGTTTATTTTTCATAAATTTATTATTAGTTGGTTGTTTCTTCCGCGTGTTGGTTTTGCTGTAAAAATTAATTAAGTTTCTGTATTTGCACCGCACTTTTAAATAATATTATTAACGCGGCTGTAGCTGAAACAAACACAAAGCATTAGATATTTTATAAAGCTACAAAATTTAATGTCGGGTTTACAACGTGTCATTTTACGCGGCGGTTAATTTAGCAGCGCAACTTTTTCAGTTAGTTGTTCTCGAAACAGTTGGCTTTGTCATATTAAATTTCAATAACTGCAACGCTCCTCGTGCAGGCCCTTTGTTTCAGCTTGCCAAGGGCTTTAGACACATATTTTATTTCACTCACTGTTACAAAGGCCGCGCGGAGAGAAACAATCGTCACTGCAATCCATAAATAAAAAACCGAAATCAGTTATATCTGCACAAAAAACTTTGTTTCATTCGCTGCTGATTTGCATAACATGCATAGCGAATTAAGAAGGGTGGAAGAGCGGAGCCTGGGGTGGACATCCCAGGGATGGAGCAAGACGGAGCTGCACCTTGGCCCTCGCCCCAGAGCAGGACTGTGAAAGTGTCCAGTTGAAAAGGTAACCTGATTTGCATTGGGGCCAGCTTTAACAGGCGTGTACAGTTACTTACAAATGCAGTCCCATCGAAAAATCCTTCAAGTGCCAGGCAAACCCCGTCGGTTGTCACTTACTCTGGAGGAACAATGCGGCATTTGGATGTAATTATATGCTTGCGAAACCTGTCCCTGCTGATTGCTTCCGGGTCTTAGGCCCAGCTTGCAGCATCGTCCTTCTAAGATTTCCATTGTTGGGCTGCTAAAGTGCTCCTTTCTCTTAGCGCTGAAATTGGTTCCAATCATCTTTGATTTCTTTTGAGCCGGTGGATAGCAGGATTTTGCAGTTCGAAGTTCTTAAATTTGGAAATATTATGGATACGACAAATATGAAAAATTGTTCTACATATAGAACCAATATTTTTTACATACAAATATATACAAAATAGAACAGAGAGGTAAGTCAAGACCCAAAAGATTTTAGTTATAAAAAAAACGATCCATGGATATATTCTAAAAACTATTGATAGTACCTACCTAAATGCCGAGTACTGTGAATCTCCGACTGAGGTAAACAGCCAACTTAAACAAATTGAATAATTATGAATTCCCCATTAACTGCAATTGTTATTTTAATGAAGGCTTAAATGTGCATTTTTTTTAATGTAATTAATATTTGGTAAGTACGGAGTACAGTAAAATGCCTTAGAAGCTCAAGTTTTTTGTTAGCTGTCACTTGTCACTTGTCAACTTTCAACATTTTGAAGGAAAAATCAGCACTCGTGGAGTACAGCGCGAAGGAAGATTTGTAAAAATGTAGAAAGTCTATTTGAAAAATCATCATTTTACTTTAGGTGATTTGCTAAATTGTGCAAAGGATGAATTTAAAGGGGGACAACTGCATAACATTACATATAATTGTTAATTCAGTGTTGTATAAATATAAGTTGCTAAAAACTATGACCTCTTCTTATTACTTATTATCACGTATTTAGTAAGCAATACTGTTACGTGTAAAAACTGACAGTTTTAACAAAAATTAATTATAACATAAAATCTTATGTTAGGCAGTTGGTAAGATACCCGTTAGCTCCTGAATAATATAACGGTAAAGTGGTCGTAGTTCGAATACAAAATAAAAGACAAATCTTTACACCGTATACTCAACAATATGCAGTAATAACAATTAGATTAATACTTCAAGTATAAGGGTTGTTATAATTGACTATGTTATAATGTTCTTTATATATTAAATGGTTTTATGTTATAACAATAATTATTATACTTTAGCTATTACATCTGACTTTTACTATACTTTATTTTCAATCAAGTCGCTTTTAAAATTGAATTTTTAGTAGCTTATCTGACCTTTTATAATTATGCATTATCAATATTATTAAATCACTAACTCCGGTAGAAACATTTTTTACTCTTAACTGAAACACAGGTCGGATTCGCTCATAATCTAGACTGCTTCTATTCCTAAAATTTGATTCTCTTATTTCATGACAACTTGTACTTTCAATTATGCAAGTGCAAAATCAATTACAAATACTTTCTCGTTACATAACTTGCCATTTAGCAAATATCAATAGTAAGTACCCCCTTCTTTAAAATTACCTCATTTCACTCTTTCTGTCTTTTACATTCAGTTTTTTATTTAAATACCTGTATTCTGTCACTTGTTCTGGACCTCGATACTCTCCTTTTCCAAGCCAAACGCATCCAGCAATTTCACAAAGATCTCCCAACGTCCAAACAAATCCTAGTACGAACTCCGCCAAAAACACCTGCATCCGCAAAGACTTCCTTGCCAAAACACGACAAGGCACCTACCAACTTTCTTCAGTAGTACTGTCAGCGGCAAACTCCATCCACGTCTTTCTACCAAAATCCTCAAGCCAACGACGACCTAGTATCACGAACCTCGACTAGATGCAAGTTACAAGATGTCACTTCAATGACAAGCTTGTCGAATTAGAACTCCATTAGATGAAAACCTCCTATCCACCCCATAAATCGCTCACTCTGCTAACAATCTCGATGTAAATCACTTCCAGTAAAACCATTCCTTGTTATCCAATTCATATGATGTAATGTAATTTGACAATAAACTTCAGAATCCCATTCCAGAAATTTGCTTTTGTTGATTAGAACTGTATTACTTAGATATTCTCACCACATAAATTTTCTTCATCCATATTGTCTTCACATCTTTTAATCTTCTAACATTTACTTTTTATTTTTACCACGTCAATTTTAGTTAATTCACAACCCTTTATATACCAAACAGCTTTTAACCTTTATAAAGGGTTAATTTTCGTAATTTTAGCCGCTTACAAATGTATTACATGTTTTTGTGCCAAATTATTTTTACATACTAATAAATAAAAATATCTCGTTAGTGATTTAGTTTAGCATATTTTTTATAGTCGAACACACTACGGAAACTTTATCATATTTGTCTAACACCCACTATGTTGAATGATATTTCTAGAATAAGTATTTGCCATTAATCCTCCACTTCACTTCAGATAATAATTAAATTATGTTAGAATCTTACTGTTTCTTATATAGCTTTATACAATTGAACTTTAAATTCTATTTCCTTTCTTTACCAAATACATTTTAATCATTTTGATATCCTTTTCATACTTAAATTTATCTTTGTAATTTTAATACTGTATCCTTTTAACCTTATTAATCTGATATTAAACCCTTACTAGCAGTGCAGTGAGACAAATGTCTCATTTAATAAAACAAAAAAGACCGTTTTGCAAATAGAACGCGTATTCACCACACGTACGTATATGACGCCATTGTTGGTAGCAAAACTACCAGTCGCATTCGCCTTGATAAAAATTTGCCTAGAATCTAACCTAAAAAGTTAGGATTAGGATAATTAAGTAAATAATTAGTGTTAGAGACTGAAATTCGGTTCTGAGCTGACATGACCATTCCAAACATATAACTTTAATAACTTTTTTCTCTATCTCTTACGGTTTGGCTGCTGAAACAGCGTCCCAGACAGACAAAACAGCGTCCCGGACAGACCAGCGTCTCGGACAGACACGTCTATTAGATAAAGGATACTAAACACCACTACAGTATATATCTCACACAAATAGTAATCCAAATGCGTAAATATTGTAGCTAACGTTACTCAGTAATCTGACAAATTGAAAATACAGTGCGAGTTTGTAACACTAAAATCACGGGTATTTTATATAGAATGTGAGAATTCCCAAGTAGCTGCTTCCAACGCAATCATTATTAAACGCTTGCTGTCAGACCGATTGTTAGTACCATTATTACACATTTCTTAAAAATAGTTGTTTAAAAAAGTCACATTTTAAATTAGTTACTTTATTTTGCTAGCGCAGTCATTACCACAATTAAATATCATAAAACATTAGGCGTTAGGTAATGAATCTATATGATCAGTAGGCTCATAACCTTAAAATCTGACGTCTTCTTCAAAAAGCAGAGCACCAGGCTAGACCAACAACCGGAAATGAATCTATTAATAAGTCGAAATCTTATGACAGGTCCAACAAGGTCAATAAAGTTGATAATGGTTGATAAATCTAGCTGAATAGATCCAACCGATAAAGCAATCCTATAAAGCCCATTGATAAAGCTATAGAGAAATAATTATTAGTAGGTACTTTAACGCTATGCCATGCATTTGACTTACCCCACTTACCCCTTAGTTATTATTCGGACTTATAAGTGTAAATGTGACTACTTAAATGCCCACTCAAGACGTAACTATGGCCCTCAAGACAACAGTACCCAAACGCCAATTAGTGTAGAAACTGAACAGGCTAATTACATCAACCAAATTTTCTTAGAACATTTTTCTATACACTTCCTCACTGCAAATACAGTTAATAGAGTCAAAATCTCCTAACAATTTGTGAATGCTAACAAAATAACCCTAGTTATTCATTTATTAGCTTTGTCATCTAGAAAGGTTATGCTTACTTGTCATATAAAAAGGTTGCATTACGAGAATGCGTAAAAAATTCAATAAACTAAATTTTTAAGACGTTACCATGTATAATTATATTTTATCTATGCCTCTGCTTTATTGGCTTGTTTAATATTGGTGTGTAAGATAGTTGGTTACAGTATAATTTGCATTCTTATTTATTTAAAAAAATAATATAGTAGTGATTTATTCTACTTTTGTGTATAATATACAACAAATATACGCCAATAATGATACTTCCATTATATTATGAAATAAATGTATGAATTTCAACATTTTGACAAGTGATAAAATATCAATGGTGAAAAAAACAG